>QEYC01000095.1:0-1200000 GCA_009935795.1 Pholiota adiposa
AGGCCATGGAGAGCTCTCACATCGCTACCACTTCCTTCCTACTGGGGTTCTCTATCGAAAAAGACCCAGTCACTGACAATCTCCCTGTCGCATGGGGATCCCCATCCAATTATCCATTGTGGTTCGACGATATTCATTCCAGAATGCAACACCTCCTTCCTCCCCAAGAAAAGTATCCCGGACACACCTTCAAGATTGGGTTATTTCGTGAAGAAGATAAAGAAGTGAGTTGGAGTTTTGAGCCACCTCTGGAAGCGGAAGGTCGGAACATTTTATTGGACTAGAATTTGTTTAATACACATTTTTTGTTTCCCTTTTTTCTCTCAAGAGCACGGTAACACGCTAGGCATGACGGAAAGGCGGTAAGCGCACGGTAACACGGTAAGGCGGTAAGCGCACGGTAACACGGTAAGAGACACGGAAATATGGTGAGAGTACGGTAACACGCTAGGCATCACGGAAAGGCGGTAAAGCAGCGGTAACACGGTAGTAGACACAGAAATACGGTAAGAGTACAGTTACACGCTAGCTATGACGGAAAGGCGGTAAGAACACGGTAACACGGTAAGAGACACAGAAATATGCTAAGAGTACGGTAACACGCTAGTCATCACGGAAAGGCGGTAAGCCGACGGTAATACGGTAGGAGACACGGAAACAACCCAAGAGATGGTGACACCGTAGGAGATAATGTTACAAGCTAAAACGTGATGGTATGTTTGAAAATAATATCCATGGGTGATACCTTTCTCCTCCCAGGTTATCCTGGACTTCTTAATTCTAGTCCCGCAGCCACTACCACTACCGAGACCAGTTCCGCTACCGCGGCCATTACCGCAGCCACTACCGCAGCCACTACCGAGGCCGCTACCGAGGCCACTACCGAGGCCACTCCCGATGCCGCTTCCGAGGCCACTCCCGATGCCGCTTCCGCTTACCGCTTCCGCTGCCGCTACCACTCTCGGAACCACCAACAATAACTGTATTGTATCATCATAAATAGGTTTCCCGTGTCAATTACAGCTTACTTTGATCATGGTTTTAGTTCCGAGCCATTTTCCCAATAGTTTGGGATGTTTCCTTGTAGGTCGCGCCTCCTACCCCTCCCCAAAGACGTCCAGGAATCACGGGGAACGTTTAAAAACGATCTATTCACCACACCCCAACCTCCCTGGTCATGAAAACCACTTTTGGAATCCCCAAAGTTGTCCGTGAATATCTTGGGCCGGAACAGTGCCTCCTCCCCCCCCCCCCAAAACCAAAGATATTCAGTTTGGGCTCCCTGGTTATAAATGCTAGTGTTCCATGTTCAGTACGTTGAGGGGAGTTCATACATACCAAAATTTAAGCAGGGGACCCAAAACTGAATATCTTTGGGCCCCATCAATATCCCCCCCCCCCCCCCCAAACCAAAGATATTTCATTTGGCTCCCTCGCTATAAAAGCTACTTTTCCATGTTCAGGCAGTCGAGGGGAGTGCATACATACCAAAAGTTAAGCAGGGGACCCAAAACTGAATATCTTGAGCATACCTGTCCTCCTCCCCCACCCCCCCCTCTATCTCGAGAACGGGACCGCCAATTTTGATAATTTTTTGCATGGACCATCCCATCTATACCCATGACACATCCAAACACTCAAATCGGGAAAATTTTGTCCAACATAAACTACCTACTACTTTACAGATAGTACTAATGAAAGTGAGAACGGTATAGGTACTGGAAGTGATATGGATTGAGATATCGGAATTGATATAGCCTTGTGGGAATTGAATGTTATTTGAGTGGTCGCTGCCATTGCCGAGCACGGCAACACGGTAACAGACACGGCAACACGGTAATATCCACGGTACCATATACGGGAAGACGGTAAAGCGCGCGGTAAGCCAGTAAGAGATACTTCAAAGACAGTAAGAGCATGCTTCAATTTGGGGCGCAATTTCTACCTGAAAATGTGCATGCACGCAGGAACTCTGACCTCCAAATAATGCCTGCACTCGGAGTCTGTCCCACTACCGCTACCGCTGCCACTACCGCTGCCGCTACCGCTGCTGCCGCCACTACCGCTACCGCTGCCGCTTTCCGCCCCCACGTGAGCACAATTTGGGGCAATGCATCGGAGTTTAAATTTGTCCTACCTCACTTTGATCAAGATAATCGCTTCTTATTGCGTCACTTCATCATGCAGAACATCCCTGTCGACATTGCTCTTCATTTGGCTGATAGCTACCTCTCTGCTCGAGAGCGATCTACTTTGTCGCAAACTTGTTCCCACCTGGTGTACTTACGGCAGGCGCTTTTCACCAAAGTAGTCCTTGAAAGCGTAGACTATGCTGGATACGACACGATCGAGGATGATAGTCAAGAGGAAGATATTTCCCCAGCTGGATCCGCAACAATTTCAAGTCCCCAGAGCTCCCCACCCAAACCCATTCTCCTCGATCTCATCCGCGACAGCTCGAAAACGCCCTTCTTGACTTATATAAAGCATCTGGAAGTCTGTCACGTCGTTTCCTATGCTTTGAACTTCGAAGAAACAGTATCTCCAATGGTCCCCTTCATCCAAAGACTAGTTCTCCAAATTCCCTACCAGAATTGGACTGTGAATTCACTCGAGCGCGTCAACGCGTATATTCGACTTGTGACGGCGCCCAATCTACGGCTTCCTGACCCTCATCGAAGACACCCTTCTTCCCATGTGAAGATAATGAATGCAATGAAAACCCCCCTCCATCCCATTGAAAATATGATCATCCGCAAAACTAGATTGGAGCTACATTCTCCGTCTCAAGCATTCGCTCCTGTTCATCTTGGACATCAATGGCTCCCCACCAATCTCACCATTTTCAATTCCCCAAGTTTCTGGATGACAGCAGTTCCTTTTTTCAATTTCAGCAGCCTCCAAACCCTGACTCTGGACTGGCCCCTGGGCAACCACGTCAACCTTGATGTATGGGCGTTCCCTGTCATCAACGAACTGAGGCTCTTGGGTGAGTACGTCTGATGCTCATGTTTATTTATTTTGCTCATTACGCCATAGTGTATATCACTGTTGCGTCAGATATTCCAACCCACCATCTTCCTCGCGCTCGCCTTCTCCTGATAGTTGTCACATTGGCCATCAACGATACCATTGACGACCTCCCAGATTTCATGTCCAATAACGCATCCCAATACGACGAAATCAGAATAAAATATCAGGCCAGCAGCAGGGTTATTGAAATGTACATAACTCCTCCTAATAAGATGGTCGACGCCATTCGCAAGGCCATGGAGAGCTCTCACATCGCTACCACTTCCTTCCTACTGGGGTTCTCTATCGAAAAAGACCCAGTCACTGACAATCTCCCTGTCGCATGGGGATCCCCATCCAATTATCCATTGTGGTTCGACAATATTCATTCCAGAATGCAACACCTCCTTCCTCCCCAAGAAAAGTATCCCGGACACACCTTCAAGATTGGGTTATTTCGTGAAGAAGATAAAGAAGTGAGTTGGAGTTTTGAGCCACCTCTGGAAGCGGAAGGTCGGAACATTTTATTGGACTAGAATTTGTTTAATACACATTTTTTGTTTCCCTTTTTTCTCTCAAGAGCACGGTAACACGCTAGGCATGACAGAAAGGCGGTAAGCGCACGGTAACACGGTAAGGCGGTAAGCGCACGGTAACACGGTAAGAGACACGGAAATATGGTGAGAGTACAGTAACACGCTAGGCATCACGGAAAGGCGGTAAGCAGGCGGTAACACGGTAGTAGACACAGAAATACGGTAAGAGTACAGTTACACGCTAGCTATGACGGAAAGGCGGTAAGAACACGGTAACACGGTAAGAGACACAGAAATATGCTAAGAGTACGGTAACACGCTAGTCATCACGGAAAGGCGGTAAGCCGACGGTAATACGGTAGGAGACACGGAAACAACCCAAGAGATGGTGACACCGTAGGAGATAATGTTACAAGCTAAAACGTGATGGTATGTTTGAAAATAATATCCATGGGTGATACCTTTCTCCTCCCAGGTTATCCTGGACTTCTTAATTCTAGTCCCGCAGCCACTACCACTACCGAGACCAGTTCCGCTACCGCGGCCATTACCGCAGCCACTACCGCAGCCACTACCGAGGCCGCTACCGAGGCCACTACCGAGGCCACTCCCGATGCCGCTTCCGAGGCCACTCCCGATGCCGCTTCCGCTTACCGCTTCCGCTGCCGCTACCACTCTCGGAACCACCAACAATAACTGTATTGTATCATCATAAATAGGTTTCCCGTGTCAATTACAGCTTACTTTGATCATGGTTTTAGTTCCGAGCCATTTTCCCAATAGTTTGGGGATGTTTCCTTGTAGGTCGCCTCCTACCCCTCCCCAAAGACGTCCAGGAATCACGGGGAACGTTTAAAAACGATGTATTCAGTTCACCCCAACCTCCCTGGTCATGGAAAACCACTTTTGGAATCCCCAAAGTTGTCCGTGAATATCTTTGGGCCGGAACAGTGCCTCCCCTCCCCCCCCCCCCAAAACCAAAGATATTCAGTTTGGGCTCCCTGGTTATAAATGCTAGTGTTCCATGTTCAGTACGTTGAGGGGAGTTCATACATACCAAAATTTAAGCAGGGGACCCAAAACTGAATATCTTTGGGCCCCATCAATATCCCCCCTCCCCCCCCCAAACCAAAGATATTCAGTTTGGGCTCCCTCGCTATAAAAGCTACTTTTCCATGTTCAGGCAGTCGAGGGGAGTGCATACATACCAAAAGTTAAGCAGGGGACCCAAAACTGAATATCTTGAGCATACCTGTCCTCCTCCCCCACCCCCCCCTCTATCTCGAGAACGGGACCGCCAATTTTGATAATTTTTTGCATGGACCATCCCATCTATACCCATGACACATCCAAACACTCAAATCGGGAAAATTTTGTCCAACATAAACTACCTACTACTTTACAGATAGTACTAATCTTTACCTCACACTCATGTGTGCTACGTACTTTCATGGCCCCCTACGCATGGAGGACACGGATCCACACATCATGTGGTACTCAGATGCCTGGCGGGAGTTCGATGACCTTATAGCGAGAATTGCCACCAGTGGAGCCCGTCCGCTAAGGGTCGTGGTCTGTTTGTTTGCTCGGCCAATCAGAGATGTCACCGAGAATTTTTTGAAGGACATTTTTAGAGATTGGGAGAGGAAATGTTTACCCCGTAGCAGCACCAACGCGTATGTAAAGCTAAAGTTTCAGTATCGTATATGCTAGCTTGTATATGTCTCTCGGCTGATCTCGATCTTGTACATAGTATAGATCATTAGTTTTAACAGAGAACCCAGCTATAATTCATACGCGAAGCCGGCGGGCACTGTACACGCGAGAACGAGTTACGACATGCACATATGATCACGCAATACGCTGTCCGAATTTCATTCTGCCCGCTGCTCTGAGCGTATTGACTTCTACTAAACAATATAAGCTCTTACCGCACTGTCTTCATTCAGAAAATCTCCGAGTAAAAGAAGCCAAGTTCGTGCCAATGCCCCTCGATTGAGGGCTCCCCAACATTTTCATTTTTATTAACACATATGCATATCTGTCCTCAACTCTCCAACCGTACATCCCATTTGAGCGCGTAGTCGATATCTTTAATATCAACCCATCTTCGAAGTCTATAACCTTGTTGCTCCATCCACCTATCATCTGAACCCTATAATCTCATCTACGACCCCAATATACATTTGTCCCTAACGTCCCGATTCCAATTATAAATAAATACTCACCTCGCCTCGCCTTCGAAGTCAAATAGAAAATATCCGCAGGAAAAAATGAACAAAGATAGAATGATTAATGCTCGATTTAACCTCCTTATCACAGAAGTCAGAACCCGCATTTCGCCAATCTCATTTTTACCCATCTTCGGGCTCTAAATCTAAATTCAATGTTCGAGTTCCATTAAAACTTTGAATAAAGTTTAAACCCTGCGCTCCGAGTTCACGTTCGTCTAAAATAAAAATAAGCATCGTCGTTTAATTTATTCGGAGTAAAATGAACGTACTATGCACTTCAAGTTATTCTTATGCACCGTATAGGCGGAGCGCTTCACCCCCAACAAGCGAGCAGGTTATTCTTAGCCCTTAGACTCCGCAGGCAGAACGCACGCACGCATGATGAATTTAAATTGAATAGGAAGAAGGGACGCCCCAAACCAAAATACCCCGCCCCCAACATTCGCGGTCCTTGAAAAATCCAAGTATTTAAATCCCTCCGCCCAGGCCCCAGGGCGTCGAGTAGAGTAAAAAGTTTTTAGTCAGAGGTGTGGCATCTGACTGTACTCATCTGAAATCGCACTGGCGTTATCTCCGTTCGTTATTATTGGCCCTGCCTACTTGTCGAGGACGCGCACGCTAGCGCCGCTGCGATCGTGTTTGGGAGTATGCGGCGGTTGCTATTCATTGTAAAAATATTCATTTTGTGCGCAAAAAATAGCGCTATCTATCCGCGGTTGTGTCAACGGAAAACGCAAAACGGAAAGCGGAGGAAGGAGAAAGGAGAAAGAAAGAAAGATAGATAGCAAATGTATTCAAGTGACCGAGCGCTCATTTAGAGATACAAGTAGTCTAGGCTAGGGCATGTGCAATAAGCAAAATAGACGGACAAGCAGACGAACGATTTTAACAACGATAAGCGACGTATGTAAAATGGACTGGAATACAGCAGGCGGTGGAGCGACTTTTAGGAGGTGTGGATGAGGCTAGGTTTGTGTGGAGGTAGGACAGGCGGAGATACGGAGGATGGGAGGGCATAAGGAGGTCCTGCGAAATAGCGAATTGTCCATATTGAAGGGAAAGACAATAAACAAGGAGACGACCAACGCAGCGAGAAAAGAAAGGCAAGGAAAAGGGACGGAAAAGGACAACCGGCGCACGCACAAAGTGTAACCAAGAGGCCATGCGCAGCCCAGCACAAATACGCGCCTACCCCCCATCCTTCATCCCATCCTTCTTCCCCTCGCCCCCTCGTCCATTCACACTCGCCGGCGAGGCCAATATCCCACCCGGCCCCTCATCCTCGCCCTTCCTCAGGCTCTTCCCACCTAAACCCACAACGCCGCCCATCCCACCACTGCTCCCACCCATCCCCGCTCCACTACCCATCCCGCCTCCACTCCCTCCGCGCCCTCGCTCTGCGCCCCCGAACATGTCAGTGATGTCGCCTCTAGAATGGTCGGCGCTGGAGGGCCCGCCGCGCTCCCAGGACATGGAGGCGTCGCGCGCTGCGCCGGAGGGGGGCGGGGCATTGGGGTTGTTGGGGTTGTTGTTGTTCCCGGAGAGGAAGTCGAGCCAGTTGCCGCCTGTGCCGCCGGAGGAGGCGTCGGGCCCTGCGGAGGAGGCGCCGCCGGAGGGATTGGAGACTGGGGAGCAAGTTCGTTAGTTTGAGTCATGAAAGTGGAGTGAAAATGTCATGTGGGTAAGAAAAGAAGGCAAGCAGCGCGGAGACTCGTAGGGAAATGAAAAGTGAAATGAATGGGTGGGTACGGTAAGCGAATGGGAATGGGAACGGGGTGTATGTGTTGAAGCTTATTAGGAATGGAACGATGCGAAGATGGCAGATGATGATGATCGCCAAAACGAAGCGAAAAAGCGAGGCGAGCGGGTGTGAATGGAGGGCGGGTATGATGGACAGATACACTCCGTATGGAATGGGAAAAAGAAAACAAAGTTCAACGGATAGACGATTACTCACCAGAACTCGACGGCCCAGAGAGCGCCGACGGCGCACCCCCACCACTCCCATGCACAGGCCAATCCAAACCCACAAACGACCCAGGGCCCTGCGCCCCCTGGCTCTGATGCGCACGACTCTGCTCATCAGCGTCTAGAAACGCCGCGAACGGATCGCTACCACCGCCACCAGGCCCCGAGCCCTGTCCCGCGCCCGGCGGGGGCTGTCCGCGCATCATACTACTATACATCCCCGGCGCGTCGTACGACGACGAACTATTCGTGCGCGCGGGGAGGCCGAACCCACTTGGCCCTCCGCCCCCTCCCCCACCCCCGCTTCCGCTCCTGCTCGACGCGGACCCGCGCGGGAAGTCGGAGTTCAAGGGGATGAAGGAGGGCGGGGGCGATGGGTGCGAGGAGACGGGGAAGAAGGGCTGGTACTGGCCCGACCCGTGGTGGTGCTGACTGTGGTGCGTGTGGTGCGGGGCGTACTGCCCGCCCCCGCCGCCGCCTCCCCCGCGAGAGAAGGGGCCTGCGCTTTGGGTGTTGGAGCCGGGGTACGCGTAGGCGTTGGGGTCGCTCTGGTTGTCCGAGGGCGAGCGGCTGTGGAGGTGGAGGCCTGGGCGGTGGCTACGCTTGGGGTCGCGGGGAAGGTCGCGCGCGTTGGACACGATCCCGCCGACGATGCTGCTTGACTGGCCGCTGATGCCGTGCAAGGAGAGAGGCGGGGGCTGGGGAATGGTGACGCTGCGGTGGCTGCCATAGTCCATCTGCTGTTGGGTGTGTTCGTGTGAGAGGAAGGAGGGGGTGTGAGTGCCACGTACGCTGCCCGGGACCATGTCTGGCGGGTGCTTCAGCTTCCCATCGTGCCTCCGCTTCGACCTGGACGGGCCATCATCGTCGTCATCTCCCTCCTCATCGTCGTCGCCGCCGATGTCGTCGATCTTGCTGGCGCTGTTGCCAGAGAAGTCGGAGGGGCCGCGTGTGTCTTTTTCGCCGTCGTGCTGATGTAACCAGCGATAAGGATCAAGGATCGATGGGAAGTGATAGAGAGATAGAAGCTGGGGGAGGACTCACTCTGATATGCCTCTCGACGATGTCGTGGATGTCGGAAGAGCCGTATTGGTAGAGCTTGACGTGGTGTCCTGGCCGCTCTTCTGCAGCGTTAAAAATAGAACAATGGTTAGAGCGCCAAGATATAAGGAAAGCGACGTGCACGGAAATACCGAAGATGATGACGGCGACGTCGACCGAGCAGAGGACGCCGAGCTCGTACGCCTTTTTGAAGAGCCCGTTCTTTCGCTGAACGACGCCACGACGAGATGGATGGACGAACGACGACGCAGAGGATAAGAATAAGACGAAGGGTTGCCAAGCCCATTAGCTACAAAAATAGAGAAATATAAAAACGCGAGCCCTGCGTGCCTTTAAAAAAGTGACAGAGCGGTTTCGTTCGTGCTAAGTATAATTTTGCGGGTAAGCGACTGGGATTAACGGGGAGGAGGAAGGGGGTATAAAAAGTGGGAGCGGGGAGGGGATGGAGGAGAGGGCGGAAGAATGGGCGGGAGGGACTCACTGTGATGGGCTGAATCTCAATCTTTCGTCTGCCCATGGTTGAGTGCTGGGGGGAAGGCAAGGCTTGGGGACGGGTGAACCTCGTCTTTGAACCTTTCGCAGAGGGTTGACCTCGGCACGTCCTTGCCGCCCGGCCATCTCCGCCACCCCGCTCGCGGTGATTGGCTCCTGCGCCCCAATATGCGTATCCCGCCCACGCGTGCCGAAGTGCAGCCGCGTCCCGTCCTGGACGTTAAGTCGCACACCCACACGGGTAAAAGCCCCGTTGATATCGTGTTCTCCATCAGCCCATGAACTTCTCCGCAGCACCATCTCCCTCTGCCCCGTCCTCGCTGTCGTCGGATCTTTTCATGTTTGCGGTCGCGTTGCGGCTTCTTCTCCCTACCCTCGCTCTCATCACCTATCATCCTTGACGCACGCCAGCCAGGGGAATCGCCCCAGATACGATAAACACACACACCTCTGTGCAACTGTGGTCTGGGTCAGCCGCCCGTAACCGTGTGTGCTTCTATCACCGAAGAAAGTGCCACACGTCGTCTTCTAGAAACATATCACATCGCCTCTTGTTTGTTCGGAATGCATCGGTTTTCGCACAGTGCTGTATCTCCCCTCTCCATCCCATCCAAAATCGCCTCAATCTCAATCCAGCATGATGTCATCCCCATCCCCCCGGCTCGTCTCCTGCCGCGCTCTGTCTATGGTAACTACCACCAGCGGAGGGGTCTCTCCTTCGCCTCCCAGCCGCAGCGTGATTCATTCACCCGAACGCCAAAACAACGCCAACCAAGATACATAACCAACATGCTTGCACTCATGTCTTGTCAATTTACCTTTCCGCGGAAAACAGGTGGCTCCTGCGATGTACCCCCATCAGCTCCGCTTTCGTTCTTCGAATCATATCATAAGTTCATAACACTGACGGTCTCCAATCCCAGTCACCCGTGCTCGGGTTGTTTGGCTCGGAAGTACCATCTTGACGGGGCTGCCACTCCCACACTTCACCAGATTCACACTGAGATACGCCAACCCGCCGCCGCTGGTGGTCTCCGGGCGTCCCATGACCTGACTCCCCGCGTCCTGTCCTTGCCTTTCCTTGCCTTTTCCTGTTCTGTTCTATCCTTTCCTATCCTGGCCTGTTCTGTTTAAATCCTAATGTCCGTTGTTCTCCACTTAGAATTATCACTGATACTGGATCTGGCGCTCGACGTTGGGCTCCGCTAAATTCGCCTTGGCGGTGCCCACCACATCTCCTTATTGATGCACAGTCCAATTCAATTTGAGGTAGGCGCAGTCTTTTTTGACGACGTTAGCTCCCAAGGGTGCGCGGCGACCTGCGTCTTGGCGTCGATTGTGAGAGGAGAACCGCTTGCTCGGTAAATCGCTGACTAGCTGACTGGTTACTGACTGAATCTCGTCTGTGCCGAGTTCGGGACGTGCACGATCCGTAGGCCTGTCTCTCACTCATTAATCGCTCGGTGTCTTGGATTCAGACACGAGTCTGTTTATCTCTTTCTCTTTCATCTCGCCTGCTTGGTCGCCTTGGCCGCCTGCGCTCCCGGTCCTGCCAGCCAGTTCTTCGTGATTTCATATCGTAGGCTTAGCTTGCCCTTCACACAAGCATGTGGCGCGTTCCTACTCGCGCTTACTTGTTGCTTGTTAGTATTACTTGCTTGTGTGCTCGGTGAAAACGCTGGGAGCTGTTTGCGCCTCGTTTTCCTTTTCGTTTGCGTTCGCTTTATCATCTCCGTGGTTCGTACTACGCGCTTACTTGTTACCTGTGTGCTCAGCGAATGCTGGGAGCTGTTAGCGCCTCGTTTTCGTTTTCGTTTTCGTTTGCGTTTGTGTTATCTCCTCCGACCTCGCTCGCTCGCTCGCCTCCTGTATGTCTGGATGTCCGTCTGGCTGTGCACGCCGCAGCACGCGTGCGTGCAGGTGCCAGCTCACAGATTCATTGTCTCGACTCTCTGCACGCTGGTACTGTGGCGATGCGTAAACAAACACTTCATGGCTGCGTACGTCTGTATCTTTCTGTGTGCGTGCGTGTTTAGATCATATCAGATCGTGGTATTGCATGTGTGCGCTCAAGCTCGAGTACCCTGCCATGGGGTACCACGCTTCCATTCCGTGTTTCGCCTTTCCCTTTCCATCCTGACGGCGCCTATTTGGACACCTCACCTCGCCCCCTCGCCCACCCCGTTTATCTGCACATCCTGCCTGTCCTGCTTTCGTGATAGTGAGCAAGGAAAGGCTAGGCTCTACTCAGTGGATCGTGCGTGAGATTACGATTCACTCTTGGGATTCACGATGTCGCTTTCGCTTTCGAACCAGGCACTGGCACTAACCAGTTCCGGTAAGTATGTGTGTAAAGTATGTAATGTGACGCACTTATGCTAAATGCTATACTATAATCTATGACGAATGCGCGTACGGTATGTACGGTAACGGTATGTAAGGACTTCAGGAAGAAGCACGTAGCAAGCACGCGCAAGGAAGCATTCACGGAAGCCACGATACATACGAGCATGGACCTACGGGCACGCCGGAGGCGGAGCTCGGCGCAGGCTTCTAGCCCTTTTCTCGCTGATGGGATGGATGATTGGATGCGCTACGGCCGCTGGAGGAGTGCACCGTTCCATATGCATATGTATGCATGTTTCGGACTCGGGCGAAGTGCCCTGCTCGCCTTGCTCATCGGCGGCGCCGTTTTATTGAATATGGAATGGTACATGCATTGTTCGCCTTCGCTACGTAGCTACAGGATGAATCATTCAAGAGACAAGCAAGAAGGAGGACCCAGGCGAGTGAAGCTTCCTTCCTCCGGGCGGGAGGGAGAGGGGCCAGTCTAGGGGCGTTCACACGAAAACTCTATTGGATCAAGGGATGGGGATGACATTGTGTTCGTAGGCAGCGGACATGGTTCTTTTCCAACACAACACACATTAAACGCATCTCTATCTATCTCTATTGTGTCCAAGCCCAATTGAATGACTGTTGACAACGACACTGAGAACGCTTCTGAGACTACGGCTAAACAAGAGCTTTGCTTTTGTGGATATGATCGCCACCTGCCTCTAGGTAGCGGGTGAGAGCGAACGACAACAAGTCGAATGAAAGCCGATGGGACGGCGCCGCTGGATGTTAAATCGTCTGATGAAGAGATGCCACACAGACTGAAAGACGACTGATGGGTGCACGCGGATATTTTTGGGGTCTCTCCTTATTTTCCTATCGTGGAGATGGGCATTGTTTTTTGCGGCGTGCTTCGCTGAACTGGATAGTTTCCGTTAGACGACGTGTCTGAATCCGCTGGTGGAGTGCGGTCTGAACGTTCTGAACCCGTGTTATGGGTCTGGGTCTGTGTTATCGCTTCGGCCATCTCGCACATTGGGTAATATCGCGCGGTCGGTGAGCACTCTCCTCGCCCGAGGCTGCGCTCATGCTGTGTTCATTTTTCAAGGGCGTATGCGGAATCAGAACACGAGGTCGAGCTCGACTAATGCGAAAGGCCGTTGATGCCACCACCCCACCCGCTCCCATTATGGGCGAATCCATGATCACGATTTCACGAACCTGTCGATGGCTGAATGGGTATGTAGGAATAACTGCCCAGGAATAGGACAATGCCAGAGCCACCTCCATGCCGCGGTGATCACTTGTCTCTGCCGTTGACAGATGGAAATAACACTTACATACAGCTTGAGGAAATGCCACAATTGTCTGAGTAGCTGCCCCTGCTTTTTCCCTGTTGACGCCCTCGCACTCGCCGTAATCTCGCGCATGGAAGAACTAATCGCCCTTTATTGTGTCCCACTGAACGGCTGTATAACCGATGATAGCGCGAAAACGAGCGACCGTGAGTTGACCGTGAGGGCCGCTCCCCTCTCGATCGCTCACACATCCTATTGGGTGTGTGACGCAATGATGGGTATTTTGGGGGAGAGGAGTGCCATATCTCCGGCTCCTTGTCTAGTGACTTCCCTTGCTTGCGAACAACATGAAACCATAGAACTTGATATCGAAATTGAGCGCCATCAAGTGGCAGGAAGACAGAGAACACATGAAGTTGGACGTTTGTTCCGAGTAGGCCTTTTCGTTTCGTGCAGCAATCTACATAACAGGTCTAATACTCCATATCATCTCTGTACGGTTGTCCTCACTACGAGCATTTTAATGTATCCTCCTGTCTACTAATCTCCCCAGTTTATTTCTGGAATTCCAAAACAAAAACGCACTCGCGGCTTTCCCAGCCGTTAAAACTATTCAAAGCACCTATTAATAGTAGGCTTGGACCCCCAGGCCTATTATTGCTGTCGACGTGCTCCTCGCTTAGCGTCATTACTATTAGAGATGATGATAGCGTTAGGTGAAATTATAATAGTTTACAAGGCGTCGCTGGTGTTGAAATTATAAGCGCGCTAAAATAGTTAAAATTACGCATTCCTGATTATTAAAATACATTTGTGTTCCTGTGGAGGAACTTATTACGGGACCAGGGCCTGCTAAACATAAGTAGGCGGTAACCTAGTTGCTGACGGGCGCTTCTTGAATTTGGGCAGCATTGTTCAAGCATATTGCTTGGTTGTGCTGATTACTAACACATCAAGTTTGGCTTTGGGGCGATGAACGTGCGCTGGAAACATAGCTATCAGAGCTCATGGTATTGACATAGACTTATTTGAACAAGGCGAAGGAATTGCCACTATGCAACTGAAATGAGAATGTGGGATATGTTCTACTGCGCACTTGCAGAGCCTCGAACCCAGGATAGATAACAAACCACACGAGACAAGGACCCTATGACCTCGATTGATGCTGTACGGCTGCGCCTATGTATAACTTCCATGAGGCGATGCCGCAGAAGTGGACCGCTATTCGCTGTAAGCACTTAGATTATGAATTTGATCTGTAGACTGGAAGAACTGTTTTTGCGCGTCCTGCCAGGTAGAACGTCGAATTTAGAGCATCGACGGCTAACGTTCAGACGTCAGTTTCATATTGAAGGATGAATCGTTCGAGTTCGGAATGCGATCTGATATGTTTTATCACTTCGAGTCGATATCATTGTGCTAACCGATCAAGAAAGGAAACCTTAACCTCAACGTTGAATGAATCTATTTAAGGAAGTATGAACGTTACAGAAATATAACTTCCGTATGTATATCTAAAATAACATTTCCGATTTGGTATATCTACGGAATCAGTATGCTGCCGGTGATTTCGCCCAGTATCTTGTCCTCCGCTATCTCATACCTAGGTGGAGGAAAGCAGCGGCCACCCGTTCGCGGAGATTCCTTCTCACCTCTGCGTCTGCAGGTGATCATCCACATATTGAGACCGAGAACACGATGGACGTTACAACGCGTGCTCGCTCTTCCGATCGATCCTAGCCAAGCCTGTCGTCGCAAGAGGCTTTGGGTTCAGTCCTTCCGCTGTTCAGACTTGAGCGCTAGATACCGCATTTTTGATCGCATATAAGCCATAAAAGTCTGGGTTAAAAAAGATAAAACATCCAAAAATGAGCACAACTTCCCTCGACCCGATCTGAGAAGCCGAATACGTCGGTTCCGCAGGGTCAGAGATATCTTTTGGCCGCACTGTACCCGTGCTCCCCTCTCTGGATTATTAATAGACCTGGGTATTGCGCACCGAGGCGCGCCGTTACATCCAGCAATTTCCGTTTTAGGGCGTTTTTATGTCCACGCTGCCTGTGGTGCCGAGTATAGGCTCCATGGACTCCACATAGCCGAACAGCAATGTGATCAGCGATTTTGTGGCACGGAATCACACAAGCCCTTCGTCCGCAGACAGAGCTCCAGGCGTCAAATCGTGTTGGAGTTGCGTGAAGGTGCCGTTATTCTTCGTGAATCTCTCAGGATTATTCGTATCAGCTCTATGGATTTGTGGTGCGCCGAAATCACAATCCCACTGATGTCAAGGAGCATATGGAATAGAAATTGAAGCGTTGAAGCGACCGATGGTGCCGTCATAATAGCAGCGTGACTCCGTTCCAATAACATTAAGTGATCTTCATTTTTTCAGCATCGAGTTCAAGCCATTGTGAATTAATCTATCACGTCGCGTGGAACGTAATCGTACTGCAACGCTACCTGAGCTCAAAGACTGCGTGGTGTCGAAATTGTTTCCATGTGGTATCCTCGATATTAACTGAAGAAATAGAGTCTTTTCACATCTAGTGTCATTCATTACCTTCGGGAGCGCAATGCACTGTGAATAATTCGTCAGAGTGTTTCTTGGCTACTGCGGAGGCTACAAGTAACGGCGACTTGGCATACCAGACAGAATTATTGTGTATACAATCTGCTTGGCGTGGTTGAGTATTGTTACTTGATGGCGTGTAAATTGCTTGAAGGACCAACTTATGATTTGATTTTATATTCCATGCAGGACATTCTCTGAGGGAAATGAATTTATTAACAGCCAACAAAGCCGAGTAAGACAGATCGCAATGTATAGAATACAGTTGATATTTTTATTTTTATGAGACTTAGCTCACTAGCGTATTATGGGATTGGATATTAGGCAAACTTTGCTTAAGAATATATAGCTTTATGATTTGCGTTCCTTGAGGTTACTGATGTACGAAAGTAAATTGACGGCGTACCTATTTACTTGTCTGATTATCTGTGATTAAAGTATGCAGCAATACACGAAGAGGTCAAAAATTTTATCATCGCTTCCAAAATCATGTTCTCACCAATGAATATTGCCTGAAGGATGCTCAAGCCATATCGCCGCTCATCTTTCCCCGAGCGAAAGGTCAGAACACGGACTGTGAATCATTCATCAGAATGCTTTTGCCTGAGAGAAGTAGTGTGCATGCCGAGACGGCCTTGTCGGCCAGCGTCAGTACATGTGCGATTTAGAGATTTATTTTGAGCAACTTGACTCCCATCTTAGCGTTAATCTCACGAGAATATCTACCTTGTGTATAATGGGAGCAGGGGTGCCTGGGTATAATTGTTCTCTGGAGGACAGTAGATTACTAACCAACTTCGAACGATGCTAGAGACGTCTGTTGGATTCTCTACGCGCGCGAAGCGCGACAAACAATACTATGAATCTTCGAGAGTGTATGTTGGCTCTCACATTCTATGGTCCATGAACCAAACAAAGTGTCAATTGACTGATGGGTGAGAACTCGTTAGAGCGTCCGTCAAAGGTGGAGAGCTTGCTTCAAGTTAACGTCGTTCCAACCAAATGTAACTAGTTAAAGCGAGCCTCCCTCTAGGCTGTGAGAATGCGCGGCACACATGACCTTGAATGTACAGATGACACGCAGCTCGTGGACCATGTCTTATCGCAGCGGAAGTTAGAGATTGCCTCAAAAAAATCCTCATGGCGCGGGAATGATATGCTCAGGACGCTGCTGCGCTTTCATGTCCGTGGGTCATCTTTTGTCCAATTTCATTCAGAGAGACTGTACAGAGAGCGACAAATATGACGCTTAGCTGACAAGGTCGTACGTCTTTGATCAGGCCTATTTCGCCTTCAGAGTCAATACATTCCATCGCGCTAGGCGAAGAGGCCATACAGGGCAAGAGAATTAAAATGGACGTATCATATGAGCAGTGAAATGAAAGCGAGTCTAGACGAGCTATTTCCGCCGGGGTAAACTTCTGAGTAACGTTTCTCATTCACCGCTTTCTGAGATATTGCGCCGAGTAAATCCTTTCGAGTGGTACGATACGGTACAATACGGTGGGTGGTGCATAGAGGACCCGAAAATGCAGCCGGTAATCTCGTTGCATGGGATCCATGGAACTGATTGGGCAGCCAGCGCTCAGCGCTGAAGCATAAGGGTTGATTAACAATCGAATGAATACACGATAAAGTTTGAGATGGAGCGAGTAGGTCACACGCGACATTAAGGTAAAGTGAAGTAGTTGGAGAAACCAATAGCCGAACAGGTTCTCAGAAGTGGAAACATCAAGCAACACACGAGCGAGAACAAGGAGCCACGTCGACGTAGCATAGGTATGTTTCGCCTTCCAGAACACGTCAGGAGCGCCCCAATGGATAGGTAATTGGAGACTTCTTTCCTCCGCCGAGGGTTTGTCATGATATCAAAGAAGGAGAAGGCTGCATGAGAGTCGCATACACATCACATTAGGTGATTCTATCTACTTATCTACTCGTATCTGTCTGTCCAACATTCGTTGAGCATAACTTCAACGTGTCAGTATACGAGATGAAGACGAGCAAAATCCGAGTTCATGTCTACAGAAGTGTATTGCGTAGGCTAGAAAACATTAATTCGCACTATGCCCTGTCTATCTCTTGCCCAGCGCGCAGGATTAAAGAACTCAGTGGGTGGGGTATGCGAACGCGGAAGGGTGAGCTCTACAAATAAACACAAGAGCCTTAGCTGTGCAATAGAGGCGCCGTTGGCGATTTTCTAGGACATGTCAGGATAGGCGTGTAAAGGGGGAGTCACCTCTTCCTACTACCTTCATGCACCGGTATTATAAGTGAATTCCAGTATCGCAGGCTTGATCCTGTAGAAGCATCGCCGAAGAGAAGAAATAAGACGAGGTTGATGCAGGCTGTCAGGTTAACAACTCTCGATATGCTCGCTACAATTACGGTGATTCCCTTTCGTGTGGTTCTCGGACCTCGCCAGTATTCGCAGATATGTAGAGTCCTAGCGCCATTATGATGAAAGTGTCCGTCCTTATGGCCCTCATTACTGTCCAAATTGTCCTAGACTGACAGAGGAATATGAATTTACGACAATTGATTACTGTAGAACACAGCTCGTTCGTTGAAATCGACCTTACGGGGAACTTATACTGGTCAGTATTAACTGTCTGCTCACTAGCATTCGTCATCCCCTTCAATTCTAATAACTCACAATCATCATCTCCTTCATAGGCCTCCAACCCGCTTTGCATTAACTACGAATCGATCGATACGAATTTCCGACCTTGAGGCGAGGTAGCGGCGACACAGAGGGGCGAACGGAACATATACTCGTAACCAATATCACGGAACGAGTTAATCATGCTGAGTGTCTTTAGTGGTCGTATCGAGGGCCCTCAAATGTGAACTGTTGAACATCAATGCAGCATCCGGTACGCAGGAACAGCAGGCTGGATGGAGGTTACTGGGACGAAATTATGGGTTACGAGAAGGAAAGACACGACCCAAGAGGGTGCAAGTAGTAGTGCACAAATATTAGCTATGAGTCAATGGTGAGAGGGAAACAAACAAGTTGCCACGCGAACTGTTACTTGACGGTGGAATCAGCCTCGGTGCGCTTAAGCTGGGCAAAGAGAAAAGGCAGTGGGGCGTGCGTGAGTGAGTGCACGCACTTTGTGGCCCCTCACGCACTTGCTCACTTACTTTCTCTTGTGCTCACTCACTCGGCTGATGCCTAAGTCAGTCTCCTTAAGCTTAGTGGATTCGAGTCGCCATCACCGTATTAAATTATGAAGATATATCTGTCAGTTTAGGTGACACAGTTTGAACTTTAACTGTCTATCTGTGTTGTGTCCATTGCTAGTCAGTTTCATTTAACGATGATCATACATATTCGTTTAAATAGAGCTCGGCTTTGAGCGCAAACATCACAAAATTCCAAGACCCTATTCTACGGTAAAATTTTAGATCTTGGGTTTTCCATGCTTGCCCGTTCTCGTTACGATTCTACCTGTTCTTGTTTCCTAACCTCTAACGTACCAGGATTCCATATACCAGACAAATTTTTACGTCCCCCTTCCTGGATCAGCCATACCATCTTCCTTCAACTCCACCAGTATTGCTCCCAAGCCGAAATTCCATAGCGCCATACTCACCTCCAGCTCCATACGTCTGCCCTATTTCCTGTTTCCCTTGCAGACGAGAAGGGTGCTCGTCTATTGCTTTGAGGATGGCTGTATTCGTTGAAGTAAATTTCGGACCTTCAGGCTAGGGGGGGTCTAAGCAGGAAGGAGGGTAACATGCGTACTCGCATAATAATAAACAATGGATGTTCGATGTCGAGGACTTTAATTGGACCTGTCGATATTTGACCATGGTGCTCGAAAGACCAAGAACAGATCGGGCGCTGAATGCACAGAAATCAGAGAAGGACACGATCTCAATAGAGAAATTAGCGAGGGAATACCGGCGCGACTCACGAGGGATCATTCAGAAGGAAGGGATATGTTGAACAGAGAGAAAGATCGCCTAGATGGATATGAGGTGTGATACAAAGCATACTCGGAGGTAGGTCTTACGGACGAGAGTGGGTGCGTATAGGTACAGATGAGAACCCTATGCGGTTGGGCCAGTCGGCGTCGTCGCGTTCTGTTGTAGCTGCTGCGGTGTGCAGCTCCGATGAGATCGTATTGTACCAACAAAAATTTGTGTATGGGAACGGGCTTTTCTGACATCTTCGTCGCGACGCTGAGATCCTTCGAACGTTTATAAATACGGCTTGTTTCCGCATTCGTTCTTTGAAGTCGTTTTCTCTCACGCCTTGTGGTCCATGGGAGTCTGGGCTGATTGCCGCCCTGCCGGTTCGGCATGACCGCCGAAATTGAAGTCCAGCCCCACTCACGTGAATATGACGTCAATGCTCTTTTCTTTAGTCGGGAGCGAACAGGGAGCGAAAATGTTCGAACCATCTCTTCTCCAATAACCACCATGGCGAAACTACTAACGCCCACCCTTACGATTATCGCTATCTTCATCCAACCTAGCTACGCTCAAGTTGCACGACACCGGAGGGTATCAGCGGGAAGGATCATCGCAGGTTGCATCGTCGGTGAGTCTCTTCAAAAATTTCTTTCCGACATGGTCTCATCCTACTTCAATCATAGGCGGTCTTGCGGCCTTATTCTTCGTAATACTATTGCTACTTATGCTTCGCCGTCGACGCTCTGCACGATTTATCGCAGTAAACCCCGCGAACGGTTCGACGAACTATGGGCCCACACCAACGTTTGGAGGACCCTCACCAATGTTTGGAGGCCTCTGGGGCCGCTCGAACCAGAATAACGTTCAGACGAATGCATACCCAAACCAAAGCGCCACTTACACTGGATACACTAGCCCGCAGTCAGTACCTCCTGCGCACCAAGCGCCGACGCCCAACGATTCCGAGTATCCTTCTCAGAACGCACCAAATCCTCCTCCGGTGTATGAAGCTGACTATGGGCATAAATATTCTCCAGTGAGTAGCGAATGTGTCGTTCCTCGTTGATAGTTCTCATGTATATTGTCCGTGTACAGCCCGCAGGACCGCCTCCAGGCCAAAGTACGAGTCAAGGCCCTTACAATGCGGTAAGTCGTCGCTTGGCTTTCAGTCGAATAATTTCTACTGTCTTGGTGCTGATTTATTCCCGTTATAATAGCCTCCAGGCCCTCCACCTGCCGCGCATCTGAACGGCAAAGGCCAAGACGATCAATTCGTGGGTGGTTTCCGCGGCTGAAAATCCCTTACAACGCCTACCTGCATCGTACAAATATCAACGTCTACGAACAGTCACGCTATCTGAATCCTGTATCCCTATTCCTATATCCTATGTTTCGGCGAACGTTTCTGTGATTTATAGATAATTCGTCTTCCCCAAGACTATGCTTATCGAGTACGATAATGGTCGAAGATACTGTATCCCTTTTTAGTCAGTTCGTAGCTCGTCCAGTATTATACCCTGACTTGTACTAATTCTTGTGGATTTGCTTTGTAGCTTAGCATACTTGTCCTCCCTCTATACACTTCATTCCGCCAAGTGTGTGACTTAGTAAGAACCTGGGCATACACCTGTTAAACGCCAAGTTCGTCGACGAGTACCTTGGGAGTACCACTCGTCAATGGACTTGACGAATTCTGGACCTTCTCGGCGATCTAGGTGTGTTTTTCCAAGCTATAGTATTGGTTGGGCCTTGGCTCATAAAACAGAACGACGACAGTTTTCCTCACTGCGCGTGAGGCTGTAGAGTTGAAAATTAATACGCCTCAACGGATTCTTATCACGGACAAATTGCCCTCCCCAAGTCCCCGATAATAGAATCATTCAAATCATCATGCTGTATAGGCTTCTAGGAGCCACAGAATCTTAACACGCTCGTCAATAAAGTTAATATTTAATTGATGTCCAGTAAGTCGTGCTCAAGGGACGTTTGTATTCAAATCATTGTCAACTTCATTCAAACGCGGAGGAGCGTCACACTGCTGATTTTTACTGAATTTGAAGACTTCTACGTGCTGCGGTCGATTCAGTCGTCGTGTATGACTTTTCGGCGGAGAACTGGGTCGCTTCCGCTATGAATTCTCACTTGATAAGTTAACGGACACTACGAGTTAGCGTCTAATGTTGGCTTCTATTAGCTGTGTCACGACCTTCTCGGCCCACTACTCAGAAAGAGAAACAGTACAGCTAGTATAGTGCTACGTGAATGCAGTCTGCGCATCACATTCCTCCTATTGCGTGATAGTACCCGCCGACCTGCAACTGATAAGAGTAAACCTACATGGAGAAAAATCACATCGGAAAGGGGAATTACGTCCCAGAAAACAAATGGGAAATGTTGCTTACCGCGTTTCGAATTTCGGAAACGCCACACAAAAGACGCTAGCGGTTAGTCACATCACCATCATTTTGCACGTCTTCTAGGCTCTATGAAAGGATGTTATCATGTTCTGCATTATAACATAAGCTTTTGCGATATGAATCGGTGGAAAAAATAAAGCTTGTTCCGCATGGAATGCGGGCACGAGAACGATGGAGACGCACCTTGGGCTTGAAGGAGATAATGTGGGGACGGATGCACCCTAACTGCTCTGGTACAGTTTACTCAGGTACCCGGGCAGTCGTATTCAAGCAAGTAAAATTCACTTCGAGTGCGCAACACTGGTTTGTGGAGCAGAGTGGTATATTCTAGCTTGCTGTTGGTAGGCGTCGTTAGGGATGCTCGTAATCAAGTGCCGTTTTAGTTCCTTGTTCTCTGAAAAAAAAAAAGGGTTGAGGAAGCTCTGGATCATCCGAAAGATTTGCATTGCTACGACGATTTTCTTAATGCAGATGAACATCATTCTATATTCTAGTCCATGTCGGGCAGTGGACTACGGGGGCGAGTCATTCGGTCAGTAATAGATCATCGCATCTTTATTTGGCATGAGCATACGACTTTCGAATACACACAATGTTCGCCCGATATGATGGCTCATTGAATGAATACAATGTCGCTATGTAATACCCGCCGGCTGTGGGTTCAGACTTTCCCGACTATACCATATGATGTATCAGGGCGCCTGCTTATGTTATGAAGCGCCGATCCTGAGGCCCTACAGGACAACGCCCATACTGGGTTGAATACATATATGGGATGCGCCCTGTGCCACCGCCAAGTTTCGCATGCTTAGGTTAATTGAAAAGCACCGATCAACGAATTGATGATCAATGTTGAAACATTGAAAAGCTATTTATGGAAATTGAATATGTTCACAGGCACACCGCAACGCGCAGATAAGTACTGACAGAAATCGATTAGAACTGAAAACACGCACAATAACAGGAGAGCAGAACATTGCACATATGTTTCAGAGAATCTCTTCTTATGTACAGTTGAATCGTTCTAAGGTCATGCTCCCAACACCATACCTGTTTGAGCATCGCACGTTCATCAGAGCTAAGCGGCTGCACTTCGGGACTATGAACAAGTAGCATCGCCTCTAATCGTTTTTATTATGAAAAATGTAGCACTTCTGATGCTCGGACTTTCACTCGCAGCGACGTACCGTCCAATGCTACAAGCTTCACCTTCGACCTATAGACGTAATAATATTAGCGTCGACGATGACAAGCTCCAATAATTAAATGCGAGAGCTAGAGCGATTTAATAGCTGCTTGAACTTGCTCTTCGACAGTACTCGTATTATCTGTATCTGAACACATATTAAACATGCATACTCTTGCCTCCCTCGTCTCCCTCGTCTCTTTGATTTCTGTTGTCGCCTTGGCGGTGCCCGTAGTAGAGGAGCGGGCAGGTCAAACCTTCATTGGGTACAATGGATTTAATGGAATGTCTCGCCGCCACAGGTCAGTGGTAAAGGTGAACTAGAAGCTGTATTTTACGTCGCAGACGTCACGTCAGTTCATTTGAACAAAATAGTTCCACTCAATTTAATCCTGGCACTCGCGCTCTCTAATGCAGGCCGTGGACCTCGCTAATCTCTTCGCACACGGCGCGAACCCGGCAATGGATTCTTAAAACGGAATGGAATCACGTACTTACCCAAGGCCTGGGTTCCTCAGAGAATTTTGTTCTAGGGGGGCATCGCGGTCAACGCCTTTTTTCTCTGGCACTGTAGTGTTCGTAACTCATACCAACGCGGGACTCCCACCTCAGGCTCCCTCTTCGGTCTACCAGCTGGGAGTCCGTCAAGCGCAGATTGCAAGGCTTCACTGACTGCAGGCCCAAGGAGCTGTTCGCGAATGATCACCATACGCTCAACTATCCCAGTTTGGATAGGAGCTGGAACATCCAACGCCCCGCGTAAATACGTAAACGCGCGAATATGTCAAAGGACCGTAGTTGGAATTCGAAGCGACGACAGCCAGAGAATACGAGTTTTGTATTGTTCAGATCCGTTCCGTTGAAATGCGTGCAAATCTTGCAGAATATATAAACCCAGTGCGCGTTGTGTTGTCTTCAGAACAAGCGAGTCAGTTTTGTAAGGCTAAAGATAGGCGACACCGTATAGGAGCTTGGGAACATATTCCACCCCACATGAGTGTTTCCCCTGCCCATAGCCGAGAAGCATAATTAAATTCTCAGGCATTGCTTCTTCCGTGAATAACATACCAATTTTCTGAACGCAACATCTCCCGATTGTCATTATTGACAATTTAATTGAGGTCGCTCCAAGCGACGCATAATCAGGCCCCAGGGGAAAATTTACCCCACTTCGGACGTCCACCTGATTCGCAGGCACACCTGCCTCTCGTTTTTCTGCACCCGCGCCAGCGGCTTAATCCTTAACAGCAAAAAATAACGTTCACGAGCTGTCTCTGAGAAGTGGGAGGGTGCAGTTGTCAAGGCGGCAAGGCAGTCTTAACATATCGGACGGGCCGCCAGAGATCCTATGTCAGAAATTTAATAGAATCGAGCGAATTATTCATAGAATTTAATCTGGGTATTACTACATGAAGTAGATACAGTACATGTCAATTGGTTACCAAGAAATGCGGGAGAGCGGTGATGTGATGGGAGAACAAGAAAGCGAAACTGTGTGCGATAGATGGATGGGATGATATGCATGAAAATCGACGAGAGAAAAAACAAAATGTTCTATGCGATAATAATGGATCATAGATCATGGTACTGCTGCGACGGAGAAGGGACGATGCGGATGTGCCCGGCGTGTGGGCAGATTGCTGATGATATGATGACGTTGACTGGGGAACAGATCTGGGTTCTCTATGTATGGTGTGCAAGAAAGAAGGTCGAGGGAAGGTCGAGGAAGGAAAGGAAGCCGAACGAATAAACCATGGATGCGTGTGATGATGATGCTTCAGGAGGCAGAGGGCAGCGAGACGAGGCCGGATATGAATGGGAGAAGCACCGTGGTTGACAATGGGAATAGACGAGGGGGATCATGGGACGGATATTGCGAATACGAATGGGAATGGGAAGTGCTGATGATGTCGATGATGATAAGCTTGAGACGAACAGTGGCGTTGGCGCACAGATGGATAAAGATAAAGATATGGTGGGTAGCAGGCAAAAGGAAGCGACACGACATAACGAATAGCCGATGTAAGATAACATAAGATAACATAAGATAACATAGGATAACGGATATTAATGGTCCAAGAAGAGTTTTCACTGGCATGAACGCGCTGAAAGCGGAGAGAAACGTGAAGCAGATGATTGAATAAAAAACATAAAAAAAGAACAGAACTTCGGAAGAAGACCGAAGAATGAAGAATGTTCGAGCGACGAGAGCAGTAAGAGCAGTAGCAAAGCAAAGCGAAAAAAAAAACAACAAACAAACAAAACATTGACTAAATTTCCAAGAAGTCCATACCACCGATGTCATGACGCAAGGCAGGCAAGAGGGAAGCTGCGGTCACAAAAATGCACCGCGTAGTCGGTACGAGCACGCAACCCCCAAAAAACCGACAACGCACAATGCTCGGAGGCGAACAAGTCCCAAAGCCGAGCAGCGGCAAGGGTAGAAGTACATAGTTTAACAGACAGGCGTAGAGAGCAGCGAACAAATGCGAAAACGGAAAAACGAGCAAATGCGGAAAACATACGAGAACATTTGGGTGGGAAGGGAAAGGAAGCGAAGCGAAGAGCAAGAGTCAGGAGTCCAATTCTTGACCGTGGATGGACGTGGATAGGTTACGAGAGTAGCTTGGCCGATCAACGTGGGAGGGAGCACAAACGTGAAGGACGAACGGTTATGTTCCTTGAGCACGTCACAATGACTCGATGCGTTCCCAGAACGAAGCGGCGGTCAATGGAGGTACGTTGGCGGTGCGGTTCTGAGCGCAATATTCCATCATCCCGAGGAGCCCCAAGGAAGAGCTGAAAGCTCACTCCTGCACAACGCGCACGATGTCCCCCTCGAAGATGACCCGGCCACGCTCAGCAAGCGCGGCGACGGCGCGCGCAACTTCGGCGGTGTCGAAGTCCTCGTGTTTATCGGGAGGCATGGCGGCGTTTAAGTAGGTAAGAAGTGCAGAGACGGAGAGTTCATCGGCGGGCTCGTAGGTTGTGTGGAAGAGGTGGGTGATGGAGGTTTGGATGAAATGTTTCCTGCAGACGAATAGAGTAAAAAAATACAATTAGTTAATATGGGTTAAGGAAAGCTGGTAAACGTACCGTCCAGAAGGCGAATCCAAATCTGCCAATCCAACGGGGTGCGGACGACGAGGGAGACCACGATTCATCGTCATATGTCCGGTAATGCCACCAACACTCGCCTCCATCTCTTCCCTCCACTCCGCCTCCGCCTCCGCGTCTCTTTCTCCCTCACCATCATCTTCGACATCCCCATCGATCTCGCCCTCTGCGTCTGCGTCTTCTCCAGGTGCGTCCCATCGCTGAGTGCCATTAATCATGCCCATACCCATCGAAGCAGGGCGTGCAGAGGAGGAAGAGGTCGAAGGTCGGTACCCATTAGAGGAAGAGGATACGGCATGCGCAATGGATCCGGACATACGCCCTGAAGAGTAGGGCTGCTGTGGATGGCGGCGTTGTATGCTTTGCCTGTGGGCGATGCCGTTGAGGCCATTGGGATGTGTGTTGCTATTAGTGTGTGGGCGTCCGGTGAGTATGACAGCTCCCGCGCGTCTCTCCCTATCCCTGTCCATACCCCCAGAACTCTGGTGCGTATTTGTCTGACGCCGCGCATCACGTTCCCGCTTGTCCTTCGCCTGCGCGTTGGCTTTGGCGCTGGCGCGGGCCTTCGCCTCCCCGCCATCGTCGTCTTCAGACTCGACGCCCTCGGCCTCTGCACCGTCCTCAACAGCCTCCCGCTTCGTTCGTCTGCGCTTGGCCCTCCCAGCTCCTTCTTCGTCCTCTGCGTCAGAACCGCCAGAAGAAGAGCCGGAAATGGAAATGCTAGGCGAGGTGGATAACCTCGGCCTCTCTGCGTCAAACTCCCCGTCTGACATCATCTCGTCGCGGTGATGGTTGGGGTGCACGCCCATGCGGCGCTGGTGCGGATGTGCCGAGGGATAGCCCAGGCCCATCCCAGAATGGGATGTGGACGAGTGGGAGGGGTGCGTCGAGTGCGTCGAGTGGGATGAGTGAGAGGGATGCGTTGAATGGGAACTGTGCGATGGATATGGGAGCCGACGGTGGGGAGGGCTTGAAGGGCTTGGGTGTTGCGAAGAGGTGGGAGGAGGTGCGCCTTTAAGGTGAGCGATCTCCGCTGCTTTCGCGTTTCGTCGTTCGCTAACCAAATAAATAAATAAAATCCACGAAATCAGCAACCGAAATATCAAAGAACAGAGCACGAAGAGAAAGCGATCAACAAAAAGAGAAAACGAAAAGAATGAAATTAACATACCTCCTCCTCAAACACTTCCCCCGGTGCTGTACCCACGGATACGCGCAATAGCTCGAGTCCTGCCTCAGCTGGACCCACTTTTCACATAGACTACAGAACACCCGATTGGGCTCGACCCTTCCAATTAACCTATCCGCACGCAAGGTGGCTGCGCGCTGCTCGGCATTGCGTCGCCGAGATTCGTGTGCGGGGGCGTAGGTGAGGGGTGTGAGGAGATAGGGAGAGGGCGGGGAGGTGGGGCCGCCGGTACGTTGGGCGCTGGTGGAGCCAGTGGTGAGAGGGGCGAGGGCAGCTTGAACTTGCGGTTGAGACGTGGGAGGAAGTGGGAAGCGCTGAGCTTGGCTTGGAGTCTGCGCGGCCGTCGGACGGGGTGAGGGAGATACTGAGTGCGGGTGGGTCGAGGATCCCTCGCCTTGCGCTCCATCAACGCCCGTTGGAGGACTGCGGCTCCCACTCAGTGCGCTCCTCGAGGCCGTCCCATTCCCATTCCCAGTTCCGCTGCCATTGGTGTTCGCGTTGGAAGTGGAAACACCTAACCGTCCGCACCCAGCTCGATGCGAGAGCCAACGCTGGACGGCGCCGAGGTGGTCGTCCGGGGGCAAGGCAAGCCATCGATCGCAGATATTGCACAGCAGGCGCTCGGGATCGAACTTGCGCACGTCGGGGTCCTTAGCGAAGAGAGTGTTGCGCTCGCTGAGGGCGTACGGGTTTTTTGTCGTGCTGTATATCAATCGAAGTCATTAGTCGACAGTAGTAGACAGAGAAGAATGAAGGAATGAAATGAATAAATGCCACATACATTTTCTTAGCCAGACAGCTCTTACGATGAGCGTCCCACGGAATCGAACAGTAGGTGCTGTTCGGGCGCAGCCTAATCCACTTGTCACAGCTCGCGCACAGGACACGGTACGCCTCGAACTGGCCCACGTATGGGTCGGCGCGCAGGTACTCGATGCGCTCCTCCTCTGTGCGTTTAGCGCGGCGGCGCTTGGGGGCGTTGGGGCCGGCGGATGAAGATGGAAGAGCGGCGACGGACGACGAAGATGATGGTTGAAGCGCTGAGAAAAGGTGCGTGGAATGTGGGTCCTTGTTCGAGGTCGTTAGCGCAGGTGTGTAGATGACTGGGCGTTGCGATGCGGCAGGGCTTGTGGGATCGTTTAGGAGGCAAACAATTGAACACAGGCTACGTAGGCTACTCACCACGTCGTCCGATGAGCCTCCCAATGCTTCAGTGTGAAGCCTCCGGAGTCGTCGTCGCGAAAGGAAACGCCCACACCGCAATCCTCGCAAATCACACGGCCCGCCTCGTACTCGTCGGGGCGCACAGGCGGCGCCGTCACCGTCGCCGTCCCACTGGACCCAGAAGAGATGACGTAGGGCTCAACGGTGGGCTGGGGCTCACTCTTGATCGTAGGAGGGCCGGGGTCGGAGTCGGAGTCGGGCTCTTTCCGCTTGAGGTGGTTTCTAGGGACGAGGATGAGCGGAAGTCAGGGCGTCGACAAAGGCACTTACACGGGAGAGGGAGACATGATGGTTTGGGGGAGAGAAGGGAAAAAGGAACGAACAGCGAGAATAAGTACAAGTCTTCTTATTCGGACGAGGAGGTAACAGAAACGCTCATATGTCATTTCCCATACCTCTTTTCTATTCGCATTCGCACTCCGCTGCTATTCGTATCCTCTCGCATGCCGTAAAATCGTCGTTTTCTGAATTAACTATTCCTCTTTCTAAACTCTGATATGTCGTCCATACACGGTCCCCAATTTTATCGGCCGATCGAGATTTGAGATCCCTGCAGACGTAACAGCGCCGCACTTCCAGGGATAGGGGCAAAATCTGTTCGCTGGGAGGCGCATTTCCTTTTGCGGGCATCCTTGAACGAGTATTTTATCCAGGGGTTCGTCTGTGAAAAACACACTCCCAGGGTGTGGGTAAATTCTCTGTCTACGTCTCAATGATACAGGGCGCCAGGCGCCTGCAACAACACACCAATTTCAGTGTTTGGGCGCCTCGCTACACACCACGCGCCGCTTCCCGCATTCCGAGGAGATGATAAATGAAGTAAGAGCGAATACGTGTCGCATGCAATGAATATGACTGTTCCAGAACCACGACCTTGAATCGCGAATGAACAAATGGAAAACCAACAACGAAAGCAAACGCAAAGCAAAAAGGAAAAAGAAAAACCTTCTTGGACGCCCATGTTCGCCCTTGCAGAGCAAATGTATAACCTTATTTGAGCGACGCTGCTAGGTACTGATACTCTGAATACTTGCCCGGGCGGATCAGGTATCATAGAGTGTCACACGGCTCGATTGGGAGGATATGGAATCGCGTTATCGTACTTTACATCGGATCGTATCGCTTTGTCCCTCTTTGAATCGATTAAGATCTATCGACCGTTCGTCGAGCTCGAACTTTGACGCGCTTCCGCTGATCCTGCTCACATTCCTCTGCGGGACATAATTCCCTCTGAATCTGGGTTAGTCTGCCCGATCTCTTCTCCCTATGCGCCCAACAGCTTGAAATCGAGCGGAAAAGACAGAAAGAATCAATTTTTGTGACCGCAGTTCGACCTCTACATAACCATATTTTATTCAACTTTTCACCAAATGCCGATGCCTGATCATCATCGATGCATTGTTTACTTATATCAAACAGTTATACGTATGGCAACCTCCCAAGTCCGGCCCGTCAGCGCATCAACGCGAATTCTGACACTAATTATGTTCAGAATTTTATCCCACATCTAGGTGACTTGATTATTCGCTGAGTATGAATCCACCTCCACCTGATTCGTCATTCGAACCGTCGAGGTTCCCTGACTCTTAATGAAATCTAACGTCACTCCTCAGCCGAACCTTGTTACGTGAGCGCCTTGTTCTAAATTTACTTGCACGATCTCACACCCACTCCCACCCACCGCATGGGCATTGGTGCCGTTCGCGTATTGAGAAATAATCTCATTTCAAATCCGAAAGCCTAACCTTATCGGCGCGTCGACGAGAACGTAGAGGACACGATGTTCTATAGTAGAATAGAGGAGTAGACGACGTTTGGTCGTCTCTGAGACGATACTCCATCACGCCTGCTTACTCTGAAGGTGTATATCTGACGCGCAGGCCCTTCCATTGATTCCTCTTTTGCTGTTGTTTGGGTGGTAGAAGTTAACGTGGTAACTCAGTGGGTGTACGAGAAATCAGACTAACCCTCATTGTCCATGTTATATGAGTGTTCCGTTGCGGATGCTATCCACAGGAAAGCTCCGTCCTTCATCTTCCCACAGAATTTGTTAGTTCGCAACATTGGGGTGCGGTGATTAACAAAAGCTATGTAATCGAAGGCCCGTATTCCTTTCTAGCTTCAGAATTTGAGTTATCTAGAGGTATGGGTTTGTCACGCCGTAGAACGATAACCTCATGACCAAGTTAATACCCATTCGATCGCACCAACACAATGTGCTTTCCCTTCGAAGATTTGATCCCTTGATCACTATCTACCATGTTGATTGTAGGACTGACCTCCTTGCTTATGACTTCCCCCCTTCAGCACGTACTAGGTAGTCTCGGACCAGCTCTCTTAACAGTCCCTTTTCGTCGAGCCTGCTAAGACGAGACGCATAAGAGAGGATGGTACGAGACTACGTACTGGGCTCCCCTGAAACTTGACATATACAGATGTTTTCCACCTTCTCATTTGCAATTTTAATACATGCAATACGAACTAGATCGATATATAGTACGTATATTAATAGCGTCGCATTTTTCGCACTTGTATTTGCTACTGGGTGATTTGTGTTGCATAGAATCCCTGAATATATACTGGTCGTCTTCGTGTACATACAATTGATCCCATGATCTTGGAAGGACTCATCCTCCGTTTTGAGTTAAACTTACTGCATCCCTCTACAGCTCATGTGATGTGCTAGACACACCATCGAGTGTCATACGTATAGTCCAGTCCTACCGTCCGGCGTAGGACATGACACCCCTCCAGTCCATTGAGGTTCTCCCGCGGTGTTAGGGACAGGATGAAATCGGGAGGTGTGTAGATTAGTTCAGGTGGAATTTAAAGTCTGATTTGTAAAACTCGATCATCAATGATGATTAGAGTGTCGTTCATCTTTCGAGTTCTAGGATTCAAAATTCCCAGAAATATTGACGACACCTATACTAAAGGGACTATTACATTCTGTCGGAATACTAGATCGTAAATTCAATAAGAGAGATCCTGCGCAAGCGTCTCCCCGGAACCGCAGCGGAGAAACGCCAACGTTGACAACTAAATACTTAGTATATTACATGAATAAAACCCTCTAGGAAGGTTATGCTGAAAGAAGGCTGCCACGAATGCGGATGCACTGGTTTGCTTACCATCTAAACCGGACTGGCTTCTGGATCCGGGGTGCTTGCAGTTAAGCTCGCCTCGTTCCTGAGCGTTCGGCCGGGTCCCGATAAGACGTCGAAGTACTGACCGACATCAGTGGCAGCGGTTGGCTGGAAACCCTGACAGACCTGTGGCGCACAGCCCATCGCCTCCGCCTCTTGTCGCGCTCTTGTCAGCGACGGCGCGCGGGTAGTGTTGAGTAGCCGAATACCGCAATGTTGATGTTATCCACTTCCTATCTGATTCCGTCCCGAACATCAGTAGAGTCGAAGTGTAATACCTTATCTTCCAGACGCCTGTAGCACACCATCAACATAGAATGGAAAGAGTGCTCACAACACGGTAAAGACTAACGTTTGACACACTAGCGTTGAATGTTAATGCAATTAAGCTCGACGGAAGACGGAAGACGGAGGGACGGAGGATGGCAGAGGTCTATGTAGGCTAGGTCTCGCGCGGATGCTGACGGAACGCGCATTAGCGTGAACACGCGGAAATGGAAGACGACTTGAGACGTGCAATGCAGTGATAATTTCTTTTGACGACTATACTGAAAGTACTCGAGTACAACGGTGGTGATAAATGTCATGCAGCCGTGCTCTGTTTGGTAGACGAGCGTTGATTAGTATGAAAAAATCTACGTATATTTTCTTTAGTACTACTTGGCATAATTCTTTGTACGTCTTCTCATTGATTAAGATAGCGTCACGCATCTATAGTAACTCTTATGTACCCCAGGATACAGCTTGTCATTAATCTCGGTGGAACACACATACGACGTGCTTAGAAGTCACACGCATACTCTAGAGTAGAATGGAAATGATATTTGGAATACTCGTAAATTGAAATACTCTTTCGGTACAAACGCCTATAGATCTGACGCATAAATGCTTACGGATAGAGATCAACACTATTCTCTGACCGCGCTCCATAATTTTCATCAATCAATACGAAACAGAACAGGTCAGACGAACTCGAAAACTGATCCACACGTGAAACCCTTGTCAAGAATACGATCTAACATCGAAAAGTAAACCAGATACCCATATCGGGCGCCTCTTGTATGCAGAGTCACGCCATGTCGTGTGTCGCATGCCCATGTCAGGCCTGTCCGCGGAATACGGATTTCGTTGGGTATGGGGTACAAGAATCAAAGTCACGAAATAGATTCGGGAACTTTGCTGCGCAGCAGATCAGACCGAAGACGTACATATGTTGAGCAAAACTGACTGCAGATTAGTCCTATTTTATCATTCGAACTCTGTCGGATTCCGAGGACAAAGACAACAAACACAATGGTGTGTCAACGTACGGACCGACTGATGCGAGCCAAATTTGTATTAACCTTCGTCTCTTATAGAGAATACAGAGAGGCAGAAGCAAGGTGCATGTAAAGTGATATGAAGAGTCTCAGCGTCACAAAGTGGTGATTGAGTGTGCGCAAATGGTGTTCATTTATCTTATCACACCTGGTATTTGTAAGAAGATAACGGAGACGCTGTCCTCAGAGAATCTGGATATGGTTCCATAATAGGAGCACATTAGATTCGCAGAAGTTAGCACACACGACGCGCTGTGTTCTAGACAAGCGCGCGATCATCTGCAGTGGTCGGATGTATGATTGATGAAAACAATTTCGCCCGCAGGTTGATCGTCGCCACATGAGCTGTCGTGGTTTAAATATGTCTACCATATCGGAAGGAGAATTGACCGACACACTTAGGCAGATTTCCTATCACTTGCTTCCATCGGGCGATGCAGAAGTGGAAGACTACATACTAGCTCTTACAATCTGATGATTGGTGATTGAGCGAACCCAATTGACTATGTTACTTCCCAAATATTTTAAAAGCTACCGGAGCTGAAATGTCCGGTAGAGAGCGCTTGATATGAATATAAGTAAGATTTTAGCTATGCCGTGCCACATGAGTAGGTTACAGGATGCTGTGATTTGGAGGGCGAAGATTTAGTGCTTTGATGTCAAGCATTATGCATAGCACTATCTAGATCTCAAATAAATATTTTGACATAGCACTGAATTGAACACAAATACAGCTAGTTGTGCGCGGCTCAATATTTCGTTTGCGCGCTTAGTCCAGCTACGTATCGTGAGATAACTCACTTGCCGAATGGGCCGAAAATCTGCGGCAACAGTTCGGCACACATGCTTACCAGTATTTTCCAAGAGCTTTGACTGCCTCAAGTTGTGCGCATCCGTCGTTCTCCTCGTTCCCTTCACATGTATCCTTCAATATGCCCACCTGAACTTTATTCTTCTCTCCAATGCTTTTTAACAATCAATTTATCACCTCTCCTTCTCGCTGCTTCTTCGTTTCCATCCATATCGTCTTCCGCGGCCCACCTAACAGCTTATTTCTGAATATCCATGACGGTCATGCTCTTGTGAGTCTTTGTTCCATACCAAACGTATTCTCATCCTTGATTGCGGTCTTGTCTAGTGTAGTGAACTGGATGACGAAGGAGGCGATGCTCCCCTGGGTAGGCATTCAGATACCTGCGTGATCGCTGGCGTCCACTCTTCGTGCTAAGGAATTGGACACACCGCCGTAATCTGTGGCGTCCGTGCTTATTTCTGGGGCTTTATCGAATCATCAGATCACGATGACGCGTACCTTGCACACAACAGGCTGTGGACCTGCGTCCTTTTCTGGCCATGGCTGCGCGGAAATGAGGAGGGCGGGTACGATACGCGAGTTGCATGGAACGAAGTGAGTTGAACGTTTACTATATCTTGTCCATGTCACAAATGTACTGAGATACCTGAGTTTCATATCTTCCTGCAGCCTACCGTCTTTTCCGTTTAGTGTGAGCTTTTCCTAAAAACTTATCCTCGATACCTACACCGTCTATGCGTACAAATGAAGTTGCATGTATTGCAGCATCTTTTGCGCGGAGACGCTCAGATCTACCTCATGAGTCACCACGAGTCCCGTCGGAGATAGCTCCTCCCCTGTCCTGGTCTTCGCGCGTCCTTTTTTACTCCTCTTCTTCCCCGTTCCCTGGTCCGATTTATTCTGCAGCTATACCTGGTTGCGCAGTTGCACTAACCGTACATCCAGTACGTTCGACGCTCCTATGCATGCTCTCTACAACTCGAGGTAAACGCCGATGCAGGACACAGAGAACTCTTCGCATCTTCTCAAGTCATTACTGCGCACGTTTCGCTAGAGCAAGAAACAGGGGATTGCGGCTTGACGTGTAGCATTGGTGAGCGTTCACACTTCCGCTTTTCCAACTTGACCTTCTCAACATGCCAGTGCCCAGGACAGATTACACGCGGCGGGTCAACACCGCAAATATTCTTGGATGGTCGTGAAAGGAATTATTCAGGATAAGCGAGTTCTGGAGCGAGAGCGATGTTGCATTCTCACCCGAGAGTGCTGTGAATGGCGAATCAATCCAAGTACGCGATGGAGGCAGTGGACGAGTAGCTTAGCTTCTTTGCTACTCGTCTCTCATGCGCCTGTTTTGAAATTTCTTACGGACAGTCTTCCCATTAATTTCATTTATTTTTGTAGGGTCTGCCCACATTTCCGAATCCCCGTGTCTTCGTCGTTCATCTGGTTTATTCTGTGCGTGTCCCCATTGTCTAAAGATTTCCATTCACTGTATCCCCATTGTTGAGGTCGAAACGTTCGTTCTATTGCCCATACATGCTTAGAGAGTTCATATTCAGTCATGAACGCAGAGTGAATCAATACGTGTTTATATATATGTTTCTTGGGAAATTTTCATTGTCGGCCGCATTCTCCAGGCCCGAAACATTTTTGCCTCGCTTCTCAAATAAACGGCATTCATAAGGAGTTTATAACGGTCGACGGTCGCCGAAGTGAGTCTATTTTCCGCGTTTCAAAGGGTGGTCAATAACGTAGAAATACGTGTGGTACATGGAAGGTTCTCGTCATCATATGAATTTAACACTCCTCTTGTGCAGAGGAGAGTATCTTCTGAGGTGGTCATTTGATCGGACTATTACCGTGTCTTTTGCATCGGGAATAAGAAGCTCCAAAGGCCCAACACCATAACAACAGCTCCGAAAGGAAGTTCTTGAAGTGACGACTTGGATTACAACGCAAATGGAGGGTGGAAGCTCGAGGCTTCCCATCCAATAAAATACCAAGGGCACCTGCTTTGTGAAAAAACTGAGCCTTAGATCCCAGGCGTCTTGTGCACGAGAGCGCTCAGGGAGGAAAGTTAAACATTGTTATCTGTGGAAGTCTTGAACGAGGCAAGAAAGGAGCCAAATTATCACCGTTACTGCATTTTATTGACCAATTCTGAACGATCTACCTTCCTGACCTAGACACGTCCTCGACTCGTTCGGTTGAGCCCGTTCTCAAAACTTTGCAGCCAAACCGGCTGCAATTCCAAGCCTACTGCAAAGACAATGCGGTAAACACCGTTCAAGGAAATATTTAATCACCGCATACGGTACGTGCAACCGACTTCCGAACTATTTACTGTACATACCGAACAACGGAGACTTTCAATTGACACTTAGCGAAAGAAGTCGAGCAAATCCCGTTTCGACCGGCCTTCTGAATGTTTGAACGTAACTGCGTACATATTTATACCTCTTTGAATACCTGGAACCGCCATGGACATTTACATCCTTCGCATTCCTCCAAAGTTAGTTCGTTTCCTTCGACCTGCGAATGAGAGACTAACCGTTATACACAGATATCAGTGCGTAGCAATGAATTCTCCAGATTGTGCATGCAGCCACGGACCCAGCACACATTCGTTGCATCCTTGTCTATGCCCGAACGATCGACCGGTGTCGCGCCTGATGTCCCAATATTCCACCGCATTTCACGACATGTGGTGCTTCGTCTGCTTCAAATTTTGCCACAAGTGCGGGGTCGGATCGGAGGCGACTAGTAGTTCAGCAAACTGTGGGGAGCGTGAGTGTCATTCAAAACTGTGCGTACTTCGTGTCTCTACTTAGTCTGACGAGGACCGCACTGATTCTGGACACCTCTATCATTCAACAGGAGGAGTAAGCTTTAGATGCGACTCCAGATTAATGAGCTTGGGTCCTTTCTTTCCATTGCCGGAGTGGTCTCTTTTGTTCATTCATCCATCATCCAAAGATATTGTCGTGCTCGAATGTTGCAATTTCCACTCACGTTTTTGAAATGAATTGGTTTTCGTGTCTTTCAACGTCGTGTGCATGGCCTTATTTGTTATGTTAGACGTCTTCAAGGCTGGCAGTGCATCCGCTTCCTATGTCATGAAGGAGAGCACCTCGAAAGGTCAACTGCGCGCAAGGTTTAAAAATTATGCCCATTGAAAAATCATGCTATTGCTATTGAAGGATCGAAGTCGGTAGGTAGGCCATGAAATATCAAAATGTCGAATAATTTCCTATCAATTCGAACGAAAATATCAAGAATAACGCGCGTCATACAGACTGAAAAATCACGAACCCTCCCGCCTCACCCAACCTCGACAACCGCCGCTTGCCCTTATAAACCACTCGCGGTCTATCTTTCCGTTGGTGGAGAGAGAACGTCGACGAAATGAAATCATGGAAAAGGAAGTATGTATGATGGGGATGCAAAATGGCGCTTGGAGGTGACCAGAAGCGGTACAAGAAACATTTGGTGGTTCCTGTTTCCGCGAAGAACCATCAAAGAAGGTCAGTCTGATGTGCAAGGGGTAGGTTATACTCAGCGGTGTGTATCGTCTTTAGACTCCTTCCGCTTCCCCTCTGTGCTTGCATGTTCTCTGTCGAAGCCTTAGACGAGCCCAACATCTTCCTCCCAGTCCCTCCCCGTCGTCTTCGAATATTTTGATCCCCGTATACTGACTGCGCTGGATCCAGACACTGAATGCAGAAAATCGTCCGGACGGCGGGAGGTGAACTCTAACCTCTAGTCAATTAAGATGTTGCAAAGAGAAAAAAGCTTCGCACTTCCTCAAGGGAAAAATAGTCACGTATCGAGTAGAACGACGACGCGCTCGGCCTCGTCATTGAGAACCTCACGCTCGACGGCCAGAACCTCTTCCCGAACATCATCAAACTCGAAACCTGCAACTTTGTCAAGTTCTCCGCGTATTCGACCAACGTTTTGGGAGGTGTTCGAATAGAGGTCCAAGTACTGTAACGGCCGGCCAGCAGACGAAGCTAGAGAACAAAGCTCGACAGAAGGAAGATTTGGGTGGGCAAGAACCATGGAAACAAGTCTTATAACAAGGTCAGTGTGATGATACTTATGAGTACATTACTAACTTACCTAGGTCCTACATGCCGCTAGGAGTTCGCTCAACTTCGAACGCACGTCTCAAAAAGGGTGTATTGCTGTTCCGTCATGATCATTGCAGGCATGTCAGGGTCGCAGCAGTAGACAGATGGAGACGAAGATAAGAGAGATGCAGGCTCAGCGAGAGGATGATGTCTATGAGGAGGACGTCGTAGTTGACAAGAATGCTTTGACGCGCCGACGCGTCTCCTCGGAATTTCCCCGCCGAGCATGCCGAATCGTGCACGGACCAGTCCAGCGGACTTTCGCGCAATCTTCCGCCTTCGTATCTTCATCTTTCTTGGCTCCTCTGCCCTTGTTCTATTACTCCTTTCTGTGCTTCCTCTTGAACTCCCCGTTTCTACATTCGCTCGAGGAGTCCAGGGACTTTTTTAAGGGACTTATTTTCCTTATCGCCAAATGCCCATGGATCTATATTCATGCACCATGAATACCAGAACCGGTACGCCGTTGGATACTATTGAAGCCTTCCAACACTGATAACGTTCTGTACAGACATCAGGATACGCCTGTCAATATTGGACGACGAAATACATACGCGTCCATTTCTGATCCGCCGTCTCTACCTCGTCTTTTGAACTTGGGCTGACAACGCCCGCTCGAAAGTTAAAATGTATGCGAGCCTATGTCCAAGTGCGCACCCGTTCATCTCTTGCCCTCTTCCTCGTTCTACCGTGTCCCATACAGAGCCCCTGGGGACTCACGTCTCGCCATGCTTGGTCTCGGCCCCATCTGAGGCTCGTGTCTATCTCCTGACTCTGTACTCAGCATTCAGCGGAATCGCGATAGCGCTCTGTTTGCATGGTGTCATTGCTACTGTCTCAGCCCCAGCACCGTATCTGTTCATGCTCTCCCTCTCCTCGCTCAGACCCATGGCTGCAACACAAACCAAACTCTTCATATTCCAAGAGCGACGTCCCAACTCCTCGCCCTTTCGCTCCTGGCCGTCTTCCCGCCCTATTCTCTACGAGGTAATATGGCGCATCACCCGTACCACCCGGTATTTAGCATCCGAGGCAAGAACCTTACCTCCGGCTCAGCACATCGTGGAATCACATTCGCGATCGTGCTCTATCAGAAGGTCTGAAATGATTTCTAGACATCTCAGTGCTGATACCGTCCTGGAGGGGCTTTGTTCTTTTCTCGCTATCTAAACACATCGAGGATCCTCTCTACGGTATCCCCACTCGCAGGTTTACATTCATCGTAGCAGGGCGCGGGCGAAAGTGCCGTTATCTTTGCTCATTCCCCATTTATTTCCATTCTTTGATATGTTGCAGAGGACGCTTACGCTCTATTCAGTGTCAGGCCATGCAATTGACAGAACTACGTCCCGATGAAGCCATCCGCGCTTCATCTGGACGTGAGAAACACGAATTGCCGGTGCTGACACTGAGTACTTATCGTGAGTTGTTCGTCTACCACGTCGAACGCCTGAAGTACGTCAGTTCAAACCTCGAGGTCTCGAGATCGTTGCTGTGCTCCCCGAATTTAAAAGAGAGCCCCAGATGCGTGTTTTTCTCTCTCCCTTCATCCTTTTGTTCTGTTCCCCTGGAAGCGCCCTGCCCCCTCCCACTCGGTGTCAGGTATCTGCGGGCACTACTTGAACTTCCCTCCCGACTCAGCATCTCGTGGAATCAGATTCCTGATCATGCTGTCGGGTGTCATTCTTTTCTGTTCTGCCCCAGTGCTGACATCGATGCGGGACGCATTGTGTTTTCGTTACTTTCTGTTGTATACCTCTTGCCCTATGTGTCCTGCTTCATCTTCAGTCTTCGTTTCTGTCATTCGTAGCAGGGTAGAGGGTGCAACCCTCGAAGACGGCATCGTGCTGCTGAGAGATGTAGATCCCGACGAAGTGATCTGTGCTTCATATGGATGTTCAAACGTTCAGGTTTTCTAGCAACGTCGGCTCCATTTCAAAGCGTTGCGCACCTCTATCCACGAGGCCCTGGATTATGATCTATCTACGAAGCCGTCTCCCTCCCCAACGACCAACACATCCTCGATCCCAGATCCATACATCATCATTAAGTTCCTCGAGTTCCTCGAGAGGAACAGATGCATCGACAAGTTCCTTATCACTTTCCGATCTTGTATGACCCGATCTCCAATGACCCAATCGACGATGCTTCATATGACCGTTGACTTCTTCTTTCAACATTGACACCGTTTAAGGACATTGCTCTCCTCCCTTTGGCCCTATCCATCTGCAAAAATTGGTCGTGCAAAAATTGGTCCTAGACCCCAGACCCATAGATCGTTGTTATTCTTCGAGTTTCGAGTATTGGAAGAGGTATTTGATGCATTTACCAGCGCTTCTTCGTTTCGCGAAGTGAATGCTTCCTGTCTCATCCTTCACGCTCCTATCCCCAATTGGGCCCACTTCCTCTTGGTGTCGCCCTCTTCACCCGACAAGAGCCACAGGTTCGATGGGTATCCAACATAGGCATACACGTCCAAATGATGCTCGATGGCGAGCGTGGCCCCTGGCCAGACTCATTGCGCGTGTGTCAAAAACAATCCCAAGGGTTCTGTGGTTCTTATAAGTGGTGTAGGAAGGGACCGCGTACTGTAGTACTACGTAGTAGAGAATCACATAATTAAGTCTGAAGGGTATGCAAGCTGTATTGGCGGCTTGATGCACAGGTAGACTTTAGAGACGGGTTTTTTGTCTGTGCATGTTCGCATGTTCATATTTTAATTGGCGTGTATTATTTGCAACGAGGTTTCACATAAGGCGATAGCCAACCAAACCCGCGAAAAACTTGAATAGACTACGAAAAGCGCTTGACGGTAACGACGCAAGGGGCCACAAACAATTAAATAGGCTACTAGGTTCGTCCGCCGATGTTCGTTTGAATTGGGAGTCGGATGATTTAGGACCCGGGGGAGGGGGCCCAACGTGTCAGGGAAGACGCGTACGCAGTATGCGAGGGTGGGGGACGTAGTATGCGAGGTGAAGGACTAGAGGCGAGGCGAGATGCGGCGTCGTGAGTTCATGCGCCCGACCAATAAAACAGGGATTCCAGCGCGAATTTGGGGCAGAGGGAGGGTGTCTGGTGTCTCAGGCTCAGTTTCATTTTCCTTTTCGCAGGGTGTAGTGGGTAGGTACTTAAATACTCACTGAATTGTCCGTCGAGCTCGACGCAACTCATTCCAGAACGCCGCCTGCCCGCCCGCCCTCCCTCATCTCAGCTCAGCTCATCTCAGCTCGCCGTTGATCGTCGTTGATCGTCGTTTATCTCCCACAGTCGTACTTCGTCTCGTTTATCTCCCACCCTAATCCCTCGTCTCGCTTCCCCTCCAAAATTGGACCTCGCACAAAATTGGACCTCGCATAAAATTGGACGCACGTTAACGATCCTGCACCTGCTGCACCCGATTAGCAGACCCCGTCGACAGGAGCAGGGGCAGCCTGAGGGTTTTTTACAAGATCAATATATAGAATATATAGGAGAGCAGAATCCTGTCCCGCCGGACGACCAAAAGAAAAGAAGTAGTGGTGTGATATGCGCTGGTGGGTGTAGAAGATGGGTCAGCCTACGCGCAGCGGAGGTAATAGAGGAACGGGGTCAACGAACCGACCAACCGACGAACCGACGAACCGACGAACCGACGTGCGTTTTAAATTCTCTGCGAGACGTTAAGGGAGGGATGGCGCCGAGCGCCGACCAATAATCCATGAACGTCAAAGGGTACGCGACCCAAATATAGACCGGACGATTCAAGGAGGCGCATTTTGTAGAGTGCCCGCCCCCTCAAGGGGTTTGTTGTAGGATTATGAAGGACAGACGATCATCACGGGCAGTGAGAAGCCATTGGCATCAGACCGTTAGCATCAGAGCCAAGGCAGGACATTGAAGTAGATGGTAGACGCAGGAAACCCATCGTTAGGCGCAAGGAAACCCATTGTCAGAGCGCGAAAAGGGGAGCGTGAAGTCGACGTAGCACCTCACTTTGACCTTGCGTCTCGCTTTTCCCGAAGTCATTGTGATACCTCTTTCTCTTTTCATTGGTTCTCTCTCTTTTCATTGGTTCTTCCTCTTTTCATTGGTTCTTTCCCTTTTCATTGGTTCTTTCTCTTTTCATTGGTTCTTTCTCTTTTCATTGGTAGGTACAGCATAGACTGCGCGTTCATGCGATGCCCGATGATCGGAGGATGAGGGTAGGCTGGCTGGGGTACAGCGAGATGCGAGATGCGAGGGTGTGAGGGCGGATAGGATTAGGACGGGATGGAGAGAATACTCTATTAATGGGCGCAGGCAGGCGGAGAGCGGTGGGAAACGGGCGTGTGCGTGCGGCGAAGGGGCGTTCGAATGTTCAGAGCGGACGCGAGGGAGGGAGGGAGGATGGATGTGACGATTGCGTTTTCCGTTGGCGGGGTCGAAGCGGTAGACGGAAAGACCTGAGCCTGGGCCTGAAGCTTGAGCTTGAAGCCTGAGGATCAGCGAGGAGGAGGAGGAGGAGAGGCAATGGGTGCGAAAAAAAAGATTAATTGATCAATGATTAACGAGGGAGAGTAAGTTAACAGAGAACCAACGCACCTGCAAGCCCTCACCCTCCCCTCCTACACGCCGGACCAGGACGACTGGCATGATCCATCGAATGCGCGCCAGTTGCGCTGGGCGCTGGGAGTGCTAGTGAGTACGTGTGCGATCTTGTATGCGTTGTCGATGTAGTATGCGTTGTCGACGGAGTATGCGTTGTCGATGGAGTATGTTGAGGGCGAGTAGCGGTGAACGGGGAGGGTGACAAGCCCGAGGAAGCCCGAGGAAGGCGAGATGGAGGCGCTGGATGGAGGGGAGGCAGAGGAGTGGTGGCGGTGTTGATGGTGGGGTCTGAATGAGCGCTGGGAGGACGCGTTGGGGAGGGGGAGGAATGGAGCCTGGGGTTCAGGATACGTACACGCCACATAGATATGTAGATAGCCTGCGCGCACTCAGACGGAGAGGTCTCCTTGAAAAGGATGAATGGAACACGAGGGTGCTTGGTCTACAGAGGCAGGTCGACAGAAGGCGCATAGCAAGCTGGAAGGGCGGGGGCAGCTAGCCCCGAGCACACCATGCATCATGTTCGGGAGGGCTACGACGCATACAGTCCGTGAGTCAAGTCAATAAGTATAGACAGAGAACGAACGCACCTGTGGGTTTGAGCACTACTATGTAAGCGCCCCCTCTTGGATCCTGCTCGACCTCCATCGAATACGCGTCAATGGCGCTCGAGCCTGGTGGTGCATGGACGTGGTACTGTGGTAACCTTGCATTCAGGTTGCCGTCGACAACCGTCGGCGGCAGGCGCCTAAAAACGTCAAGGCCTACGAGCAGAGAACGAACGAAGAGACCGTTCGTTGACGCCCAACAGCAGACGCGCGGGATCCGGATACATCCGAACAGACGCACGTACCACGTCCATTCTATTTTTAACGCTCTCTTCCGACATCCACGACATCGTCCAGAGGCATTTCAGAGTAAGTCCGAGTGTGTAGTCACAGAGTGCGTCCTCCCCCCGCTCCTATCACTCCCATCGATCGTTGATCCTTATTGCAGTCCACATCAGCACGACGGCGAACAAGCCACGCGGCCCCTCCGACTTCTCTGGCAACAGCGCCAGCAAGGGCGACGACATCGGCGGCGACGGCGACGACGATGACGAGGGAGACGAAGATCACGACGACGATGGCCCGTCAAGATCGAAGCGGACTCGGACGCATGATGGGAAGCTGAAGCACCCACCAGACATGGTCCCGGGCAGCGTACGTGGCACTCACACTTGCCCCTCCCCCCCTCCTTCCCCTTCCTCCCTTCCTCTCACACCCCAGCAGATGGACTACGGCAGCCACCGCAGCGTCCCCATCCCCCAGCCCCAGCCTCCGCCTCTCGCTCTGCATGGAATAAGCGGCCACTCGCACAGCACCGTCCGCGGGTTCGCGTCCAAGTCCAAGTCCAAGTCCAACGCGCGCGACCTCCCCCGCGACCCCAAGCGCAGCCAACCCCCGGGCCTGCACCTCCACACCCGCTCGCCCTCGGACAACCAGAGCGACCCCACCCCAACCCCAACGCCTACGCCTACCCCGGCTCCAACACCCAAAGCGCAGGCCCCTTCTCTCGCGGGGGAGGCGGCGGCGGCGGCGGCGGGCAGTACGCCCCGCACCACACGCACCATCGTCGTCTTACGATGCGCCGGGGATGTATAGCAGCGTGATGCGCAGCCAGCCCCCGCCAGGCGCGGGACAGGGCTCGGGGCCTGGTGGCGGCGGGAGCGATCCGTTCGCGGCGTTTCTAGACGCTGATGAGCAGAGTCGCGCGCAGTCCCCTGGGTCGTTTGTGGGTTTGGACTGGCCTGTGCATGGGAGTGGTGGGGGTGCGGGCCGTCGAGTTCTGGTGAGTAATCCTCCATCTTGGCGTTTGTGTTTTTCCCATTCCATACTGGGTACATCTGTCCACCATACCCGCTCCATTCACACCCACCTCGTTTTCGTGATCACCATCTGCCAACTCCCCATCGTTCCCTTCCTAATAAGCTTCAATTCCTAATAAGCTTCAACACATACGCCCCGTTCCCATTCGCATTCGCATTCCCATTCCCATTCGCTTACCCTACCAATCCATTCATTCCATGTTCCATGCCCTCCGCGTTCTTACGCACACGACATTTTCATTTCGCTTTCCTGACTCCCTAAACCGCCTTTAACAAACTGCCAAACTGCCTAATTTACTAAATAACTAACTAACTTGCTTTCTCCACGCAGTCTCCAACTCATCCGGCGGCGCCTCCTCCGCAGGGCCCGATGCCTCCTCGGGCAGCACAAACGCGGGCAACTGGCAACTGGCAACTGGCTCGACGTCGTTTCTCTCAGGGAACCCCAACAATCCCAACAACCACAACGCCCCGCCCCCGCTCCCATCTGCCCCATCTGCCCCTCCCCCCGCCAACGCCCCTTCCCCCGTCACCACCTCTGCCTCTGCACCAACGCGCGACGCCTCCATGTCCTGGGAGCGCAGTGGGCCCTCCACGGACCATTCTAGATGCGACATCACTGACATGTTCGGGGGCGCAGTGGGCCCTCCACGGACCATTCTAGAGGCGACATCACTGACATGTTCGGGGGCGCGGAGCGAGGGCGCGGAGGGGGGAGTGGCGTGGAGTGGCGGGTATGGATAGTGAAGTGGCGGGTATGGGTATGGGTAGTGGAGGGGGGATGGGTATGGGTATTGGAGGTGGGATGGGTGGTGTGGTAGGTTTAGGTGGGAAGAGCCTGAGGCAGGGCGAGGACTCGGGGCCGGGTGGGATATTGGCCTCGCCGGCGAGTGTGAACGTGTGAATGGACGAGGGGGCGAGGGGAAGAAGGATGGGATGAAGGATGGGATGAAGGATGGGATGAAGGATGGGGGTAGGTGCGTGTGGGTGCGATGAGCTGCGCACGGCGAGAGGTTACGCTCGCGTGTTGTGCGTCCTTTTTTTCCCATCGCTTTCCTTTCCTTGCCTTTCCTTTCCTTGCCTTTCCTTTCCTTGCCTTTCCTTTCCTTTCCTTTCTCGTTGCGTTGGTCATCTCCTTGTTCATTGTCTTTCCCTTCTATATGGACAATTTGCTATTTCGCAGGACCTCCTCCTCCCTCCCACCCTCCGTATCTCCGCCTTATCCTAACCCCCTTCGCCGCGCCCACCTCTATATTTCCTAAAAGTCGCACCACCGCCTGCTGTTCCACGTCGCTATCATTGAAATTCTCTGCTTGCCTACCCGTCTGATTTCTATCGCATGTTCCAAACTATCTATCGCTAGCCTTAGACTACTTGTATCTCTAAACGAGCGCCCGGTGACTCCAATTTTTACGTTCGCTATCTATCTTTCTGTTTTGCATTGCTATCTATCTTTCTCTTTTGCATAACCGCGGATAGATAGCGCTATTTATTCCTCGTACAACGAGTATTTTTACGACGACGAGATATGTAGCAACCGCCGCCCACTCCCAAACATGATCGGAGCGGCGCTAGCGTGTGCGTCCTCGACAACTAGCACTTCGGGGGTGCCAGCGTACAGATGCCATTTATACGTTAGTCCTGTAGTTTATTATGTATGTTATGTATCGAAATAGGTACAAATATGACCTGAATATTATATTTTAACAGATTCTGTAGACTTTTTGATATCTTATCTACGAATATAGCTACAATTGTCATTTGTACATTGATCGATATTTTCTGTACGACCGTGATTTATAGATAATTCCCTAGTCTATATATAGAAATCTCTATGAAATCCTCCCGTATCCTATATATGAACAATTTCCAAGGGGGTCCCAAGATTATAATAAAACATATCGTGTCAATTTTTTTCCTAAGGCCGACCGGGGTCGAACCAACCAACCAACGTGGGAACAAATGTCCATTTATAGTAATATGATGGCATCAATTGTGGTTGGAAATTACCCCGCATCTACCCCGCTATTCCTCTCTTCTCCTTCATTGTTTCTTCGCTCTCTTCTTCGCTGTGCGACTCCCTCTACACGCGTCGCAGGTCCATCGAACATTGCCGTACACGCCATAGCAATCTCGATGGAACTGCACGATCAGTAAGTAAGATTTCATCCCTCTAGAAGTGTAGTCGACTCACCCAACGTGTTTCGCACCCTGGGTTTGCGCACTGAATCGCATTCTCAGGATTGGCTACCTCGTCAACCACATTCCCGCACTCAATACATTCGTTCATCGTCGCCTGGACATCCTTCCCCTTCCGCTTTCTCCCTCGACGGCTTTCCGAAGCCACGTCGACTTCTTGCTCGTCGACTTGATGTTGGCCAACTCCCGGTTCGCTCGATGGTGCGCTCAGGTCAGTAACACCACCATTATGTGTTGCATCTTCTTGCTGATCTTCGTTGTTGATATCAGGGTTCTCGATGTTCTTGCTGTGGCCCTCGCCGCTTCCCAATTCCATGCCGACCTCTCGTTCGTCAACTTGATGGTGACTCACTTCCTGCTCGATGGTTGGAGAACTCAGGTGAGTAAGGCTGTCATTAACTGTCATATCACCTGTCTGAAGTTCGTTTTCAGGAGCAGATGGAGCCTCATGGACCTCAGGCATGTAAATATCTAGGATACAAGGCAAGTTGTTATCTTTGACATTCTGTTCATTGAAATTGCTGCTTACCATCAGGATCATTCAGCTCGACGTCTTCGGACTTTGACCATCCGGGAACCTCAACACCTCCTTCCATCTGTCGTGTGATGTCCTCGAGTGACAGATCAGTAAGCCCTCCAGATTCTTCTTGTTCCTCCCTGTCGTTGATTTCTTCTGCTAGTGTGTCGCTCTCTTTTTGAGCCCCCGTTGTCGAGCTGGTCTGTAAATGGCGTGGACGAGGGCGTGGACGTAGATGAGAAGAGGGAGGGTTGGTAGGAGGTTCTGCAGGTGGAAGTTCTGCAGGTGGAAGTTCATTCTCGATCTCTCCTTCGCTCTCGCTTTCACTATCAATATCCATTTCCCTACATTTATCATGAGTATAGTCAAAGTATAGTCTTATAGATGAATGGTACAATGTGTGCGGCACGACATACCTCCCAGCCAAACGCGAACTATGGGCTTCAGAAACTTGAAAGCCCACAGCGGTATTTTTGGTAGATCGAGCCTTCTTCGCCCTGAAGCGCTTGTCCCAAATTTGCTTGAGTTTCATCTTCTCGAAATCATTGATATCCCACAAATCTTTATGAGTAGCGGGGGCTCCAGCTTTGTGTACAGTGCGTATATGATGCTCGAGATTATACTTCCAGATTGCCGGCGCTGAAGCACTCTTGCAAGCTGGGCACTTCATAGGGACATTTGAACATGGTGATGAATCTGTCGAGGCTATGGCAGTTGCATAATTGTAAGTGACGAAATAAGGGCATGTCGATTTCTTCTCATCTACTTGTACAGTCTTGGAGCCCCTTGTTTTCTTGAGGTAGAATGTACATGCCGGTGAAGGCTGTAAGCATAGGCCGCATGGTTGAGTGCTACGGTCAACGTGAGGGTCGAAGAGGATATGCGCGGCCATGTGTTCGAGTACTCGCTGACCTTTCTTTCGGTCCAGAAGCACAAGCGGTTGACATTTTGGGCATAGGGCATCAGAATCCATACCTCGCTCAGCCCCTTCACTCTCGCACAGAAAGCAGGCTTTCCCTAAATTTCAAGTTCAAGTTAATTAAACTGAAAGATTCCAAAAAACAATAAAACAACGAACCGCTCGCCTCGCAATACGGAAACTCCGAGGACTGCCTAATCTCAGGAACATTTACATTCTCAGCCAATGTGATTCGTTCAAGTAGAGAAGCACCAGTGGTGAGAAGAAAACCACTTTCACAGAGATAATACGGTTTGTTTGCAAGTCGTGTTGATACATCGGGGTTGATAGGTTGAACGAGAAGTCCGGGCACCTTGGTAAATGTTGACAGGCGTCGGAATGACCATTTCCAATCATGCTTGAGTTCGGGATCGTCTTCGACAGTCGCAGGAACAAAGTGTAAGAGCTGATATGAGATGGAGGTAGACTTTTCTTCCAGTTGCTCGATAGGAATAGAGTCAACGCTTTCATTGTCAATAAAGATGTTGTTGATCTCGCCAATCCCAAGGAAGTAATGGTCAGAACATTTCAGCAGAGAAGCGATAGTCGAGTCAATGGTTACAGTGCGGTGGCTTGAGAGCAGGTCATCGGTGATGATGTCCGAGTCAAAGACGCCAGTCGACCGATTGGATGCAGAGAAATAGCGTTCGCCATCAGCTACACGTCGGAGTCGATCAGTTGACCCAGTCCTCTCATAACGTTGAAATGATTGCTTCAAGAATTTAGCCTTTGAAACCTTCACATTGTTAAGCTCGAAGAATGGGCGAAACCCCGTGGCAGGAGCTTCTTCTTCAAGCACTTCCTCCGCAACAGCATCCTCTGCTTCAGTCCCCAGAGGATTCCTTTGGCTGACTAGCTCTTCTTCGTCCATCTCCTGTGTGTCATCTACATCATCCTCTGCAAGCGGCACATTCACGAGGTCTTTACCCAGTGGTGAGAATATTGTTCTTGATGGTACACACACGGAGCTCAAAATAGGGCATAGCTCTGGTGATTCCTCTTCGACCATTTGCCTTCCCATCTTCCAGCATGTCTGCAGAACAGCCTGGGATACATGAACGTCACCACGCCACGAAGATGGTCCAATATGATCAACGTCGTTGTGAATTTCGAAGCCTTCCTTGGACAGCGCGGGAAGGCGAAGGCGACGGGGTGGACGATCCCAATGAGGATATTTAGCGAAGATGGTGGCAACTTCAGTGGTGTTGGCAAGGCGAAGCCCAAGCTGCAGGAGGTCAAGATTTGTGTCGTTCCCGATCATGGTGCGTAGAATTCCAAATAAACTTTCCAAGCGGTCTGTACCAAGGAGTATAATCCAGAACTGACTCTTTGGATTATCGACCTTTGCCTTTGCGACACAGAAGTAAACATTTTTGATCATGATCATGATGTCGATGTAGAGTTGTGTTGGCATCAGCTTTGCTGTAGCCTTGCTGTCAGCGAAGAGAGACATGAGAAGGTGCGCCGCAGCACTCAGATGAGTGAGCTGCTCTGACAGGGAGAGGTCGATGCAGATATATGGAAGGAGAAGGTGCCGATAAAGTGACCCGAGCAAGTTTAGGGATCGTCTTGTACTTTGAACCCCAGGTGCAGATGTTGCCGGCGCAGGTGGCAGAGTCCAGATCTCATGGAGAAGGTCGTACGCAAGCTTTACATCCTGCTTGTCCTTTGGGTTTAGGAGATACCCAGAGCGCTCAATGGAGGTTTTGTTGAGATGCAGGTGGGAACGGATAGTGGCAGGTGTAATGTGCACGCCAAGGATAAGACAGCCTTTCTCGCGAATGATCAGATTTCGTAGGCGCTTAAAAACATGTTTGGCGTCTTTATCACAAGTCAGGTCATCGTCGCCAGTCCTTAAATCCATCATAACAAGGGGAGAAAGATGGTCATAGATCGGGGATTCGAGCCGTAGCGTCCTCTTGAATGTGTACCGAACAAAGGCATCGCCTCGACGTGCTTCACCATCAGAAGCGATTGAAACTGTACGGGCACTTGTTTTCCTGGCTGCAACGCACGTCGCATTAATCAACCGAACATGTTCCGCACCTGTCTCTATTTTGCAGTCGCCAGATATAAGAACACCTCGAGCACTGTACAGTCGTGTATTGCCAGAAAGCAGACCAATTGCACCGACAGTTCCCTGAAGAGACAGGACGTGTAAATAGGCTTCTATTAATAGTTACAAGGTGTGAAAGCTGCTGTCACGTACATCGACAGCCATGTGAACGTCCTCGTTCTTCAAGGCTTCCAACAGCAGATAAACCTCATTCTCAGATGCGAACTCGACACTTGTATTCCCCACATGTTCACGGCACAACCCCAGTATCTTGTTCGTCAGAGGACAGATACGTGCTCGCGTCTCAACCTTCAACTCGTCAAACATGACGACCTGGTGTGGAACCTCGATGCCATCATCTGCCCCACTTGCAGCTTCGATCTCTTCGATGATTGGTGCGAAGGAGTTCTCAATGTTTGTCTCGATTTCGCTGACCTTCGGAGCCCCAGCTGAGACAATAAGCGGCTTGATGAGCGTGCGTCGACGAAGATGGCTGATGGAGGGAAGACCAAGGGCACGTTGACCGATGCCAGCCACTCGGGCTCCTCCAAGTTTCCAGAGCAAGATTCCACGTAAGTCATCCTCCTCCGTATAATTTCGTGGATGATAGACGCCCTGTGCTGCCTTGTCGTAGAGCTTTAGGAGATTCGAGACCCCGCCTTTTCGAGCAAGGTTGACCCGAACCAGACGGTCAACACGCTCCACCTTCCCGCTGCCCACAGCCATTACCCACTGCTTCAAGTGATCAATGGCGACCGCCTTTCCCGCCAGCTTCTGTGCATCGTTAAGCTTCCGTAAGCGAAGAGCTCGAACTTCGCCTGTCTTCTTCCGCACAATCCTGATAAGGCCTCCAACACCATGGAAAACTAGACGTGAGTTTTCATGAACACCTGTCTTGAGGCGCTGAAGAATTCCTGCGAGATTCGCATCTTGATCTCGTAGACTAATGCATGCTCTACAGGGACCGCGAGCTTCGCCATCTATGGTCTTCTTGCAAGATTTTGCATAGAGAACAAGATGTCCTGCGATGACTGAGTAGTCCCAGGGATAACCAGGAGTATCGTGCAGTCCAAATGGGTAAGAGGAATGTGCGGTCTGACCTTCTGGAATTTGAATCTCTATTCCAGGGCAGGGCGTCTTCAAAGTGCGCGGCTGTAGCATTCGAGGGATGGACTTCTTGGGTGCAGGTGTGGGCTCGACAATCTCAACGCCATCTGAATCTGACTCGGACTCGTTATCAAGTTCATCCTGGTTTTCCTTGACAAGTTCTGGGACCTCGTCGTCTTCATAAAGAGGTGGGAGTGGCGGCTGACTAGGAAGTGGAGATCTAGAACAGCATGTGAGTAGTGTCCTAGGATGAATTGAAGATGATCAAACTTACACCTCATCAATTACCTTCATAAGACGCCCGACCTTTCCCTCGAGAAGCCCAGCGCCAATATTGTGATGACGGGCAAGATATTCAAACAGATTACAAAGACCTTCAAGGCCTAAGGGACCTCGCACAATGAGGCCCTGAAGTTCACTTGGAGTTCGTTGGAGTAGTGTGTCAAGCGGGCCATTCCAAACTTCCCAAGCATCCTCGCCAGCCGGAACAGAGCCAGTCGGGTCACCAGCAAATGCTGCGAGTGGGTGTGTAGATTCAGCCATGGGGATGCTTTCCGGTAAGCTTTCAACCCGTGAACGAAGTTGTGAGAGAAGTTTAGCAGTGTCCTGACACGGAATATCAGGTAGAACTTGGCGAGAACTCGATGTTTTGGGGATCTCAGGCTTGGGCTTGGGAGGAATTACCAAGGGTGGAGTCGGGACAGTGGAAGGCACTGTAGCTTTGCGAGGAGCCATAAAGCCAGAGAATGCTTTGAGGTTCTGCTCCTTCTGCTTTTGCGTGCGTTCATCTTGTTCCCGCTTTCTTTTGTTTTGTTTGCACTGCTGTGAGTTGACGTGACGTTTTTGGAAGTTCTCTAGGCCTGCTTGCCCGACCTTGATGCTTGTACGACACTCTGGGCAGGTTACCTGGCCATTTACGACCTCGAGAGTCTGTAAATGGTGTAAAAGTAGACCAATATATTGATTTTCTATTGAATTCTTACCGGAACATTGCTCGATGAAGCTTGCATTGCAGTAGAATAGATAGATAGTCAAAATTGATGTTCTGGGGTGAACGAGAGGGCAGAGAGGGCATTGTACGAGGGGTGAGACGGCCATTTGAGACAAGATGTCCCGGGCCGGGTCTTCCGTTAGGCGCTCGCGAGCGTCAACTCATGCACATCACCAGAAAAAGTGCTTTATATACTCTAATACAACTCCAGGCACTCTAGGGCTTCATACAAACTCAGTAAAGGACATCTCAATCCTCAGTATGCTCAGAAATCCATCAAGAATGGCAAAAAAAAAAACTGATGCATATTTTTTTTTAATGCCAGCCTCGGGGACCGAACCAACCAACCCGATATGGCCGATTCCGATCCGGGTGCCCCCTTGACAATTTCAGCAGGAATTTCCATACATCAGATATGGACCAAGGTATCAAACAGATTTGAATATGATCTATAAATCATTTCGGTAGGAAGACCGATATCTTATCTACAGATATCGCTACTGGAAAACTCCGTAGGTTATCTATCAGTGAATTCCATAGCGTGACCAATATCTTAGCTATGAATATTCTTATCAAAAGTTTGTGTATATTATCTACAGAACAATATTCTGAAATTTCCCATATGTAATTCTTTACCCAACATATAGAGATTTTCTATAGTCATTGCCCGATCATTGCCCGCTCATTGCCCACTCATTGCCCTAACAGGGCGATGAGCCCGCCGGAGACGACATTGAATTCCCGCCAGTTGGACAGTGAATATCTCATGAACACCGGATGTTAGGGCAATGAGTGGGCAATGAGTGGGCAATGATCGGGCAATGACTATAGAAAATCTCTATATGTTGGGTAAAGAATTACATATGGGAAATTTCAGAATATTGTTCTGTAGATAATATACACAAACTTTTGATAAGAATATTCATAGCTAAGATATTGGTCACGCTATGGAATTCACTGATAGATAACCTACGGAGTTTTCCAGTAGCGATATCTGTAGATAAGATATCGGTCTTCCTACCGAAATGATTTATAGATCATATTCAAATCTGTTTGATACCTTGGTCCATATCTGATGTATGGAAATTCCTGCTGAAATTGTTCATATATAGGATACGGGAGGATTTCATAGAGATTTCTATATATAGACTAGGGAATTATCTATAAATCACGGTCGTACAGAAAATATCGATCAATGTACAAATGACAATTGTAGCTATATTCGTAGATAAGAAATCAAAAAGTCTACAGAATCTGTTAAAATATAATATTCAGGTCATATTTGTACCTATTTCGATACATAACATACATAATAAACTACAGGACTAACGTATAAATGGCATCTGTACGCTGGCACCCCCGAAGTGTAGGCAGGTCCAATAATATTAATAACGAACCAATGCGATTTCAGATGCGTTCAGCCAGATTTATCCTCTGACTAAAAACGTTTTACTCTACTCGACGCCCTGGGGCCTGGGCGGAGGGATTTAAATACTTGGATTTTTCATTTTCAAGGACCGCGAATATTGGGGGCGGGGGCGGGGTATTTTGGTTTGGGGCGTCCCTTCTTCCTATTCAATTTAAATTCGTCATGTATTCAGACGTGCGTGCGTGCGTGCGTTCTGCCTGCGGAGTCTAAGGGCTAAGAATACCCTGCTCGCTTGTTGGGGGTACAGCGCTCCGCCTACACGGTGCATAAGAATAACTTGAAGCACCGTGACGTAGTGCGTTCATTCATTTTACTCTGAATAACTTCTTGAAACGTCAATGCTTCTTGTATTTTATTTTAGACTTGAACGTGAACTCGGAGCGCAGGGTTTAAAACTTTAATTCAATGTTTTAATGGAACTCGAACATTGAATTTAGATTGAAAGCCCGAAGATGGGTAACAATGAGATTGGCGAAATGGGGGTTCTGGGTTCTGTGATATGGAGGTTAAATCGAGAATTTAATCGTTCTATCTTTGTGTTTTTTTTTCCTATAGATATCGGCTATTTGACTTCGAAGGCGAGGCGTGGTGAGTATTTATAATTGGAATCGGGATATCGGGGACACATGTACTATGGGGTGTGGGTGAGATTCGTTATAGGCTCCAAATGATAGATTGAGTGACATAGTTATAGAATTTGAAGATGAGTTGATAATAAAGATATCAGCTACGTACACAAATTAGACTTATGGTTGGAGAGTTGACGGTTAATTGAGGACAGATAGGCATTTATAATCGGAATGCAAATAAAGCCCTCATTCGACGAACGTTATTGCAAATATGGCGTCTTTTACTCGGATATTTTGAGTTAAGACTGCGAGATAAGCGCTCATATTGTTCAATAGAAGTAAATACGCTCAGAGCAGCGGGCAGAACGGAATTCGGACAGCGTATTGCGTGATCATATGTGCATGTCGTTCTCGCTTGTACCAAATCCGAGGATAGCGCCCGCCGGCTTCGCGTATGAATTATAACTGGGTCCTCAGTCAAAAGTAATGATCTATACTATGTACAAGATCGAGATCAGTCGAGAGACATATACAAGCTAGCGTATACGATACTGAAACTTTAGCTTTACATACGCGTTGGTGCTGCTACGGGGTAAACATTTCCTCTCCCAATCTCTAAATTTATCCTTCAAAAAATTCTCGACGACACCTCTCATTGGCCGAGCAATCAGACAGACCTCGAGCCTTAGCGGACGGGATCCACTGGTGGCAATTCTCACTATAAGGTCATCGAACTCCCGCCAGGCATCTGAGTACCACATGATGTGTGGATCCGTCTCCTGCACGCGTAGGGGGCCATAAAAGTACATAGCACACATGAGTACGAGGCAAAGATTTTGGAGGCGACATATGTTAAGAGGAGGGAGAGTGCGCAAGAGATCGCAGAAGTTCGGTATTGGGTTTGCCCCAGATGTTTCAATGATGCGGAACCAGCATTTGCGAAGGTTCGGGAGCAAAGCGAGATCGTATAACGGTCCAAACGCGGAAGACACCTCAAAATCTAGAAAAGAGATATATTTAGATGCGGAAATTTATGAATGTATTTGTTGATTGAATAGTAAAACTTACCAGCGTCCAAAATCACCTTTTCGACCGTACTCGCACACATCTCCAACAATCCTCTGACCACCTTCATCTTCCGCTCAGGCGCACCGGGATCACCGAATCGATCTACGTCGATATTAATGACTGATAATGTCTTTACCCTGCTTAAATCCAATATATCGCCACTCAGTATATCAATAGTGGCGGGTCTGCAGCCGTTGATCTTGAATGCATCTGGCTTCGGGCGTGGGCTATTGTAACGTGCTACACCTGGACGATAATCAAACATCTCGAAGCTGCCTTCGAAAGCGTCGAGCTCCTTGAGATGCGAAAATGATCTCAAAATGTCCATAGGAATCCCCACTCCCGAACGGATAGTCATGGGAGTACTGTCGGACAGATGCGTGACGGCGTCCAGGAAGGATGGCGGCGCATCACTGATATGTGCAAGCCCATCGAGGAGAAGCTGACGAGGAGGAAATGTAGGGTTTTCCGCGCTGTACAGTCCAAGATGCAAACGGATCTCTATCCGGGGGTGCTGAAAATCGCCGGGAGGTGATGTTGCATTCAATATAGCGAGAAGAGGAAGATACCGGAACATCCCCTTGCAGAGCCAATCCACCTCGAGTTGAACAGTGCGGATATACATAGGCAGGACTGGATTGATCAAAACAAGTTCGAGAAGCGTGTCGACGCGAACGTGTGACTTGAGATATACTTTGGAGAAGAGCCGATGTCGAAAGTGCCTGCGTAAGGATTTGCAAGTCAACGACAGCACACCGTATACGTTGTGGTGCTTTTCTGCAGAAGCATCCAACAGCGGGCCATCAGCGACGTCGAGGAAGGTGGCGACTTCATCGAGTAGCTCCTCTATTAACGTAGCTAAATTCGTTGTGGACATTCGTCGACGGATTGGAAGGAGATCTGATGGAGATGGTGGTACGAGATTGAGATGAAGCGTGAGAAATCCACTCGATCCAGACAATAAATTTCAATGTTGGCGTCGACGGTTGGTCGACGGCCTTGCGAAATGCCAATCTGTCAAATACTCATTAACTAACTATGCCTGAAAGCGTGCAAACATAGTTCTCAAATGCGTATACGTATCGAAGCGAACAGTCAAGAAAACGACAGAAAACGGCACAGAACCCTCGTCTCGTCCCATCTCATGAACTACCTCCCCTGTCACCTGATTACTCGCCGACTAAATCTCAGGATTATACATAGAGTGCTAGGCCGAATAGACTGATAACACCGAAGCAAGGACGATGTAATGCCAGTGAGTGCATAGTACGTGGGGTGGAGACGTGGACGGCAGCTTATGGCGAGGTCAGACGTCCTGGAGGTCAGCGATTCCAACGAGTTTGAGGGAGGAGGGGGAACGCAGTTTGGTTGGACTTGCCTATGCGCATGTAATTCTCAGGCTTGATTTGTTTTCGTAGTGCGTAAAGGGGAGATGGAATTTAGCCACTGACCGTCAGCCCTCTTGTTAGCTCCCAGATTATATTCCTCTATAAAGATGTCCTCGAGAGGAGAGAGAAACCTGACCTGCAGAGAAACCCACGTCGGTTCCTCGATTCCTTTCCTATACCTCCACTGCACGCTGGCTTACCCATCTTCTGCATCCAGCACCTCCAGCAAATATCACTTCTCTGCTTCTTTCTCTCGTTAGGCATGTGCATGATACCGCGAAGATAACACATGAACACAATCTAGGATATCCGAGTCGTTGGGACAGGCTGGACAGACGGACTTGGGGAGGAAAAAAAAATCGAAGAGCAGACGGGCTGCCGGTACGTGGCCGCGTGTACGACGCTCGAGAGGACGAAAATTGGACTGTGGAACTAGAACGGAGACAACATGGTCAGCTATTCGGTAAATGAAGCGCTTTTCATAGGCAGAGACGTAACAGACCTATTCCATAGCGCTCAACGTCGAGCTCGACTCCAAACGCGTGTCAGACGGGGAAAATACGCCGTCCAGTAGTTCCTTCAGTGCAGATGCAAACAGTCATGTTCCGAAAATATGAGATCTTTGGGATGTAGAGGTCGACGACGAGGTCAGGATAAGACATAAGCATAAGCAGTTGTGCCACAGGGTGTGATCATGAATGAGAGAAAAGGACGTTGAAGGCACCGACGCGTTTCTCTGCGGATAGACCGCGCCGGCTCGGAATATCCCGATCAGACGCACGGACCATGTCCTCACGCTCTCTTCCGGGTTTACCCATCGTTGCGCTGGGTAGTTATCTGCCACGGAACTTGCCGGGCAGATAACTTTCGAGTGCATTTCAAGAATTAGACACCCATATGGAACTCTAAAAATTTTAAACTTTGTATATAAGCTTTAATACATGTATTTTACAATTCTGTCTGTTCAGAATTTTTTCAGCATTGACGAAAGTGGTGAAAACGAGGCCATGGCAGATAACACGGCCCGAAAGTTATCTGCCACGCACGTGACCCCGTGACCTCTCCTCGTCGCCGTTGGTCGTATTTGCATTTGTGCAGCTTCTGCATCGCTATTGTTCTGGCGAAAAAAAATAAATTTTAGAAGCTCTATGTATGTAGAATGTAGTCAAGAAAAATTGAGTCTTAAAATGATGTTCTGTAGCTATACAGTGGGTTTGACTATGAAAGTATATGCATCCACCTCAAATATGTCCCTGACCCATCAATTTCGAAGCGCGCATCGCGCGAAGAAAAAAATCGGCATTTTGAGCTCGTAAATATGGGGCTCAATGCCTTTTTAATGGTATCAATCCTCTCTTATAACCTTTTTAAACTCTTTCTTTCTTTCCTTTTTTGAATTCTTTTTTCATTCTTTTCTGACAAATCTACCCAGCCTATCCATGGGAAAACCCTTCCGGGTTTACCCATCGTTGCGCTGGGTAGTTATCTGCCACGGAACTTGCCGGGCAGATAACTTTCGAGTGCATTTCAAGAATTAGACACCCATATGGAACTCTAAAAATTTTAAACTTTGTATATAAGCTTTAATACATGTATTTTACAATTCTGTCTGTTCAGAATTTTTTCAGCATTGACGAAAGTGGTGAAAACGAGGCCATGGCAGATAACACGGCCCGAAAGTTATCTGCCACGCACGTGACCCCGTGACCTCTCCTCGTCGCCGTTGGTCGTATTTGCATTTGTGCAGCTTCTGCATCGCTATTGTTCTGGCGAAAAAAAATAGATTTTAGAAGCTCTATGTATGTAGAATGTAGTCAAGAAAAATTGAGTCTTAAAATGATGTTCTGTAGCTATACAGTGGGTTTGACTATGAAAGTATATGCATCCACCTCAAATATGTCCCTGACCCATCAATTTCGAAGCGCGCATCGCGCGAAGAAAAAAATCGGCATTTTGAGCTCGTAAATATGGGGCTCAATGCCTTTTTAATGGTATCAATCCTCTCTTATAACCTTTTTAAACTCTTTCTTTCTTTCCTTTTTTGAATTCTTTTTTCATTCTTTTCTGACAAATCTACCCAGCCTATCCATGGGAAAACCTTCCGGGTTTACCCATCGTTGCGCTGGGTAGTTATCTGCCACGGAACTTGCCGGGCAGATAACTTTCGAGTGCATTTCAAGAATTAGACACCATATGAAACTCTAAAAATTTTAAACTTTGTATATAAGCTTTAATACATGTATTTTACAATTCTGTCTGTTCAGAATTTTTTCAGCATTGACGAAAGTGGTGAAAACGAGGCCATGGCAGATAACACGGCCCGAAAGTTATCTGCCACGCACGTGACCCCGTGACCTCTCCTCGTCGCCGTTGGTCGTATTTGCATTTGTGCAGCTTCTGCATCGCTATTGTCTGGCGAAAAAAATAGATTTTAGAAGCTCTATGTATGTAGAATGTAGTCAAGAAAAATTGAGTTTAAAATGATGTTCTGTAGCTATACAGTGGGTTTGACTATGAAAGTATATGCATCCACCTCAAATATGTCCCTGACCCATCAATTTCGAAAGCGCGCATCGCGCGAAAAAAAATGCATTTTGAGCTCGTAAATATGGCTCAATGCCTTTTTAAATGGTATCAATCCTCTCTTATAACTTTTTAAACTCTTTCTTTCTTTCCTTTTTGAATTCTTTTTTCATTCTTTTCTGACAAATCTACCCAGCCTATCCATGGGAAACCCTCTTCCGCGCCCGACGAGTCTGTCTTTCTCTTTGCCCCTCAACGTTTTCAAGTCAGGATGCCTTGTTTTTTTCCCTATGGCCACTCGTACAACCTCCTGGAAAGCTCTACTGAGAAGTCTACTGTCTCTACGAGCTCTGCGTTCGCTCTTGCGGCTTGCTCGAGGCATCAGTTCTGCTTCCTCATTCGTATCCTGCATCCCGTTCCCCCGAATGCCAGGAAGTTCATCTGCATATCTAGCTTGTATGACCGCTAAGCTCACATCGGTACACTGCTTTATTCTTATTCTCTCTTTCACATTTGACACACAAAATACACACAGACAGCACAGTGCGCAGCATACACCAATCTCCCGATATCGTATGACCCCACAAAGAGTAAGTAGACCAGTACATACGGCGTCCAAAAAACACACCCTGCATAAGTGTCTCTCAGGTGCGCAATTCCCTCACACCCTTCCTTCATTCTTCCTTCCGTATCCCTATCTATCAACGCGCTGCACGCCACTCGAAGAGCAAGGCTCGGTATCAGGAATCTAGGAAAATATCTCCACTCAGTCCCAACTCAGCAATGTCGTGGCAGTCAATGATTTCGTTTGGGACTTGAGCGGTGCGAAATTATATCGTACTTGATGCCGAAACCGATTTCCTCCTTTGATAATGCGTGGTCTGCGGCTGGTCGTTCTTTTTTTCCCCCGCTTATAGGCGGTAAGTGCTGTCTGGGGAGTTGTCGCTGGACGAGGAACTATGGCACGGGAACGGCACGGGAATGTCTGTTGGTACGCAACACTCTTCTTATCCTCGGTTTCGATCCTTTGTGCAGATGTAGAGGACATCGACGCCACTCGTCGGTGTTGCGCTGCTGGCTGACAATCGCCTGTCCACCAGAGCGGAGAAGAGATGGGGTCGTCCGCTTTAGACTCTAGTGCCCAGCTCACGCCGAACGTTCTGGCCCTCCTCCAACATTCCCATTGCTCTTGCATCCCATCTCACCTCATACTGGGACCTACCTCAAACCTCGGTCCTTATCTGCCTTTCCTTCTTGCCCGCTTCCTCGCACCAACACAGAGCCTCGGTGTCAGTCCAGCATCGAATATCGTCGTCAGGGAGCGGTCGGGCGCCGGATGCGTATTCGATCAACCTGACAACTTCGGTCAACACGCAGGCTCTATGTCCTTAGTACGAAGGGAGGACAGCATATTGCCATGAGGATATTGCCTCTATCTACGGGCCCTGGGGTCGATGTCGACGCACTAGGTAGGAAGTGGTGAGATGTGGTGTTTCTGAAGCGCTGGTGTTCAAGTATTGGGCCGAATTTGTCATTCATCGTCTATGCGTAATTACAGTTACGAGAGGTTTTGCTCGCGATTTACACTAATTAGGCTGGCAGTGAACAAGATCGATCAGACGGTACCTTCAGAGTAGGTGGCTGCATGAATGATAACTGTAGGAGAGGTGTACAGAAGGGGGATGTAGTACAGCGAGAACATGTAGGTAATAGGCAGCGTCGTAAAGTAGTATTTTAATAAAGTCACAAGAATCAAAGGTACATAAATAAAGCATGCTAACTACAGAATTGAGCGTAAAGAGGATTGATAATGCAAAAAGACAGCAGGAAGGACAGAAGGAGCGCAGCTGATAGGAGCAGCGGGAGGCTATCGTCACGTTGATGGCATGAATGAGACGCACAGCAGCGTGAACGAAAGAGGAGATGCACGAGCGGATACGGAGGGGACGGAAGGCGAGCGAGAGAGGCTAAATGAGAGTCTGAGGGATACATATGATGTGGAAGGATCCCATTGAGTGCAAAGAATTGACAGGGCGGCAAGAATAACGAAATTGGTGAGGCGCAGATCGCAGACAATTGTGCGCACTTAGGGCTACGACAGCACACGGCGCGAAGGAGGGAGGTACAGTGCACGACGCGAGTGTAATGGGTGAGACGAAAACTTCCGACGTTGATGGACGTGGCGTGGGTAGTCCTGGACAGGTTACGAGAGAGCTTCTTGGATTACCCTGGGAGGGCCGTCGACGTCGACGTCGACGTCGAATGGGTTCCTTGAGCACGTAAGGATCACTCGATGCGTTCCTAGAAGGAAGCCGCCGGCGGTGATGCGGGCCTCAAGGCACTCTCCTTCGCTCTCCCGAGGAACGCCGCCAACAATGACCGTAAAGCTCACTCCTGGACAACGCGCACGATATCGCCCTCAAAAATAACACGGCCACGCTCAGCGAGTGCGGCGATAGCGCGCGCAACCTCGACGGTATCAAAGTCCTCGTGTTTGTCGGGAGGCATGGCAGCATTGAGGTAGGTGAGGAGAGCGGAGACGGAGAGCTCGTCCGCGGGCTCGTAGGTTGTGCTGAAGAGGTGGGCGAGGGAGGTTTGGATAAAATATTTCCTGTAGACGTATAAAGGAAGGAAATGTAATCAGTAAATATGAGTTGAGGAAAGATAGTAAACGTACCGGCCAGAAGGCGAATCCAAATCTGCCAGTCCTGCAGGCTGCGGACGACGCGGAACGCCACGGCTCATCGTCGTATGTCCGTTACCCAAACCCCCTTCTCTAACGCCTCCAACGCTCGCCTCCATCTCCTCCCTCCATTCCGCCTCCGCCTCGACGTCCCTCTCGCCTTCTCCATCACCCTCCACGTCCCCGTCAAGATCACCCTCGGCGTCGGCATCCTCGCCTGGTATATCCCACCCCCGTTGACCTGCACCGCCGTTGGCGCCCATAGCCGCAACAATCGAAGCACGGCACGAGGAGGAGGAAGAGGTGGGAGGGCGGTACCCGTTGGCAGAAGACGATGATACGGCGTGCGCCATGGACATGCGACTTGATACATAGGGGTGCTGCGCGAGGCGGCGGTGCATACTGGTTCTCTGCGGTCCATTCAGTCCGTTGGGGTGTGTGTGTCCGTTGCCGTTGCCGTTGGGATGTCCGTGGAGGGTACCAGGACGCGCGCGCCTCTCCCTCTCCCTGTCCATGCCCTCAGATCGTGCTTGCGGGTGTGCTGTATGACGTGCGTCCCTCTCGCGTTTGTCCCTCGCCTGCGCGTGGGCTTTGGCGCTGGCGCGCGCGTTAGCTTCCCCGCCATCGTCGTCTTCTGATTCGACGCCCACACCGCCCTCATCGTCGCCGGCCTCCCTCTTCGTCCGTCGGCGCTTGGCCCTCCCTGCCCCGTCTTCGTCCTCGTCTGCATCGTCGTTGTTGGAGCCGGACATCGACACGCTAGGCGAGGCGGATAGCCTCGGCCTCTCCTCCATATCGAGTTCTGCGTCAGACATGATCCCATCACGGGTATGGTTGGGTTGCGCGCCCATACGCACGCCGTGGGCCATCGCGCGCTGGTGCGCGTGAGAGGAAGGGTAGCCCAGGCCCAGCCCCGAGTGGGAGATGGAGGAGTGTGATGGGTGAGTCGAGTGCGTCGAGTGGGATGCGTGAGAGGGATGGGAACCGTGCGATGGGTGTGTGAGGCGACGCTGGGGATGGTTTGAAGGGCCTGGGTGTTGCGAAGAGGATGGAGGAGGACCGCCTTTGAGGTGAGCGATTTCCGCTGCTTTCGCGTTTCGTCGTTCACTACGCACAGAATCGACAAAGAATTAATCGACAAACAACGGGAGAAAAATAAAAGATAAACCCACCTCCTCCTCAAACACTTCCCCCGATGCTGCACCCACGGATATGCGCAATAACTCGAGTCCTGCCTCAGCTGGACCCACTTCTCACACAGACTACAGAACACCCGATTGGGCTCGACCCGCCCGATTAGGCGATCAGCGCGTAGAGTGGCGGCGCGCTGCTCGGCGTTCCGCCGGCGCGACTCGTGCGCGGGGGCGTAGGTGAGCGGTGTCAGGAGGTAGGGAGAGGGTGGGGAGGCGGGGCCGGTACCTCGTTGGGTGGTGGAGGTGGTGAGAGGAACAAGCGCTGGTTGGTGTTGGATGGGTGCTGGAGGCAAGCGTTGTGCTTGATTGGGGGTCTGGGAAGCGGGCGATCGAGGTGAAAGAGTAGCTGAGGGCGGGTGGGCAGAAGGTCCCTCGCCTTGATTTGCGTTCGCGCCTGCTGGCGAACTGTTGCTCCTGCTGATCACGCTGGTTGAGGTCGTCCCATTTGCGTTTGCGTTTCCGTTGCCATTCCCGTTTCCGTTGGTGGTGGCGTTGGAGGTGGAGGCGGAGACACCTAGCCGACCACATCCAGCTCGATGCGAAAGCCAGCGTTGGACGGCGCCGAGGTGATCGTCGGGTGGGAGCGCAAGCCATCGATCACAGATGTTGCACAGCAGACGTTCGGGGTCGAACTTGCGCACGTCGGGGTCCTTGGCGAAGAGGGTGTTGCGCTCGCTGAGGGCGTAGGGATTTTTAGTCGTGCTGTATGTCAATTTAGTTAGTCGACAGTAAAAAAAAAAAATAACACCAGAGAGGATGGAAACAGCGAGGAATTAATGAATAAATGCATAAATGCCACGTACATTTTCTTAGCCAGACAGCTCTTACGATGAGCATCCCAGGGGATCGAACAGTAGGTGCTGTTCGGGCGCAGCCTGATCCACTTGTCACAGCTCGCGCACAGGACACGGTACGCCTCGAACTGGCCCACGTATGGGTCGGCGCGCAGGTACTCGATGCGCTCGTCCTCTGTGCGCTTGGCGCGGCGACGTTTGGGTGCTTGAGGGCCAGCTGAAGCCGACGATTGGAGGGCCATGGCGGACGAGGAGGACGATGGATGGAGCGCTGAGAAGAGGTGCGTGGAGTGCGGATCGGTGCTCGACGTCGGTGGCGCGGGGGTGTAGGTGGCCGGACGTTGCGAGGCCGCAGGGCTTGGGGTAGGCTTAAGATGGCAAAAATTGAGTAGAGAACGAGAAAGTGCTCACCAGGTTGTCCGGTGCGCCTCCCACTGCTTCAGCGTAAAGCCGCCCGAGTCGTCGTCGCGGAAAGAGACGCTGGCGCCGCAGTCCTCGCAGATCACACGGCCCGCCTCGTACTCATCGGGGCGCACAGGCGCCGTTGCCGTCGCCGTCCCATTCGAGCCAGACGAGATAACGTCGGGCTCACCAGTAGGCTGAGGCTCCCTCTTGATCGTCGGAGGGTCGGGGTCGGAGTCAGAGTCGGGCTTTTTCCGCTTCAGTTGGTTTCTAGGGAAGAGGATGAGCGGGAGAATGCGCGTCGACAAAGGGACTTACACGGGGGAGGGTGACATGGGGGTTTGAGAGAAAGGAAAGAAAGCGAATGGACAGGTATAAGTCTTCTTATTCGGACGAAGGGCAACAGAAACGCTTATATGTCATTCCCATACCTCTTTTCTATTCGCATTCGCACTCCGCTGCTATTCGTATCCTCGTCTATGCCGTAAAATCGTCGTTTTCTGAATTAACTATTCCTCTTCCTAAACTATCCTATGTCGTCCATACACCGTCTCCAATTTCCTCGGCCGATCGAGATTTCAGATCTCCTGCAGACGTAACAGTACCGCGCTTCCAATGATAGGAGCGAAATATGTTCGCCGGGAGGCGCATTTCCATTTGTGGGCATCCTCGAAGGAGTATTCTCTCCTTCAGGTCGTCTATGAGAAACACACTCCGATGCTGTGCTTACAATCGCTGCGTACGCGTTTAGTCCACGTCAGTGCCTCCAACTCCTGGAACACCACACCGGTTTTGACTTCCGGGCGCCTGGCCATAAACCGCACGCACGCACGCACGCCGCCACCCGCATTCCGAGGAGATGATAAATGAAATGAGGGCTCATACGTGTCGCACGAGTGCATATGACTGTTCCAGAACCACGAATCACACTCAGAATTAACGAACGAATGGACAAGTAGAAAATGCAACCAACAACGAAAGTAAAAGCAAAAAGGAAAAAGAAAAACCTTCTTGGACGCCCATGTTCGAGGGGTAAATGTGTAACCCAATTTAAGCGATGGACATAGTCCCACGGGCGGATCAGGTATATTGGATGTCACAAGTCTTGATTGGGGATGGGCTATCGTATCGCCATCGTATCGTATCGTATCGTATCTCTTCATACCCTCCTTCGGCTCGGAATCAGATCTATCGCGCGTCGAAAGTACTTCCGCTGATCCTGTCCATACACAGCTGAGGGACATAATTCCACCTTCATTCGGCCCACTCCTCCAGATCTGCAATCCAGCGTGTCCAACAGCTTGAGGTCGAGCGGAAACGACAGAAAAAGGATGATTTCCGTGACCGCAGTTCGACTTCCAATTTATCATATTATTTATTTAACTTTCGACAGAATGCCAACGCTTGATCATCATGATCATCATCGTGGTTTCTAATTGCCAGTCGTGTTGACCGGGCCGTCGACTCGTCAGGGCGAATTCCAAAAATTTATCCCATATTCATAGCATTTGACTGTTCGCTGAGTATAAAATCCATCTGCAGCATTCCCACTTACATCCACCTGATTCGTCATGCGAAGTTTCCACATTCCCTCACTCTTAATGAAATCTAACGTCACCTCTCAGCCGAACCTCGATATATGAGCGTCTTGTTCTAAATATACTTGCGCACGATCTCACACCCACTCCCAGTCACCCACCGGCGGGGCGTCGGCGCCGTTCGCGCGTTGCGAAATATTCTCAGCTCAAATTCGAAAGCCTGACTTTATTGGTGTGTCGACGAGAACGCAGAGGGGACGATGTTCTCCTAGATGACGTTTCGTGATCTCTTCGGTGAGATGGTGTTCGAGTTCCATTACGCCTGCCGAGTTTGTCGATTTCCTCACTTTCTCGATCGACACTGGAACGAGGGAATGCGTCAAGACCTGTGACTATTTTAGTGAGATGATATTCGAATTCCAATACACCTGCTCGAAACCCCATCCGTTCGTCCAACGTCTGTCCTGCGTCTTTTAATCGGTATGTGTGTAACAAGCAGAAATAGAATATTTATTTCAGTGGGTAGCGATCGAATACGGAACACAAACGAATGATCTATTTTTATGATTCTATTCGTGTTACCTTGCGATTCTCATCTACTGTTAACAAGAAAATTCCTTCCCTCTTCATCCCCCGTAAGGAATACTGGTTCATTTTGTTAGTCTGTAACACAGTGACTCTGTGAGTCGGTAATTAACGAGCGCCCTGTAATCGAAGGCCAGAATTTATAAGCCTCAGATAACACGGTAGTACTATAGTATAGTTCGTCACATCGTAGAATGAAAAGCTCTATGACCAATCGTTCAGCTTTCTTCGTTACCCCTTCGATCCACACTAACACCTTCAATGTCCATTCTCTTCGTCGATGTGATCCTCTGAAAGCAAACGCATAATCCCCGTTATAAGTTTGCATTGTATATGCACCCTCCATGGTTCATGTGATGTGCTCGAAATTCCATCTAGTGGCATAGTTTTGATGCATCTAGTCCTACCATCTGTCGTATGACATGCCACGCGACCAGTCCATTGAGATTCTCCCGCGGCGTTATGGATTGGACGAAATCGGGAGGTGTGCAAACTAGTTCAAGGGGAAACGAGTATAATATCTAAGATCTCGATCGTGCTTGGAGCGACATCCTAAATTCGAGTTCCAGAATGAAGAAAATACCAAAGACACGTATATCATTGTGCCAAACTAGCTGCACGGACTACTACGCCCCTCTTGATAGACAGACGACCAAGTCACCAGATCCTGAACTCACGAAGAGAGATCACGCGGAAGCCTCTCCCCGGTCCCGCAGCGCGGAAACGTCAACGTCAACAACCACATAGCATGCTGCATGAATAAAACCCGCAACTACGACGGGAGAAGACATTCATGAACGCGGACGCGCTGGTTTGCTCACGCTCTATACCGGACTGACTTCTGAATCCGGGGTGCTTGTATTTAAGCTCGCCTCGTTCCTGGACGTTCGGCCGGGTCCTGATGAGCCGCCTTAACGCTGAACGACATCGGCGGCGGCGATTCGCTAGAGACCCTGACAGACCGGGGGTACTACAGCCTATCGCCTCCGCCTCTTGTCGCGCTCTTGTCAGCGACGCGCGGGTAGTCTTAAGTAGCTGAATATCACAACGTCGATGTTATCCACTTCCTCTTTGATTCCGTCCCGAACATCAATAATGTTGAATTGTAATACCCTGTATCTCAGTCCGCCTGTAGACATAGAATGGAAACAACGTTACGCTCACAACTTGATTCAGTGAACGTTTGACACACTAGCGTTGAATGTGAATTTAATTAAGCTCAACGGAAGACGGAAGACGGAGGGACGGAGGATGGAAGGAGCCCATGTATGATGTAGGCTGACTGTCGCGCGGATGCTGACGGAACGCGCACTAGTATGGACATGCGTAAATGGAAGAAGACTTAAGACGAAGTGGTTGATTATATTTTATTTTCTCAGGACGACCCAAGAAATACAGCGGTGGTGATAAGTGTCACATAACCGTCGCTCTTTTGGTACTTAGAAGAAAGTTAATTAATACGAAGAGAACCTATGCATGTTTCCCTACTACTAAGCATGATTCTTTGTACGTCTCTCATTGATCAAAATTGCGCCACACGTCTAACTCTTATCTCCCCCAGTACGTCTTGCCATTAATCTCGGTGCAACACACATACGACGTGTTAAAAACCCAACTAGAATGGAAACGCGTTTTCGAACGCTCGTGAATTGGAAGCAGATTTCGATTTGAGCGCCCTACAGTGTGACATATTAACACCAAGATAAGTTCGGACAGATAGACACCAGGACTGACGCTATTCCCTTACTGAGCTTCATAATTTTCATCAATCAACACGAAACACACCAAGTTCGAGGACTCAAAAACGGATCCACATTTGCACGTACGTGAATTGCATGTCAGAAATACGATCTAATATTGAAAAGTAAAGCAGATTTCCATATCGGGCGTAGAACTGACAAGCCCCTTGTTTCCAGAGTCACACCATGTCGTGCGTCGCATGCCCATTTCAGGGCTGTCCGCGGAATACGGATTTCATCCAGTATGAGGTACAAAAATCGTGAATTAGACTCGGGCTCCTTGCTGCGTATTGAGTCGGACTGAAGATGTATGTTGAGCAAAACTGACTGTAGGTTAGTCCTATTTCATCGTTCGAACTCTGTCGGATTCCGAGGATGAGTGCAACAAACGCAATGGTGTGTCAACGGGCCGATTGATGCGAACCGGGCTAACCTCTACCTCCTCATTTGAGAATACATCTCAATAGATGAGAACGAACTATGGAAGGTGAAGACGTATGTATATGTATATTAGATGCAGGAATGATACGCTTAGCGTAAGAAAGTGGTGATTGAGTGTACCAAATAGTATTTACTGATCTTATCATGCCTCGCACGTGTAATATTCGCATATGTAAAGATAGAGCACAAATTGTCTTCCGAGAATCCTGAGAAGGGTTCCATAATAGGAGCTTATTCGATTCGCAGAAGTGAATCCACACGACGTGCTTTGTTCTGGACAAGCGCACAATCATCGATCATCACTGGTAATCGGAGGTGGGATTCATGAAAACCATACGCTCGGAGGTTTATCGTCGCCATATAGGCTGTTGCGGTGCAGATATGCCCATTAAGTCGAAAAGATACTCAACCGACACATGTAGGTATAATTTATATCGCATGATGGAATCCTTTGAGCGACACAGAAGACGTTGTACTAACTCTGATAAGCCTATGTATGTTATCTCCTGTGTATTTGTTGACGGACTGGTGCTGGAACGACCAGTTGGGAGCGCATCATATGATCATAAAGATCTTAACAATGTTGTGAATACTATAGGTTGCAGGGTGCTATGATTGGGATGGCGGAAGCCGACGTGAACGTAAATTCTGTCATACTCTCCAGGAGCTACGATCAATGTAGACCAAAATTAGCGAGCTTCTCGATGCTGAGACGGAGTCAGTGTTTGAGATGATGCCGATAGGTGAGCGAACATCCAGCTGGTAGTGCGCAGTTGATATTCAAAATAATATGGGCGCTCTGAGCTACCGTGAGACAAAGTAAGGGCCATCGGCAATAGTGCGGCACAGCTATTTATGAGTATTTATCAAGAGCCTCAGGCCTCAACGTTGCAACGTTCAACTGTCTTCCGTCGTTCAGAACGACTCGGTTTCCCCACGTTCTTATCACTCTATTCACATGTGCGCCTGTATCTTATACTTCTCATCAATTCTCTCACAAATTCTGCACATATGTTCTGCTTCTGTCTTGAAACATTTTCTGACTATAATTAACCCCAATAGAACCATCGACGTCAAGTTTCAACACCGCCGCCATCTATTATCCCTGCGGTCCAATTTCTCTTGCTGCTCCTTCTTTAACTCCTGGGATAGTCTTCGAAGTTCGCCACCGATAGTGTTACTTTGAACTCCCGTGACCGACATGCTCGTGTAAGTATACTTATTATCATAGTGTTAGATGATAACACCCGACACTTTGGCGTACGAATCATATCTATCTACAGACAAGGGCCGCGGCCGCATCAGCAAGCTGACGAAAATGTTTCCACAGTTTGTGCTGTTTTTCGCCGGTTTTAGGTGGTTTGATGGTTTCCGGAAACTGCTAAGAATAATTAAGTAGGAATCATCCTTTTTTTGGATTATTCTGGTAACCACGCTCCATACTAATTTGGCAGTTATGGTCCGAAGGTTTCCACAAAGGGGTACCTGGTTTTTCATATTTTTGGTTTTCCCCGGCTTTTCATCAGTTTTCATGGTTTTTTCGGTTGTGCAACCGTGGAAAACTAAATCGTCCGATTGCTGATTTGAAGTTCTCGGTTGAAATCAGCAATCAATTCCTATGAAATTTTAAGAACTTGCCAGGCAGAGAGTGGCTGCAAAACGAGTTGCCCAAAACCCATGAGTGAGAGCACAAATAATCAACGCATCAGACCAGCGATGAGCTATATTTGATTTCCGCTGCGATGGACGACTATTCTTATCAAGAGATTTGGTGATTGTGAAAGCAAAAAAGATGGAAGCTGTGGTCGCCCAAAGTGTGGATATAGTACGGGTTATTCTCTAAATAAACGATTAATCAGAATGCGAGGGGGAGGCAGAGACACCCGAATACCATGCGGTGAAGCACTATAATAGGAACAAAAAGTCCCCGAATTCATTCTCTCCAGTGTCGCATATTTATAAAGTGTTCCTAGTAGGTCAAGAAGACCTTCGCTTGTGATGAGTGCTTCGCCGGCAAGATCTGCGAATCGATACCAATTACTTGTACCAGTGAGCTATGTGAACTATGTACGAGTACATAGGCAATTGCGTTTGGAATATGCAAAACAGAAAAGTAAGAATGGGCACCTTCGCCAGCTCCATTTCTTCTCGTGCAGGTATCCCACAGTGTATGTTTAAAAATTAAACGGATACCTTCTTTAATTAATCCATTAACAACAATGCTTCTCAAAATTCGCGCTGCAGAGTCCCTCTATTCTGAGTTTCTTATGTGAAGGTATCTCATGGTTGACGGAGCCCACAACATCAGATGGTGCGCAACCACAATAATCTTATCCATGATGGATGTTGTTGCTTTTCTTCACACAAGAAAGGATTCTCTCACGAAAGGGTGACAGACACGCTCCGATTTGCTGCCTCTGAAACAACCATCAACGATGCATCTTCAAGGACATCTCCGCACCACCGGCGGCCTTTATTTTTAGCCTCATAAAACAACTGGGATAATCCACGGTGTACTTCTTTCAGTGGAACGCCCACCATCCCATCGTTCGACGCTATGGCAGACCCTTCTACTTCTCCGCCCTTTATTCCACCAGACATTATACTACTGTGAGTATTCTCTGGCCGAAACAGCGGGATTCGCTAACTTCGTTACCTAGGACCGTGCCGCAGGTTTGTCCAATTCCAGTTGCTCTGTCTAAAAATGCGTGCTTCGTGCTCATAGATAAATTCAGTTACTCGGTATTATGTTCAATTGGGGGCTGTGGGGTATTTTAACGGTCCAAGTCTGTGAGAAAGAGTTTCAAATCACTCATGGTCTTTATCTGACTTACCGTTTAATGCAATTTAGACCTATACTACTTGTGCTTCAACGATTCCTGGCGTATACGCACTCTAGGTGAGAAGTCATCAGCTTCCTGCGAGCGGACATCCTGATACTCTCTCAGTATGGTCGCTGTATATTCTGGAATGTATTCAGACAGCGCTGGCGAGCGCCGCTATCATACATTGCTTCGGTGTCGGGTGGGGAAGAGTTGAGGCTCTGACAGAAACATACGTCAACCCAATCGACCTCCCGATTATGGCTGGCCTCATTGCTACGATTGTCCAACTTTACTTCACATGGCGCATTTGGATTCTGAGCGGCTCAGTGCCCCTCGCTGTCTTTATTGGCCTTATGTCAGTCGCTCAAGGCATTGCTGGACTTGTCGCCGGTATTATGGTATGTAACTTACCGGAAAACTTGTAAAATGGGAAGTCTAATTATGCTGCTCGACTTCCAGGCTTATAATATTGGCGACCTTACACAGCTTGCGGGCCTTATTGCTCCAAAGGTAAAGTACAATATCTGTCAACCTCGTTGTATTGTTATGACTCTGCAGCTAAATAATGTGCAAGCTTTGGTTAGCTGGGGCAGCTCTAGCGGATACCCTCATCGCTGTGGCGATGACAATACTTGTGCGTGTCCATTCGCTAATTTTTCGTTGCTCTAGATTCTTACATTCTGTTTATAGCTTTATCGCGCCCGTAAACGCACTCTTCTCCCACAGACAAACGACATCCTCAAGCGCATCATTGCTCTCACAATCGAGACAAATTCCCTGTCAGGTAACTCAACCGTCTCCCACGAAGTCTGCTTCATCTAAGTTTACCTTTCCTTACAGCCACCGTAGCTATCCTCACCCTCGTCCTTTTTGTCAAATTTCCTGTAAGTTCCTTCTCACCCACATCTTATCGGACGTTAATCTAGTCCTTCTTTATAGACGAACACTCTGTATATTTGCCCGTAAGTCTATTTTTATACGCACGAGGGAAAGGCGGATTGACACCTCCACAGACCATACGCGCTGGGAAAGCTTTATTCAAACACCCTTCTGGTCATTTTCAACAACCGCATGACTATGCCCTTGGACAGAAGTCAAGGACAAGCATCCATCGGTCTCAAAGGGATGAGCAAAAACCATGTACACACCAGCGAACATTCCTCTCGGATCCAAGACGATGGCATCAAGATAACTGTGCTCCGACAAACCCAGACCGACGTTAACGGGGGAGGAGACCTGGAATCGCAGCACGAATTACACGAGGTGCGTTTTCGATTTTCTCAATCTACGAGGACATTCGTGCTGATAAAGCGTTGCAGATTAGCAAGCGAATTTCTTTGGATCATGTCATGCACTGAATACTGTGTAAATATGTACTATACAGTCTCTGCCCGTCTGTACACTGTACGAAATAAATTATTTGACTGCACGTCGGTTCTAAATAGAGAACTGCGTGCAGCGTCAGTCTTTGGGGGGCGTCCTAGCAGGGGCCTCAGGAACGAAAGAGGTTGGTGATGACACCTGTCAAATATGTTCAGGCGGAGATAGAGAGGTATGTAGATAGCTGGAAAATATACCCTTTGCCGGCAACCGTGGCTCTTCGCAACTATCTCACTGCGCCTTGACGACTGCTCATGCATGCGAACGCGCACGTTCTCCGTGGCCCAGCCCCACCATCGCCAACCCCGCGTGTCCTTGGTGCGAATCGACATCAACAAGGAGAATCAAATCCGGCGTCGAAATTCGTGGATCACAGTCTCCTCACTTCCTGAACGCAACTACGGCGAAGGTCTCATTCTGTCTCGTCATGGGAAGCGAAGCGTCTAGTACAGAAGCGAGGCGAGGCGAGGTGAGCCCGTGTGCGCAACCTTTCGCGTGGCACGAGCTCGACGTCAAGGAGATGCAATCTTCTCTTTAGTCTACACCGTCAAGGTGTTGCGTCATATGGTATTCAGAATCGGTTTCGTCTGCGTAGTGGGTATGGGGCGCTGCCACGCTGGCAAACGGAGCTTCAAGGAAGTTCCCCCAAGGTCCGGCTCATCGCAGAAATGCCAGCAATCCTACAGCCTGACGCGCAGAGGGCCCAGAAGCAGCATATATGTCGTATGAACCCTTTCTGACTGATAAGAGGCCAGAGTAAGGATATGGGAGCCACGAACGAGGCTGAGCCCCTAGAACGGGGTCGACGCAAAAGACGGTTGCGAAAGGGAGTTGAGGACAGGGACAGAGGAGCTTAGCTATGTCGTTAATAGACTTGGAGGGAGAGCGAAATTGCGATCAGAGGATAAACGGGTGAGGGTCCAGTTTTCTTGGGAACGAGGTGGCGTCGGCAAGAGGAGGCGAGACTGTCAGCACCGTCAAAGACTTAAGCTTAGACCCTGACTTACCTCGCTCGTATTCCATATTCACCTCGGAGAGTTTCCTTCAACCTCACATGTCAAATGGGACTTGGAGTAAACCCAGCTATGTACGCGTCCCTGTGGTGCTGGCGGCGACTCTGGGTTCAACTTTCGCGGCGGACGACAAGACGTCAATGAAAGAGGAATGAATTAATGAGGAAGGATATAGTGCGCGATACATGCAGAGAGATAGCTTGCGTGGATTGAGGCCCTCCTTGAAGGGTTGGAAGCGGAAAGAACCTGGTGCAGAACAGGTGCAGAACAGAGTTTGTTCGAACGCGCCTCCACGGAGACACCGCGCCGAAGGTTCCGATCAAGTGCACGGACCAACGGGAACTCAGGCGCGTTCTTCCGTGTTCTTATCGCTTTTCAAGCTCAAGCTCAAGATTGAATGAATCTCACGCATTCACTAGAACCATGATCATCATCCCGTTCGACGTCGTCGAAAAGATCGTCGATGCCATCGTCCAGGACGACCTCGACTTGTCCTGCACAAAAGCTTGCTCCTTGGTATCTACTATCCCGCGAGTTCCTTTTAATCTGCAGGAAACACATATTCGCATCCGTCGTTCTCAATGAATCCTGGAATCTTCCCCGTTACTCCTATATCCCATTGTCGCATCGTCCACTCTCTGCTGTAGGCCTACAGCCAACTAGATCTATCTCCTGGCCTCTCCGCGTATATTCAATATTTCAAATACAAGGTCGAAATCTGGGATATGGGAAATCCTGCAGTTGTCGAAACATTCAAAAAGCTCGTATGCTTGCGATCTCTTGATATAGAGCATGCCAATAGTGTCTCCAACTTTGATAGGCAGTGGGAGAATGTTCGACCGATGGTCTTTCATTTTCTCTGTCTTCCAACCCTCACCAACTTGACTTTATGCGGTGTTATAAACTTCGATATCGCAAATTTGTTTCGCTGTACCAATCTGGAGGATCTCAAGTTCCGACTTACAATTTTCTCTACTTCGCCCACTCAGGCTTCGCGACTTGTCAGTCGGAAGTGGGGGCGCGTCGCATATCCATCGCATACGCACAATCAAATGTGCGAATGGAACGCCATTTATCGACGTCTGCGGGCTCTCATATCTCCATGTTGCAGTGTACAGACCAGAGGAATTAGCAGCTAACCACGACCTTCTCTGTATTTGCCAACGACTAGCCAGCCTGCAGATTAGCTTGGAGACTTACGACGGAATTATGCCAGAGACAGGTATACATTTTGCCTGACTTCTGCGAGTGTGCGACTCATTGTTTTTCTTAGCGATACATTTGGTTTGCTCGCCCTTTCCACTCTCTCCTCTCCCGACGCTAGAGCGCCTTATCATTCGAACCGGAATTCATACGCCTTGGACAGGCTGGGATTCTCGGTTAGGCTTTTCCAGCGAGTTAAACAAGATGGCGCACAGGAACGTCATCCGAGAGATTGTTATGAATTTGACTCTCATAGGTGGTGTCACCGACGGGTGCATCCCACCAGAGGAGTGGGGAAGGCTTGACGACGTGCTCGTACAGCCTGGGTGGCCCAATCTGAAGCGCTTTTTATTGAACATCATAGTTAGCAATGACGACAACCAGCACTTCGATCCCTTGGTGAAGGAGATGCGGAGCATGGCGAAAATATGGTTCCCCAGGTTGTCGTCGCTTGCACGCCCGGTGTTGGAGCTCCGTCCTACAGTTTGGTTTGGATATTCAGATGGCGGAGTATTCCCGAACGCATGGCTCGTACGAGTAGTAACAAAATGCATTTATCTCACAATCAATAAATTTCTAAAGTTGTACATATCTCATTTCGACGCGATGTCACTATGTAACTTGTTCCGAACATGTCCGAGTAACTTTTAGAGCTAAAGATAAACAACATGGTTTTAAAGTACCGCTTCGCACGAGCAGAGACATCCATTCCACATGGTTAAGAAATCTACGTACGATGAACGCATTCGGAAGTCCAGATGGAGAGATCTCGCAGAGGCAGGTAGCCGCATTGCCAGTACCCAGCGACGATCGACTAAAAACACAGCATTTTCAGATAAGCTCACAAAGTCCGAAGTCGACCAGGCAGAGCAGAGGACCAGGTTCAGAGGAAAGCTACAACCTGAATATCTATTAGGAGCACTGCATTTTCCTAACATTTTGGTGAGAGAGAGCAATGGAAAGCTCGATCGTTGTAGCGATCGCTGACTGTAGTGTAGAGCGAGAATATCGAGTAAGTGCCCGAAATTCAACTCAAGAGATAATGATGCACACAGCAAGTATCCCTATCCAGCAAGTCTCCTTCACCATTCACAGGAGTCTAACGAAGCAATCAGATTGAGCCCCGCGTACTCTAGACCAGGCGCGCATGGTCCAGGGGTAAGCCTCTGAAGACCATCCTCTGCATGTAGCGTTAGCCTTTGGAGATACCCTAGTAGGGGACGCAAAGACGAGAGGGGTCAGAGCCGAGGGCATCTGTCAGAGCCTATGATCAGACGGGGATAGAGAGGTAGATAGTTAGAAAAACATACCCTGCGCCGCCAACTTCGCTCTTCGCAGCTACCGCATTACGCCCTGACGGTAGCTCATGCATGCGTATGCGCACGCTTTTCGTGCTCCCGGCCCAGCACCAGCACCACCGCCAACCCCGCGTGTCCTTGGTGCGAATCGACCTCAACAAGGAGAATCAAATTCGGCGTCGAAAATCGTGGATCAGTCTCCTCTCTTCTTGGACGCAACTACGGCGAAGGTCGCAATCCGCCGCGTCGAATCCAGAGGCGAAGCGTGTAGTGCATGGGGGAGAGGCAAGGCAAGGCGACCACGTACGCGCTGTCGTTGGCGCTTCCGCTTCGGCCACACGAATGTTACAATGTGAGTTCGACGGAGGAGAGGTACAATCTGCTCTTGGTCTGCTCGGCGGGGTGTCGCGTGTGTATGGTCTTGTCCGTGAGCGCCGCCAGAGGTATTTAAGTCAACGGAGGTCCAAGTTCAGATCTTTCTATTGCAGCTCTAGAAGCGGAGTAGGCTAGAGGCTTGAGGCACTATAACAGACTTGAAGAAGGATAAACGAGGCGCAAACGAGGGCGGATGCAGTGGGTAGTACCTGGAACGGGAAGATTAAGCACTGGGAAATGGGCAACGGAAGTAGAGGAGAGCGATGGAGGTGCTGACCTAGAACCTCAGAGAGACCAAATAAACCAAACGTGTTTAGATGTGTCGGAAGAGACGAAGAGGCTCGATGATGGACACTTAAGTCCGTGAGGCTGAGGGAAGAGGGGCAACCGACGCAGTGAGTGAGCGAGACTGAGCGGAGAAGACGTGATCATGACTTACCTCTCTCAAACATCGCATATTCCACCTGTGCGAATTCCCTTCCACATCAAATGAGCGTCCAACGCGACTCCGAGGGAGACCCTGCCTAGTAGATGCACATTCCTGTGTTGCTGGCAGCAATCAGCAGCGGATGACAAGGCGCGAATGAAGAAGGCAAGAGCGCAAAGGCGTTACGCACCATACGCGCAGAGACTAACGCTCCTTGGAGTGATAGTGGAGACAAAAAGAAAATAGTTCTGAACAACGATTGTTGGCGATCAGGTGCACGGACCAACGGAAACTCACACGCGTTCTTCCGTCCTTGTCTTCGTCTCTTGGTCTTGCTATTGAAAGCGAAAGGCGCGACTGCTTTTGCGTCGTACTTTGGAGTCTGAATATCCGCTGCCTATTTCTCACTAGCTTCGAGACACATTTCTATTGCTTGGACCCGCATACAAGTCTTCTACTCAATCGGGTAATTACAATTATATTGCTTCTGTGGTGCTTCGCGGAGTCTGTGTCTGTGGTCCAGTGCGTTGAATTCTGTTGCTTTCCCTGGTCCACGCTTCCAAGCCACGCATACAACCCTCCGGTTGCTTGAAGATGAGTGGCCTTCGTCCACCTCGGTAACCGGTGGCTTCGGCTGCGCACAAGCAACAGATTTGGTTCTTGGCAGTGGCTAGGATGTAAGCCACTCGCAGAGGCGACAGTCTATATAAACCCTGTATTTTCTGCGAGATGAGCATCCGCATCTTGTTTCCCATCGTCCTTCGTCATCATCTCCGACATACTGTCTATACAACCGATACCAATCAATATGACTAGCAAAGTACCCAACCAAGTAAACCCCACTGCCGAGTCGAAGAACTCCAAGGTCAAGACCATCTTTGCTCCGGATACTACGACCATACCCATAGGAAAAACCGTGTTCCTCGCTGGTACCATCGACCAAGGCCTTTCTCACAACTGGCAAGCAGACGCCACGAAATACTTCGATGACCATAAAATAACTTTGTACAACCCACGACGTCCTGACTGGGATAAAACTTGGCCACAGAACGCCAACTTCCCGAAATTCAGAGAACAAGTCACCTGGGAGCTCGAAGCGCTCGAGAAAGTTGATATTATCTTGATGTTTATTGGCGGTCAATCCGAGTCCCCTATCACCCTTTTGGAACTTGGATTATTTGCCCGCGAGTTATCGAAGAGGCTCATTGTGTGTTGTGAACCTGGTTTTTATAGGCGTGGAAATGTTCAGATTACCTGCTGGAGGTATGGGGTTGAATTGGTGGAGACCTGGAGTGATTTGCTCAAGGTGACCGAACGCCGTTTGAGTGCTGCTTGAGATGGCCGTGTTTCTTGTGATTCGTGATTCCGTATAATTTGTAATGGCCGTAGAATTTTTTTGGCGCAGAATGAATAGAGTGTTTGTGTTCTGATATATTAATTGTGCACATTCTTTCCGTGACAGAGAACATTAGACGCCGGCAACGGGTGTAAGGGACGGTCCCGTTTACATAAGCGCCGAAATCAACGAAGTCGGTTTTCCCATGGATAGGCTGGGTAGATTTGTCAGAAAAGAATGAAAAAAGAATTCAAAAAAGGAAAGAAAGAAAGGATTTAAAAAAGCTGTAGAGGACAGTTCATACCTTTGAAATGGTGTTAGATCTCATTTTTATGAGCACGAAAAACTGCATTTTTTTTCGCGCGATGCGCGCTTTGAAATCAATGATACAGGGACGGATTTGAGGTGGATGCATATACTTTCATAGTCAAACCCACTTTATAGCTACAGAACATCATTTTAAAACTCAATTTTTCTTGACTACATTCTATGTACATAGAGCTTCTCAAATCTAAATTTTTTCGCCAGAGCAATAGCGATGCAGACGCTGCACAAATGCAAATATGACGCGCGGCGACGAGGAGGGGTCACGGGGTCACGTGCGTGGCAGATAACTTTCGGGCCGTGTTATCTGCCATGGCCCTGTTTTCACCACCTTCGTCAACGCTGAGAAAATTCTGAATAGGCAGAATTGTAAAATACATGTATTGTAGCTTATATACGAAGTTTCGAATTTTTTGAGTTTCATATGGATGCATGATTCTTGAAATACACTCGAAAGTTATCTGCCCGGCAAGTTCCGTGGCAGATAACTACCTAGGCCGGTGACCGTCCCCTCTAAAAGAGGAAATCGACCCTGGCGGGGATCCTCGATAGAGGGGCCGGTTCAAATGACAAGATTTTATCAGTGAATCCGAAATGACATCATTTTAATGCGGCCATCATCGGCATTTCGTGAGAAACTTCCCAATGAGGGAGCGACTCGACGCTCGCGTTTCGGCATCTCCGGCGCGTCAGCGCGCGAGACGCGCCAGCTCAGTAGCGTAGTGTACATTCCCTATTCTATCCATAATGACCTGCAAAAATTCATAGGATGCTCCATACTTGTAATCAGCCTGAAGTTTCGAAGAAATGCCCTGTTAAAACATACTGAACCTGTCTACACCCACGCGCTAGGTGTAAGCGCTTCTGCCGCACTTACATCACTGTAACCGAACGTCAAACTGTGCCCACTGCCTATCGTATTCTCTTGGACGACGCGTAGGGTCGTCAAAATAAATTTGACAAATTTGAAGCGTCCGTAATCTAGCTTACAAGACAATTTTAGAAAGATTTTCGCAATGCAGGCTATTGGGATACGCCTTGCCGCTCGCGACTGCGAGGTCATGCATGATGGACGGTTGGCGGTACTACCTCGCAAAATTCAGTGCGCATACACAGATATTATTAGGAGAGCATCTACTCCCATGTCGTCTAAATACATCCCTTACCCCGTGTCATGTTGGTACCTTCGAACAGCTACTTATGGACAACCGGCAGTCGCTTTCCTCTTCCTCGGAAATGCCTTCGCGCGCCTGCCAAGGCTTGTCAATTGTAGCGTGCATAATATCAACAAAGCTTTGACAAAATACTGCTTGGAAGTAATCTACATACATCCAACAATGTTGTAAACTACAAGAGAGAGAATTTTATATCCCTTGCAACTTGCAGGCAGTCAAGAAAGCCGCTTCAGTGCAGAATCTGCTAGGGGCTTGGTTTTTGCAAGTTTCTAGGGTTTAAAGAGGCTTTATACACCAGATACTTCTTTGGAGTGATATTCTATACGGGGCGACGATATAACGATGAGGACAAAGGGAAGGAGAGATGTAGGAGAGGAGCTCGCGCATCTCGCACGCGACGCGCCGAAGATGCCGAAACGCGAGCGTCGAGTCGCTCCCTCATTGGGAAGTTTCTCACGAAATGCCGATGATGGCCGCTGACAAATTGCGTCATTTCGGTTTCACTGATAGAATTTCGTCATTTGAACCAGGCCCTCTATCGAGGATTCCTCCGGAGGTCGACATCCTCTTTTAGAGGGCCTGGTCACGAGGCTAATAACTACCCAGCCCAACGATGGGTAAGCCACGACCTCAGCATGAACACGTCTGATCACGTCTAGACTCTACAGTATATCTAAGAATAGTAGTATTCAGAATAGTATTCAGAATACCATTCCAATTCCCAACCTCGTGATGCACCATTTCTTATCGCTTCTCCGACTCGAGATGGAGTAAGTCTCACACCTTCACTGGAACCTTGCACTGGAACCGAACCATGCCCACCATCCCGTTCGACGTCGTCGAAAAGATCATAGACGCCATCGTCGAAGATGACCTCGACCTTTCATCGACCAAAGCTTGCTCCTTGGTATGCCGCGAATTCCTTTCAATATGCAGGAAACACATCTTCGCATCCGTCGTTCTCAATGAACTGAGTTACACTCCCCGTTATGCATGCGTCCCTCTATCGCATCCTCGACTCTCCGCTTCATCACTTCGCTACTACCTGGATATGTCTTCTGGACTCTCCACATATATTCTCTACTTCAAATACAGAGTCGAAGCCTGGGATATGGGAGACTCTGCAGTTGTTGAAACGTTCAAAAAGCTCGTGTGCCTACGATTTCTCGACATATTGCAAATCAATAGCTTTAACACCACACACTGGAAGTGGAATCAACTGCGACGAATGATATTTCATTTCCTCCGTCTTCCAACTCTCACCAACTTGAGTAGACTTCGATGTCTCAGATTTGTCTGAATCTGGCTGCACCAACCTCGACGAGAAACTCGATATACAACGTACGACTTTGTCCACCTCACCCGCGCCTACATCAATACTCCACCGACTACTGAGGCTTCGTAATCTGTCACTCGGAAGCGGGATGGCCTGGCAGATCCCATACATACACGGAATAAAATGTGCAGACGGAACTCAATTTATCGCCATTGAATGCCTCTCACGTCTTTTCGTCGAAGTATATAGACCGAAAGATTTCACGCCTTCTCGCGCGTGAAGCTGATGAATCTGTGTAGCTTAGGCCCCTTGAACTAGAAGTGGAAGTGGAAAGAACATGGTTGTCGGTGACAGAATGTTTTGACGACGAGACGCTCCTCCACGGACACACCGCGCCGAAATTCCCGATCAGGCGCACGGACCATTGACAAGTGGGGCAACTCGCGCGGTCTTCTCCTGTTCCCATCGTCTGCCGACTACGTCGTTCTCCCTAGCTTTCTGTGCTTTCCTTGTACCCTTCAACGTCAACTCTGAGATCTGAGATCTGAGATCTGAGCTTTACAGAGTTCAAGCTCATCTCCGCACTACGCGACTGCCAGAAGAGGTCCGTTTCTTCAAATTTTCCACTTCATAATGTCTGCATCTCACGCTCACGCTGCTGACGCCCTTGCCTACAGGCAATCTCTCATGGTCCAGCCAAGTGCGTGCGCTCTTCTCGATACCGCATTCACTAACTGATTCTGCGTTGCGCTAAGGCTCAGCCGCACATCGTCGATCACGCACATCCCACGAACTTCCCGGTCCCTAGGTGTGTATCCCACTGATTTGTCGCCTGGTACGTCCTATTCTCTTTTTCATCCCTACCTTCATCCCTATTCCTTCGGAGTCACTGACCTTGGCACGAGAGAATTGAACAGGGTTTGGTGTCTGGCACTTGTGAGAGATTCCAGTCCATCTTGACTGACTGAGCGTTTCATGCCAACGCTCCTTCGGGATGTGACTCGTGAGTGGTGAATGTTCCATACATGTGTCGACACCGCTGCCCGTTTGATACTGTGTCTTTGTGAGCTCTCCTTCTCTACTTCCTGATGTGCACCCCATATATTCTTCTCACCTAAAGTGGTTGCACGGGTTGCAGCCAGGTGTGCAGCCCCACACCATCAGTGTCTGCTTCAGCAGGGAAGACAAATGGTCCCGCTCGGTGTCGCACTGGCGTGGCCTCTACATCTAGACTACGCCATACACGCTTCATCTAGACGCTGAGAGGTAGCTTCTGACTTCGACGGCACCGAGCGTTCAACTCTTCCCCATTGCCTCCTAAACTCAGTTGGATGTGCTGCCGGTATTCGCGTTTGTCTCTGTGAAGGGATCGGAAAAACAGCATCACTCGGTATCACTCAATGTGGACCTATATGTCTCGCCAACACACTGCGTGCATCATGCGAAGTCGTATAGCTCTATGTTTGGACAATCTTGATCTTGATGATATCAAGCGTTGCATGCTCCTCACTTTGCATACTCAAAGCTCAGGTTCTCTGACTTCTCTTGCCCGCCTCCTCATCCCACCAAGGGCCTAGGTATAAGTGATGGTTCGACGTCAATATCCTCAGTTGGCGCTGCCGCTCCGAATTATCTCGGAACATGCAACATCAGAGGATATAGCCTGATGGGCACCATCACCCCAGACTCTGTGTTGTTATGAGGAGAGGGGATATGCGTACCGTACGATCTCCAGAAACAATAGAGTAATACTTGATATCTCCCAAATCTGCTCCGAGTCCTACCGGTCCAGATACTTAAAGATTCCGATTCCGAGCTTTACAGACCGTATTCGCAGTGCATGCATTCTGGAAGAGTATCACAGCTCCAACCGTCCACACATCAGTACATCGCTCGTTCGTCGTTGTTTTTAATTATGTATTTTACACCTTTTTCATTGTTCTCTCGACCTGGTGAGTGGCTCGTAGATCCCGTGACACTTCAATATAAACGGTTCATTGAATGATTCATAATTGAAATTCATTGTCCGAACGAACTACGCCACTTGCTTTCAACCATGTCCATCATCCTACCGCTCGATGTCATCGAAAAGGTCATCGAGATCCTCGCTGGAGACGATGAAAACCTTTCATCGACAAAAGCCTGCTCGCTCGCATCCCACGACTTTCTCTCGATCAGCCGGAAACACATCTTCAACTACATCAGGGTGAACGATCCCACGTATTTCCGGCCCCGCGGAGTATCACTCTCGATGCTCCAACGAAAACTCACCCAATATCCACATCTTGCGCAGTATATTCGAGAACTGAAGTACGTCATCGACGCAGCCGAAATAGTCACCCCCAGCGTCCTCGATACGTTCAAGCTTATCACGCATCTGCGATCTCTCACCATCTCCAAACGCACTCTGATGGGCTTGCCGTTCGGTTTCTCCTATGAGTGGGCCGAGATCGGACCACACTTCCTCAGCTTGTTGAGCCTTCCCACTCTCCAGGAGCTGGCTTTGGTCGGAGTTGAAGGCTTTGAGATGACAGATCTGATTAGGTCTACCGCTCTTCAGAAATTCGACATCAAGTACTCTTCCTTGGCTGCACCACCCTCGGTCCCGCCCCACTCCTCCCTCACTCTTCGCAAGCTGGCTGTTGGATCCAACGGAGCTCACGAGATCAGTCGCATGGTCGGTGTCCTGCGCAAAGACGGGAACAACTTTATCAACTTTTCGCGGATCTCCGACCTACAGCTCCATATCTTCTCGGTTAAGGACTATAACGCTACGAAGAAACTACTCGGCGCATGCGATCAGTTAAAAACCCTGAGTATCGCAGTGCATGTTCTGAACACGGACAACGATAATGGTACGATCCTTTATTTCATTTCGTATAACCACTTGATGCTTATCGTATCCGTTAGCTCCCAACTACACGCTCAGCTCACTCGGCCTTCCAAATTTCCCATTTCTTGATACCCTTAAGCGCCTTGTGATCTACAATCCGATAAACGACGACTTTGACGGCCTGGATCCATATGGAGGATCCGTAGACGTGCTCGCAAAGATGGCCTACAAGAACGTCATAGAGAATATCGTCTTCCATCTCTCCGTAGTGCGCGATGTTACTTTCACCGCAAAGGTACGCTGGGGAAGACTTGATGAAGTGCTAGTCAGCCCTGGGTGGCAGAACTTGAAGAGTGTCTTGCTGGATATCGAAGTTTGTCATGACCAGCCCGATAAGAGCTCTCGAGTGGTGAAAGAGCTACAGGGTATATTAGAGGACCAGTTTCCGCGGTTGAAATCGTGTGAATCGCTGGCGTTCGAGCGCTCCATCCACGGTCCGGTATATCAGTAGCTAGGAACAACTGGTATCCATAAATGACTACAGAGTAATAACATACTATGCCAAATATAATATCTACATTGACAGATTCAGGTAAGAGCTGAGTCTCGGACAAATAGAGAAAGGGAGAGACCATGCACCACGCAGCGTACGCTAGGACAGGAAGCGTTCTGGTTGATAGGGAGAGACGAAAGTTCAGCGAGCGTGAAGGCGACGCGAGAAGATAAAGACCACCAACCTCTTGGGCTACTGGTCGAAAACTGGACGATATATCTTGACCTGGACCTGCGCGCCCATCCTCCCTTAGTTCTCTATAACACCCGCGTTACAATTCGACTGCTACAATCCAACCTTCATCGCCAGTAATCTAAACTCCAAACGCTCCTCGACGTTTACACAACGCGCAAACCAAGTCAAAATGGCAGTTCCAATCTGGAGTCATGTCAACAGAGGCTGTAGGCCACACACCGAAACCAAAGGTACAAAACGGCAGCGAGTCGCGACATGAATACGCGCGATGGCGCTCGTCGCAAGGATACGTGGCATAAAAAGGATAGGAGAGGTGTCCCTCCTCATCACATCGCGCTACATATTCAGTATGTATTCGCCCTCCAGGCAGAGGGGCTCGCATCGCTCGCATCGCTCGCATACATCTCACCCCATCCATCAAATCTCCTTCATGGACAATCCATACAAGACCCTCGCGAAGCGTGTAGGGTCGGGACGACCTCGTCATTGGCACACCACATATAGATAGACGATACCAAAACGGGCGAGGTCGCATCTCTGACAACCAGGAGGGTCTTGTGGGACGAACAAGAGGCATACCAGAAAATAGGAAGGACGCGAATGGAGGAATGGAGGGATCCATGATATAGAGTTCTCACTATGGAAGTCCTATGTCAATGACCAGTCTACATCCGACGCAATTGGAGTATAACACAATTGGAGTATACACAGTCCATCTCCATGCTATAAATCCCAACCCTCAGCGACCGCCAGCCGGAGCCCACTGACGCACAGCGCCAGACAAGGAGGGAGGAAACGAAGAGAATAGACGCGCGGATACTCCCTGAGTCAAGCATCATCCCCAAGTCAGCGTACAGAATCCCCAAGTCAAGCATACTCCCTGAGTCAAGCACAAACCCCAAGTCAAACATAATCCCCAAGTCATCGTACAGAATCCCAGAATCCCAGAATCCCAGAATCCCAGAATCCACATAAGCATCATCATCATCCGCCAGCTCAAAGCCCAAGTTCAAGCTCAAAGCCCAAGTTCAAGCTCGAGAGCGAAGAGCAAGGACGCGGTGCAAGGAGAAGCTTGAGAAAACACGCTTGAGAAAACGCATAGAACAAAGGAGGGTGCGCGCACAGCAGACTCGGAACCGGCGCACCCTCATCGCACCCCATCGTCATCGCACCGCATCGCACCTCATCGCACCTTATTGTCATCGCAGAGTGGTAGGTATCGGCAGGCGCAGGCAGGCGCAGGCGGGAGCAGAACGCCGACCTCGCATCCCACATCCCGCATCCCACAGCACGACGCCAGAATCCAAATATCCCAAATATCCCGCCCTCGCCCTCGCCCTCGCCCTCGCCCGCCCGACTCGCTGCAAGTTCAACGCTCTATGCTCCACATTCCATTCCACCCGTTTCCACCCATTTAAATTATACGCCTTCTCCGCGGACCCACCATCTCCACGTCCACGGACCCGCCATCTCCACGTCCACGGACCCACCATCTCCACGGGCCAGAAGACCTCGTCGCCGTCGTCAGCGAGCCGGACACCCATTGTCGTCATCAACGTGCCGGACCCTCATCTCTCCGTCGTCGTCAACGAGCCAGACCCTCATCTCTCCGTTGTCGTCAACGTGCCAGACACCCATCGCCGTCGTCGTCAACGAGCCCCTCCTCATCTTCTCATCTTCTAAGATATATTCCACGAGACCTCGCGTTTACAAGTATTGCATGCCAGGACACCGAATGAGAGCTCGCGGGGGTTTGGCAAAGCAGGCGGGTCTTGGCGGACGGATGGGATAGGAAGGGGAGTTGATAGGAAGGGGGACTTGATGAGGTGTGCATGGGAAGGGAAGGGAAGGGAAGGGAAGGGAAGGGAAGGGAAGGGAGAGGGGAGGTGAACGTCGACGGTCGAATGGACGGGAGAGCGAAGACGCTGCTGGCCACGTCATCGCACGGGCGTAGATCCGCCTCTGTCTCCAAACGTCGCATCTGCGTGCCTACTCCAAGAATCGCCTGAATCGCCTCGAGTTTCTAGAGCGAAGATCAAGGTTCACTCGAGCTCGACCTCGCCAGCCGGCGCCTGTTCGCTAGCCGTGTCAGTCGAGTAGCTGGTTGTATGCAGCTCGATGCGGTATGACGAGGCTGGGATGAAGGGCGAAGGGACGACGAAGTTGACAGCATAGGTGGATGGATGGAGCGGATAGAAATAAGGAGGAGGGATGCGAAGGGTTGGGCGAGGAAGCTCGAGAAAGGCGGGATGGAGGGTGCTGCGCAAGGTAGGGAGGCGATGAGGTCGTGGGAGAGGAGGAAAAAGAGAGGAGGAGCAGAGCTGGTGGAAGGGCGGTCCAAGCACGCGATGTCAATGGCGAGGCAGGCGGGAGGTTCTGGGGTGGTGTGGGTTACACATAAATAACCGTATTGCGTTGGATCGCGCAAGATGGGGAGTGTGCGAGGGCGGGGAGGTCGACGTGTTCACCGAGAAACGAGACGGGAGGGTCGGTCTAGGGGCGCAGAAGTCCATTTCCTTCGTGGACAATCCATACAAGACCCTCGCAAAGCGTGCAGAGTTGGGACGACCTCGTCATCGGCACGCCACATATAGATAGACGATACCAAAACGGGCGAGGTCGCATCTCTGACAACCAGGAGGGTCTTGTGGGACGAATAGGAGGGTCTTGCGGGACGAATAGGAGGGGAACTACTAAAGGGCGATGGAGGAGTGGAGGAGCGGAGGTGGAGGAGTGAAGGAGTGGAGAAGTGGAGGAGCAGAGGTGGGGGCCCGGTACGCCTATGGGCGCCCTACCTCAACGCCGCATCTACTTACGTCCGACGCAATTGGAGTATAACGCAATTGGAGTATACGTGGTCCATCTCCATGCTATAAATCCCAACCCCCACCGAGCGTCAGCTGGAGCCCACTGACTCACAGCGTCGGACAACGAGGGAAGAAGGCGAAAGAGAAGAGACGCGCGTATACTCCCTGTCAAGCACAATCCCCAAGTCAAGCATACTCCCCAAGTCAAGCATCATCCCCAAGTCAAGCATAATCCCCAAGTCAGCGTCCAGAATCCCAGAATCCACATAAGCATCCCAGAATCCCAGAATCCCAGAATCCCAGAATCCCAGAATCCATATACCATCATCATCATCCGCCAGCTCAAAAGCCCAAGTTCAAGTTCAAAAGCCCAAGTTCAAACTCGAGAGCGAAGACCAAGAACGCGGCGCAAGGATGGGCTGAGAAAAAAAACACGCTTGAGACAGCACGCTTGAGAAAACACACAGAACAAAGGAGGGGTGTATGGCACATATACTGTTCAAAAAGTCTTTTCTCACGCAAACCCTCATTTATGCCAGTTTTTACACATCTTTACCGTATTTTATGAAATTCTCTGCAAGTATGGCCATGTTAACACATTCTTTGCACAAGTTGAAGACTATTTAAATTTTGGAGCGCATGTAGATGGAATGCTGAGAATTTTGCACATGTTGCGACCCAACAAGATATATTTCTCTAGTGACACTCTCTTGAAACTCCTACACATGTTGAGTACTGAAAACTTTACACATGTTGGCAGAATAGAAATTTACACATGTTGGGTTGGATCGAGTATCTTACACATACACATGTGAGCTTCCTCGAAACGTCGACGCAGCGAATTGAAATTTATCCAAACTTGATCACAAGTTCATGTCCCACGAATTTATGCGTATGTGCGTTCAACGTGCTTAGTCATCACCCTAAGTTGAACTTCCTTGAAACGTCAATGCGTTGACCCAATGTTGACGCGGACGGCCGACTGCTGGCGCTGCTGAGAGCTTGAACTCACACAAAATCAAGTCAAATATGCCTGTTTCAATATTATCTCTGGCCCTGTGTAATGCTATCTAATGGGATACATGTACGCATACAGTATTCTTCCCAATTTTCTATCAACTAACTCCTGATCAATTCATTCTGGCTACTGGATCTCCAGGTCCTGCTTACACTCGGACTGAGCACAGTGCCCTCTGATGATTATTTAGTCCCCATTTTGTAAGTTGTGGCATTTGATTAACATGATATCTTCGTCCATTCAACACTAGCTCAGTGCGGTGATGATCACACGGAGCTGCAGCGGAGAGACTGGGCACTGGCCTGGTCAAGTCCTGTCAGTGCTTCAGCTCAGATATCACTAAAAAACACATCATCCATCCTAGACTCAGTGGAGTTCATTGAATCACTCCGCATCATAATTGCATCGATGCTGGCGTTCCCCGCATCCCAGTGGCGCGCATACTCGAATAGAGATTTGGGTATTCCTTTGAGTGGTACAGAGGGATGGTCAGCGCGGATCGAGGATGACGGAAATTTTGGAATTGATGTTTACTGTAGCGCGGTGATGAAACTAACGGCAATTATGGGTATGTAGAGTTGAAATGCTAGTGTATAGTACCAGTGTCCTCCAACGTGTGTATAAATTGAACTCGAACGCAACATGTGTAAAAGTTAAACTCAGTAGCAACATGTGCAAAATGCCAACTTATTCGCAACATGTGTGAAAACTAATCCTAGGCAGAACATGTGTAAATTTTTGCCTGGTCTCTGATGCGCAAAATTACAGTCAGCGACTGGACAGATGTGTTGAAATCGGAGGGTGTGCAAAACAATCTGATAATGAACATGAGTAAAATATCTAGATGATACTGCACATGTGTGAAATTTTCTATAAACCGGCGTACGTGCGTGAAAATATCTCAAAACGTGCGCGAGAAACTAAAGACTTTTTGAACAGTATATGTGCCATAGGGGTGCAAACAGCAGACTCGGAACCGCACCATCATCGCACCCTCATCGCACCTCATCGCATCTCATCGCACCCCACCTCATCGCACCCCATCGCATCGCATCGCCTCGCATCGCGGTAGATACCCAGCAAGCAGAAGAGGCGGCGCAGAACGCCGACCCCGCATCCCGCATCCCGCATCCCATAGCAGCACGACGCCAGAATCCCAAATATCCCAAATATCCCAAATATCCCAAATATCCCGCCCCCGCCCTCGCCCCCGCCCTCGCCCTCGCCCTCGCCCACCCGAATCGCTGCAAGTTCAGCCCGAGTCTATGCTCGACGTTCCATTCCACCTGTTTCCACCCATTTAAATTATACGCCTTCTCCACGGACCTACCATCTCCACGTCCAAGGACCCGATATCTCCACGCCTCATTTACCACCATCTCCACGGGCCAGAAGACCTCGTCGCCGTCGTCAGCGAGCCGGACACCCATTGTCGTCGTCAACGTGCCGGACCCTCATCTCTCCGTCGTCCTCAGCGACCCCCCGATCCTCATCTCCTCATCTTCTCATCTCCTCATCTTCTCAGATTCCAATCCACGAGACCCCGCATGGATTGTATGCCAGGACACCGAACGAGAGCTCGCGGGGGTTTGTCGAAGCAGGCGGGTCTTGGTAAAACAGCGGGGATGAAGGGGGAGTTGATAGGAAGGGGAGTTGATGAGGTGTGCATGGGAAGGGAAGGGAAGGGAAGGGAAGGAAGGGAAGGAAGGGAAGGAAGGGAAGGAAGGAAGGGAAGGAAGGGAAGGACCACGTAGGTGAACGTAGACGGGAAGGGATGGGAGAGCGAAGGCGCTGCTGGCCACGTCTCCGCACAGCCTTAGATTCGCCTCCGTCTCCAAATGCGAACCTCCGTCTGCCTACTCCAAGAATCCGTTGAATTGCCTCGAGTTCTTAGAGCGAAGATCAAGGTCCATTCGAGCTCGACCTCGCCAGCCGGCGCCTGTTGGCTGGTGATCTTCGTCGTCCGTCGAGTAGCCGTTTTTGTACGCAGCTCGATGTGCTATGACGAGGCTGGGGTGAAGGGCGAAGGGACGAGCGAGGGACGAGCGAGGGACGACGAAGCCGGATGGATGGATGGAGCGGATAGAAATAAGGAGGAGGGATGCGAAGGGTTGCGTTGCGTGAGGAGGTTTGAGGAAGGCGGTATGGAGGCCGCGCAAGGTAGGGAGGCGATGTCATTGGGGGAGAGGACAAGAAAGAGTGGTGGACCGGGGTTGGTGAAAGGGCGGTCTACGCACGCGATGTGAATGGCGAGGCAGGCGGGACGTTCTGAGGTGGCGTGCGATACAGGTAGTCGCGTTTCGTTGGATCGCGCAAGATGGGCTTGCGCGAGGACGGAGGGGTCGATGGGCTTGGAGCGTGGGGAGGGGCTGTATGTCTGCGACGTGTTCACCGAGAAGCGAGGTGGGAGGGTTGGTCTAGGGGCGCAGAAGTCCATGCAGGTCGCATTGACAGCAGCGCATGGAGAGGGATGGAGGGCGGCAGGCTATGACGCAGACAGTCAGTGCGTCGCTAAGCGCAGACAAAGAACAGACGAACCTTGGCCCGAACTACACAGCGCAGTGCTCGGTTGTAGTACGACCTGCATCCATCGAATGCGAATCAGTTGCGCTGGGAGAGCATGCGGAAACCTTGCATTGTCGTCGATGTCGGCTTCTGCTTGAGAGATGTTGTATGTGGAGGCCGAGGAGCAGCAGGTAACGCAGAGTGACGTGGATGAACAAAGGAGGCAAGCTGTCGTCATCGCACCCTTCTTAGAGAAGAGACGGCCTACAGGTAGAATATGAGATGAGAAGAATGAGGTAGCGAACGAACGAAGAGAACTCGCCGCCAGGAGACGCGTCTCCGCGGACACGCCGCGCCGAACGTTCCGAGAAGATGCACGGGCCAAGCGTGCACATCCTGCTCGCTTGGTTCCTCTGTCGTTCTCCTTCACCAACTGTCGTCGATCCATTCACGGGCCCAGTACGCTCTTCTCTTCTCGCCTTCACTGATCATTTGTGTTAACCTCGTTCTCTCATCCCACCCCACTCTCTCGTGCGTCTCTATCTCTCCAGCACACCACAACGCGAGCACCTTCAATTTCCAAGCAGGGTAAGCCTTTCCTCTCCGCTTCCCGTTGCTAGCTAACCGCCTCTCTTCATGTGTATCCCCACCCAGCACGTAACCCTGCCCAACATCTTCAGTGCCCATTGTACGCCATTGACCCCATGCCGTCAATGCCGTCTTCCACGCTCGTCTCTGCCAGGTGCGTACCCTCATGCCCTAGTCCTATCCCCCTCTCTTCTATCCCCCTCTTCCTCTCCCTCTCTATCAAACCAGATGCGCATCCCACCCCGCTCCGTGTCAGCCATAAGAAGTACATTCCCTCCCGAGTATGCTCCGCACTCAATAGAGTCGCGAGAGTGCATCCTCAGGACGTCATTTCTTCAGTACCAAACCCCTTTGCTGACACCGACTGGATCCTGGCTTCATCCGCGCACTCTCCCCCAAGTCTCGCCCGCACACTCTCCTCCTCCTCCTCCTCCTCTCCTCCTCTCCTCCTCCTCCTGCTCTCCTCCTCTCGTTGGCCCGTTCCCTCATCCCAGCCCATCCCATCCCATCCCCCATCCCATCCCATCCCATCCCAGCCCAAGAACCCCGCCCACCCACTCCGTGTACACGCGTCGCGCACCAAGCACACACACCTACAAACGTCCCGCCGGAGCACTCGCACTCGCACCTCGCTGGGGTCTGCCAGCGACGCCGGCGGGCCGTCGTGCCAGAGTCGAAAGTGCCTTGGTGCTCGCACCCCGTTCGGACTCTGGAGGCTCTTTAGTGCGTTGTCTGCGGAAGGGGCGTTCACTCCTTCTCTCTGTGCGCCCCCCCATCCCTCTCCCTCCCTCTGCATCCCTCCCCACCCCAGTACAAACAAATCTAACCCGCACGCATGGTGTCAGCCCTCAGCACAACCACGTCCCGCGGAGCATGTGCACCTGCACCTGCATCTGCAACCATGCTCCTCGGGGCTGATGTGTACCTTTGACACCACGTTTACGGTGTGCGGGTTCCGGGTTCCAGGCTAGGATGTTTATGTGTGCTTCTCTTCCTTGTTCTCTTCCATTTAGCGAGCTTTTCTACGTTTATCGATCAAGGATACCATTTATTCCATTTCCTATCCTTCACTCTAAAAAGGCGCCCGAATCGAAGATATCCACCCACCCACCTCAGGGTCCGCCCCGAAGCCCTTTGAGCTGTACGTTCTCGCTAGAGCACCGCGTGCTCTATCGAGACGTATAGCTCTGCAGATAATGGCCATGGCGAGTGCGGACATTGAGTGGTGTAGTTGTCGCTGTCTTCCTTCTTTTCCGTCCTTCCTTCAAGTTTCACATATCGACGCTGATCGGCAGCATTGCCCTCAGCCTCAACTCTTTACGTTCGCGTTCGCGTCGTTCGTGTGCTCATTTCACGCGCACTTACTCATTCCTATCACCCTTCCTCTTCTCTGCTTCGCTATCTTCTTTGTTTCTTTACTTCTCTTCACTTTCTCCTTCCCCATATACCCCACCTCCCGACCCTCCAGCGAGCCCTCCCCATCCCGGTGGTGCATCCAATCCTGAATACCAACATCCCAGCACCTCCCGATGTGATGTATATCCAGTTATATATACATTGCGGATGCTGGGGGCTCTCGTTGCGGACACTGGATGGGCCTACGAGTAACGACGTTCTTCGGTACTCAGAGGTCTTTATAGGTTTGAGACGGGCCAAATAATTGAAAGGAAAACCAATCTTTGGTGTGTACCGTTTTCGGGCCTACCTACCTACATGACTTTACCTACATGACTTTACCTGCCTACTTGTAAGTTATCCCAGCTAGGTCAATCGAGATATCCAAGTGCGGCTTCTCGATGTATATGCTATCTCCCATGTGCAAGGACAAGAAGCGTAAGGCGAGAAATAGCGAGACCGCCAGGTTTAGAGACGCCGAAGTACTCTTTGTTTTGAGGCCCGAGGCTTAAGAGGAGCATTGTATGAAGAGCGCGTCTGACCGCGCGTATACTCCCTGAGTCAACGTACACACAATCCCCAAGTCAACGTACGTCGTACGTATGGCCCCTAAATCAGCGACGAGCGTATAGTCCCCAAGTCTCTTTGCCTCGTTAACCCCCGGTCTCCGGCGTCCACAAGACCCTCGTCTCTTCATGCTGGATGCACACATGAGTGAGACCTCTCGTCACCGTATGCCCCAGGTCGTGTGGGCCACCATATGAGAGAGGTCGTATATGCGACAAAGCAGGAGGGTCTTGAAGGATGGATGGGAGGAATATGGAAGGGAGTAGATGATGTGATGGGTACGGATGGAAGTGCCGAGCGCCGTCGAATCGGAAGGGCTCAGGGTGTATGCGACTGAAAATCCAGATTCGCAGACTAAAGAGAGAGCATTGTCTAGACTACCCGCCTGCTGAGGATCGTTCCGACGCGACTATGATCGTCTCGGGTTGTCAGAAGTCATCAACATCCAAGTAAAGGAACGCCGTTTTAGACGGTAGACATAGGACAAACAGTCACTAAAAACCAAGGAAACGCCTCGTTAGACCACGCAAAAGGGGGCGTGATTTCGACCAAGCACTTCGCCTCGCGTCTCCCATTTCCTACATTACCTCTTTTTCATTGGCAAGCACATCACAGAATGTGAATTCATGCTACACTCAATGATCAGAGGACGAGGTGGCTGGAGTACAGTGAGGCACGAGGCGGTGTGCGGGGAGGATATGATTAGGACGGGATGAAGGGAGGCGGTGGGAGAGAATAATAATGGTCATAGACGGGAGAAGAGCGGCGGAGGGAGCTGAGGAGCACTAGGGGCGAAAAGACGGTCAGCTCATCCGGACGTGATTGAAGAGAGGAAGGAGGGGACGATACGGCTGGCGGGATGGAGTGGATGTAGTGCAGAAGGCTTGATATCGGTCAGTGAGAGCAGGGCCGGTGGGGTAAGATAATGCATCGTATTCGGGAGGCTATAAAGCATACACTCGGTGAATGAATCAGCGTAGACAGACAACTAACGCACCTGCAGGCCCGAAACCCTCCTTCGTGCGTCTTGGATCATACACGACTTCCATCGAATGCGCCCTAGCTGCGCTGGGAGTGAATAGGCGTGGCTTACGTGAGATCTTGCATGCGTCGACGACCGTCAGCTTTAGAGATGGTGTAGTATGTTCGCAGAAAACGGGGATTGACGCATACGAGTAAGACGGCGAGCTCTATCCTACAAGAACATGGTAGTGAACGAGTGAAGAGGAGTGGACTTATCTCCACGGATATACCGCGCCGAATGTTCCGAGCAAACGCACGGACCAAGCGTGGACTTTCCTCGTTCTCTTTCACCACCCGTCATCTTCACGCATCTCGTCTCCTCCCCACCGAGCCCATTGCACACAGTCTTCTCGCATAGCCCATGCTAGCGTGTGCAACTCCAACCAGGGTAAGCCCTCGCCTCCCCCAGCCAACCCATTCTGTCCCTCTTAGTCCACTGCTAACTAATCGCCTCCCTCCGTATATACCCAGCCCAGAACCCTCAGCGTCCTCCACACGCCCTCGAGTCGGACGCAAGCGAGGTCAAGCACAAGTCTCTCTTGCAAGTACGTACGTCCGCCTCCACGTTGTGTCCCATTCCAGTCAACGCCTCCCTCTGTGCCGTATCCACGCCACCCCTCTCTCAGCGGCACACACGTCCCACCCCGCTCGGTGTCAGACATCGGAGGCTCCATTCCTCCAGACCCGCACTCCGTATTCAATCAGTAGATTCGCGAGAGCGCTTGTTCTGGATAAATGTCATTCCTAGCCCCTTTGCTGACACCGACTGACTTGGGGAAAAGCCCGCGCACCTTCTCTCACTCTCTCGTCCTCTCATCCCATCCCGCTTCTCCAACTCCTGCCCAGACCAAGAAACGCATCCAGCTGACTTTGCCTCGGTGTCAAGCACCAGACACTGCCCTAACATCTACATCCCGCGAGCACCAGTGTTCCGTCGGGCCGTTGAAGTTTTCTGAGATATGTTAGGTGCTGACACCGAGACGGAAGTTCCTCAGTACCTGGTCTGTGTATAGGGCATATCTCAGCGTTATTCGTCGGTCGATGTATGGTCGTCCTAAGGTGCGTCCCTCCACCTCATTTATTTTCTCCCATCCCTCTCCTCTACCCCTGCAAAAAGAGATCCAATCCGCCTGCATACGGTGTCAAGCACCAGTCGCATCTACTGTACATCCCGCCGAAGCATGGACTGGCACTACGTGTCCAAACCCTGCTCCTCGGGACGTTTGCTCAGGGTAATCAGCTCTGGTGCTGACACCAAGTTTGCGGTGCGCGAGTTCTGACTCGATCTCTTTTTCGATTGCATTTGAATCATTTTTGTCGTCCTCATTGTTCGTATTGTCGTTCTCCTTCATCAATCGCCGTCGTTCATTTTCCTGACATTTGCACTGTCGTAAAGGGACAGAGGTGCGTAGATGGAGAAACGCAGAGGAATAGAAACATATTCCTCCCCAACTCGGCATCCTGCATTCACATAGAAGCGGCATAGACCTCTGGTGCACGGACAACTTTAATTCATTCTCTGCGCTTTCACTTCGCATTTCCTTCGTCCCAGTCGTCTGGTTTCATGTATCACAACTCCTCATTTTGACAATCTCAATAAGTATCTCTGTTTCCCTTTTTTCTCCCACTCAGGCAACCTCTCTCCTTGTCAATGCCTCATCTAACCAGCGAGCCCCATTGTCCATGCGACTTTTCAAGAACCTTGAATACTTACATCCTGGCGTGATGGTAGAGCGGCGCCGAGAAGTGTATTCAATAATAATAATATTGCAATCGGACATTAGGGTTCTCTGTCAGTTATGACGTGGGCAGATTTGTCGTTCAGGATTTGGGATGGTAGAAGGAATTAATCGTAATGCATGGTTAAATATCATTCATTTTCTACTTCGTTCAATTCTACGTACTCGAAAAAATAAAAGAAAATTGGACTAGATATAACATCTATATGTCGATAGGGCTGCTTTAACGAGAATTTACAATGAGATGTTCATGCTAGCGGAGAAGAGAATGGATGGCATGCGTGCTGCGTCTCATCGCAGCGCCATATGGACATTTGCCTTCCAGGCAAAGGACTCGGAGACCGTGATGTTCGCCTTCCGCAGCACGATATGTATCATTCGGGTCTTCGGTTCGCGTGAATCCACCTCCTTCCCTCTTTCATTGCCGTCCGCGCAAGACCCCCGCTTCTTTCTCATCCGCGGCATCTCTCGTTATAAGTATCCCACAGATCCTGCGGGATATCAAATAAGCGAGAGAGAGGTACAGAAAGAAATGAGGGTCTTGGTGGACCAGTAGAATAGACGGACAGGACTGAACAGACGATGCAGGCAGGGCTGGAGCAGAGAAGGGGCAGATCCTGGTTTGACAACAGAAGAAGCTGAGAAGGAAAGGGTTTCTGTAGCCATACAAATGGAAGACGACCGCCTCAGATTTGTTACTCTCCCGTAGAACGACAACCGCTAGCCTGCTTGATCTAGACAAACAAACCTTCGCTCGTTCCCTAATTACTCCGTTTCTGCTGATGTATGCAGGGTGGGCAGAGCACTGACCAACTCGCGTTTGACAGCAATTGGGGCCATCCACAGCGGACGCGATTGAGGAGAGGAATGATCCGAAGGAACGGTGGGGTGATGAAGCTGGCAGGGATGGATGGAGCAGAAAGATGGAGAGACCCGAGGGACTGAGCCAAGAAGACATGTAAATGAAGCGAAGTTGCTCCAGGACAAGATGAGGACACGAGGCAGCACTGATAACAGGCAGGGAAGGCTCGAGCGTATCGGGAAGGCTATGACGCATGCAGTCGGTGAGTTGATCAGCGTAGATGAAGAACCAACGCACCTGTAACCTGAACTCTACTACATGCCTCTTGGATCCGGAAAAACCTCTATCGAATGTGCGTCAGTTTAGCTGAGAGTGATTGCATGCAGCACACATGCACAATAAAAGTCTTGGATTGTCCTTGCTGAGAATCTGTCGAGACGCTGTACGTTGAGGCCGAAGAGCAGCAGTGGATAAAGAGCGGCGCGTAAAACAGACTATGAAGTACACGAGGAGAACAACGTGGAGCGAATGAACGACTCGGAGGAGAAAGTTCTCTAACGCCAACGACGCGTCTCGGGAGATACCGCGCCGAACATACCGAGCAAACGCACGGACCAAGTAAATGCTTCGATCTCCACCAACGGTCATGTCCTCTTCAGCTCTCACCGCCATCTAGCTCTCTAGTGCGTGCACCCGCCAACCATGGTAGGCCCTTCCTCTGCCCCTTTCGCTGCTAGCTAATCGCCTCCTATCGAATGTACACAATCCAACAGCCGCAGCGTCCTCTATCTGGTAACCACGTCATCGATTCCGCTTCCACTTGCAAACCTCCCTCAGAGCCTATCGAAGGTGCGCAGTATACCTATCTCATCAGCATCTCATCGCGCCCCCTTCCTCGCCTTAGCCCTCCTCTATCCCTCTCTCTATTAGATGCGCATCACATCCCGGTCGGTGTCAGATATGAGAAGCCTACACCCCTCCCGACTGCGCACACCGGTCAGCGGATGCGTTGGTGCTTCCTCGGGATGCCACGGAGCAACTCCTCGCTGACATCGACCGACTGCGGGCTGCACATCCTCCCGCTCCCGCTCCCGCTCTCCCCTTCCTTCCCTCCCTCCGGCCCTTCCTCCTTGAATTTCACGCAAAAGATTCCTGACCGCGCATGGTTTCAAGCGCCAGACGCTGCACCTTCGTCCCGCCGGAGCACTTGCACCCGTACTCGGGTCTGCACCAGCGCTCCGTCGGGCCTAACGGTTACCACGGAGCGTTCTGGTGCTGAAATTAAGCTTCTTCCACGCGTCGGGTTTCGCTGCATACATGCAAGGTGCATCACAGGCGTCTGTCATTGGTCGAGGTGTCAGTTATCCTTCTCTCCTTCCGCTGCGCTACACATCATCCAGGTCATCTATAGGTGCGCATATACCCGCTTCGTTTCTAGTCTTCTCTCCGTGTTCATTCACCCTCGCCCCTCTCCCAATTTATATACGTCTCTATCCCTGCACAAAGCAAACGTATCCCACCTCTCGTGGTGTCGAGCACCAGATGTACATCTCTCACGCCTGAGCATGCGCTAGCTCCGTCGGGACGCGTTCGCGAACCAGCACACTCTGGCGTTTGCTTCCCATTCTTTTTCCCTCCATGTTCTCGTGCTTCATGGACCAGTACCTCTCTTTTACCGTGCTACTCAGACCCCTCTCCTTTCATCCCACAAGCAACCCCAATCGTTCAGTTTTCAGCTGAATCTTGAGTATCGACGTCCCAGCGTCACTCGCCGAGTCGCGCTAGGACGCGTATTCAATGGCAGATCGTAAATTCTGGACCTTGGGGTTAGCTCTGACGTTGTTGGAAGGTTCGTCGGTCAGGATTTGGATTTTGGATGGGGGAATTTTAATTAAATGTAATGTGGGGGTAAATACTATTCGTGGTTCTACTTCTCTCGAATCGACGTACCTGACTAAAGAATTCTGATTAGCTGTAGGGTACTGTAGGAGGAAGGAGAGAAATGTACGAATATTAGAATACGATATCTATTTATCAATAGGGCTGCGCTAACGAGAATTTACAACAAGAGGTTTATACATAGCGCGGAAGAGAATGGACGGTGTGCATGCTGCGTCCCATTGCAGCGCCAGATGCATGAATTGGTACTTGCCCTCCAGGCAAAGCAGACAGCGATGTTTGCATTCCGCAGCGCGATTAAGTATGAGATAGCCAAACTCATCCGAGTCTCCACAAGACCCCCATCTCTTTATGAAAGTCGATGCGACCTCTCGTTATCGGTATACCACAGATCCTGCGGAACACCAAAAAAGCGAGAGAGAGCTACATCAAAACACGAGGATCTTGTCAGATCGATAGACGGAGAGGACGGAACAAACGACAAAGGCTGGTTGGAGCAGCCAGGTCGAAAGAAGAGGGGGGGGAACAGAGGCAGAAATCCTAGTTGGGCTTGAATCTTGATAGACGCAAAGTCGGCGTGTATCGCGCACCTCCCGAATTTTTTGCATACGGAATGGGAAGGAGAGAAACAAGGGGCTGCGGAGGCATTCTGTAACAGCGTCTCTCATCCGTCTCATAACGCCCCGAACGAATTCCCAAGGATGTCGGTAGAGACAGGAAGAAATTCCAGCGCAGACGAGCCTTGCATGTCTTTACGATTCTCATTCACCTGCGTCTCCGTCTCCACCGCCGCGGGACCTCTCGTCTACCTGAAACTCCCACAACGCGCACAGCAAAGTTCACTCTTATAGTCGCCAGCTCCGACCACTCTAGACCTCGCTGTCGAGCAAATGTACACAGCGAAAAGTGGGGTTTAACCGGTCGTCATCCATCTTGTGATGGGTTGAGTCATGCGGTGGGATGAAGTTAGAAGGGCGAAGGGCGAAAAGCGAAAAGCGATGCAGTTGGCAGGGATACATAGGACATACATTCGTAGCATAGCAACGCTGTGGGATGCGCAAGGTCGGTCGAAGGGCGTGGGATGGGCGAGGCAGAGGAGCGGAGGAGCGGACGTGTGAAGAGGCGTTGAGAAGAGGAGGGAGGAAGGGAGCGGGAGTTCCGTACACATGGCCGCATTTCATTGAATGAAAGAAAAGCGGGAATAACCTAGGCTGGAGAGGTCGCATAGAATGGGATTCCGAGGAGGGGCGCACTGAGAAGCGAGACGAGAGGGTCGTTATACGCCGGGAGGAGATCGCTGAGGGGCTGAGACGCATATAGTCGGTGAGTCAATCAATGTAGATAGAAAACTAACACACCTGTAGGCCTAAACCATACTACACGTTTCCTAGTTCCAGCCCCACTGAATGTGCAACGCAAAATCAGATCATGTGTACCAGAAGAACAAAATGTCACTGTAGATATACGATAAGGCTTCGCCTTCTGAACGGAGAAAGCCGTAGATTTAGCCTCATCTTGGGCACCAACAAGACCCCCATTTTTGCAAAATTTATCAACCTCTCGGTACCTGTGTACCACAGATTGTGTGGGACACCAAATGAGAGAGGTTGTATCTATGACAAAACAGGGGGTCTTGTTGGACAGATGAGGAATAGGGAAGGGTCATGGACAATGTGGTGGGTATGGGGAGGGGCGCAGAGCGGAGGCGCTGAGCCCTGATAAATGATCGATGAACTTTTGAACGTAAGGGGCGTGAACAGTCGAAGGGACGGCGATGACTCACGAGCCACTCGAGAAGTCAGCTGTGTCTGAGATAGCCCTAGATCCGCCTCTCGTCTCCATCTACGTCCCCACCGAGTCCTTCATTTATCCCCTCAAAGGAAAATCCCTGAATTGAGAATATCATGGAGAAGAGGTGCCTGAGAGTCCGCGGCATGGAGGACCTGCATGCGCTCCGATGTAGAAGTCGTATAGACCGGGTGTCTGGATCAAGGGGAACTCAGGTCAGACCTGATCTAAGTCAGACGATGACAACGCAGGCCGTCGGCGAATGCGCTATTACTGGAGTCATTCAGCGCAGACAGAAAAACAACGGAAAACTAGCGCACCTGCAGGCCCGAACCATCCTACGCTGATCCAGGATCCTTATCATGTATCTCCATCAGATATATGTCAGTTGCGCTGGTGGTTAATACATGCAGCTTGCGTGCAGTATAACGACCCCGGTTCGCCGTCTACGACTGTCAAGTTGTACATTGAGGCCGACGAGCAGTAGTTGACTCAGAGCGAAGCATTTCGAATAAGAGAGGCGAGCTGGGACAGTATTCGAACCACGCGTCTCCGGGTGAGCAGAAAGCTGTGGATGATGGAGAAGTGGCGTGTGGTTTTTGAATAGCACGTTGAGCACAGCTGGCAGACAGGGCACAAACAAGTATCACACTGCGGAGGTCAATAACACGTCCAGTAAGTCACGATCAACGTAGAAAGGGGTAACCTTATCTTCAGCCTCAGGATCCTGTGCTATACACGCCTCTGGATACCGCTCTATCACGAATCTACGTCTGACGCGGGAGTAGACGCGCAACCACTTGACGGAATTACCCTCAGTGACTGTCAGCAGGAGCTATTGCTCACAATGCCAGACAAAGAGGGATGAAGGCAAAAGATGCGCGTATACTCCTTAGGTCAGTGTATGAACGCTTGGGTACGGGTTTAATCCAGATAAGGAGGGAAAAGCAAGGACGAAAGACGTGGTGGGAGTCGAAGAGAATGATCGTCGACGGTGGCTGTGTGCTATGAACGCGGAACCCGCCGAGAAATTCCCATCAGACGCCCGGACCGGGCAAGCTCGTTCGATTCCTGCTTTTTCTCCTCGCCTACGCTCTCCGTCGTAGATATGCGGCCCTCGCAGTCTAGCGCTGCCCAGTTCGCGCACGCCCTCATTGTCATCAAGAACCACGCACGACCTGCTCGCCTTCCGCAGGCCTTCGATCCCTCACGCCTCCAGATCGCCGCCAGCACGGTCAACATGCATCTCGTGCAGTCGACTCTTTGGTTCTCGGGTGCGTATCGATATCCATGATTATCGAACTTAAACTCCCCTAATCCCACATCCTAATACGGTGTCAAGCATCCAAGACCAGCGTTTGAACATCTTCTGAATCAGCACTCCTTCTGCTCCTAGCTAATCGCTCCAGCATCATATTCACCCATCCGGATTCCGCGCTATCCACCTCACTCTCTGCAAGGTACGCATCCCTATCCGGGTCCTATTCCTCTATCTCTTCCGAGTCCCCTCCCTCTCTCTATCAGATGAGATGTGCATCACACGCCGCTCGGTGTCAGTTATCCGTGGCCTATCTCCCTCCCGACTGTGCGCAGCACTCAGAAGATGCATGAGTGCTTCCTCGGGATGATTGATATACATAGTCAGCTCTGACACCGATTGACTTCGCGGTGCACATTCCATCCTCTCTCCTTCTACTTCTCCCAATTCCGCACAAAGTTCCCGATTTTGCACGGTGTCAAGCACCCGACACTGCATTACCTTCGTCCCGCCGGAGTACCCGCACTCGCATTCGGGTCTGCAACTATACTCCGGCGGGCCTTGTCGATGAAACGTAGGCGCTGACACCAAGCTTAAGGCTTCTCTGTATTGCGTCCCTCCGTCACACTTTCCCCCCTTCATCCCTCTCGATTCTGCCCTAAATATACTCAAAAGACACCCACCTAGTCACCCACCTAGTCACCCACCCGCCGCCCCACTCAATGTCAAGCACAAGACACTTAACACGTACGTCCCACCGGAGCATTCGCATTCTCATGTGCACCAGTGCTCCCTCGGGACGTGAAGTCAGTTTAAGATTTAAGTGTCTTGGTGCCGACGCCAAGTTTGCGGTGCGCGTTTCGCGGGTTTTTGGCGTGCGGTTTTGCTGAGCTGCTCTATGCTGCTGCATGGGCGTCGGCTTCCTGCTCGAATGTTTTCTTTTATTTATAGAGGATATCATTCTATCCCGATCCCGACCCTAGAATCATCTGAAGCGAAGATAGATATCCTCTACCGAACTGACAAAATTGAACCTCCCTACCTCGTAAGCCCTCGTCCTTCCCTAGCTGACCCTTCTTTCTTCTGCGAGCTAAACACCTTCCTCTAGATGTATCCAGACCAGATGACCTCGGCGTTCTCAGCACAGATGCGGATCGCAGGTGCGCATCTCCCGTGTTTCTCTTCTTCTCTTAGAATTTTTATTTCCCTTACAGGCCATCCATCGTATCGATCGATGATGCCTTTTCTATGCTGCAAAAGCGCAAAGATGCACAGCCGTCGAAACGCAGAGGCGTAGAGACCTGCGCCCCAACTCGGTACCCCGCATTCGCAGTGAGAGCCCGATAGAGCTCCGCTTGGTAGAACGTACGGACACCGGATGGGTTCTCCGTCTCAATGATCTGCGCTTCTTCGTTCGTGTTTTACTTCGCGTCTTCGTTCGCGTCCTTTGCTTCATGCGTCGCCGCCCTGCATTCTACAATCCCAGTCGAACATAATCGGAACGCGTTCAATCCTGGATGGAATGTCGTATCCGTACTCGACCATGTATGCTATGAACAACATGTAAAGTACATGTACAGTTTTTATGTATGGTCTTGATCATGAACGTTCACCTCTGATACGGACGTTCGGACCGTGAGATCACGCACAACGGGAAAGGTGTTTCGTTATCGCAATCTCACAATCTCTCTAACGTCTCTCTCACTTGAAACCATGTCGTTGAATATACCGCTCGACGTTGTCGAGAATATCATCGAAATTCTTGTCCAGGAAGACCCAAGCCTTTCATCAACCAAAGCTTGCTCGCTCGTATCCCACGCATTCTTGTCCATCTGCAGAAAACACATATTTGCGTCAGTAAACCTCGCCTCGGAACCGCCCATTTATTTCTGGCGTCCACCCATCATCGAAGGGAAATCACCTCGCATTCCCGTTCGCACCTTCATTCGTATGCTAGCTGCATCGCCGGTACTCTTCAATTATATTCGTAATCTCAAATACTGGATCTCGTGGAATGATCTGCATGATCCTGCGCTTCGCGAGACGCTCAAACAGCTCAATCGCTTGCGATCGCTCACTATCTTTCAAACTTCCCGCAATGAAGACATTCCTTGGATACAATTATTGTCTATCCCTTCGCTTGAGGAATTGATGATAAGTGGACTTATGAACTTGATCGTCTCAGATTTGCATGCCCGCAGAAGCCTCTCGATGTTCAGTTTCCCTGGAGTCACGTTCTCGGTAACGCCCTCAAACTTCTTCTCATCTCCTTTAAGAATTCATTCTCTGGAGGTTGGATCTAATGGTAATGGATCTTCGTCAATTCCTCCTCTACGGAATGCTCAATGTGCAGACGGGAGACCGTTTATCGACTTTTCGAGTCTCCCACATCTCTCAATACGAGTAAGTATTCATCTTCCAGATGCATACATTGCGCCACCCATTTTCTGATTCGTTTTTTTTTTCAGCGAAAAACTCTTTTGCCTTGATCTGCCTTGTCGATCTCGCCTCCATCTCAACAAACGCATCTAATACTAGGTTACCAGATAAAAGTGGTTATTTCTCGCCTTTGTATTCATATTCCAACACTTTAATGAATTAAATCAGGTACATATGAATGTAACCCATCACGTACCACATATCACATACACAACGTGGAATGACAGACGTGGAATGTAACGTATCATAGGGCAGGGGGGAGCCCACCACGAGGGAGTAAGCTAGTAAGCTCAAGCCTAACCAACGACATAAAGACTAATAAATTTATCCCTTGTCCGGCGCAGGGAATTCCGCGGTCCATTGCGAGCCGACTTGTCTGTATCCCATGTAAAACACGTATATCTCTTCCTCCCTGTGCGGCCTTGAAGGTGAGCCAGACATTATATTCAGCGTAATTTTCTTGCAATATTACCATTGGTGTCCGCGAATGCCAGCTCCAGAGACGTTCATTCACGTCGACTAGTTGAAATAGGAAGAGGGATCAAACTCAAGGGTGAAGAAGAGAGCATCTGATCTCGTGTGGATCCAGGTACTGTTCAGAGTGCATCGTATCCTGAAGTCCCAGAGCAGAAAGGTGGAAAATGAAAGAGCATGATGAACGTCGCGGACAAGCTGCGGACGGCGGACGCATTCGGGCGTCCGCGTCAGCGGGCACGACCCGATCGCACGCACGGACCAAACAAACGTTTCGCGCCTGTCTTTCTCCTTCACCGACTGTCCCGCTAGCATCGTCCTCCCCTGAGCCTACATATCCGTACAAATAAGAAGGCACTATTTTTTACCGATAAATCTAAACGCCCTCGTTCGGCGCATTGTGTTATGTTCGTGATTGAAAACAGAGTAAGCCACCTCCCTGTTCCTCTTTCTCTTCCTCTGCTCATTGCCTGCTTCAACTAATCTCCTCCCCTCTCAAAGACCGAGACCCACACGATCCTCTCGTAGCCCATATGTCATTGACTTGGACTAACAGACGGACGACCCTGCTTCAGTCCGCCCACTCTCATGCTTTGTGCTATCAACTTCATCTAGACGTCGGCTTTTTCAGATCTCAACTGCTCTAAGTGCCCAATCTCACCGTTCAACGCCCAGGAACCCAGCCTTTAATTCCATGTACTGGCTTCCTTTAGCGCCCAAACAGCAAGCGTACATCCGAAACGCTGCCGCATGTCCAGGTCATCTTCGGGTGCGCTTTCAAGATCCTCTTCTTTCCTTTCCACGCCCCTCTCCTTCCCTCATCTCACCCGCTCTCTCCACCTTTTCTACAGCGGTTTACACCCCGGAAAGAGACCCACCTTCAGACGATGTCAAGCACCAGACACGCATACATCCCACTGGAGCACGGTTCGCATCCGTAACCGTCGTCCTCAGGATGTGTGCCGGTCATGCTCGATATCTGGTGCTGACACCAAGCTTGAGGCTATTTTTTCTTCTTTGCTCTGTTCTCCTCCTTCACGATGTCGTCTTACGAGCATGTCATCCTTCTTTATATGCGTATTTTCCTTGATTGATGGGCGCTGTCATTCATCGCCATCCCCTACTCTTCACGCTGTCGTAAAGCCGCACATATTCATCGCCCCTTCACTCTTTCCCTCCCCTTACCCTTTGATTACCCTTCGCTATATAAACTAAAGAGTGCAAAACTCTTCCCTTTTCCGTCCCTTACCCCCTCCCTCCCCCGATACAACATCCAATCTTACCGACGAGCCTCGGCGAGTGGACGATTCTTGGATATCTGCATTGTAGCGCGACTCAGGGAACAGCGCTAGAACATGTATTCAATCATTAATGTATGGGCTCTCTCGCTAAGGCTCTCATTGTGGATGCTGGATGACGTGGTATCTTCGTGCTAAGACGAGCGATGTATTCTTTCCCCCTTCGATCCCGCATGCATATACCCATTGTATGACTCTTTCGTTTGTGTGGTGTATGGCAGCGCCCGTCCCAAACGCCTAGTCACCGAACGATCTACGTCACGACACTGAGGGCGGCAAACGCTTTTGTGATTGCATGCACGACCAGGTAAATCATTCATGAGCCTGCGTTTTTCGTTCGCTGACTGCCACCATTTTCCTCAGCCCGCCACGACCCGCCACGATCAGTCTCATGTCAGCAATTTCTCGACCTTGCACTGCTAGCTCTGGCTTGCTCATCTTTCGGATCCTATTATCGTTAGGCCCAGGTGCGCAGTCCATCCTCTCCCTTCCCGTTCCTCTTCCTCTCTATGTTCTATCCTCTACGCAGGTGCCATTACATCGTCCCACCCTGCGGTGTCGGTCATCGAGGCCGGCGCTTACATCCCAGCGCAGCATTCCACGTTCCGCAGAACCGTGCCCGTGCTTCATTGGGGTGATTCCGGCTGTCGACAATGCCTCAGGCCGACACCGACAGGATGTTTCATGTATCTTGCCTACTCTCCGTGTATTCACCGAATGTATCATAGCTGCAGGATGTGCGCATTCTCTCTCCTTTCGTTTCCACCGCAGCGCGATGGGTAGTCGATTTATCTCGGTGTCCCAGACAAAACTCGAGAGCTATACGCGCCGTCTGAGCACCCTGCGTGCTCTAACGAGGGCGGAGAGTTCTGATCCAGTCGAAATAGGGATACCGAGTGGGGCCAGCTACTCTTACGCCGCCGTTCATTGAAACTCGAATGCGTGCATTTCCCATCTTACAACTTATTATTAATAAGCTTGGCTGCTTCACTTTTTGTCATTTCTCTATAATAAAAAAAAGGCCATTACCTGTCGCACGCCTTTCTTTCCCACTTTCTTGGCTATCTATAGCGTGGCGCCGCTTTTACTGTTGCGAACCATGTAGATTTTATCGGCACAAAGCTTCACGTTAAGTTCATATTGTGGGCAAATTTAATTTGCAAACATTTCATCGCAATATATCAGAGCAAAACACGAATTTCGAAACATATTCTCCAGCTGTCTTCGCTTCAATTCTTCTCTGCTTCAACTCTTCTCTACGACATCTTTGATCTGCTCGAGTCCTCAGGCGGGGCTGAGGATGTTCCACGTGGTGGTCAAGCTCGGGTAATTCAACGTGGTATGGTCGTTTGCGAATTGCGCCTTCGGCGCCATGGGCGAAGAGCTTGGCGAGGTCCACAGCGTGTGTTAGGTTGCGTGAAGGTGAGCATTCGAGTAGATTTAGACTGGCGCCTGCGACGTGAGATATGGTGACGAACTCGCCTCCTTTACTGGCTTGGAGAGGGCGAGGAGTTCCGTTGAAACCGCTGTACTCAATGAGGGCGCGAGCTGGGCGCGCTTCGAGAGCAGGAAAGCGCTCAACGGGGACAGCCGTCGCGGAAACGACGGAAACCAAGGAGATAAACGCGGCGACGAGGGAGAGTCCAGCGTACATGGCAGGTACTTATGAAACTGATACTGAACGTAGAAATCCGAGAGCAGTGGTTATATAGCACATCCCCGCAGAAAGAAAAAAAAAAAACTTTTGAATCATCCTTCCGTCTAGAAGTCGAAGCAGGAGCACCGTGGCTCGGGCTTTCACTTGAAGCAGTCTTCTTCTCATCATGGGAAGTCCTTGTATTTAGTTTCTTGCGCCGCAAAAATTGATCTATTATCATAGAAGTACACCAACGAAGTTCTGATGTATATGCGACGTCAAAAGTCATCAAACAGACCATATACCTGCCAGTGTGTAAATTGATCAATACGACTGCAATGAGGCGGATGCAGAAGAGCGTTGACTGCCCACCTACAGCAGAAGGTCGTAGATCCGTAGACGTTTCAAAAGTGCACATATACCACCGGCAAACTAATTTAACTTGACCAATCGCACTGAGTCATACCCTATAGGAGGTGAGGCGGACATCGAACCTGCGGAATAACAAAAAGAATTCAAGAATGGTCAGACAGGATTCGGGTCCAATGTCAATCCGAGGGATCGCAGCCTAAATTCCATGAGAGATGAAGAATCAGAGGTTAGGCTTTTCATTTTCAAACGCAGTTGAGTAAATTGCGATACCATCATGCAAGCATCAACAGGTGTCCATCTGTCCTCTCTCATGCTGTCGGCGGACGACGAGTGGAGTATGGTGTGTTGTGTGAGGAAGGAAAGTAAAACACTCAGAGGAAGGCAAGGCATGCGCCGGGTTCGGTGTCGGCACTTCCTTTTATCCTCGATAGTCCCAGCGGAGCATGCGCAATGAAGTACTCAATTGGGACGTACGTAGCCCAAAATGCCTGACACCGAGCTGCACCGCCTTCGCCCTCTGCGTCGTGGTGAAGGCTATGGGATTTAAGGAGGGGGACGCACCTTGGAATCTGGATTGTGCCAGCGAGTGGGCGCGTTGCCGACTCGTCGTGAATGAAAGCTGCTGAGCGATTTGTAAGTGGTTGAATGTACAGTATGTTGGATTCTCACTTGTTTATGAAATGGAAGTCGCTCGTATTCAATTGTCTCATAACCCGTAGAAGTATTGCGTATCCGAATGAGGCATTTATGAGAACCATTCCAGCGACGCATCCGACAATCTGAGCAGGACGGTGAAAACGAGTGTCCGAGAGAAGCTGGGAGCAGAAATATGTTCAGATGGTGCGCGATGGAGATAAAAGGAGGGCGATGCGGTGCTCACTTAGGTTCCTCTGAATCGTAGGCCACATGTCGTCGATGCGCACAAATGCTGAATGGTGGATGGTCCGTGAAAATTGTGGACCCCAGAGATATGTTGACAGTAGTAGTGAGAGAGGCAAGGGCAGAGACAGGATAGCTGCGGCGCCGAAGCTGATATCTCGATAGAAGTATTAATGGTGTTGGCTGCATCTACGGTGTAGTCAATGAGTTGGTCAGCGCAGGAAGAAAGTGAACGTGCCTGACTCCTATGCACCTCTGTGCATACGCACTACTTCTCATATGCATCAGACGCTCTCCTGCGCGTAAAGTTCGTGCATTGGCGACCGCTTGAATTCGTGTTGTTGACCAGCGATTGTGGAGGGAGAGAAACAAAGAACGTGGTGATGAATGAGGAGAACGCGTCTCCGCGGTAAATCCCGATCAGGTGCACGGACCAACTTGTCATCGTATCTCTCCTCCAAATCATATTCACTGGTTGTCCAATGTCCTTGTTCTCCATCGCTATTATCTGTTCTAGAACTTCCTATGTCCGTTCACCCTTTGCGTTGATCCTCTCCCATGCTCTATGTAAGCGCGCGTGTTACACATTGCAGGGCGCACGATACTATCTCACTCTCCCAGCTCTAACGTCCTTCGGCAGTCCCTTCCAGTCTAATGTGGTACCTGCATGCAGTGTCTGCGGACCCGAGGACGTGAACTTTGGAACAGTAAGTCCCCCATTCCTACTTGAAATTCCCTTATCCGATCCTTTCCTTGCTTCCTCGCTCAGCGCTCAGTCTCCATATCCACAGCGTCCAATATCTGTCCACACCAGTTCAAGTGGCTTCCATGTGCGCAGCGCTAGCCCTCATCTCCTTCCTCACTATGTTCTTCACCCTGATCAATCTCCAACGCTGCAAAAAAGATACGCCATGCTCAGTGTCAAGCATCAGACGCAGACAGTGAACGCTATTCACCCAACAAATTCTCCGCAACACGTGATGCGTGACCTTCGGAGATCACCGACGTGGACTTGACGCGTCGCGCGCGTATGCAGTAGATAGAGCTCCTTCACACGCCGTTGCATGGACAGTGTGCTTGCAGTGCCTTTCGGGAGGGGGGGGTTATTATGCATAGAACAATTGAATAAGAGACAGGACATGTATATTATAGTGTTAAAATAATATCTAGAGTTTAAATTTGATCATACAACCTTAACTTTGAGTGGGAATCAAAGACTTTTCACTTGAAAGCCTCGGAGTTCATGGAGTCAAATCTGACTCTTAACGTAGTAGCCCATCGTGTTTCTCATCCTCTCACCTCCTTCTTGCTTATGGGGTTGGCCCAAGGCTTAAGCATTGATCTCCCTGTCTCTTCATACCGCCAAATATCTTCAACCATAAGCGCCGCATCCCCGCCAATATCACGATCGTACACGGACTTCTTCCAGATGCAATTATGAGATGAATTGGGGATCGATGCCTGGGCTTCAAAGATGTCCGCTGCCTGACGCCAGAATTTTGCACGAGTGCGCAGAAAGTCAACTATAAAAAAAATCCTACCTCAGCTTCGTCATCGCTTCCGTACATGGTTGGCGGTAATATTGCTTCTTCTTGTCAAGGCACTCCAGGCGTGTTTTGGAGAATCCATGAAGTATTTTGAAAATTGACGCGTCGAGCAAGCGTCGAGGGGGGTTGAATCCAAGTTGAATCTTTGCAGGTGCGAATATTAGACGGTGATGCGCTAATTATGGATTGTACGTAAATAGGACGCCAGGGGGCAAAGGAACGAGTTGGACGCGTCTTTGCACATGAATTTTCAGAACATATCTTCAACATATCTTACAATAATAATGATTATAACATTCATCGATAACAAGAGTATCTTATGCATTCAAGGCTCATAAGTTCAACTACAACTAGGTCGCAAAATATTGCCAAGCCCTCCAGTCGGTGATCTCCGAAGGTCACATGCTGCGGAGAATTTGTTGGGTGAATAGCGTTCACTACGCAGATACGTGCTGACGAAGCCTTTGAATGCCTGGAAATTCACCAGGGACGTGGTCCCAAACATGCTCTATGGTGATGATTCCAAGCTCATGTTTGTCTTTGCTACTCTTCCAGTGCCTATCATCTAAATCCCCTTATGCGCACTCCCTTCATTTCCTGGCTTTGACCCCCATCCGAGACGCAAAAGCGCAGGCGCCCCAGTTCGGTGGCCCATACCTCCAACGTACGAGCTGTACGCCCCACCTGCACCTTAGGTGCCTCGTTGAGAGGACATGCAGCTCTAATCCAATCGAGATATTGACACCGAGAAGAAGCGTCTGCCTCGCTCCTTTGCGCCTTCTTCCTTCGTATCCTCCTCGATTCCTTACTTCATGCTTACCTCCTTTGCACCATGAGGCCTCTTTTTGACAACCTCACCCCTCCTTTCACCCTTCCCTCTACCCCATGGCCCTTCTCCCTCTCATCCATCATTGAGCCTCGGCGTTCGGCTTCCGCTGAATCTTGAAATATTTACGTCCTGCTGCTGCTCCCCGAGTCGCGCTTGGATGTGTATTCCATCGGTCAATGGATTCAATTCGGCCTGAATGCCCATGTTCACATCACGGATTGTGGATGTTGGGAGGGGCATACGCGCATGCTGAGGCTGGGTAATCGAGCGGCGACGACTTGATTGACAGGTGGAAATTGAAAGGACTAGAAGTGGAGGATCGCGCCCTGATCGCGCCAGTACCATCGTATGTGGTTTAGCATTCATTCTACGTGAACAGAACACCGCAGTGGTCATCGTGATGTGTATGTTTCCCGTTTCTTTCTTCGCTTAACTCGCTCAACGTTGTTTTCACCTGACAGTCGGTCAACGTTGATCGTTGAAAGTCGAACGTTTGACTATTACCACTATCGCCACATCAATTATTTCTGCTAAGCCGGATTTAGTTCTTTGAGTAGTCCTGCAATCCTTATTGACAAGATGGTATAGCTCTTTCTCCCCAAAAAGCGCAGGTCCAAGTGAATCTCTATCTTTTTTTCATTCCGGCGCGTTCTTTTACTGATATGTTTAGGAGACGTATAGATCTCTGATGTCGTGAAAGGGACGAAAGGGAGAAATTGAGGAACCAGGGTCCAGGGTATGTTCAACTTGAATCGTGTAAATTCCCTTGCTAATAAAGCTATCGAAATCAGTCCGACGACGTCCGTCAATGCCAGTTTACGGGCCACAGCAATAACGTGTATTCTTGAGGTATAACCACTTATCCTGTCAGGGCGTGCAGAGCTAGCTGTACTGGTACATGGTGCCACGTCTGCGACGTGAGGATGTTCAGAATTGCACGTAATGCTCGAACGCATTCCTGGGTCAAGATTTTGTCGTTTGTTTACTCACAGCTTTCATTCCTCTGCACGTAATTGAGATTTCTCCTGCCCGATGAATGTATTCGTTCATGAAAACAACTCACCTTTATACAACTTTTATACTTCCTACGCGACTGGTCGTCAAGATTCAGAATGAAAAGATCATCCTACGATCCCGTGATACGTTATCGATTAAAAATTCCTTTTGGGCAACGGGCATCTTTTGTGTCGTCCACATCAAACCATGGCTGTCGAACTGCCACTCGAAATCATCGATAAAATTATCGACATCGTAGTTCAAGAAGATGGTCCACGCCATTCTTTGGCGAAAACCTGCGCGCTAGTATCGCGCGACTTTGTCTCGATCTGCAGGAAACATATCTTCGGGAGCATCATTCTCAACGACACAAGATCTCGTAGGGACTCATCACGTCTGGTTACCTTTCCAATGCTCCAGCGATTGCTCTCACGCAATCCGTCGCTCTCGCAATACGTGAAAAACCTTGTCTACTGCATCAAGCGTGAGGACTTGAAGGACGGCAACGCTCTTCTCGACACCTTCAAGCAGCTTACGCAGCTGCGATCTCTCGCCTTCCTAAACGAGAACATGGATCACGGATTCCCTTGGAGTACCCTTCGACCATTCTTCATCCATTTATTCAGTCTTCCCACCCTCATCAATCTTAATTTCGTCGGTATCAAGGATATAGGCTTCGCGGACTTGGCGCTCTGTACCAATCTCGAGAAGTTTGGTTTTACCTTCTCCACATTCAAGGCCTCCAGGCCTACGTCCAACGTATCCCTGAGGCCGCGTCAGCTTTCGATCGGAAGATACAACTCGCCAGAATTTACGCGCATTTTCTCGGGGACCTGTGCGGACGGCAGGCCCTGTTTCGATTTTTCCGGTATCTCACATCTATCGCTCAGCGTCTTCGAGATTGAGGACTACAAAAATACGAAGCCCTTGCTTAGGATGTGCCAGCAGCTATCCAGCCTCAAAATGGACACTGGCATCTACAGCTTAAACGATCGTACAGGTGTGGACTATCCGTAACGATTTTTACGCTGCATCGTCCGATGTTCACGCTATTATTTGACTTAGATGGCAGATACAATTTCGACATGACCGGCCTATCCGACATGACCGCCCTTCCGACGCTGAAAGAACTCGAAATTTCAACCACAGTCTATATACCGTGGGGTGTCCTGGATCCATATTTCGGCTTCGCCGACGAAATCGCTAAAGTAGCTGGCAAAAACGTCATCGAAAATATCACCATCAAGGTCAACGTCATGACCGATATTGCCTGCAAACCGGGAATAGAGTGGCAGCGGCTTGACGAAGTATTCGGGCCTTCTGGCTGGCCCAATCTGAAGCACATTTCAGTGCTGGTGACGGTGCAGAACTTCGATGTACGGTTGGGGAAAAAAGCAGACTTTGAGGCGATGATAAAGGAGATGTCGGTTGCACAGTTTCCCAAGTTATCTTCCAGCAAGACCTTCGCGTTCAAATTTTCTGTCGAACAAATTAAGGTAGACTAATGTAGTGTTCCGAATCCCTGGCGTTCATTTAGTTTTCTAGGTTCTATAATGGTAGCTATACGATACGATCCCCTTGAACGTGCACCTAATAGCTAGATTCGGACCATCAAATGATGTGAAATTGCTAGCAATGAATTATCGATATCGCGATATTGACACCATCACTCTCATTGAACCCCATTCTCTGATCGCGAGGAACATCCGCTACCTGGTTCTATTATAAACGTTCGATTGTTTTCCTACACTACCTATGTACGAATTATTTACCAAACGAGCTTGTCGAAAAGAATCTCCACATTCGCTTTGCGGCTACTGACTGGCAGATACTTCTTTTCCCAGTCAGTAAACACACTACCCAAATACTCCATATCCAAGCCCTCCGCAGGGCGAGCGATTGCAAGAATTGTCACCTTCAGAGAATATGCACTTGTACCAGTTATCCTCGCCAGCGCATCGTCGAATTCACTCCATGCTCTTCTGGACAGCATAAGATGTGGCTTTTTGTGCGGAATACTTTGCTCATCCTCCTCCGATAAGATGAAAAACTCTTCGCGGAAGATGATAGTAAGGAGAAGGTGTTGAAGATTGTGTTGTGGTAGGGGAGGAAGTGTGTAGAGAAGAGTATACAGCTGCTCTAAGGGGTTGATGTTGGATCTGACGCTAACTAAGAAGTGACATTCTCGGAGGCTGGAGAGCAAACTGAGGTTGTAAAGTGGACCAAGATTTGAAGATGCTTCAAAATCTAAGAAATAGGTGAATGAGCACTACCCGCTCCTTTAGTTGAAACAGTATGAAATGCATACCTGAGTCGATATTCAGTACTTCGACAGAACGGGCGCATAAATCCAGGAGACCCCGAACTATCATCACCTTCCTATCAGGAAAATCAGGGTCGTGCAGGTCCATATCGATGCCGGTAACAGACAGTGTTTTGACGATGCTCAGGTCGAATATATCTTCACTCAATATCTTGATGGTCGCGGGATCGCAATCACTGATGGAAAACACGGTTGGCTGCGCACGCGGTGGACCAGCCTCTTCTGCCTGATAGGTAGATAGATCGAAGGCAATGTTGGGGGTATTTAGTTCCCTAAGATGTATAAACTGCTTCAATATGTCGATTGGAAGGACCACCCTCAAATCACCGTCGGAAATATTGGTGACGGCGTGAAAAATGGAAGGAGGCGCATCCTGGAGATGTGTGATGGCATTAGGGACGAGCTGTGGGTTGGACGATCCTGGATGGTAGTGAAAAAATCCGAAGCTTAAATGTAATTGAACAGGTAGGGAAGGCTCCAGCTCTCTGTTAGAATTGCAAGCGTGCAATACAGCGAGCAATGGAGGGTACCGAAACATCCCCCGACAGAAGCTGTCGACTTGGAGCTGCACAGTGTGAATATAAAGGGCTATCAATGGATTTATATTGGTAAGATCCAAAAGCCTGTCGACACGATGGTGATTTGATAGATGGACAGTTCGAAAGAGACGTCGTTGGAAGTGTATTCGTAGGGATTTGCATGTCAGCGACAGGGCTTGATAGATTTGACGCCGATTATATGCGGAATGTTCTGGATGTTCATCGTCATCAAAAAAGTTGGCTACTTGGTCGAGGAGTTCGTGAAATAAATTAGACAGGTTCACTGTTGTCATCGGGATTCGGCAGATGAGGAAGATGGACGTTGGAGACTCAGATTGTGTTGTCCCCTGACTCGTGCGCTGAAAATACTCGGCCCGCTACCTCCACTTTTAGTAGCTCGTACGTGAAGTCGCCATCCTCTTTTTTACCTTGCACAAATAAGTATGACATTTATCAATCAAACTTGCTCCGTCTATCTTATAGGCTGTTACAGTCGCCTGCTATACAGTAATTTACTCCAAAAGAAATCGTTGACACGACCTATCAAAAGGTGTTATTCTTTTCAATCACTCTCGACGGCAATACATTACCAGATCCAGGAGACCAGCTCTCCACACGCATGAAAGCCAGTGGTTTCTTTGAGACTGTGGTTGGTGATAGCTACCTGTTTGCTAGTTCGGCCTTTCTGGTGCGTCCTATAAACCCTTCTCGACGTGTTTTTTAACTAACGTACCACCTTCAATCCCAGCTCTGACCTCGAGCCCTGTACTCGCAATGTAATAATTTAATCTCGCCGTCGATGAAAATTCTCTTGGACGTGGGGAAAAAGCCATGGCCATGGAAAGGCTGCACGTAATTATGATACTGACAGCAACTTGAGCAAGGATTGGTTAGGACAAACCTCTATCATGGTGTATTCCATGTCCCAAGCGCTAATGAGCGGGCGAAGGACATGAGTGGCACAAGATTCAAGGCTTGTCCGATACCAAGTTCCAACTTATGTGCTCGCAGAGATGGGGAGGAGGGTGATTATGGAGGACGTACTATTGGTGGCTGTTCTGGACTATGTCAAGAAAATTCATTGGGAGATAGTGGCGTAATGAAATGTGGGAGATGATCTAGCTATAGGGAGTCAATCGAAGTTGCCACTCGATCTATATTGCGAGGTGGAAATACATACAATGCTTAGAAATTTTCTCTCGGAGATAATGTCCACAGGTGTAAAAATTTCAATGGACAGATTACATGTCTATGCGCGCCGATAATCCAGTTTCAGTGATATGCACCAGTAGGATCGCTTGTAGTCACTTACATCCTTCCACCGTCATTGGCATCAAGGATCCGTCATCGAGTTTCTGAGATTCGTGTCATGAAGTCGAGTACGGTGTAAAATAGCCCTTCATTCGGAATCCGGCATTGTAGTGTCGAGTTGCTTGCAGATGTTGGAAAGAGATTCAATGTGCGGAGAGGAAACGAGTTGAAAACGAGTGAATATCTATGGCGGCGCCACATGTTACAAATAAACGTAAATAACCTAGTGATCCTGCCTGTCGCCGTTTCTCGCTCAGTGCTCTGCTCCCTCGTTTCGTCAACGTTTCGTGTTCTCCAATTCCCAACTCTCTTTGCGCGCCAATTCCCTCTCTGAACCAATCATTCTGTGCAGAGATTAAGACGACGCCCTCGCTATAAAATATTGACCAATTGACGACGCCCGAACAGTATGTATGTCTCCAAGATTCCTACTTCTCTCTTTTCCAATGGCAGGCTTTAGAACTCTTCCAGCGCGGATCCACTGATCGGAATGGTGACCAATGTGCTCTATATATGTGCTTTCCCCAAGCAAGATACCAACTTCGCTGCCTGAACGACGATCGCACACTTGCCCAGCATTCACGTCGCTGGATTCCTGGTCAGATACCTTAACCGTCTACGAGCCCAAATACTTCTGTATTTGTTACGATCTATGCGGCGCGTAGACGCTCACAGCGACCAGCCGGGATGCTCAAAGGGACAGCGAGAGATGAGCGTTAGATAATGCAATGGGGGCGAAATTCGGGTTTTGGTCGACTTGGTAAGTACGTTTCTCCATGCATTTGTTTATTTACTACCCCTGACCACGCTCTCGTTTTCAGAACCACTCAACTCTGACTCAGGTACAAATCTCATGTCGGAAATATGGCATTCGGTTCAAATTCCCAGCGTCCGATGCTCAGTTTTGTTTTCATTCCTTGTCATTTTGCGCTGTTCGGTACCCTTCCTGCTGCCTGCTAATTTCTGTACTACAACAGTGCTCCTGCAAACGCGATGCGTGGATGACTTTAATACCCGTAAAGGGATATCTCGTAGGCACGAGCTGAGGTACGCCCCTACGCACGCTATTGCCTCTGGCTCTCGCGCTCAAAATTGAGAATTTTTCTACAGCTGATCCAGCCTGTAGACTATCATTAAGCGCGTAACTGAGATCCCCGGAATATTTACATATCCGGACGAAACATGTACATATCATTCGATGCTCCTCCGCCTGGGGCACTGATAGAAGGTTGCTATCAGCTCTCTCGTCACTCAATCCTGCCGCAATCAGATGTTACGGGAAAATGCCCAAGTGCGCAGCCTCCCCTCCTGTCCTCTCCGCATGAGCTTGGATGTGCGCTGGCGAGGCAAACACGATTGGCCATCAGAGCTCTTCATCAGTCCTTCTCTCATGACACACGCACTCGCTTCAAAGTAAAAATATATATTAACAAATCAAGAGATGGGCGCGCCCCATGAAAACAAACAAGAGAAAAAACTGGTAATCGAAAAGAGTCCAATGTTTCATAGCAAAGAGCCAATCATAGAGAATAAGTGAATTATTCTCTGGACTGCGATACAGCTGCGATACCGTCCTGCATAACAAGAAGTTGTAAGTCATCTGTGTTGTTGTGCAAATTTTACTCGTCTACTGACCTTCAGTAATTAGCATAGGCGGCAAGAGCGGTCAAGTTGCCTGCGAGATAAAGGTCGGCAATTTTCTGTGCCGCGCCCTCAGTGTTGGGGACCTTGATCTTTCTCTCGACGCCGGATGCGTCGTCGTACTTGAAGTAGCTCGGAGAAGAACACGCCTCCGCCACTCTAGCATAGACCGCGCGGCTGCCCTGAGGTGAGTGGAACCAGTTGAGGTTCGTCGCGCGAGTTCCACCGCCGTTGTAGCACTTTGTTCCAGGTCCGAAGACTGAGAACATGAAGTTGGTGCAGGCGTTGTTGGTATATCCCTGGCCTTGCGACCCAGCAGGGAGGTTGTTGAATTGGGCTGAGTAGCCATACCCGGTAGGGAGGGAGCAACAGACGGCGCCGCCATCAGAACATCCGAAGGCGGATCCGCTGCATTCGACGGTGCTGGCGTAGCCTTCATAGTCAACAGTTTGGGCGAGGCTGGGAGCTGTAAGGACAGCGAGAATGATGAATGATGCGAGCTTGAATTGCATGTTGAAATTTTTCGTACGAGTCGATAGCGAGCTTTTGTTGAGCTGATAGTTGCTGTTAGAACTGTTGCCTGAAGTATTTCATAGAATTTGTGTACCTTATATACCCTTTGAATGCGGCCATAAATCCAAGCTGAAATATAGGTGCGGCATGCAATGGGGAATCAAAATTATCATGAGACCGCAGGTTCACTGACGTCGTTGTGTTCTTCTGCTCAACTGCCTTGCATTGTGCAAGGCGTAGTCCTTAAAAAAGTATTTCTGGAAAACAGCGATCACGTTTATCACGGAGCCGTTGTAGTTAATTCTGGCAAGCATACCATAGCTTATGCAGACGGTCAGACCTCTTGCACTCGGGCAATCGTCCATCAGTGCGCAGTCCTAAAGGTATGTCATGTTCTATTTTTGCACAAATACCTCCGACCCGTCTTGAAACACTAGATGCTCATTTCGCTTGCACTTTGGCATCTCATTTGCGCGTATCACATAGCACAGGTTAAATGGGTCATTCCTTGAATATATCTGTACGGACAATGTTCAGTAATCTATTGATCTACTGATCCTCCTCTGCGATAGAGCTTGCAAGGCCAACGGGATAGCATGACCTTGTGCGCAGCAGCGGAAGTGTTTAATTATGAATAGACTCTCTAAGTATACTCCAGGAACGCGTATTCTTAGAGACATTGCAATTTATTTTGAATTTCGTTTTAGCTTGAATACCGACTGTCGTTAAATCCGTAAGAACCTTCGCAGAATTCTCAGCTCACCAGCTGTGGAGCTCGTCTAGTATCGGAATGACTCCCGATAGTAACTTTGCAAGCACCGTTTGATCCTAGAATCGCCTGTGCAGTATCTTTCTAGTCCCAAAAAACAATAACGAGCTTGCACCGGGTTTGCCCTATCCGTGCGTTCACCTCCGAGTCAGCGTTTAGAAATTAGTATCAGCATCCTTCTTACTTGCAATCGAACCGGACATATTATTAGATAACACGTCAAGCTTCTCACCATTATACTGATTAGTATTGTAGAACACTGTTAACGAGTGCAGCCATGCAGGCAGGTTGGAAGGGTCTTTCCGGAGAGCTTGCCATAGGACTCTGAATCCTCTTCTATTTTTTCCGTATGCCATATGCAGCCGTACCTAGGTAGGATCGACTCGGAGAAGCCCAAAAGAGTGTTTATCCTTGTAGTGTGCTATTGAATATATATATGCTCTGAGACAATTTTTTTTGCGTCAACGACTTTATTTAAATTTGAGATGACTGAGTCAGTGAAAAGATTTGCCTGACGCCAGCGAAACTGAAAGGCACACGCCTTCAATATGTACGATCCACACTTCAAGATTACTATTGGAGGCGCGGATATATTTGTGATCACTTGCAGGATATACGGAATTGAAATGGTGGATTCCTTCGACGATATGAATCATATGATGATTGATCAAGGCCACTGAGCGCCGTTTGCTGAAATGGATGTTGAGTGGACGTTCTATAAGCTCAATATTTATCCTTATATTGGGTATTATTTTGCAGAGTCTTCCTTTCCCCGAGCACTTTCCTATGCTTAATGTGAATATTTTAAAGCTTAGAATTTGAAATTCAGTCAGTCGTCGCGGGCGAGCGCTGAACTCAACGTCGGATCAACGGGACGGTTGTTTTTTGAAGCGCCGCATCAAAATCTATGTCGCCCAACAACTTGTCCACTGATCTACTTTCTTCTCGTCTTCAGTCCTCTCAATTACCCAAATGTCATCGAATAAGACCAAGTCGACATCAATGAGCAGGGCGCCGATGTAATGGTGATCATCCCTAGTGTCTGATTATGGATATACAGTAGGGAACCCTTTACTGGAAAATGACAGACGCTGGAACTGATTCCTGAGGACCGTTGGAGGACCGTCCATCTGAGCTGGACTCGCGGGTCGGTTATACTCATACAAATTACTAATCTGTTCCCAGGTTGAGATTTCGTCCATGACGCGGACGCAGCGCGGACGTCTGGAGTCGAGACTAACAATATTCTGCTCTTAACCCTTGCAGCACCACGAACGCGCGTCCTCTTTTGCACAATCCCGCCCTCAGAAGATGGTTTCATTTCCGTTTCTCAACAAGAAAGTACCTAAGGTCGGTCTCGTTGCTTTCATTTGTTGGATGAATACTAAAAACATTCTACAGAATGAGCCCTCAGTTTCGATACGTGTTCGCGCATTCCGGGAGTCAGATACTCAAAGGATACAAGAAGTTTACAAACAGGCCATTCTTTACGGGCGTACGTACCTTCAAATCATGGAAATACATGAACTGACATTCTACCACGTACCAGAAAACTCTCCTGCGGCCGAAGCTCAGAGAAGTCAGCTCCGTAAACCACCAGCGCTGATGTTATACTCCGTTTTCGCTCTCGGCGCCCTCCTCGTCTATCACCCACGGACTCGAATCGCTGGGACAGTCGTTTTGATTGTATCGTTCGCTTCATTCATCGCGTGGAAGACCGCTCTCTGGTTGCTCTTCAAGGATTTCGTTCAAGATATGCTGAAAGCGGATTTATCAGACCTCAAGAAGCACTATGAAGCGAAGCCCGGTGGATTTTGGGGCGCGGAGGTCGCGAAGGAGAATGAAGCAGGCTTGATAGTCGGTTGTGTTGGACTAGGTGCGGATTAATCCTTCTCTATTCCAAATTGCTGATTTCTGAGGCTGCATTTTTTCACCCAGATTCAACAGTCGACAAAGACCCAATTACAGCAGAGATTAAACGGATGGTAGTACATCCCATGTATCAAAGGCACGGAGTCGGACGTCTCCTACTAATGACCACCCTCCTCGAACATGCCAAAGAAAATAACCTAGCGACGCTCTCGCTATCGACGAGCATGTTCCAACCGGGGGCGATGCGTATGTATGAGCGCCTTGGCTTTACTTGCGTAAAGGTAGTGTGGGTGCCCATTGGGTGCCTATCGTTTATTATGGACAAGGCATCCTTGCACGTCTATAAGCTGGCTCTTCGCAGCGACGAGAGTTTGAACAAAAGTACAGGATAACTTGGAGAGTATATAGGTTTGTGTAGATGTAGCAGCCAGAATTTGAGGCTTAATCTAATAAATACAAGATCACATTCAAAACACGAAGTGCATACGCATAGCAACCATATCGATTCGCATCTCTAACTCATTAAGGTCGGAGGACCTGCTCCCACCGTCAAATGCATATCCCAAGATCTAAACCCGTCCATACCCGCCGTCCGCAAGAAAATGCCTCATCCGCTCCACGATCCTATCCAGCCCCTCCAGCCAGCGCGCGAGCTCGACGTCGAGCTTCTCGTGCGATCCACCTTGTGAGATGCGCTCATAGAAGTCGGAACGGCGAGGGACGGCGCGAATTGCGACCTCAGAAAAACGATGAATAATCGACATCGATGATGACAAGAAACACGGAGTACGAAGGACTCACGGAGACGACGGAGCGAATGATGAAAGTGTGGTGGTGTCGCAGCACCTCGTCGTATGAGCGCTTGAAGCAGACATGGAGCTCCGAGCTCGTGTCATGTTGCATGTTCTGGAGGGCGCGGCAGGTAAACATGAGGCCTCTGCACGTTTGGATTTTGTTATAATGTCAAGTCGGAGCGAATGTGTATTATTAGGGGTGTATCAGGAAGCGAAAAGACATTTTGCGCACCGAATGAGACGAGTTAGGGACGGAGTGGCATGTTTTGTGTGCTCTTCACTCTCTGATCGTACTAGCTCCTCCAGCGTCTCTGATTTCTCGGGCAAGGACTGATACCGATGTCGAACGCCCTGATGAGTTGGGATTTCCGGTGTGACAGCAAACGATTCAATTCAACGAGAGATTTCAACAAAGAGGGTAAGTGAACGTAAGTTGGGGAGATTGAAGCGAAGTAAACGCAAGTTTACGTACCGCAATGTTTCCCTTGATATCTGACTGCACAAACCCGAACACAGATCCTGAGCCCAGCAGGTCTTTTAAGCAGGGGAATTCATAGTAAATTATGCATATTCGGAAAATGTTATACAGGAAACTCACCGAACAACAGGAGCAGCCCATCTGACGCTTCGAGAAATGATTCCGTCTCCACGCCTTCGTTCGTCAATGGAACATCAGCGAACGACTACCGAAAGAACATCGTCCGTAAGTCGTTTTCTACGTGTACCAAGCACAAAGATAAGCTCACCTTAACCGACTCGAAGTAGGGCGCCATAGGAGGAACCAGAAAAGAGTTTGAGACAGAGGAGAAAGGCAACACGTTTAGGCCATGACTCTGTCTAAATCTGTCCCGGAGATGGAAACAAAAAGTGCCACTAGTGGCGGTGCAGGATCGTCCGGCTGGCTCTCGAGCGGCACTACCCGGCTCACACGGGCACTCCTCGAGAGTCAGCGAGATTCTCATGTCGGGGCGCAGCGAAGAAAGGTTCTGCGAAGGTTCTTGACGAATCTGTTGAGGGCAAGCTTCGATATGATACAGTCGAGAATGCTACGCGTCTGCTTCCTAATGCACAGTCATAGGCATAACGTACAAAATGAATACGAGGCCCGAACAGCTATGTGAAGACTGTTATGAAGGTCTAAGATCAAAAAAAAAAGTTAACCGTTGAATGGAACGCTCGCTAACATTCAATTGTGTGAGATACGGTGCCCAAAAGAGGTATGTCTTCGAAATACCATCGGAAATTCGCAATCCCAAAAAATGAAACCATCTGGATTGTGTTTCGTTTCGCTCCGGGAGGATTTGGGGCTTTCTTCATTCTCGAACATTGACTGCTGCGGAGAACGCTTAGAGTGTATAGCTTATTATGTAGATATGGTTACGAATTACGATGAGCAGTGAAAGTGTTATGCAAATTCTCCATATCTAACAGTATCCATATCGACAAAACCTGGATGAGAGAGTTGATAGATCGATAGCGGCTCATTGGTTTACGAGGATTCAGGTTTTTGAAATCCACTTCTCCAAAATCAGCGCTGGTGCCGGTGAAGTTTTATTCAAGTATTTATTTAGGTTTCCTCTTCTTTCTCTGATACTTAGCAGTATCCTTTTTCTCGTTGCAGTTTTTTACAGTCCCATATATAGCATTTCATGAAGAATGTTCGCCTTGTCGATCCGTAGTCGATCCTTGGTCAGTCCTTCTGAAGTCCGCGGACCGACATAGCTCACGTGGGATCAGCGGAAAGGATTACACATCCGGATTTCGGTTACTTGGCGATACCCAGGCAACAAGTCGCTCTCCTTTGCGACTCTGCGAACCGGCTGAAAGTTGAAACAAACCTTTCAGATAATGGCACATTTGAACCAACCAAGTTGAATGCTACTTGACAGAAGGGGTTCAGCATAATTAGTCCGATGACATGAGAAAGTACGTTTTTGATGTGGCGTTTGTTTTCTAATTTTCCCATCACCTTTGCAGCCAGAGCGGAACCAACGCGTTGTGCGAAATAAGAAGCTTGTCGACCCGTTCTTCCTCTGCACCGCTTTCTCTTGTCTCTTCCAATGCCTGCAGAACCTACCAAAGCCAAGCTCAAACGACGCACGAGCAGGAAAGACCTGGAGGAATATCGTTTCGATGGGAGTCATGGTCGTGATTTGGAGTTGAAGCGAAACAGAGGTGCGTTTGTCGGTCTCAGTGGCTTCGCAACCGTATGTGCTCCCGCTCACACTTCCTTTCACTTTTGAATTGTAGGAGAGGTACGTCCGTCACAGATATAAGCGCTCGTCTTCCTTCCAATATTGATTCAGCACGGTATACACACCTATCAGGTTAGCTGTGCCGAGTGTCGTAGGTATGCGATCATCGCACTCTTCGCCACCAACTTGGTACTTATTTCGGCGAAAGGTTGAAGATAAAGTGCGACAAGCAAATTCCTTGTCAATCATGCCAGGTGCGTATTTCTCCGCCTAACTCTCTTGCAACCAAAACCAAGCCTTCGCAGAGGAGAGGTTGTGCAGCTCTGTGTCCGAATGGTGTGTTTCTCCTTCTCGTTACGTTGTAATCATGGAAAAACTTAAACGTTTCTTCTGACAGGAAGCCTCGCGACTGGGCAAGGAACGAGGTACTTTTCCGTCCTTCTTCTCATCCCTGCACCACGGGACGCCTCACACTCTTCCCAGATTCGTGTTAGCTGCAACAGAACATCTGCACCGCCGAATTGCCAATCTAAGCGGCCGTATACGCCAACTTGAAGACGCCTTGGCCGCGCTCCATGCTAAACACTCAAATGAACCACATCCATTACTTCACGAGGACCTAATTCACAGCGATGAGCGAGATGGTGAAGCAGAAGGGGTTGCGGAGGACGCGGCTGGGCCACCAACACAAACGGGAGAAGTTTTAGATGCGTTTGGGACACTGTCAATCTCGGAGCATGGCATTTCGAGATTTTTCGGCCCTACAGGCGGGTCTGAGGTGCGTTGTGCAGATAGTCTCACCTTATCATGACCACTGATGCGCTATTTTTCGGTTCAGAGTCTCCTCTTGGTACGCTCATCGACCTTAATCTTATAAGAACGACCATTCTTAACGTAAAATTGTAGGCTAACCTCGATTCGAGTCATGCATCGCCCGAAGGTGGACATACCCCAGATTCCGTACCAGGTTCGAAGAGCCCCTCCACCATCGGTGACCTCTCCCTCTTCTCCCAATCCTTCCCATTCACTCCAATGGGCCAGCCTGCCGACGTCCAAGAGCTCATTGAAAGCCACCTCCCCTCCTACGAGCGTACTATGGCGCTCGTAGATACCTACTTTAACCAGGTCGCCTGGATATTCCGCGGTGTCACCCGCGCGCAACTCATTGACGACATGATTCCAGTGATCTACAAACGCCAGCCCTCCCCAGCTGGCGAGGACTACAGTGGTCCTCACGACCTTGCGCTGCTGTTCATTATTCTCGCTGTAGGGGCGCTGGTCGGGGAGGAGCCGTCCGATGCCATGGGGGAACACTTCCACCAAATCTCGCGCGCGGCAATATCACTTCAGCCCGTGTTAGAGAAGCCGTCAATTGTGACAATCCAGGCGCTTCACCTAATGAGCATCTACAATGCCATGAGCGGGAGCGATCTGAAGAGTGAAACGAGTATGGAGATGACATGGTCGTTGATCACCCTCGCATCGCATCTGTCGCAGACAGTACGTATCTAGTGCTCATCTTTCACCCCGAGGCTGTTCGCTGACCTTCTTTCTGTCGTTATTTTAGATTGGACTTCGTAAGTTCTGGCCATGTCTGGCTGCTATATCTCCATCGTCGTATGTGGGATCTCACGTCAGCTTTTTATAGATCGTGATAGCGTTCGCTGGGGATTGTCGCCAAAAATGGTGCAGCGCCGCCGGATCCTTTTCTGGGATCTGTTTGTTGCAGACGTTTGGCAGGTAGGGCTTATTTCTTCCTGGACATACGAGCAAAACTGAAGCACAAGACCATGTAGAGTCTGAATACTGGTCGACCGCCGTCCTTCTCTCTCGCGTATATTGACTGCAGCTATCCTCAGTACGGCGCCGACGAGGGGGGTTTCGGGACAGCATGTGAGCGTTAGTCAGTTTCTTTGCGATTAATTATGCATCTGAACCGTTGTTAGTCGAAATTTGGCAATGTCGGTTCGCAGCGGAGTGTGTCGCTGACGTTACCGCTCGGACATTAACGGCCGAGGCTCCATCGTACGCTACCATCATGGAACTCGACCGCAAGGTGCGAGAGTTCCCCCTCCCGGAGGGAATCTCGAGCTCTCCCGACGACTTAGGTGCTTCATTTCAACGATGCGTGTTAGACCATATCCGAGAAACAGGTTCTTTTTTTGTCTTCAGTTTTGATAGTGCCTTGCGACTAATTTGCGACTTTATGAAGTTCTCTTGTACATCCACCGCAGCTTCTTTGCGCAAGCGATCATTGAGCATCCCGTAAATCCTCTCAAAAGTGTCTACGCACCGTCGTTCCTGGCTGCCTACCGCGCATCGTCGACGATTTTGAAATCAATCCGAGAGCAGTTCAATATCTGGCCTAATTCTTGTTCCCGGTTATGGACCATGTGGACGTTCGCATTTTCGGCCGCCGTACGTATAGCACTTCTCTTCGTCTTCCAGGTGCTGAGATCAATGTTTAGGTCGTCTTTGGGACGGTGGTTACACGGGGGCCGCGTTCCCCACTCGCTCAGTCCGCGATGGCTGAACTTGAACAGGCCTGCATTCTGTTCTCAAAAGCCTCTGTATATAGCATTAGGGCTATGAAGGCTCTGGTGCGTAATAATCTCTTACTTAATTTTCTACATTTCATTGAATAGATGTTCCCATTTACAGCCCATTCTTACAAAGTTGGGTGAAAAGGCGCGTCACGCACTCGCGACCGCGCAGCACGATCCGTCTATGAACGAAGATACTACTGGCATATTGTGGAACATTAAGCAAGAAGACAATAGTGACGACGAGTTGTCGATCTTTGCTGGCCATACGCGATTTGTGTCTGCGAAACGCAGTGAGGCAACTTCCTCAGCACCTGCTCAGCACTTACGTTTCGAGCCAAGCCCGCCGCTCTACCCTGTCGTTCCGTCCCAAGCACCTCCACCAACGGCGGGCCGTCTCTCGACGGACCAAGATCTAACGATGCAGCAGCAACAGCGACATCATATACAGCGCCCGCACACTATTGTACCGCCAACGAACTATCAAGTTCCTCCCATATCACTCTCGAATTCTAACTCGTCGTCTGCTGGGATCGCCGACGCATGGCCTGCACCTATTTCTATCTCATCTCGAGACCAGTACTTGCCTTCGTCAGTCGAGCCTCTTCATTACCAATATGTTCCTTCGGAACGTACTCATCAACAACATTCACCAACGGAATTGCCCTCCGCCGCATCGTATGGATGGCCAACCGACCACCATCAGGCTCTTCAGCAACAGTCAATGGAGTCTATTCCATCAATTCGCATGCAGCCACCCCCATCTTTTCAAACCCATCGACAGCAGTGCCCTCCACTAGCACCGCAACAGGGCCAACCACTTCAACATCAGCAATATCACGTCCATGCTGCGCACGTCTCGTCCGTCGATCTTCAGCCCCAACATCCCCATGCCCACTACGCCTCCCAGTATCCACCCCAGCCAGGTCTTCCCGACAACGTCCATCACAATCAGCCTTCCCGAAGGCAGTCCCTAAATCAGACTGCGCAGTACCCCTTGTACGACAACTCGGGCCCATCATATCATCCTCGCGCGCATCCGCAGCAGTCAGGGGCACCTCCGAACATGGACCTGGCCGATCTTGGTTTAGCGTCGCGAGATTCCCGGCTGGATGAAAGATGGGGCTCTTTCATGGCTGATTCGGGTCTGTTGGAGGATTTCCGACGGAGGTAATTAAGGTTATTAAGGTGTTTTGGATCCCGGATGGATTTCCTTGGATCCTCCATCGCTCGATTCTAATGTGGCTTTTTCGATTTTTCTTTTCGCTTCGTTAACCACTTAATATCTCCTTTTTTTCCGTGTTCATCGCTTATTACGTCGAAGTTTAATTGTTATCGTAAACTCTTGCATTGGACGTTTGATATTGGGCATAATTGTTGTTCTTTTAAATTTCCCTTTGTTTCGTATCGTAAAATCTGAAGGCGGTGTCGCTGTACATCATGTACTGTACTTTTACAATGAAATCCACAACACAGTATAGATGATCACTATTCGAGGGAAAGGCGATAAAGGCGTTCCGTGGGCGACGAATGGGATCTGGGGTATGGGTTCTCCTGGACTGAGAGACTATGTTTGGCAGAGATATTAGAACTCTTGGAGAAGTGCGTGGCGTAATAGAAATCTCTGGGAAATTTCAGATATGTATTTCAAGGTAGATATGGAATTAGCCGTTGGCGATAAGTTGGTCTGGAGACCAAAGCGTAGTTACATGTAATTCATTCGTCTTCTAAAATTACACTCCAGGAATTAGAACCTGGGGCTCGGGGACGATGTGACTGTCAATTGCTGATCAAAAATTTAAAATAGCTAGCTATTCATGAAAGTACGCACGCTTGGCAGATACTTGGGGCTGGCGTAGGTGGACATCGGGAATGTTTTTTTTTTTGGTGAAGAAAGTCGATGCGAGGCCGGGAGGTCGTGAACGAGATTAGCTTTGCTCGCTTTGATCCTTTCATTGTTCTACAAACCAGACAACGTTAGAACTCTGCCATGCGAAGAACATGTACGTAGGGGGAAATTTTCCCGCTTGTAGCGTTAAACATTCCTAAATATCACCTCATTGCTGATGGTACCTCGTGGCAACTTGGCAAGCCTCTTGCTAGAACCCCTTGCCTGATCAGATGGCTATAAGTTTCGAAAACATCTCTCTTCTATAACTCTGTGACCAAATCGTGGTGCAGCATACCGAAAGGTGAGCATAATGAAGACGTGCAATAATGGGCAATTGCAAGTTCTGATCAGAGCGTTCGGTCATTCAGTGACGTGTGAAAGTGAACCGAGATGAGATGCATCGATGTAGATGACCCCTAGTAAGTCAGTGGTGATCAATTTCTCTTCCATAGACGAATAGCAAGGACAGACGAGTTTTACAGAGGTGTGTTCTTGGTCGTTTGCTTTCAAGAATTCTCGATGAAATCCGTATATTGAAGCTATTTGAAGTCTCGAAGATGAATATGGCGAAGTTTGACGCCCTCGTCGACACCAACTACGTTCCCACCGACGATGAAGTCCTCCAGATCCAAAAATTCCTCTCAGAACCTCTACAGAACTTAAATTCAATCGATAATGGGATCGCAGAAGCAGAACTCCGCCTCCAAAATTTGCGTCGAGAAAGAGAAAGTCTGCTGCAGGGAATCGACCGTTATCGCAAACTACTATCTCCAGCTCGGTGTCTACCGCCGACATCATTCGCGAGATTTTCGTATCTTGCTTGCCCGACGATCGAAACCCTACAATGAGCAATGATGAAGCGCAATGCTCTTGACTCGCGTATGTGGCTCGTGAGGAGTATTGCGATGACTACACCTTGTCTTTGGACTGCATTGCATATCCCGGTCCCTAGGTCTGGCCAGTTTTCGATGCGTTATACGATAACGCTACCGGAGAGCGTGTCAAGTTAGATTCGGTTATGGGATGCACGCCTAGCTATGGCGGTCAAGTGGGTAAAAATCCGCGGACTTTTTTCAGAGGTAGACACACATACAGAATATGGCGGTCCAAGTGGGTAAAAAATCCGCGACTTTTTTCAGAGGTAGACACACATATAGAACACATCTTCAGTGTGCGCCGCGAATATATTGACCTTATTTCTAACCTACAAAAGCAAAATTGAGTGCCGCCGGAAATATTCAGCGACCCCGCGCGGAAATTTTTGCTCCCCGGAATTTTTTTGTCAGTGCGCGAAACTTTTTTGACGAGGTTTCTATGCAGAAAGTGGATAATTGTACTGCCGAATAAATAGTACATGAATTTTAAACTACTTTTAGTGGCGCGCGCAAATTCTTCACTGTGCGCGTACTCTTTTGGACGTCGGGGCGCTCCGGCGAAGCCACTCTGTGCGCGAAATGCCGGTATTACGTAATTAATCCGCCTCGGCAGGATCTGCGTCACCTTTGTGCAGAGTGAGCCACCAAAAGGAGCTTGTCCTCCGTATCTTTGGTCAACAAATACTCGAGCTTACACTCTCTCATATGGTAGACAATTGGCTGTAACTATCTTGAGACTTCGACCCCCTACGCAACCTCTGCAGCTATAACTGCCTCCGAGCCGTGGTAAATTTGCTAGATTACATAATATCGGCATCCCGGCAGGTCGACTTGCTCCTGTTGGCACTCGCCCTCACAAAGGGAATGAGGGGGCTCGAGAAATATTTCGCGACTATAAAATATCGCGCGACTCCAATATATTTCTACGGACTCTAAATAGTCGTCATTTCTAAGTAGAAATCCAGTCAACAATGTTTCGCGCACTGACAAAAAAATTCCGGGGAGCAAAAATTTCCGCGCGGGGTCGCTGAATATTTCCGGGGCACTCAAATTTTGCTTTTGTAGGTTAGAAATAAGGTCAATATATTCGCGGGCACACTGAAGATGTGTTCTATATGTGTGTCTACCTCTGAAAAAAGTCGCGGATTTTTTACCCACTTGGACCGCCATACCTAGCAGCTGTGGTGGGATGGATCAACAGGTCTGGGACACTGCCGCTCAGTTTTTCATTGTATGAGAACGACGTTTACCCCCCCACAAATCATGCCAAAACATTTCTCAATCGCATCATGGAACACCGAACAAGGTTGAAGAGTATTTCTCTGGTTTGCGCAGCTAGCTCGATTACAGAATTTCGCGAGATACCCGCGTCTGAGGTTCCTCTCTTACAATCGTTCTCTATCCGCCTCTGGCGTCCCGACTTTCCTACGAACACGTCTAACATTGAATGGAAGGACAGTCCCATCTTCTCCGCCCCCAAAATTCGATCTGTATCGCTTTGTGCGCTAAATGCACCACTTTTCGAATTTCCTTTCAACTGGTCCCTCTTAACACATTTCAGCATCGATGGGGATCGCTGGAGTACATTCGCCGACACGACAATTGACGACATCACTTTAATTCTAGAGAATTCTCCCAACTTGGTTTCTTGCGATCTTCGTTTGGGTCACGGTTGTAATCCCCAACAGCGTGTCACGTTTCCCCTGATTTTCCTTCACAAATTAGAGACCTTGAAGTTCTACGATGCGGTTCAGATTCAAACATTCTTTTCTGCTATTGAAGCACCGAAACTTCGCAGGTTGGAATATTTGGCAGACGGACGGACGCGGGCTTCCCCATTTTCCTCAGCCCTTTCCCACCTTCTATTACGAGTGGGATCATCGCTCGAGGAGCTCATCGTAACCCCAGGAACCCTCGAAACGGACAATGTGGCCGACCTCCTCTCCCTGTGTCCATCTCTGAGATCGTTTATCATCGCATCATCTCCTCTCGTTCCTCCCTCCTCTCACAGCGACGACAAACCGGCGACGATATCGTCCTCATTTTTCAAAGTTTTAGATATTGTTCCGAACCTCGAAGTTTTCGAATGCCACACAGAAGCTCATTTCTCTGATGAAGCACTCCTAGAATTCATCCTACGCAGATATAGCGGCAAGGATGTGCAATTGAAGCCACTGAAGTCGATATATGTTCTTTTCAAGCGCCGTAAAACACTAGACATTGCGTCACTACTTCAAGCTCAAGTATCGGAAGCATTGAAGTTAGACCTACAATATCCTCCACGAACATTCCGAGGTCCTTATTCGCAGTACGAAGGTCTCCCTCCCGTAGCAAAAGGAGACCCGTACCTCAACTTCGTTTATTAGTCAAATCAATGCCAAGTAAACGCCCCGTTCTATAAACACTGAAACGTTTTGCAATCTGCTCTGCGTAAGATGTGAATTATCTTCGAATTCATAGAATATGTATTACTGTACTTAGTATGCCTATCTAACATTCTCATCCAATCTATGCTACAATATAATATCCAATCTACAGAGCTGAGCATAAAATCGATTGCATACAATGACGAACTTTGAATATCGATCCAATGTGTCGAACCTTACTGCTTGAAGACGGGCACATAGGCCAACGGCGCCTGTGGATAGGCCCATTGATCCTCCCCAGGAAGTTCCGACTCAACAGCCAGTGCAGATGAGCGCCCCGAGGCCCTCTCCCGACCTTGCCCCTGAGTCCGTGGAGGCACCAGCATCCCATTATCGTCCACGTACCCTCCAGGACCCCCAGAGTACGCGCGCGATTGGTGCCCATGCGAGTCCGAATATACGCTCACGCTCGCAGCTGATGGTACAGCGTCTCGCGAAGACAAGCGCCCATCGCGCACGGGGTAGGCCCTGGCGGGGGAGTGCGTCATCTCGCGGAGGGCGCCGTAGAAGCGTCCGGGAGATTGCACGCGCTGCTCCTGGGAATGTTCGTCGCCGTTGGGTCCCTGTCCTTGTGCGTAATGAGAGGTGCGGCCAGCGGGTGCTGGATGTGGAGTTGGCATTGCCATTCCAGCGTCTCTGGATCTGATGCCGACGCCTGCCATCCCTTCCGGATGCACAGTGGGCGTGTCAGACGCTGGGGAGCCAGGGTCTGGGTTGGCCACGCGCAAGTCATCCTTCTCGTCGTCCTCGTCCCCGTAGGCACGGCGCATGTCCCGCGGCCCGCTGCTACCCACTGGCGGGTCATGTAGTGAGTACTTTCGTCGAGGCGTTTCTCCGGAATCGCCGTAACGATTTTCGTGAGATCGTCTCTCTTTTCGTCTGCAGAAGAACCATATGGCCACGAGGATTAGGATAACGATGACGACTCCGAGAATGGAGAGACCGATGGCGAGCTTGGTCGCTTTTGACGTTGAAGAGGACGAGGAAGTCGAAGTTGAATTCGAGGGAGGGACGGGAGTGAATTGGGTAGGAGAGGCCGAAACAGCGTTGGGATCAGATTCGCCAGCAGCGAGAGTGGTATAACTATAATTATTAACCGTTAATCAGCGAGGACGTAACTGGGAAATGAAAACCACGTACATTAAAGCATCGACCAGGGCGAAAATCTGGCCCTCTCCCACGGACACCGTCAGCTTATGCGTAACATTTTTCAGCCCCACAGCCTTCGCGACAACCTGCGATTTCACGGTAGCAGGACCACCACCTGCATCCGGACGGGTATGGTCGACGAGGTCGAGGAGGACGGCACTCCCGTTGTCCAACGTCACCGCTGTGTTAACGCTGTACGGCCAGCGTGCGGATAAGAAATAAATAGCAACACCTAAATCAATGGATGTTTGGGTGAGTATAGGATGGCGGAGAGAGCAATCTAGCAAGGCGCACCGGTAAATGTGAAGGTAGCCGTTGCGGCGGGATCACTAGTCAACATATGTCCCCCGTCGATATCAAATGTTACAGTACTCGAGTCATTGATGCGAGCCCAGCTTGCCGCAGGAGTATAGTCAATCGTTGAGTCCTGGTCGTCGACGGTGGCGTTTTTGAGTGCGGCCGCATGCCCAACGCAGATGAGAGCGCAAAACAAGCAGAAAACGATCCGGTCGAAGGGGTTAGATATCAATGGTGGATGGAGCATTAGACTGAAGCGTGGGATATGAGAACAATGAGCTGGAGGGGCCGTATTAAAGACGGCGCCTCATGGCCTTAGGATGCCCCGTGACTCGCGCCTGCAGGCAGGTGTAATCGGACACGCGTTGGAGGAGCTGTAGAGAGCATTCATCATGCCAAGGTTCAAACATTGAAGCAGGGATATGGAATGTGAGAGTAAGGATAGCTGGAACAGCGGCGTTTGTTCAGAATCCTGTGCTGAGAAGGCGGTGGAGGTGCAAGATGACGCGGACGTCTCAATAACTTGAGATGGGCGCTTGTCGACATCCACAGGGCATGTTCATGAAGTTGGTCGCTAGGTTGCTGAAATTTAAAAAGAAGGATGCATGCCTGTCGCGGTCAGAGCGTTTCGAAACTTAGATAACCTGTGAAGCACACACCGAAGTGCGTAACTTCAGGACCAGACCTCCCGGCCATCCATGTTCCACATGGAAGCAGACCTCTCATCGTTGCACCGGAATATACAAACACAGCAGACATCCTAGCCCATTCCCAAACACACCAGCGAAGACCGCAGCCGACCGGCGTCATTGCCAACAAACGCCCAATTTCCTTGACACCGGGAGGCCAGCGACACGTAATTTCGGGGGTGAAGGAGAGTGTAATGTGCTTGTTTAGTTCGAACAGAAGCGGTAGAGATTGGCCAAAGGGTGTTTGCCGGTTCTTTAATGGAAGATCGGGTGCACGAGGTCTTGGAGAGTTGTCGCTTTCAAAATCACTTCGACCGCCGTATTGTGTTCTATTTGGTACCTAATCGGCATCATCGGCCTGATCTGCCTTCGGCCTTCAGATTGATCGCCGAACTCGCCGAATCTCCATTGGTTTTCTTGATCATGAGCAGCGTACGCCGTAAGATGGCATAAAGAGTGGAGATTATGCACGGATATCAGCTTGAGGAATAGGAGAGCAGCTTAAGTCGTCTAGAAGCCATAAACTTATCTAATAGAACTATGCCTATTTATACTCACTAGTTATAATTGGCGACTCTATTCTTAACACAAGTCAACGTTCGCTCTGTCGCTGCGCACAAGGAAATATCATACCGCCACGTATCCTCTGCCTGATGCCGGATAACTTGAATTGAAGACATAGAGTAATTCTATGTCTTCAAGTCATCTGAAATGTCCAAACCTTGAACCAAAGAGTCACATCAGCAAAATAACAAGGAAATGACATGTATTCATCAAGCTGCAGTACTGAAAGCCTGGAACTGCGGCATAACGGGATCCAAGGGAAGCGATGGATCTTATTTTTCTGTTCAATCTTAGCAAATAACCACTCCATAATTTTCATTGAATCACCGTTGCAAACCGTACGTAGATGAACGGCTCTGTGAATTTTGCGTCGCGGCACTGGAATCGAGCATGGCGAAGGTAATTTCATGCGACCGCGTCTGATGAGTAGAGAGCCAGCATAATTTGTATTCTCTAGGTTGTTTATCTGACTGGGGATACTCACCTCCAGGTCAAAAGATATATAAGGGGTGGTTATTCGATGAGAACCTACAGGCTCCAATTCAAGTATCATCTACCCAACAGACCCGCTCAAACGCAATTTTCGATTCCACCGACCATCATGCAGTTCAAGTTCGTCTCTCTCATCGCCGCTGCTGCATTTGTAGCTCCAATTCTGGCAGAGAACGTCAACTACGAAGGCTTCGCCAGTACCGTCGAGTGTAGCGGCTCTTCTTTCGGATGCACCGACGGCGGTGCAGTCTGCTGTGGCCTCCCCACCGGCTTTGGGTTCTCTGCCCAGTTCAATGACCTCCCCGCGGGTACTCAAGGCCAAGGGTACACTAACAATGGGTGCACTGCGTTCAAGTTTGCCGTATTTGGCCCTGGCACCAAGTGCTTCAACCTCGGCGGCGACCGTGTTTCCAACCTCAACTGGTTCCACTCTGCCCAGGGGGGAGGACGTCATGCGCTCGGGAATCTCCAGCCTGCCGATGGGGCGGCGACCTGCAGCCAACCCGCCTACTTCAGATACGACTTGACCGACAACACCCAGAGGACTATTAAGGTTCCCGCTGAAGAGGGCTCGGCGCAGACCATTGCCGACCTCTACCTCGCCCATAACCTGACGGCTCTCGCAGCCTACCAGGATTACTAAACGGTACGTGAATCCCTTTGGGATTTAATAATTCTGACTCAAATTTGACCAATCTATAGGATCGTACCACCCCGGAAACCCATGACCTTTCATTTTCGATGACGTTTTAGAGTAGTTGGCTCTCCGACTTCCCCTGCTTTGTGCCTAGTTCTGGTTTTCAGATTTTCATTCATCTTTTCTTGGGGCGCGCCCATTTCATTAAATCTCAATTTAGTTTGATCAGACTCGTTAAATTGATACCCAGTGAGTTCTCAGCAAACTAGACAACCTGCGCCTCAAGCTTAGACTAGTGCGAGCAGCGAAGGCCGACATCAAATAATGCTTTGATTCATGCGCCGCACGAGTTGGTCATTCACAGTAGCTCTGCGGCCAGTTTTCCTCTTGAACCGAATGCTGATTAACTACTATACCTCCTGAAACTGGAGTAAACGGTACCTCTCCAAGCATGTCATTATAGGAATTCCCATAACGAGCAAGGTCTGTATGCAGACGCGCGCTTCGTAAATTCGATCCTGCCGAGTTTCCAGATTTTATTTTGGATGTCGGAATTTGTCACTGGTTCCGATATTGACCTTCTAACTTCGTACCACTGGGACAATATGGTCGTTTTTCCTCTCGCACGCGACGTCACCGTGTGGGTGGGGCGGAGATTGTCGAACGAATCGCTGTTATTTCCGGACTGCTCGGATCCTTTCACCTACTCCAGATTGGGCTTCGTCTGTATCTACACTCGAGGCTACAGCTTGTTCCGATTTATTTTCAACCCCTGAGCTGATACATCTCGGCGAGCGTTTGCATATTCCGAGGCGCAGCTGTAGGACAGGTTATATGCGAACAGACTTGGAGCGTCTCGTTGATTATCAATAGATCTCAATAGATCGCGTGTTGGCAAAAACGTCACCTTCGACAAACTTTAACTTGAGAGGAGGAATTTGGAGGAATTTCCGTTGCAAAGATAGGTGTATTTCGAATTTGAGGGGTACATGAGAGAGCGATATTGTCGGTATAACCTAATTTAACCGACCAGATACTCCGTGCACAACGACTGTCGAGTACTGCGAGTGGATATGAGAACTCGGTTGAATCGGAAGCGTGAGACAGCGAATGGCTCCGGCATTCCTTTCCCAAGCTGCGGTTCCGAGAGATGACACGACGCAGTTCTGTATGGCCGTGTTAGGGCACCTCATGAAAGAGACAGCTTCAAAAACTGATAAAACGATCCCTCTCGCACGACCACATCCATCGTCCCTTCACCTATCACAACGACTACTAGCACCTTGCACTTTCTATTCCAGTTCTCAGACGGGCCATTCAATATCAACATTCGACAGACACCATAGGCTATCCTCGACAGGTTTACTTTAGTACGTCGGCCGAATCGCGTCTTCTAATTACGGCGTCTAACAGATCCCTTTCCAACACGTACTACTTCTACAGATTAGATATGCCAGGACTCACCCAAAGGATCCGTGACGATGGAAGAGAACTGGAGCTCACTCATCTCAAGAGCTCTAAACGCCCTCTACCATCTGATCGTTTTCAGCAGCCTCGTGCCGTGAGGAGGCCTGAGTATGACTCATACAGTGTCGCGAATCGTCGAGCGGCACAGACGACTGGGTACGGACTTAACGAGCCTCAGTGGACCGAGGGACCTCCGCCAGTCATCTTCCGTCTGTCCCCATACGCACGGGTGCCATTGCCCTCCCTCTACACCAGCACAATCACCCTCGACCCCGTCCTCACTCCAAACGACATGGACTATATCATGTGGGCTATCTGCGAGAATCCCGTTTCTGGGGCTACGCGCAGCCGTTTGCCACGCGACGAGCGATACCACTGGAAATCTGCCCCCGCTGCTCAACAAAACGTTATATCGCTTACCATCATGGTCGAACCGTTCCCCACACCGATCGTGGTTCTTCCTGCTAAGGATTACATTACCATCTGGGAAGTTCTCGCTGCGGTATACAATGGTGTCCGTCGTGGTGCTTCGGATCTCTACAATGCGGGAACCCAATCCCCTGGGCGGGGTATGTGGTCTGCCCCCCGGCCAGCAGCTAACAGCCTTGTGGATCAGATACCTGGGTCGGGTGACGACGAGCTGAGCTCCCTAGTTCGCTCTTATATGAACTTCAACACTCGGTGGGTTGGATTAGTGCCGAGCCCTACAGAGAGCGACGTATGGATCTTGCAGACCAAGCCTCTCTACCAGCGCTAACGTGACGCACTCTTCCTGCCCAATCACATTTCCCATGTCTTGTCATCTTGCCTCACCGCCCTGTAGGTCCTGGATTAACGATATCTAGATGACTTTAAGCTGCGGTGCTATATTTATCGGTTCTTCAACTGACATCCAATCAGACTGACTTCGATGGCATGGAGCCAGCTCTGCCAACGATCGTTCCCCCCACCGGTTCCCCGATGAACATTCTAACTCTGATCACCAGCCTCTCCACAGCGTAACATATCTGGATTTGATTCTGGATGCGTGGTTCAAAGGATTCTCGTAGATCAATTGTAGTTAGCTTAGGTTGAAGTAACTCGCTCTCTTACAGAGCGCCCTTCCGGTTCCTTATTACCTCCTCACCCTCCCCACCCTTTCTTCCCATCGATAGACTTGTATGTACTAGGATCACAATAGATCTGAATATGCCAATATATCAGTAATTTACGATACCGTCTGACTCGTAGTAGTATCGAATATGTATTATTATTGGAACACTACGGACTAGCGATCTAGATTACCGCAGCACGCCACGTTTTCTCCAACATAAGTAAATCCTCAACAGCGTCGTCGAACATCTTCTCGTGAGATATATAACTATCGAGTCCCAGATAAACCTTCGCTCTACTGTTGTCCAGATTAGAAGACGGAGCAGGGAGCGGAGCGATTTTGTCAATTGGAATGATGCGTTCCTTAAGCTCCTCCCTCGACTTGACGAGGTATTCAGCGGCTTCCTTCCAAGTGTAGGTCCCAGCGTTGATAATAAAGCGACGCTTGTCCGCAGGAATATTAGTCGCCTCGAGGGCGAGTATATGATTTTTGGCGACGTCTCGAACGTCCACAAGCCAGTTCGGTGCGGGAGGCGCTGGCCCTCCGTTGAGCAGCTCATATATCGTCTCATTCGTCCCCAGTGTCGAGGCCGATGATGGAAGCGGAAATGTTCGAGCATAAGGCCCGTGGACATATCCAGGAATGACTGAGAGAGATATAACTGATGAATATATGCGAGAACCTATTCATTAGATGAGTAGACGCACTTGTTATGATTTCAATCTCTGGGTGCTCTTTTCCGAATTCAAGTAAAGCTTTTTCCATTTTGGCTTTAGCGGTGAAGTAAATGTAGTATCGGTTGTCCTTGTTTTTCTCGAAATCGTCTTCGTTGACTTCGTTCCAATCTGGAGTACCCAGAGTAAGCTCGAGTCGAAAGGATTGGAAGTCAAAAGTTGGGATACGCACCTGATTCATCCAAAGTGAATCCTCCAAATACTTTTTCGAAGGATGCTGTTCATACTCACTGTGAAAGACTATTAACGAAATAATGCTTTTCGAACGTACGATTGATCAAAGCACCAAATGAACTCGTCACGACAACCTTGGATATTCCAGCTTTGTGAGCCTGCCGAACAACGTTCAACGTCCCCTCCACTGCAGTCTTGCCACGATCTCAGCCTTCAGGCCTCAGGATTGACGCGAAAATATTTGGAGGCTTTCAACTCACAGAGAAAGTATCGTCTAGGCCTTTTCTTCCCGCCAGTGGACATGCTGTATGAAGGACAGCATCGACACCCTTTAAAGCTTCCGCGAAATCGCCAGTGGCGACGTCGTCGATTTGAACGAACTCCAGTCCTGGCTTCCTCACGGTTTCGATGAGAGTGCGGTATTTTTCATCTTTCGCAGTTCTTTGGGCCAGTAAGTTGCTATCACGCACGCTAAATGGACGATGTCAAAAATTCGCGACGCACCTACGGACGCGGAACCCACGCTCGAGCAGCTGCTCAACGATGTGACCCGCGATGAAGCCATTGACGCCTGTAATCTACAATTTAGACGTAGTAGAATTGAGCGCACCATGATAATCGAAAACGAGAATAAGTCCTTACCAGAATCAGCTTGTTGGCCATGATGTCCAAGCTCGAGTGAGATGTTTGAGACTCGCGAGGACGCCAATGGCTATATAAATCAACCACTGGCGGAACACGGTAAATTCTGGCGTACGATCAACAATTACGAGGCTGCCACAAATTTTACCTGTCTCCTAATACCAGGGTCCGCAAGTTATTGAACCAAACGCCTCCAACGTCTTGAAGGTAGCATTCGTTCAAAGAGTCCGACCGCTTCCGCCAGCCGGAAGAAATATGGCGTTGGGCGACAGGATGGCAACGTGGCCGAGTGGTCTAAGGCGCTGGAATTAGGCGTACTGTCGCAAGGCGTTCGCGAAAGCAATCCAGTCCGAAAGGGCGCGAGTTCGAACCTCGCCGTTGTCAACGTACCCACTTTTTTGGACGATCCACCGACAACACTGTCACAACAGTCTAAGGCCCCTTTCGGAAACCAGGTTAAGGATTCGGTTTAGCAAGGCTTACCCGCCAAATGTTAAGCTAAGCCCGAAATGTCGGTTTAGCTGCATAAACTAACCGGAATGCTTTTCGGTAACCTTGGGTTACAGTCTGGTTAGCGTCAAGTTAGTGTAACGCACGAGTCACCTAGGTGACTCCGGCTTTATCCCTTCTGCCAGCTTCCGAACTCCGTCTTAAATATTGGCTCTCGCTGTTTTTATCCATGTTCAGTCCTTTATTAAAAGTCTCTATGATACTCTAGTCAAAATGTAATGCATCAAATTGTATTCAAATATGCCTAGTTTCTCAAAAGAAAAATACAAAAAAATGGACGAAGTGCATCTGGAATGACTGAAATGATTTGGGCAAGACTCGGATTTGCGGCATGGAAGCCGATCACCGACACAATTCATTTGGCGTCCACGGCACTTCGCTCGGCCTTGCAGGCTGTATTCAACAATAAAAAAAATTGTACAGCAGTAAATTAAAATTGTGCCCTTATAAGAGTCTCTCTGGGTGTTTTTCTCTTTTTCTTCGCCCAACATGCTCTAAGAGCTCGAAAATAGAGTATGTTGAATATCACAATTGATTTTGAAGCTCAGCCAAGATTCAGCGCGCGGCTGGCAATGGCAGAGCCAGTGACGGTCCGTGACAAGCTGTGATGAAGTGTGATGATGAGGACAAGCAGAGTTCCCACAGGTTTATCGTTTTCTAAGCTAAACTAAGCTAAACCAACCGTTCATTAACCTGGTTTCCGAAAGGGGCCTAAGTCTCTAAGAACATCTGTTTTTTGATGATAGAGGAGGGACTCGGGAGCGATCAGACTCCGAGTTCAGAGTTCAGAGTCCACCCGTCCAAGTCTCCTGATATCCTACTAGGCTTGATTTATTTATTATTTCTAAGTACATAACCTATGAAGCGCCCAATACGAAGAGACACCAAGGCAATTGAAGGAACCAGACGGGATCAAATTAATTTCGTTGATTTCGCCACTTAAATGGACTGTCCCTCCCTTGCATCCGGCGCCGGCGTCTAATGCTCGCTGGTCACGGTCCAGGAAGCCCAAATAAAATATCAGACTTGGGTGGGGATTTGAATTTCAGGTCAAGATTATTCAAGAATGCCCGCAATCAATATTGTACTTTAAACGCGAACACTCTATTTATTCTATACACAAAAAATCTGGGGCCAGTACAAATTATACAGAATCACGAATCACAAGAAACACTAACGAGCCCGTCTCAAGCAGCATACAAACGGCGCTCGGTCGCCCTGAGCAAATCGCTGAAGGTCTCCACCAATTCAATCCCATACCTCCAGCAGGTGATTTGAACATTTCCGCGCCTCCAAAAACCGGGTTCACAACACACAATGAGCCTCTTCGGCGACTCACGGGCGAATAATCCAAGTTCCAAAAGGGTGATGGGGGACTTTCCTCCACCGTCGATATACATCATGATAACATCGACTTTCTCGAGCGCTTCGAGCTCCCAGATGACTTGTTCTCTGAATTCCGGGACGTTGGCGTCCTGTTTCAAATCGCTATTCCAGTCTGGACGACGTGGGTTGTATAAAGTTATCTTGTGGTCTTTGAAGTGTTTTTTGGCGTCTGCTTGCCAGTTGGGAGCCAAACCTTGGTCGATGGAACCAGCGAGGAACACGGTTTTTCCAACGGGTTTAGTCACAGTGTCCGGAGCATAAATGACAGTGACCTTGTCCTTCGACCCGGCAGTGCGATTGACTTGGTTGGAGGTCATGTTGGTTGGTATTGGTTGTGTAGACGGTATGTCGGAGATAATGAAGGACGATGGGAAACAAGATGCGGATGCTCATCTCACAGAAAATGCAGGGTTTATATAGACCATCCTAGCCACTGCCAAGATCAAAATCTGTTGCTTGTGAACAGGCAAAGCCACCGGTTACCAATGTGGACCTGTTACTAATTTTAGGCCACTCATCTTCAAGCAATCGATGGGTTGTAGTCGTGGCTTGAAAGCGTGGACCAGAGTTCAAAGCACTGGCCTGCAGACAGACTCCGCGAAGCACTGCAGAAGCATAACAATTACCAGATTGAAATTTGAGTAGATACTAGAAGCTTTGAATGAGGGTCCAAGCAATATAAAAAGCAGTCGCGCCTTTCGCTTTCAATAGAAACAAGACTCGTCTTAAAACTCAGTTACCAGGTGCTTCACTCTATATAGAATAATTAGACATCTAACTGGACTTGTATTGGACCTGTAGACGATATGAAGTAAGGAGACAGTGCATCGACTTGTGGAGGATATCAATACGATCCCGTGACCATAAAGATTCTTCAAAATTTGCAACCACTGCTTCCAAACTTCTCCTTGACTCAAACCACAATGTCAGCCCTCTCCGTCCTTCCCCTTGACATTGTCGACAAGCTTATTGACGCCGTCGTCCTCGCGGACAAACCCGACACACCAAAGCCTGCACGCTTACCTGCCAGCGCGACCTTCGTCTCCTTGAACAGCCGCAGATATCTCCTCGACGTTGTGTCCCACCCCTGCATATTACATGCACAGACCTGCCTCTGTTCAATGCTCATAGACCACACCGTCCCTCCCCCGCATCGCATATAGGTCCATGGCACTCATTCACAGACGTTCTTGCAGTGCAGATCAACGCATTCGTCAACATCCCGCACGACAGGTAAATAACTTGACATTCCTCAAAAACACGGCACTCACACAGATAACAGTGCCTCCTCGTTGACAACATTGACAACGGCATCCCTCTGCCCCACAACGCGTACGCGTACCTTCCACTCCTTGCTACGTGTCCGGCGCGCTCGTCCCGCACCCTTCAGTGACCCCGAGCGACGTAGGCAAACACGTCTCTCGCGATGAAAGTGCTTACTGTGCATAGAGAAGCACGAAGCGCCTCCATACGACAATCTTTAGATGCGCTCGCAGGTCAGCATCACTCCAGCATCGTGCATGTAGCATGTACTCACCCTGTCCATAGGTATGACCAGCCACCCAATCCCCAACATCCCCCGCCCAGCTATCTCCGTGCTCCAACGTGCGTGCATACATGCACCCTGCGCATAGCTTCCCACCCAACCTCATCTTGTTTCCATCTCCAGGGCGTTAACACTTACGCATAGATGCAACTCGAGACGGCACCGTGTAGACGCGGACAGACGATCTACGTATCATCGTCGTCGCCAAAACGTACGGTGAGGACACATTCATCAAATTCATTATAGATAGTCATTATATAACTAAGAGCATCTAGATTTGTTCTTGACGTCGTATGTCTGTTTTCAACGAAGTTTAATTGTTGTTCAATATAATCCATGCTATCTTTCCAATTTCAATCCTTGTCATGATCAACTTCCACTTAAAATACGAATCTTCAAGCACTTGGAGAGAGCGGCATATGCGCATCCATACAGTCCCGTGACTAGTTGACTATGCAAGATTCTTCGAAATTTGTGAGTCCGCCTCTTGAACTCGTACCACCATGTCGGCCCTCTCTGTCCTCCCCCTCGACATCATCGACAAGATAATCGATGCCCTCGTCCTCGCCGACAACCCCACCCTCACCCACACCAAAGCCTGTGCGCTCACCTGCCGGGATCTGCTTCCCATCTGCCGCGCGCGCCTCTTCGGGTGACGGTGACGAATGGTTACGATGGGTGGCAAAAGAATTATTGCGCGGACGAAAAGTTGGCAAAACAGGTGCTTATCAGTACGTGTAAGTAATGCCTCAAAGATGCAAGATTCTCAAAAATCCTGCGTTACTCCCTTCCGTTTCTTTTTCTTGGTTGCCTCTGCAACCGCCGCTATCCCATCTCCAGGCGAAGAAAATTTTGCCATCCGGGTCGAGGTCAGAGAGGAACAGTATTTATCGCATTCGCAAAGAATGCACCTTCTGTGGCCCGGCAGACGTGCATGCCTAAGGTAAGGTATTTCATCTCTACAATTGGATCGAGGCTAGCGCTCATCACTCGGTTTCATTAGGAACACAAAGGCACTCACTCGTACATCTGACTTTAGCCGTATACTTCCTGTGTGATATCGGCTCCCCAAGTTATCCCAGGATTTACTATACGTCAACTATACGTAGTCAAATGTAATTCTTCTACGGGTTAACTAATACTTGTAACGACAACCTTTTCTTGGAAGACAGTCGAGGGAGCTGCGTCTCTGGTAACCTTTTTAACGCCTCCATCAATCTTTCGTTCACAGGCCCGAACGTAAGATTCGATATAGTCACTGAAACTTGACGCAGCTGTGGCCACCCAGAATTCCCCAGAATACTGTCAAGTTGTCCCCACTCGTTTGCCTGGCTGCAATCCGCATTGATGTTTTGAGAAATCTTTATACTGATGGTCTCGATGACATTCCTGTTCGACATCTGCTCCAGTTCAATGGCAATGCCGCATATCGGATCATCAAGACCATGCCCCTCAAAAGTGGTTGCAATTTCAAAATGTTTGAGGGTCCTCATGGATGGAATGAGCATTATGGAAAGGCCAGTCAACGCAGTCAAATCTGATTCTATTTGATCTAGTAGTAGAAATGAAATCAGATAATGAACGAAAGTACCAATTGAACGTGATACGTACCAACGCCAAGGTGAACACTAGTAAGTTGATTGCAACGACTGAGTAGACGTCCCAAAGCTTCAAACGCAGCAGAATCCGCCATTTCGATTGTAATATCAGCCAGGTTACTGAAATCTATGAACGGTTCGCCGTTTTGACATTGCGCTGCGCAGATATCTATAAGCGTCGTGCTGCAATTTCGTCCAATAGATTCGATCTTGCGAAGTTGTATCGGCGAAGTTGGAAGATTGGAAGGAGGTTCAGCAAGCGTGCTTGCGTAGCAAAACCCGAGCCGTTTAAGATTAATACAGGGTATCAAATCAGACACAGCAAAGCCATCCATACTGATCAACTCGAAGTCTGTGAGGGTCGGAAGATGCAAAAGATGGAGAAGCGCTGGTCGGAGGGGGTTGTCATTCCATCGAGCTCGAGCTTGAAGCTCGCGTGAGATAGCGAGAGATTGCAAGCGGGAAATTTTTGTGAAAGTTTGTACGAGTCCTACGTTCTCCAAGTCACTTCGTGTGCATGTATATTGCAGATCGCGAATGTGTTCACCAAGCTCTGGCGTTTCGGAGAGTAGGCGCTGAAACGACGGGGTGGTACCGCTCTGAACCCATTCAAAGTTTGGGGAGGGAGGCGTGACGTAGGTGTTGTTCAGCACGATGGATGCGAAGATACGTTTCCTGCAGATCGCAAGAAAATCTTTGCAGACAAGAGAGCACGATTTGGTTGATAGGAGATTTGGATCGTCCGAGTAGAGGTGACCAATAACAATTTCCACTATATCGAGTGATAAGGTAGTCATTTTTCTGATTAAGAGGGGCGGAACGCGTTATCCAAAAGTCCTAGTCGAATTCGACGCACAACTTAGGGGCTTGGGCGTGAATTCTACTTGAGAGTTTGAATGAGAAAAGGAGGTTGTCACGGTCTGGTCACGCGTCCCACTCTGCGGTCCCTAAACTTAAAGAGGCGAGTTCTCAGTTGTCGCTCTAAGGCATTTATAACGCTTTCTCGCGCTCAGCTCAAACAGGACCCCGGACATTACCATGGAAGGCTCGATCCCAAAAATCAAAATCATGTCCGGACTCAGAGGGCGAATTTCGCCCAATTTTGTCCGGATTGGATCGGGCCTCAGCCCAAAAAAAGGCCAAATTCCGTCCGGATTGACGGATTCGGCCTAAAATTTTTGCAAAAATCGCCCCGGTGGGACCCAAACTGACCCAAATGCAAAATTTGTCCGGACATTGGATGGGGGTTGGCGCTCAAACAGTACCAATTTTGTCCGGACTGGCATCGGGCCTTGAGGGTCAAAATGGGCCAATTTTGTCCGGATTGGCATCGAGCCTCCCACACATCGGGAGTTTTGGGATAAAAAAGGGACTTCCACGTGAATTATTGATTTTGACAACTGTATCTAAATCGGGTCGTGCTAGAAAATTGTAAACCACTTTAAGTATTTATCGACATATTTAGGCATCAATTATTTCTTATGTTTGATACCGTCAAAGTCGGACTTCAATCTTGACAAATATTTCGACTACAAAGGGCCTTTCGACGGCGATTTGAATTTAAAGTGTGATTAACAATGGAAGACAGCTATATATTTAAAGTCAAAGGATTTTAAGCACAGTCACTTTTCTTTCAAATGCTGGTCAACGTGAAAAACACGCTTCCATTTAAAATATTTTACATCATTTAAATCACGTTACCAATAGTCAAAAACATTTCAAGTTGAAAATCGTCAAAAACGTGAATCATCAGTGGGCAATTCACGTTTTTGACGATTTTCAACTTGAAATGTTTTTGACCGTCGGTAACGTGATTTGAACGATGTAAAATATTTTAAATGGAAACGTGTTTTGCACGTTGACCAGCATTTGAAAGAAAAGTGGCCACGCTTTAGAAATATTAGTTTTAAATGGAAATTTATCCTCCATTGTGGAACACATTCAAACTCTGAATCGCCGTCAAAAAGCCTTTCATAGTCGAAATATTTGTCAACATCGAAGTCAAACTTTGACAGTATCAAACATAAGAAACAATTGACGCCTCAATATGTTGATAAATACTGAAAGTGGTTTACAATTTTCCAGCACGACCCGATTTAGATACAGTTGTCAAAATCAATAATTCACGTGGAAGTCCCTTTTTTATCCCAAAACTCCCGATGTGCCATGCTATTGTCCGGGGTCCTGCTCAAACCCGCCTAGAAAATGATTTGCTGCGGATATGTTGCATAAAGCGTGGGAATTTCGTTGAATATTCGCGACAGTTGATTCTTCTTGGATTCTTCCCAATTTTTTTTCCATCTTCTTTTTCTCCATTCATTATCGTCTTACTGGACTACATTACGATTCTCATAATCTCTCGACCTTACATACTACACACAAATTCACTATACAAAGTCATTTTCACGCCATTAACGACTTCTGATGCCACCACTGACAGCCAACCACTACCTCGGCGTGTTGGTCCTGCTTTCTCCGCTCAGTTCAGCTCTATCCTTCCCAGTAGCCTCCCCGCCAGGTCAACCGATGCATAAAGGTGATGCAGGAACATTTGAAGTGATCTCCGATACCATTGTTAGCTCCCAACAGGTGAGTCTCATTCAACTGCGACGTACTGTAGACGGGACGATACTCATCTTTTCCCCAGGTCTTCGTGGGCAGCTCGGAACGACTCTATATTCTGGACAAAGTTCAGAACAACCCGACTCAGATCAACGGACATCCCGCCTGGGCATCAGGTACATCAGTTCTCTTCCAACGTTTTGTCTCTGCAACTTACGACGTGTCAGAATATCGATTGGGGGACTACAGCCAACGCCCAATGGAAGTCGTCACGAACTCATTCTGTGCTGTAGGATTGCTCGTTATTGCCATGAACGTGGTTTCATTTATGTTTCCAGGGCGGAAATTTGTTGGGGAATGGGACGTGGATCAGCGTTGGAGGGAACCAAGCGATAACAGTTGGAGGGGAACCTGCTGATGCACAAGATGGGAGTTCGGCTCCGTATTATGACGCTGACGGACGTCGATCGTATGTTTTTCATTATTCGTTCTGTTGCATCTTATAACGTGGGGCGTGTCCTAGTATCCGGTGAGCTCAAAGACCTCGACGGCCGATCATTTGCTGATAGCATCTTCGAAGAATGTTGACGCCCTGCGCCGGAAACGACTGCGAGTGTATGGCTGTCCGAGTGGGTAAATATTCCGCGAACACATTTTGTAATTTAGTCAATGCGCCCCAAAACACTCTATGTCCTTTTCTTACTATTTCTAACTCTTACTAGTTGCTCAAATACAAACATTAACCCCCGCGCAAACACTTATCGTTCCGCGCAAACATTTTCACTTGCGCGCAAACACTTTTACGCCCACGCAAACACTTTAACGCCCACGCAAACACTTTAAGGCCCACGCAAACACTTTTGACCCCCCGCAAACACATTTAGGCCCGCGCAAACACATTTACCTGTGCGCGCACACTTTTATACCTCTCCGCAAACACTTTTACTCCCCCGCAAACATTTATAGCTCGACATCGAGCGCTACAAAAGACTCTTGGCCGATATGCCGAGATTATGTAATTGATTCTTTTCGGCACCGGCTACGCTATGCCGCAGCTGCCGCAGCGGGGCTCAAACGTTATAATGGCCTGGTAGACTTAGTACGTACTTTTTTACAGGAAGGCCCTATTTCTCCATGAAATAATCCCGATTTTTTTGTATAGAAAGAGCCATATTTCATAGATAGCAACTCAGTTGAATACACCCCGATTTCCTCCATCTATCTGTCTATTTTTCATCTCTCTGAGCTCACCTTCGACGTCGAGTTAGCTCAAAGTGAGCCACCCCCTCGATGCTCACGCACCTTTGAAGGTCGCCGAATGTTTCTCTCTGACTCTCTCCCGCACGCGCTCTCTATATTCCCACGGACATTAGCGCCCGCTGACGGTGCTCGTTTCTTGGACACCACGCTTGGTCTATCTCTGGCGAAGTCACAGTCTTGCTCAAAGCCATTCCACTGCCCATTTTCCCTCTTTCCCAGTCTACCAGGCTTCGGATCTCTTCAAGAAGTTGCTCTGTCATACCCACTGAAAAATAACATACATGCACTTGATATTTGCTTAATATATAATTGTATTGAAAGAGGTAATAGTATTATACTACAAAGTGTAGAGAGAGGGAGATGGCATAGCAAGAAGGGGAAGGAGCAACAGTGAGAGTGAGAGAGAGAGATGGGTCAGCGAGAGAGGGAAAGAGAAAGGAAGATGGAGACAGGGAGCACAGTGAGAAAGCAAGAGACGGATAAAGACGGCGAGACGGAGAGACAGGGAGAGATGGAGTGGCGGCGAGAGATGGAGCAGCGGTGAGAGAGGTGAGGCCGTGAGAGAGGAAACAGGCGGCGAGAGAGGGCAAAAGGGCGACGGAGACGGCCCACTTGTACAGGCGGCGTCCATCTCGCCGTCATCGCCCGCCTCGCACCGTGTCGTCAGCACCGAGGCCTGCGGCCGTCGACGACGAGCTCCGTATCCTCGCGCCGTCCACGAGGTGTCGTGGCCTCGCTTCGTCGGCACGCGGCACCGGGACCTCGTCGACGAGGCGTCGTGTCAGAGAAGAGGCCCGAGCACTCGGGGCCTCGAGGGAAGGATGGGATGGTGCAGAGAGGAGGGCGGGGGTGGCGCAGGGTACACCACCAGGAGGGCAACGTTGGCGGCGTGCGCCGCGCAGCTGGAGGTGAGCTGAGGGGATGCGATGGGATACTTACCGGGAGTCCGCCGTCCTCGCCCCCTTCCCGCCTGTACCGTTCCATCCCCGCATTGTCGACATGGCCACGAAGCCATCGACACTGCATTTGCGTTGTTGCCGGCGTGGCTTCGTCGCGTCGTCGGCGCGTCTGTGTCGCGTCGTCGACGTGTCTTTGTGTCAGAGACCGGCGTTGGTGACTCGTGAGGGGTAAAACTCACCTGGGCTGCGCCCCACTGGCTTCGCCAGCGCATACCCCCGCTCTCTGAACTAACACTCTGCAATAGTCGCAGCTCGGCGATCCAGTCAGAGGGCGGGACTATGCGCTGACAGAGCCACCAGAGCAAAAGCAGTCGGCGAGCAGTGCCGCACAGCCTGGGAGGCGTCGTTGTGCGGCACTGCAGCGGACTGCGGGATCCCATACCCCCGTTAACACCTCTGCAGCTGGGGCAAACCACAGGAAAGCCCAGCCACGCGCATGAACCATAGGAAGCATGCGGCGCCTGCGAGCATCGGTGATGGTGGGGGGGGGATAGAGGAAGGAGCCATGCGCGCTGGCGGCGTTTCAAGTTCTTTCCGTTTTTGGAAGGAATCAATTCCCACGCCAAAACGACTTCAGTTAACGTTTGAGCCCCGCTGCGGCAGCTGCGGCATAGCGTAGCCGGTGCCGAAAAGAATCAATTACATAATCTCGGCATATCGGCCAAGAGTCTTTTGTAGCGCTCGATGTCGAGCTATAAATGTTTGCGGGGGAGTAAAAGTGTTTGCGGAGAGGTATAAAAGTGTACGCGCACAGGTAAATGTGTTTGCGCGGGCCTAAATGTGTTTGCGGGGGGTCAAAAGTGTTTGCGTGGGCCTTAAAGTGTTTGCGTGGGCGTTAAAGTGTTTGCGTGGGCGTAAAAGTGTTTGCGCGGAACGATAAGTGTTTGCGCGGGGGTTAATGTTTGTATTTGAGTAACTAGTAGGAGTTAGAAATAGTCAGAAAAGGACATAGAGTGTTTTGGGGCGCATTGACTAAATTACAAAATGTGTTCGCGGAATATTTACCCACTCGGACAGCCATACGAGTGGTCTATATCGCCCTCGAACATGGGGCAACGTTGGTATCCTACGGTGTAAGCTCTTTTACTTTGTTTGTTTTATGACGAGCATGAATGTTCTTTTAGTGAAACTCTCGAAGACGGTAGTGCCATCATCCGATCATCGTACGTATCTATGTAACTCTCTTTATCGTGCAACGCTGACTACCGCCTAGCTCGGAGGATGCAAAAACGGTGGCTATGTCAACGACGCCAGCCAATCAAACCCGACATTTGAATTCTTTCCACACTCCGGCCGTCCCATCACATCCAACATCCTTCAGACGACGCTTCCCGCCAACCTTTATCCACTGACGTGGCTTCTACCTTCAGGAAAACTGCTTGTCCAAGCTATGTGGTCCACCGTCCTGCTGGATTACAGAACGCATGTGGAAACTCCATTAGACGACATGCCCGATGCTGTGCGTACGTATCCTGCGAGTGCAGGTACCGTCATGATGCCTCTCACCCCTGCCAACAACTGGACGGCGACGATCATGTTCTGTGGAGGGTCGAATATAGCTACGGAGAAGTACGTGCATACTTTGTCTACTTTATAACACGTGTTGGCGATCATAACAACCTCGCAATTTTTCTTCGTAGATGGACTGATCCCGAATTCGTCGTTATCGAGCATCCGGCTTCGACATCTTGCGTCAAGATCTCGCCTGACGTGTCTCCGTCTTATGAGCAAGACGATTCACTCCTGGTACAGCGTAGCATGGCTAACTTCGTCTTGCTCCCCAATGGAAAGATCCTTTGTATCAACGGTGCTCAAACTGGTAGGTACTATGCAAACTTCCTGAACTAAATATATACGATTAATTCACTCCGTTGCAGGTACGGCTGGCTACGGAAGTAACGGCTGGTCGATTGGACAGTCTTACGCCGATACCCCAGTCCTGATGCCTGCGATCTACAACCCTGCGGCTCCTGCTGGTAGTCGGTGGTCGAGTGAAGGTCTCTCTGCTAGTACTGTCCCGCGCATGTACCACTCTTCGGCAATTATTCTTCCTGACGGTCAGTTTGTGCCTGTCTGCTGTCTACGTATCTCGAGTTGACCCTCCTCGTATCGACGCTAGGGTCTGTCTTTGTTTCTGGATCGAACCCGAACGCTGATTACACTGTGGGTCCTGACGTAAAGTATCCTACCGAATACCGCACGGAGAAGTTTTATCCTCCGTATTTCAATCAGAGACGTCCGCAGCCCAAGGGTCTTCTCGGGCAGCTCACCTACGGCGGCCCTTCCTTCGATGTTTTGCTAGACTCTGAGGATCTCTTCGGCGACGTAAAGAATGTTATGAATGCTACAGTCACTGTCCTTCGCCCTGGATATTCTACTCATTCTATGGTATTTCACTGTTTTGATAGTTGATCCAATCGACGTGCTGATACTCACCTACCCAGAGCATGGGCCAGCGTATGGTTGTCTTGGACTCGACATATACTGGATATGGAAACAATACGGCGCTTTTGCACGTCTCGCAGATGCCTCCGAACCCTGCTATTATGGTGCCTGGCCCTGCGTTTCTCTTTGTCGTCGTGAATGGTATCCCATCCATTGGCGTGGAAGTCATGGTCGGATCTGGGGCTATTGAACAGCAGCAAATTTTCTCTGTGGACGCTCTTCCTGCATCGTTGATCGTGCAAGATAATGCAGCGAATCCTGGTGCCTCATCTGGAGGTGATTCTCGCACGTCTAAAAGTGGCGCTCATTCTTCGCTGCTGGACCTTGGTTCTGAAGCTCAATGGCTGCCGGCGTTCGTGGCATTTTTTATGGCCTCCTGGGCTGTTTACTATTAATGTACCCATCTTGATGTTGGGTTCATACTTTTTTTTTGTCCAAACTAATCACCACTCTCTTTTGATTCTACATCATGTATATTATTCCTCGACGGCCTACACACGTCAAATGAAGATGCCATTTAAACTTGGGATTAATCTTGTGAGAACGTCTAATAGGTGTATATCTTCTATGACTCATAGCGCGTGTGCGTGCGGGTATATTATAACTAGAAGATAACCCGTGCCGTTGGCACGGGGATTTTAAGACTGAACCTCATGAGATTATTGTTAGTTAAGCTAGACGCTGTGACTGGTCACTGGGAAGAGCCTGTTCACCAGACTTGCCCGTGAGCGTCAAAAATATTTGGGACTTCTCAGTATTTAAACCTTATGACTAAAATTTGGCCAAGCCCTAGCTATATAGCCTTGAATGGTTGTCGTATCTACTCTACCATGATAACACACAATACTTTCATCCATTCTTGATCCACACCCATGTCCATCCAAATTCCAATGTCCATGCCATTACTCTGATTGTTACCCATGCCAATCTACTGTACCCGTGCTAGGATGGTAACTGTATAGTGGTATATAACCTATAGTCTATGATGTGCTTGTTGAAGTTGTACCCATGAGCCCGTGCCTGGCAAGTTGAGAGAAGAATACATTGACAGTTCCCGTCTGCAAGAAAGATTGAGAGCACTGGAGGTGCAAGTTGAGAGATGGGAGTGCGACAGCGAAAGCACACATCCATAATTGTGCTGAATGCGCAAAGGGAAAGAGAGCGAAATTACCTGTAGGAGATGCAAAAGAAACCCGGAGGTCAGAGCGCGCAAGATGAGGAGTGCGTTCCGGAGCGCGTCAGCGCTTGAATGTGGGAGAATTGATCGCCCAATCAGATTTGAGTTTTGTCTTGTCTCGCGAACCAATCATATGTCGTCTTTATCTACCGTGGGACGAAACCACTTGCTAGTATTTTATTAGATTGCGAGCGAAGCGAGCAATCATTCTCTTTAGTGGCTCAAGGGGGCTGTAAACAAGGCCAAACATTACTTACGAAAATCCGTCCTCGTTGTTGCGTCGCGCTATATAGCATTCATTTCTTCCTCAATGTCCCTCATATGCAGTGGATAGCAAGTTTATATTGTATTCTATAGAACTGTGTGAAAAAACCGCGCGATTTGGGCCTATCTTCGACGTGAACACAACTTTTCATTATCGACATTGAGGGCAGCGTAGCTGGGTAGTTTTACCCTCTATTCTCTTGTTCTTTTCGGATTTCTGCTGGCTTTCTGCATACTATCTCCTCTAATATCTTATGTGAGGTAGTTAAGCACTACAATATGCAGCAATGAGCTTGGGTCAGCCAGCGGGTAAGTTGCCGCGTCAGCCGGGACAAGCCGACTCGCGGCATTGGCTGGCCGCACTATTTATGCCCGTGTAACGCGTTTGTTCTGGGAGTGATATTCTCGTTTTCCCCTTATTACCGAGTGGATGTATGAGCTCCTCTGCTTTTGTATGTTGCTTTCTTTTCAGAACGCGTGTAAAAGTCGAAATTAGTTAAGTACTGCGGCCAGACGGGCGGAAACGCCGCGTCAGCTTCCCAATCGGGACACGTTGCCGTCTCTCTTATCGTTTACCATCGTTCTTCCAGGATTCGATTCATTCCAACGAGACAAAGATGTATGGCGCCTGAAAATGGGACTTTAATGCTTCAGACTGAAATTTCGGCTTAAATGATTCTCAATTGCGCCCACGAACTCGGATGGTGCAGCGAGCTTTCCCGCGCAGGTGCAGCGGATCCTTAATTAGACCATCGCCGAGATTCTATTATTGAAAGCTTTTGACGTGGTACCTTATCGTCCTACGTCCAGGACTTAAATACAAGGTCACCCCGAAACTGTAATCGTTCCCACGCACACCGCTATCCCCCCATCCATTCAATCATGACTTCCACCACAAAACGCAACCCTCCCGCACTCAAAAGCTACTTTCATCATTGTATCCCGAGGTTTATCTTGCGGGAATTCTTGATAGGGCCCACCCCTGTGTTGTAAGCTTGATGATATCTTCTTCTACGCAAAATATTAACTGACATCTCCCCGCGTTAGTACCACAAAACGAGAACGCCGGAGGTCATTCTCGAAAGGACATAGGAAAGGCCACGAGTGCAAATTCGAAAACATCTACGTTTACGACTTGTCGTCAACTACTCTTCGCACAAGATGTTTGTCCAGAGTATACGGTCAAACGAATCTCTACCGAGATGGAAACAACGTTGTCGACGTCGACTATATCGAAACGAAGTTCTCTCTGCTCGAACAGCAGACCTCGCAGGTCATCAGGCTTATACATCACGGCTTGCGCTCACATGTCTTCACTCTCTCAAGAGCGGAGCTCGCTACGCTGCGAAAATTTATCTTTCTGATGCATTTTCGCAGCGACGCGATCTCTTCCACTTACTATCGAGAGACGGATCCACGAAATGCTCCCCTCGCCGAGTGGATTCGGAGGTACAAGGAAACGCGTGGCCTCACCACCGAGGTGGACATCTGGCGAGATGCACTCAAGTTCTATCTCGATACTTCGCATCAAGACATCGTAGCCACCGGGGAGCGTATCCGGGAAAGGTACGGAAACCATCGGCTTCACGAGATGTTGAGGGACAAAGTGGACCCAGGCCTCGAGGAATGGTACGCTATTGACTACGAAAGTCAAGCAAACTACTTCTTCCTCGGGGTTTGGGAGGCGGCCGAAGATTCCGAGTTCATCCTGAGCTCAAATGCATTTGGCCTCTGGGAGGGGCTTATCTATGGCAGTCCGGGAGCTCACAGGGTGTATGTTGTGAGCCCCCGGATTGCCATAATTCTTCGGCGGACCTTCTTAAGGCGCCCTCATTCTAATGACCCCTCGATACTCTACAGTTGCTTGGCGAACATTCCCGTTGCGAAACCAACAATCCAGTATGCCAACGAAGAGCTCTTCGCTCGTGAAGAGGACACTGACCCGTCGGTATTTTTGAATTTGATCAATGCGTACCGCTCATCTCCGCAGGCCGAAAAAGATCGATTCACTTTCCCTATCACTCGCCTCAGTGCTGCAGAGACATATTCGGTAAATGAAGTCATCATGATGAATGCAAATCTTCATCCCTCCGCTTCACTGACTTTCGCCTGGGCCGACATCATGCTCGAAACGCTACGCACGTACGACTCGTCTCACAACACGTTCATGGCCGGAAAAAAACATCTATTTACCCCGCTCCTTCGAGAATTATACACATTGAAGCACGCCACTGTAGTCGCCCAAACATCATCCACTCCGTCATCTCTTTCCACACCAAACCTTTCCTGGGAAGCTCATACCGACGCCGATATGCAACTACATATGTTCTTACGCTTCATGATGGGAAAAGTATGACATTTCCCTCCTCTTATAACCGGGCATATATTCTCTTCCACATGGGGACCGACGCTCCGTCGCTATCTAACTCCATTTCCTCCAAAATACGCAGAATGGTGAACGACGGTGTAGCGCGGCTGAAGGGTATTCTTGATCCTCCGCTTGCCCAAATACCACACCTCTCGCAATCCGAACATCGACGAAAGCTAGTCGAGACGCTTCCTAAGAGCGAATCTGAAGTTTTTTTCTCTCTCGTCGGATACCAAGTTGATCAGACCGGCATTGGGCACCATTCAAACGATATTCTAGCCAACGCAATCTACGAGGCAGCTACGATTGGGATTACTCAGTGGCTTGCGGAGCGCAGGCCGGACATTATCGCAGAACTGACGTCACCATGGATTGATCTACTCGATATTGCATGACCATCGTACGGCTGGCATAAGTACTGCTCTTATCTACACTGATGTCTCTTCCTTTGTATGGTAATTATTTTCGTGATCTATTCATTCGCCTTTGAAAGCAGAAGTCGTTCGAATATTTCTATAATCAGTGTGAGCATCCCGCGGAAAGCATGCCACATTTATTTTAATCTCTATGGACCGCGAGGCATGCGTTCGAGGTGCGTGCTAACCTTGTCAGGGTCCAAATGCCATGCACAGTGAGTGAGGTCAGATCATTAAAACCAAGTCAACGTCGTGCAATCTTTGCTCACACCATGACAGAGTACGACTACAACCCAGAGGTCCTGGACCGCTACCATCCAACGCAAGGTCGCCTCTCTGACTGGGCTGGGTCGGGGGAGCATTACGGCTCACAAGCTTCTTACGACACAAGAGACCCATATGACGAACATTCCAACTATGATCACCGTTCTCGCAGTCACCGGGGTCGGTCACAGACACGCAGAGACCGCTACAACAATCCGTCTTATGGAGGACAGAGCACTAGCGACGAGCTTTTTCGAGACTCATCTCGGCATACGCTCCATGGTGGCTTCACCAACTCCGCGCGAAGTGGTCAAATCCCTCCGTCCCAGTTCTACAATGCTAGCCAAAATCCGACCATTACCTCAATGACCGGAGGTATCCCAGGCTTTGTCTCTCGAGCTCATAGCTTTCGACAGGGTATGAGTAGGGGAATTCCAGGAGAACCTTCGATTTCGAGTCTCTCTATCCTGAATGCACCAGTTCCGGACCAATTCAGCTACTCACAATCGCAAAACAACTCGTTTCGAAACACCCGTCCAATCGATATATCGTACACATCTTCTCGTCGATCCCATCAATCCTATTCGCGCCCTATGCACGGGTATACTCCGTCGTATAACCAGACCCCCATTGTCGTGCCTCAGTCATATAGATCACGCTCATCAAGAACGTCCACCGGGGACTCCTACTCTACCGACTCTGGGAGTTATTCGTCGACCTCTTCTCGTTATCGCTCGCGTTCCCGGTCTCGTTCAGGCTCCTATCACCGTCACCGATATGGTCAAAATTACAGGACTGTCCATACGTCTCATAACTCGCCTACCGTCGTTCATCCTTCGCGGGATCATCCTACTGTAGTTCCTATCAATGGAGGAGTCGGAGGATACGTTGTCGTTCCCGCTGTAGGTCAAAGGCTCAGGCTTGCTGTACGTCCTTCTTTCTTCTCGTGTACTGTGGTCCTAATACCTATTCTATAGAACCCAAAAGAGTACAGACTCTCCACAGAGCCATCTTTTCTTGAACGACTCCTTTCACCTTCGAAATGGAGAAAGAAATATTGAACGGGGGCGGCTGCATCCTTGATGAGGGTGTTCGAGGCGTAAACGCGATTTTATGACGAGTGCCAACTATTTGGACCTGATCTTGTATCTAAATATATGAATAGTACTTGAGCAATAATATTAGCGCTTTCCGTGCTGCTCTGACAAGCTAGGCAACGTACAAAGTATTCAATGAGGCGTGTATATATACGGTAAATAAAATGCTAAAAATAGCTACGCACGATCTCCTTCTGCCCTCGTCTCCCCAGTTGCAGTTTCGTTGAAAGCCTCACTTGGCCCAACATTTCTCAGCCATTTGAGACACCGTAAATTATTATCGGCGTCCGGACCAGGAATATAAGGTGAGTCAGATTCGAAAGCACGAGGATCCTGCGTATTTTCCGTATCGTATTCTTCTGGTTCGTAATACAGCTTGACTTTCGGTCGAACTGTAAGCGGTATGAGATTCGCGTTTTCTCCAGCCTGTGCGCTCGCCTGTGTCCATGTATTATCCAAGATCGGGTATCTTCTGAACATTAAAGGAGGGTCGGTTTCAGGACAAACACGCTCGCCTTCCCGAGTCTCTTTCGTGATCCACGTATGTGAATAACTGTCCGAAACAGTTATTGGAGTTGATTGCGAACTATGTCTCTGCGCAGAATTTCTGCTGATGTGTGCAACCTGGACGCCAAATTCTGGGTAGCCAGCGCAGCCGTAATTGTGCAGAGAATCGAGGTCTGACACTGGAGGTGGGGAAGACGAGGAGATGGATGGTATGGACGCGTCTGTCACTTTGGATCGCCATGGAGAATATCTTTCTTCGCTTTCCTTCGCGGCTATCTTGTCAGCCAGTTTAGCGGCCGCGCGTGCTCGCATACGCGCACGCGTGGCTGCGCGCGAGGCAGATGACGGGGTTCGGGACGTTGTAGGCGACGAAGTCATCGAACTCGGTAGCCAAGATGAGGGGCTCGGATAGGTCTTGCATACCAATGCATCCGAACCGGGTTATATATTCGTATAATTTGTGGGTAATCACTGCCCTGCCAATGCTGATTCGCACACAAAGCTAGACGGTGTGGCCTGCGTTGCGGCGAGAGTGAGCACTATGTGTAAAAATACAGTTATGTGGGTGCTAGAATGTATCGTACCGCACACTTTCTGCAAAGTGTAACGCCATTCAGCATCAAACCCAAGCATGCGCAGGTCGATAGCCGTCAAAGTAAGGTTCTGTAAATGACCTTTGTATTTTCGTCGCGGCTTATACGCCTCAACGGCATGCATGGTTGTTGTATCATTTTCGTAAGGATAATGCACGAAGCTTAAAGTTCTTTATTAGCTTCGAGATCTCAGCACTTTCACATCTATTCGCCACTTGCCGGTCTAGCGTTCACAGAGCTTGATGAACGTGGATTAAAAATATCTGTTGTGGGCGCCAAATATTTCCCCCGCAGAGTCAGATGAGAATCACTGCGGTCCGGTGCAGTGAGTACTGGATGAACATGAGCCTTCGACGTTCGACACTCACTTGTTTTTTTTCCTTTCGTGACATTTCAAGTCGCATCAACACACTTCAAACTCGAACCTAACTTTCTTGCACAGAGGGGGAAAAACAGACACACCAGCGCATGAGCATGTGGACACAGCCTTCCGACGCCCACTGTCAAGCAATGTGTTGAGGGTCCACCAGAAGCGACCGAATCGCCGAGGAGAAAACGCACGCCACAGATAGAACAGAGATACGAGCTCAGGTTGCATTTTGTGCAGGCTATATACAAGGCTTTCATTACACGGTACACCGGTCCTCTACGATTCTCCGGATATCAACCATTCCGAGTGATCCAGAGGCCCTGAGACAACGAGATACGTAAATCAGACTTCGGCCAAAGTTTATGTGAACCACAAAATAAACGATTCATGGATCGGGGTATGTGCCAGTCAAATCGTCGCATCTGGATACAATGCAGTCGAAAAGATGAAAATGCGTGATGCGTGAGGACCGAAGACAACGATAATGCCTAGGCCGAAACGAGAACGCTGGGTATATCAATGACGGCCGACGAAGTTGATACAGAAATTCAGCAGGGGCTCCGATGATGCTATGAAAAAATCGGTGCAGGAAAAACATAGGCAAACGTCATACTGAATGGGCGTCTAAAAGCTCGATCTCCGCCTGTGCAGACGCTGCCTCGGTCCCGGATTCGCATACTGCGCAGGTATCACTGCATGTTCAAGGCGTGAAGGTGGATAGACCGGATACGGAGCTTGACGCGCCGCGCTCTGGCTGCGTCCTCCCAGACCGAAAACACGCGAGAAGAAACCTGGGGTTTGTTGTCTTCCTCTTGTTGTATTCGTGTAGGATGGATTCGGGTATGATGGATTCGGGTATGATGGATTCGCGTAGGAGGAATTTCCATAGGAAGGATTGGTGTATGAAGGACTTGCATAAGAAGTATTCGCATAGGACGATGTAGGCTGCGTAGCTCCCTGCGGATATTTGACCATCTCAGTCAACGTGGCTCAAAGACTCAAACAAATTGCATACCGAAATAATCTGTCCTTCCTGAGGTTTATACACCCACCCTCCTCGGCCATCGCTAACCGGAAGGAGGACAATTGGAGGCTGTCCCGTTGCCGCCGACGTAGAATAAGAGTTCCCTATCGCAGTCGGCCTCTGCGCTGGAGAGTATGCCGCCGATGTCGTTGGAGCTTGTGGCCCTCCGTATCCACGTCCATATTCAGCAGGCTGAGCCTGGACGGGATACGCGGCACTAGGCCTAGCTCTCGACCTCGACATTCTCGGGTCAGGAGCATCCACGGAGTGGGACCGTTGACGCTCGTAAGTCGGTCTCGAGGGGGTCGTGTGCGCGTACGGTGACGAATGTGACAAAGAACGCGGGCGGCTCTTCTCGCCATGGTGGTGGCGATGATGATGGTGCCCATGATCCCCACGCTGTCGGTGATGATGAGGGTTGACATCATAATTTTGGTAGATCTCCCTTGGCACAGGCGGCGAGGACGAGTGTACACCATTTCCAGTAGCGAAGTCTCTCACTACCGGATCTCTTCCCCGGGAGCGCCCGCGTGGAGGCGTATGCGATCGAAATTTCGAGAAAAAACCATGTTTCGTTGAGGCAGTCCGACCTTGAGATGATACGGGAACATAATCTGGCGGAAGACGGACGGGCGAGAGCGACCTCTTCCTTGATGTGGATTCGCTTACGTGCATTGGGATTCCCAAAATCCCTTCCACAAAATTGGCTATGCGGTTCGATGTGCGATGATTGTGCGAGAGAGATCGAGGCCGTCGGGACTTGTGGCTGCGAACCGCAACGACTGGAGATGGTTGGACAATTGGAAGACCGAAGGCAACGGTGTTTGGAGGCGATATCTGGGAAGGAAAAGATGATGGATCTGGAAGAGTAGTGAAGACGTATATAGGAGGTTGAGTGGAACCAGATAGCGTCATTGGAGCTGTGCCCCAGAAGTCAGTCCCGGTCATGTCCGGAGGTAATGGTAATTACTGTACCTGGTAATAGAGGTATTGGACCCGGAAGTGGGGTATATTGGCCTAGCAAAGGTGCAGGAGCCGCTACTTGTTGTACCGCAACACTCGCGCCCACATCCCGAAGATCCTCTCCAATTCCACCTGACGTTTGATTTAGTTCCTGCGACGTAGAATGACGCCGTTCAGCATTGTCGTTGGACTTGGTGCCATTGACGAGGGTTGGATCTGGAGTCGGCGACCGAGAAGGAGGAGAGAAGGCATCGACGGCAGGATGCACGCGTAGTTGTGAGATCCATTTGTGTATCCGACGATTTTTCTCCTTCTGCTCTTCGACGAGACTGGGAGTAGGAGTAAGGATAACTGACATCGACACGAAGGGTGAATATGGAGGTAATGATAGACTGTTGACAAAAAAACAGACCTGATATTGCACAACCTGACTATGTCTGTGATACGCCTTAAATCCTCTGCAATGAGGCAACCAGAAAGGGTTTATCGTATCACCGAGTCAATATTTGGAGAGCCGATGACGACTGGCATCTGGCGGCATACAAGTAGGCCTCGTGGATACATTCTGGACCTGACGCAATTTTTAGTCAATAATACGGCCAATAAGATATTTGGGACCTTGAGCAAACCTTGAGGCAGCCGCGAGGACACTGGACACCAGGACAGCGAAACGAACACATTGAACGTGACCGCGATTTGAGCACGCATATCGCTCCACAAAGATGATCCCCATGTGCTTATCTACCCATTTCACATTCAAATGCACCCATCGAAGGTCATAGATATCGTGGACAAGATTCAAGCTCAAGTACCAGGTTGGTAAGGACTTGATGTAACAAGTTGAACGTGATCGGTGAGATCTGACTGGAGGAGAGGACTCAGGAGAGGAGATGGAGAAGAGGAGATGATGTAATATAGTTCCACGCCCCCCACTCGTTGAACATTTTTGATTTGTGGCGTTATCGACCCCGGACCAGATGCCCGCTATACCGCTCGACATTGTCGACATAATCATTGATATCCTTGCCAAAGGTGTCGATGACGACGAAGATGAGGATGATGCCTCAAATGACCTTGCTCTAGTCAAAACGTTCTCGCTCGTCTGCCGCGCTTTTCTTCCTCTCTGCCGGAAACGTATCTTCGGGTCTATCCAGGTGGATAACAAACCAATCTTACCCGGGCTTGGAGGCACTATATCTGGGCTCTATACTCTGCTCTTCACCTCGCCAGGTATCGCGAGCTATATCCGCGAGTTGTACTACAACATAAGAAAGGACGACTTCGAGGACGCTGCAATCATTCTCCAAACTTTCAATCAATTCAATCAATTAACACGTCTTTGCCTGAGATATAATGCAGACGAAAACATAGATGAGGATGATTCCTATCTCATATGGAATAACAACCCACTTCGACTGGCTCTCCTCCACATCTTGCAACTTCCATCGCTCAGAGAATTCCATGTGTCTTGCATGAACAATTTCGTTCTTGCGGATCTGGCGCCCTGCATCAATCTCGAAGAATTCAGCTTCCTATGTCTAAAAACGACATCGACGCCCCCATCCGAGCTTCCTACGTTGCCTATCAGACTTCGTTCGCTCGTTATTGGGCTTGGGAGCGTGTCGACAATGACACGCATGTGTGCAGAAAAATGTGCCGACGGAACATCTTTCGTCGATTTCAGCAAGCTCACCGATTTATCCATGACTTGTTCGATCATCAGTCGTGGCGAAGTGAACGCTGTGCAATCTCTAGGCAGTCTTTGTACAGGGCTTGTCAAGGTCAAGGTGTATGGTATGAATTGATATTAATTCTGTCGAAAGCATCCAATTTGCACCTACTAGTTTCGAACCCCGTTTGGAACTTTGTTGGCCTCTCAAAGATGCTTCTGCCCTCCAGGCAGACACTGAAGCATGTTGACATCCAAACCATCTTTTCCGGAACAGAAGATGACGATCCACTCCAAGGACTCACAGAAGAACTCGAGCTGATGGGTAATGATAACATCATGGAGGAAGTCATCATCGATTTCAACATTATCGACAGAGAGTCAGATTGTAATCGAGGGGATCTGTGGGGTAGGCTTGACAAGGTCTTTGCGGAAGCTAAATGGCCAATGTTACGGCGCGTTTCGTTATCGATCACAGGAAATTTCTCTTTTCGGCATCCTTCTTTCGGGGAACAACTCAGGGATCTGCCGAATACACAGTTTCACTGGCTATCGTCGACCAAGTCCCTGGTATTTGTTTTCGAAGTACATGATTTCTGGTGGTCTTAGCGCATCCCCAGTGTGTAGTGATGAGCAGGAAACTGTGAAGTACCCAAGTACATGATTAATACAAATCCAAAAGTCAACGGTACGAGAGATCAAATAGATATTAAATAACGATCGTCGCAAGAAACCCGCCTTCAAGGTATTGACCGCCGCCTATGCAGATATCTTGGGCGCGCACTCTATATCCACCTGGCCTCAATGAATGATGCTGATGACGCGAACTCGGATATGTTGCACAGTTCGAATATGCAGCCTGCGGCGCGACACTCTGGGCACGCCTACCCGAACCAAACATGCGCGAAAAGAAACCCGGAGTGCCAGATGGGATCGTACTTGCGTAGGGCGGTATAGGCTGCGCCGTTCCCGCAGTCTGTTACCATTCAGATTCGTGAGACTCCGACACTAAAACGAGGGACGAAATATACTTGAAAACGTACAGAAATGGGAATGGGCTGTCCTGACTGAGTTGTATACTACCAACCTCCTCTACCGTCGCTTACAGGCTGAATGACAATGGTATTCCCCCGCGTCTGGGGCACCATCGTCGGTGTGTATCCACCCTAACTGGGATAAGAACTGCCAATCGTATTCGCTCCCAGTGCCTGAACTTGGGACATTCCCTGTGCACTCCCATATCCTGGCCCCATGGGCAGGGTTTAGGCGCTAGGGCGGCTAATATGGTGGTGATGATGATGGTGAGGGTTGGCATCATAGTTCTGGTGAATCACCACTGGAGAGCGTGGATAGGAATCGTCGGATCCGTGATGCCTTCCTCTAGAGTGGCCTCGAGGAAGGGAGATATCTGTCGTGGTGACATTGCGGTCATCTGACAGAGGAATGTAATCTGCAGATTGGTGAATGAGTGATACCGACCTCCTCCTCGATCTATGTCGATGCATCGCGCTTTGCAAGACTTCAACCGGTACGTGGTTCAGTAATTACTAATCGAGTTATGTAGGGAATCGAGACTGACTTACGGGATTATGTGTTGAACTCGGAGAGGGTTGGGGGTAGTAATGATATTGGGAGGGAGAAACGAGAAGCCAGGAAGTGACGAAGATAGGGTCGAGTGGATCCAAAGAGCGTCATTGGAGCTATGGCCGGTGTTAAGATTTAGTAGCTGTCATATATACCCAGGAATAGTACTTTGGCGCACCTGAAAATAGAGACCCTTATCCAGAGATTCGTCCCATGGATGCTGAAATGTCTTTCCGTGTTTGGAACGATGTTCAGGTCCTGGTATTGAAACCCAAGAAATTTCTTGCTTCAGTTCCTCCACTCCAATCGTCCTCACATATGATCTCGCTCCAGAACAGAAGATTTCACTGCCAAATCTCGTTGGAAATCATCGGATTGAAGGAGGCTGGCTCTGGCACTGCTAGCAGGAAAGACGTGGCGAGAGCATCGATGGGGTGGTGTTGCAAATAATTGACAACTTTCTTTGCGTACGTGACTCGGATGATCTTGTCCATCTTTGTTGAAATCCTTTTTTACAGAGCGCTGCTCGAATAGAGATAAAACCGGGATATGAGATGTATATGAGTACGATAGCGAGTGCCAGACTCGCTGACGAACCGGAAATAGGCTTGGTGAATTATTTGCAAGGAATTTGGTCTCCATCTGTATTTGATTTGAGCTTCAAATACTATCAGAGAAATATTGAACTTATTGAATCACCTTGGGTACAACGACCGTGCTCGACGTCCATCTTCAGGCAAGTATGTCTCGACACCCAAGTCGTTGAAATGGACCACAGGATATTCGCAACAACGGCCTGAGAATAGATGACATAATGAACAGGCAACAAACTAGTGTCGCCGCCGAGGCGATGCGAGGCGATGCGAGGTGGGCACATCGAATCACCTCGAGTTTTCGAGTTGAGCCGATGTGACACCTCGAACCACCTCGCGAGGTCGGTGATTCCCGGTCATTCTGTCTATCCAATGAGATGATTGCGATCTCTACGATGATCAAAACATAGATTAAATGGATGTACTTAGATTACAAGCAAGACTAGTAGTATTTCGGTAGGTAGGAGGAAAGAGAAATACATTAACTTGATTCAGCGCTGTTTTTAATGAGTTGGTTCAATTCCTCGTATTTACCAGCTCTCATGAGCTCATCCATGGCAGTTCTGTGACTGGGCCGGCTATAGTGAAATCAGCTTCGTTGGCAATGAGATCTTCAACAAAGAAAAGTCGTTCGGATCGGTATGAGTACTTGAGAACTTGAAGTGCCTCTAATAGACCGCGTGAGATTCGATTTCGGCGAAGGGTGCACGTCTCTTTGCTTGAAGAAAACACCCGTTCGCACGGAACGGCAGATGACTGAGCGGGCAGTACATCCATAGCGACTCGAAATAAGGATGGGTAGTTGTATTCATTGACCTATAGTATATCAAAATTATCAGAGAAGTTAATATAGCGAGGCATAACTTTACTCACCGACCAAAACTCAACAATGTTTACCATCCCACTGTTCTCGAATGACGAGACCACACCGGCTGCCTCATATCAGCTCAACTCGAGCTCTACCGATGCTTTATCTTCTGCGAGTTCACGGGATTTCCATGCACGAAGATAGCCAGCCTGAGGTTGAAACATTTGAGGTTGAAAGCCATGATAGACAGCAGAAGAGAAGGGATACAACGATGAGCCATGAGGTAAAATATGCTGAGGCATAGTTGAGGAGATGTGTGACGCAGAAATTTGTCCATCCTGAGGCCCAGTCGGAGGTGGAGCAATGGAAGGCTGGGGAACAGGATAGAGACGGAGTGGTGGGTCAATCTCATCATCAAGAAAGTTGAGTTGCCCCATATAGTCTGCAGAGGAGGTGAAAGTATCCATATCTCTACGCAGTCGTGCTTCAAGGGGACACAAGAGGTCAATAATTTGCGAGCGCGCATTTAATGACCATTTTATAGGTTTTTTGTATGTCTAGACAGCAAAAAAATCTCGTACGATGCGATTCAAGCGCACAAAAAAGGGGTCATATCAAGAAATGTTGGTTACATTGGAAACCAATATATACTGCAATATAGCTGGAACAGGGGAGGGGGGAGAACGAGTGCGATGGTCGAGCGCGCGGAGACGCGTTTACGGAGCGTGCGCAAGAACATCACGTGTGCAATTTTACCCACACTTCGGATCACCTCGACGAGGTACCTCGAACCAACTCGTTGTCAACGAGGTGGTCCGAAGTGACCTGATTTCGAACCGAGGCGAAGCGTACCTCGAAGGGACCTCGCCTCGACAGCAACACTACAACAAACACGCTGATGACGATGTTGAACAAGTTCGATTCGTTAATTCAGTGACCGATTACCACGAGATTACCATGCCCGACCTGCCTCTCGACATCATCGAAACTATTATCGATATCCTCGCAGGAGAAGATCCAGAAAAACTCGTAGCAGTCAGGACTTTTGCTCTTCTCTGCCACGCAGTGCTTCCCATTTGTCGGAAACGTATCTTCGCCTCTATTACTCTAGATAACGGTCGGCGCTGGAGCGAAACATCGCCACGTCGAATCACCACCTCCCTGCTTCACAACCGACTTTCTTCTCTCCCAGATATTGCTCATTATATTCGCGAAGTGTGTTACTTCGTAGCACCGGCCGACTTCGATAACCCTGCAATTATTCCAGCCCTCAAACATATCACCCACTTGCAATTTCTGACGCTCACCTGCTACCAGCAAGAATTCGATGACGTCGAATTTTTATCAGACGATAGCCCACTCCGATTGGCGCTCCGTCATCTCTTCCAGTTAACATCGCTGACAGAGCTCGTACTCCGCGGCATCTCTGGCTTCGTTCTCAGGGATTTGGCTTTCTGTGTCAATCTCGAGAGATTGGAGTTTGCTGATCTCACGACGCGAGCAACTTCCCTAATCAACTTTCCCAATTCTACTATAAGGCTACGTTCGCTTTCTGCGGGATTCGAAAGCGGCTCAACGGTGACTCAAATATGTATGGCAACATGCAGAAATGGAGAGCCATTTTTCGACTTCAGCAAGCTTACCCAGTTGAAAGTCTTGTTCGGAAATATTAAAGACATGCAGGCCGCTTGCGCCCTCGTTAATAAGGCTTCTGGACATCTTGTCAAGTTCGAGATGAAAGGTCGGTGGATCCTTTTCAATATTCGCTCCTCCGATGTATTTCTGATGTGTTATTGACACTTAGCTTCAATTAATGTGACCAGCTTAGCGGGTTTATTTTATGCGCTCCCCAACTCCCGAAGTTCTCTGAAGCAGATCAGCGTTGATCTCCGCTTCGACGAGGCGAAAGGTGACGACCCTCTGTGCGGTCTCGCCGATGCGCTTGAAAAGATGGGCAGCGAGAACAATGTCTTGGAGGACATCTCAATACACGTCATAATCGAGGACTACTCAGATTGCGACCGAGGCGACAAGTGGGGCAGGTTGGATAAGGCCTTTGCGCAATCGCAGTGGCCAATGTTGCGTCGCGTTTCGTTAACCATCACCACTGATTTCTTTATACGAAATTACCCTTTCCGAAATGAATTCTCCAAGTTTTGCAACACACATCTTCTCTGGTTGTCGACGAACAAATCTCTCTTATTCAAATTCGAGCTCAATGACACCCATGATCCGTTGAGAGACTGAAAGTCCTCGTCGATGTAAAAATACTCTTCCCAGCAAAGAGGGGGGCTGGCTGCTACTACGCATGCTCAATATCATACTTTTATAAAAGACGCTATTATCTCTCCCGTTCGCTGACAGCTTCTTCAAAAATAACGGTGGGCGCTGTATCTTGGGAGCGATATGTACATGCCACGCCTCACCGGTCTCACCAGCGACGTCGCAGAAGCTGTATACGGCCTTTCTTTGTTCCTACTCGCATGCTGACAGTGCGCCCTAGTTTCCATCATCAGTCGGCCAGATCATCAACTCTGAAAGCTTCTGTCGGGTTTTACGGTGGTTAAGTGCTACAATTCGAGAAGTACCAGCGTCAGCACCGATAAAGCTCCTTTCCCACCGGCATCGTCGACTTAGCACAATATTCTCGACTGGTCGAAGGTGGAGTTCCTACCTCCAAAGAGGAGACCATAGAAATTGCCTTGTCTCCCGTATCGGGCTTCAAAGCTTCAAGGTCAGATCACCAGGCTGCCAGCGCTTCAGTGACTAAATGAAGCTTTTTAATGAAATAACTAGATAGGCGCGGCACTTGACTTCGCCAAAAGATTCATTGATTTCTCTTAGCCGGATGTTTTTGTGTATTCTGATTCTGCTACAACGCTGACATAGAAGGCACTTATGTTGCGCCCATACACAATCCCACATAATGTCCACTTGCTTTTGATGAAAGTAACAGAGAAATCACATTTATATTCTCAGAGACAAGTTCATCTCACCTTGATCCCACCAACCAGGCATATTTAAAGATCGTCCTTGACCAATCTCCCGACACCGACGGCACTCAACACCATCTGCCACAAATTCTCGGTCGTCTCCTTCCATGACGGGATATGCTCTCACATGTCGACGTCCATTTTTGGACGCGCCGTGGTCTCTTCCTTCTCTTCCAATGCGTTCATGTACTCCAGCCTCCCTAGCAGTGCGCAGAGCCATCACTCGGTCTCCCCACTCTCCGGACGGCACTGTCAAGGTCGCGATAATAGATAATCGCTAATTATACCCTTCCATGGACGTCTCTCGTGGATCTCTACATATGAAAAATTGGCCAGGCAGGGGCTGCTTGCCTGCCTTCTTCCTGTCATCTTCCTGCCTCCAGGCCCAGGAGGGTCGGGCACTCCATCCACCTCGAGACGCCTCTTCCTCAACATAACACAATGTCGTCTAGCAGCCCTGCGCCACCGCCGTCGACGCAAGAGGAACAATATATCTTGATAGGCGTTATGATTTCGCTGGCGGCGTACGGTGCGTCGTGTTTCAATTATATCCGCACTCCCCAAGACTGAAGAAAGGTTCTGTCCACTGATCTATCCTCGAACGCTCGAACGCTCGCAAACAGGCATTGCTTTTGTTCTCTTCGTTCAATGCATCAATGCCCTACGAGAAGGGATCTCTTATCCGATGACGTCCAGAAAGACGTTCTTCGCGTATACGATAACGATGTTCCTGATAGGAACGGCGTATATCATGGCGAACACGTCGTATAAGATCCTTGCATATACAACACACCGGAATTTTCCTGGAGGTCCTGTAAATTGGGTTAACGTAAATTACTCCTCGCCTACTACGCTTGCAAGCAATATATGTGCGGTGATATCAAGTTGGGGAGCGGATGGCCTGCTGGTGAGTGATAAGTTCTCTTTCAAATTCTGGAACTTCGGCTCATGCGTGATGGCGCAGCTATACCGCTGCTTCATTATCTACAGCAACTCACTGCGCGCTGTGCGCTTTGTACTGATACTCCCTATAATCCTCTTTATCGGTGAACTAGGTGCGCTCCCCCGATCAATATTCGGTGGATTATATTCATGACCGAACCTCTCCTACAGCATCCGGTCTTCTCCTCATAGTCCAAGTATCCCATTCCCCCGCCACAATATGGAACAGCGTCAACCTCGCGCTACCCTACTTCGCCATTGCCGCCGCATGCAATGTCACTATCACCCTCACTATCGCCATTCCTTTACTTCTCCACCGTCGGAGCCTGCGGAAAATGTTCGGCAGGAACAATGACTACTCGAAACCATACACGTCTGCTGCAGCTATCCTAGTCGAGAGTTCTGCTGTGTATGCGATAGTGGCGGTAGTATTTATCGGATTCTACGCGCGGAATAACCCCATTTCGCACTTGTTTTTGTCGACGCTTTGTCAGGTACAGGTATGGGTGTTTTTGGATGCTTCTTGTACCTGGTTTATCGAACTTGTTCTTATTTTGGTGTTTAGGTCATCGCCCCCTTCCTCATCATCCTTCGCGTGGCTAGAAAACGGGCATGGACATCAACCACTGGTAAAGAAATTGCGAGCGCTACGAGGAGCCGCGCTGAGCAGCGTTTGAGCAACGGCGGACATCGCATGCACGATATCATTCAATTCAGCGAGTTGCACTCCAAACGGCCGTCAAGCCCTACGGCTTCTTTGGAGCTTGCCAGTCCAGTGTCAAAAATCGGTTCAGAAGATATACCCTTTGCCTTGTAATATCAAGTGTACGTTTATAGAGAATAAAAATGAAATAACAGTGTAAGATAATCAAAAGACTCATTATATGTACATTACTCTGTATCCTCCGTCCATTTTATGCCAACTCCGAATTTGAACGATATCGTTCTCATTGACGACAGCCTTTCAAAGTTACTTGTTCGTTTTAACTGTTTCACCGACCACCTCACCTGCTGCCTATCTTCCGAGTCTTTGGGTGAGACGACCGTGATATAGAAACTGACTTTGCACAGACGCGGCCATCCACATTGTCCCAATACTAGATCCAACCTTTGAACCGATGGTAAACATCTCCAATTACAGCGGATCCCGATAGTGACTCTTTCGATCGCATTGTCTTCAGACAGAGCTGAGAATGCGTCGAGAAGGCCAAAAAATGAGTTGTATACATCAGCGGCCACGTTGAGATTGATACGAGCATGGATGTATTTGAGGGTTTTCAACGAGGGAGTAAGCGCATCTGAGAACTTTCAAATTTAAACTCGAGTCGTAGAGAGCTGCGTATAGAAAGCGTATAGATAGATTAGAGATGGAAGAAATTTGCACAAAATAGCGAGCATATACGCACCGACATCGAAAGTTATACTGGTCAGTCGCTTGCAACGACCAGTGAGGGTTACCAAAGACTGAAGCTCATATAAACATTCACATGAGAGCTCCACATCAATATGACGGAGAAGACCTAAGTCGATAAACGGCTGTCCGTCTGTACATTGCAGTGTGGACATATGTGTGAATATCGCGTCGCTACCAAGCCTGATCACGATCTCAGTAAGCTTTAGGGGTAATTGAGGCGAGGTGGGCGGAGGAGAGTCAGGAACCGTAATCCTCTTCAGTCCCAAACGCTTGATATTGGAGCAGGGGAACAAATCCACGATGTTGAAGCCGAAAATATAGAATATGTTCAACTCGGTGATGGTCGGGAGGTGCATAAGATGGAGTAGCGCCAGTCGAAGTGGAGTATCGTTCCATGAAAGTTGTTCTGACAGGGTACAAAACAACAACGTAGCGTGAAGCACGCTAAACGGGACGGCTACAGTGTAGCGTGTGACACGCTCCCGCGGGACCCCGCGGGAGCCTATTATCAATACTTATACTAATAGGGACATTAGATTAGTTGTAATAGTAGTATAATAAATCCACTACATTGCATGCGGCGGCCCAACGGGTGAACACTGCGGCAGGTGTAGGAAGAGCGGCTGCACCTACGTGCGGCTGCATGCAGTACCGAGAGCGGCTCCATCTGTGGGCGGCGGTACGCAGTAGGGGACAGCGGCTGCAACAGCGGGCGGCTGTAAGCAGCAGGCGTGAGCGGCTGAAACAATGAGCGGATGCTCCTGGGGGCGGCTGTACACAATAAGGAGAGCGGCTCCATCTGTGGGCGGCTGTACGCAGTAGGGGACAGCGGCTGCAACAGCGGGCGGCTGTAAGCAGCAGGGGGGAGCCTTCAACAGAAGGCGGCTCTAAGCAGTAGGGACAGCGGCTGCAACAGAAGGCGGCGGCATCACACTGAAAGAAGAGGGGAGGGCATTACAATATATTAAAGGAGCAACCAACTTTGTTACTCTAATTACTGACTCTGATAAGGTAAAAAAAAATGTCAAAACTGCTCTATACAGTCCGACAACGCGGATACTCTATGAAATGTTCCAATAAAAAAATGTATATACATACGCAAACTTGCTATGATTTGCGCGATCGTTTTTTGTCACCTGCGGCATCAGTTGGGGCCTTGCTGCGCTTGCCTTTACCCTTGGCGGGAGCTGCTGGGGTCGGCGTAACGCTGCGGCCGCGGCCGCTGCGACGCAACTCCACGGGTGGTGCAAGGACAGAGGCGGCGGGTTCACGGGCGGCAGGAGGCGTCACTGGAGCGGGTAGGTTCACCGTACCGCTGCGGCTGCGGCCACTGCGACGGAGAGCTGGGGGGCGGCCGAATGTGAAATTGAGGACAGGGGGTTGTCGGCCGCAGGATCCGTGGGTCCTGAGGCGGCACTGGGCGCAAGCTGGATGGTGTCGGCTGCGGGAGGAAGGGGCGCCGCATGCGGGGAAGGGGAACGAGACGTCGTAGGTATGGCGACTTGTCGCACCTGTGCCGCAATTGGCGCCGCAGGGGTACTTGCAGCCTCCGCATGCACATCGCGCGGCTGCGGCCTCGTGCCCTCCTGGTTTTTGTCGTTCTCGCGGCCATTGTTGCTCGGCGGGGTGTTGTTGTTCTCCAGCTGATTGTTGTCGTCCCCACGCGCAGCGTCGGCCATCTCCACATCCTTGCCCTCGCCGTTGGCCTGCTCAGCGGCCTCCTTGTTCTCGCCGTCATCCTCTTCGACCTTCTTGTCGGCCTCGTTTTCCTCGCCGCTATCCTCCTCGTCCTTCTCGTCGGCTTCTTCCTCATCCTTCTCGTCGGCTTCCATCTTGCCCTGCTTGTTGTCATCCACCTGGTCACCCTCTGGCTTGCCCTCCTCATCGCCGGTCAGCTTAGACCCAGTCGCAGCGGCCTCCTTAGCCTCTGCCTCGCCACTGGGCTTGTCCTCCGTACTGCCTTGCGGCTCACCCTCAGTGGTCCGCTTGTCCAGCCCCGCATCGCTCACTTGTTCATGAACCCCTGCCGCCGCCGCCGCCGCCGCCACATTGACATGGGTGTGGGATGAAGTCGAAGCATCAGCCGATGGTTGGTCGGCTTCTTCGTCTTCATCGTGGTGGTGGCGTGGCGGCATCAACAAGTGCGGTTGCGGCGGCGGCGGTTGCTCCTGCGTGGACTGCGGCGTTGCATCGATGACGTAGAGAACGGGGGCAGCATCTTCAACAGGTGTTTGGGTGCCGCTGCCGCTGGCCACATCGCGCCGCCGTCGAATCAACCATTGAGTGATGGTGGAATTGCCTTTCAAAGGCGACTGAGAGCGGGAGCGCGATGAGGGGTTGGTCGGCGGCCGCGGGGCATCCAAGGGAGCAGGAGGCATTGTCGGCCGTGGGAGGAGGGGATTTGTCGCCCACGAACTGGGTTGCGGAACCCCCACATACTCGAAAAAGTGCTGCAACCCTTGCACGATGCTCAGGACTGACTCATTCACCCGCAACATACAGTTGTTGTTATCTTGCAGGAGGAACGCCATCCTGTGCTTCATGTCATCCACGGCGATCTCGAGGTGGTGGACACGGGTGTCGATACTGATTGTCGGCACGTAGTTCGGAGGAGGCTGCTGCATGGTGGGTGGTTGTGTGGCGGCCGCCGCCGCTGATTTCTTGACGGGCCTTTTTCGTGGAGGCTTCGCTGCTGCAGCAGCGGGGGCACTTTGGGTCGCGGATGGGCCAGCATCTGCATTGGCGGCTTGTGGAGCGCGGCGGCGGCGTGGTTTGGGTGCGGCTGCGGCTGCGGCTGGTAGAGGTGCAGCAGACGTGGGGGCAGACGGGGCGAGTGGCTCAGCGGCCGTTGCAGTCGGGTTTGCGTCCTCAGGAAGCCGCAAAATGCGCGCTTGTCCCTGCTCACTGGGTTCGCCCTCCTGGTCGCTGGTGATATAGGCAGCGCTCTTGATGCGGGAGTTGCCGCGGATGCCGCCCTTTTCGCTGGCGTTAGTATACAGGCAGTGCTTCTTTGTCTTCTTGCAGAACAAGCACGCTCCACCTGACCTCGCTTTCTCACAAGGTATGGCATGCTTGAGGCATCGTGGACAGGCGACGGGGAAAAACTCCCCTGAACCATGGTATTCCCGCTTCATCAGCTTCTTCGGCCTCTCCTCACCACCCTCGTCCGACCCCTCTGCCGCCGCCTTTCGCTTCTTAGGTGCCGCCGCCTTGTCCTTGACCTTCGATGGCGCCTTCCCCTTCGCATCGCCGCCCTCATCATTCTGCGTGCCCTCCTGTTCAGCGGCCTTGCCCTTGCCCTTCGCGGCCGCCTGTCCCTTCTTGGTGGGGGGACCCCATTCCTCCGCATCATCCTGCGCAATGGCTTTCTGCGGCTTGCCTTTTCCCCTCGGCTTGCTGAAAATGGTTGCGGCGGCCTTGCCCTCCATGGCGTCGTCGTCATCCTCTTCCTCCTCCACCTCCTCCTCCACCTCCGTCCCGCTGTCGTACTCGCTGCTCTCCTCCCCTTCCAAATCCTCCTCCAAATCCTCCTTGACAATGGCGTCGTTGGCGGCGCGTGTCCTCGCAGCCTTCTTGGCAGTGCGGCTTGCCTTCTGTCGCGCCTTCTGGACGCGGAGAGCCCTCTCCCTTTGCTCCTCTGATGTCAGCGGCATTGTGGTAATTCGAGCCACCTGCTTGACCTTCTTTTTTGGCGGGCCGAACTTCAATGGGGGGCCATTGTCGGGCGTGATGGGATAGTTGACCTGCGTGACAGCAGGTATGGCGGCGCATTTCTTGGCGGCGGCACGTGCAGGTGCTGACCCCTTTTTGGTTGTTGAAGGGCGAGGCGCCGACGCTGCTCCCTTCGGCCGCGGTGTTGGGCCAACGTCGGCCCCAACAGGTGCAGCATCCGATGCCGCTTGGCCCACCGCCGCCACCGCAGGGGTCGTTGAGGGGGGTCGTGGTGCAGATGGAGCCGCCGACGGTTCAGCGGCATTAGGCGTGATAGGCGACAGTGGGGAGGGAATGGAGGATTGGGGTGCGGGCAGCCATAGACGCTATATTTCTATATGAAATGTGGGTAGTTACCCAAGAGCTCAAATAAGACCACAAGGGCAACTACCCATAATTGTTTGGCAGGTGTTTGGCAGGCCATGCCGGGGGGCGGCGGGGGGTAGTTTTGTGATGGCTGGGTGAGCAGAATGATGGTGCACCCTGCCGGGGGTGCCGGGAGGGGTGGCGGGGTGTTTGCTCGCTGTGGGCAGGGGCGCGGGAAGGGCGCGCGCTCGAGGACGCAGCCTAATACATACAAACAATGCACCATTTGATGCTCGGGGGCTCGCGCTCGCTGTAGCGGGCGGCGGGCGGCATTTTCGAGCAGGGAAAAAGCTGGGATGGGTTATGGGAATATTTTGTGATTTATTGGCACCGTTTTCGCGGGGCGGGGCGGGGGCGGCGGGATGGATGCAGCGGGATGGGTTTGGATGACGCATTATTCATAGAATCATTGAAATTTCTTCTTTTCGCCCCGCTTTTCCTTATTTTTATTGAACCTATGTACTCTAATACTATAATACAATGTAATACACGATGAAAAACTGAAGAAATAGGCCGGGAAGCGGTGGATGCGCCAACGAGCATTTGGATGACGCTCGGACGTGCATCCATTTTTGGCAATACTTCCTATTTTCGGCCGCACTACATATTTTGCAATATATCTGACTGGGGAGCGTGCTTGACAGGTGAATAATCAATTAATACATACTAGCTAGTTAAAATACATTCAGTGATACTTTAATGAAGCAACCACAAGAGAGGGGCTTCTAGTCGCGCCCACCCTCGTTGCTCATTCCCCGGTCTACCCTCGCCCTCGCCGCCCCCTCTCGTCGTCCCGTTGCTCCTCGACCTCGTCTCGCTCCTCAACCTCGTCTCGCTCCTCGACCTCGTCTCGCTCGTCGTCCTCATCACATCCGTGCTCGCTCGTCGTCCTCATCTCGTCCGTGCTCGCTGCACGCGTTAGCCCTAGCGCAGGCAGTGCTCACGCTAGTCCGGTGTCGTCTCTGCTCTGGTGTCCACCGTACTGCGCCGCTGTTTGAAGAGGGGAGGAAGGAAGGAAGGAAGGAAGGAAGGAAGGACGAGGGGCAAGAAGCGGCGAGGAGAGGATGTCAGGCATGCGATGGAAACAGAGAGAGCGTGGTACAGTGCAAGCAAGGACTACGGAGGTGACGAGTGAGGCGGTATATCTCGCTCGAACCTCCTCGTACCCTGCCTGCGGCCTCGCGTCTCCACTGTATCGCTCTGCCCTTTCCGGTCTCTACTTCGCACTCCCGCCCCCTGCGCTCGCACCTCCCTCACCTCCGCCCGCCCACTCCCGCCCGTGCTTCTCGCGCTCTGCCCTCCCCACCTCTGCCTTGGCGCAATCGGTGTCCCCCAGTTATCCTCCACCCGTCGGTTGCCGTTGGCCAGTCGGGTCGTTTGTCGTGCCATGATGTGTCATCCGCGTGATGCTGAAGGCCGCCCACATCCCTCGTTCGAGGGGAGGGGCGTCAGAGGAGGCTATGAGGGCTTGAGGAGGTGGTAGGTGACGTGGACCGGAGTGGATGGGTGGGTGGTGATGCAGATGATGGCGAGGGGATGGCGGTGGATGGATGGACGGATGTAGGACAAAATCAACCAAATCGACGGTTGATTTCGGTTTCGAGCGGAGTCTGAAACCTGTCCGCTCATCGTCGACAGCAGCGTTGACGAAGATCGGCAGGTGTAATCTGTTCTATTGAAGATAAAATACGTAGATACATGGCATTAGTATTATACTTCCCAATATCTAATGTTTTCAATCATTTTCAATGATATTAATTCCAATTCAATGAAGGCCGTGGTGATCTTCGTCCACCCCGTCAAAAACCACCTAACAAAGATTAATTTCTATAGAAGGGTTCTACCTACATAACTATGTTAAAATTGCTTGACAATATAGTAGACAGTAATATTAATGATTCTACCGTTGAATTACAGTGAGAAATAAAATTATTGAAATGGTATCTACATTACACTACAGATGGGTAACATATGTATGCTGATTCACAAACTATTCTCTGTCAAAAGCGAGTTCGTCTAGTAAAAATCCATTGCAGACTAAAAAATGGGCTCCGAGCACAATGAAACATAAGTATACTATCTCTAAATGTTATCTAAATACTGAATCTTCTTATCTACTCAAGATCGCCGTCGATCTCGACGTTGTCGACGACGAGCACCAATTTGGACGCACGCGGGCCGGATAACCCAGCCAATGGTGCGCGTCGCGGGAATCGCCGAGATGCGAGATCAACAACGTTCGACGTGGTTGATCTTGCTCTCAACCCCCACCACGCCGCCTCTGTCCCTATCCCCCGCTGTGTGCTCCTCCCCTCGTCTGAGGGATGTAGCCGGCGACGTCTGGCAACACCCGCCATCTGCTCGTCTCCTACAATGAGGAGTATGGGCCGGCTCTCTGGCAACAACCCGCACTCCTGCCTCTGCTCTCGTGCACCGCAAGCCCCTCCCCTCCAACGAGGGATGTGGGCCGATTCTCTGGCACATCCACCCTCCCATATATTCCGTACGTTACCTTCCCCTCCCCTCCAACGAGGGATGTGGGCCGTTTATCCTCACCCTCACCCTTCCCCCTCTCGCGTGCCGTCTGCCCCTTCCCTCGAACGAGGAATGTGGGCGTGTGTGTCCTTGGTCACCACCACCCCGCTACTCCCCTCTCGCTGTGTACGCCTTCTTCGACCAAGGAACCATCTCTCTGTCCCCCTTAACTGCGGACGACAGCCAAACGGCCGAAGTACGAGACCGACTGCCAGCGCAGAGGCCGGATACGACGTCAATGACCTGCGGCGGTGGCGGCCGGTGCGTGCAAGGCCGTGATGCATAGATGGGAGAGTGCGAGGCTGGCGGATGGGCGAACAGGGATGAGGACGGGGGTGATCAGACAAGGCACAACCAAGACCCGACGGACGAACGACGGATGCCAGCGCAGGCTAACAATGGCCGGCGGTACAACACCGGGGACGAGTAGGCCACATGCGGCGATGGGCCAGGACGAGGGACGAGCGTCGGGCAAATATGAGCAATGAAAGTAGTGGGATAGCGGCCAGGACGAGACGGGCGACATCAGGCAACACAGCAACAGTGCTGCGTTTCCGCTGAACCCGCTCCGCTCTTCCTCGCATTTATTCCTCCCCCACCCCTTTCATCCACTACTCCGAATAGCAGACAACGCGAACAGCACGGCGAGGACGATTGGGACGGGAGACAGCGACGATCAGCAAGGGAGCAAGACGGACGCCGGACGACGATGCCAGACGAGCACCCAGAAGGCTGGGAAACGGGTAGGGAGTGCTGGGGATGATCATAGCTACGAACGGACATGGACGGATGACGCCGCGAGCAGGACCAGGAGTGTACAGGAGCAACGGCGAGGGGTGGAAGGCGTAGGGTGACGGTGACCAGTAGTGCTGCCGGATGGACACAGGTAATAACCTGTGTCCATCCCTACCCTCTCCTGTATGCAGTTTATGTACATGAGCTATGTAGTTAAATAATAAATACCCTTTTACTGTATTAATTCAGTTTTGTGCAGAACAACAAGCTCGCCAAAAGCGGTAAGTATTTCCCAAAATGGTAATACAGCCGAACGTCATCCAAATGCTCGCTGGCGCATCCACCGCTTCCCGGCCTATTTCTTCAGTTTTTCATCGTGTATTACATTATATTATAGTATTAGAGTACATAGGTTCAATAAAAATAAGGAAAAGCGGGGCGAAAAGAAGAAATTTCAATGATTCTATGAATAATGCGTCATCCAAACCCATCCCGCTGCATCCATCCCGCCGCCCCCGCCCCGCCCCGCGAAAACGGTGCCAATAAATCACAAAATATTACTATAACCCATCCCCACTTTTTCCCTGCTTGAAAACGCCGCCCGCCGCCCGCTACAGCGAGCATGAGCCCCCGAGCATCAAATGCTGCATTGTTTGTATGTATTATGCTACGTCCTCGAGCATGCGCCCTTCCCGTGCCCCCGCCCACAGCGAGCAAGCACCCCGCCACCCCTCCCGGCACCCCCGGCAGGGTGCACCATCATTCCGCTCACCCACCCATCACAAAACCACCCCCCGCCGCCCCCCGGCATGGCCTGCCAAACACCTGCCAAACAATTATGGGTAGTTGCCCTTGTGGTCTTATTTGAGCTTTTGGGTAACTACCTAGGATTCATATATAATACTAGCCACTACAGGTGGTGCGGGTGCGGGAACAGGAACCTTGGGGACGAGCTTGGCCTTAGGTGTCGGCCTGGGTGGCGGCTCCACTGGCGCAGGGTTGCGAGGCGGCACTGGCTTCGTCGCAGCGGTTGGCGTGGCTGTGGCCACAGAACTCGATGCCGCTGGCACTGGTTTGACGGGCACCAGCTTGACTGGCACTGGCGTGACAGTGGCAGCCGGTGTGGTGATGGATGCCGCCTTCGACTTTGTAGACACCTCTGCTGGTGCAACCGTGGCCTTGGAATTGGATGATGCCGCCTGTTTCAATGATGTCGACGCTGTCGCAGGCTTGGGGGTGGACAATAGGTGCGACGTTGATGCCGTGGCCGCAGTCTTCAATGTTTCCGCGGGGATTGACTTCACCGCTGTTGCCGCAGACTTGAGGGTGGATGCGGACTTTGATGACGCTGCTGCTGGTGCCGCCTTCATGGTAGGCATCGCAGCTTTTGGAGGAGCGGTCGGCTTTACTGAGGGAAGCCTGGGCATCGCCGTGGAGATTACAGATGGGGCGGTAGCAGCCGCTGGGACGTTGTGCGCTTGCTGGGAAGGGGGTCAGATGGATTATGGGCTAGATAACTATGTGTACTCACCTCTTGCGCTGACAGCTGCTGTGCTAACACCTCCAACCACTCTATCTGACTCTTGGCGAGCTTCTGCGACCTCTTGAAACACTTCTTCCACAGGTTGTCGGCTTCCGGCTTGGTGGTGTACGCCATGTAGTCCTTCCAGAAGCCGGCCAGAATCTTGAAATCATCGTGCACGGCGCGCTTGTCATCTTCTGGTAGGCGGTTATAGGAGTCACTGATGCTCTGAACCTGGAGTAAAAGAAAAAATCAATATGAATCTACGAAACAATGATGTGCACTTACTGCAGCCGACCCAATTTCCTCAAACACCTTCGCAATCAATTCACTATTGCCTTGATGATATATACGCGCACAGAGCGCACGGACGTTCTCCTGGACGGTGATGCGAGCAGAGGAAGACATGGCGAGGGGACGATGAGCAGTGATGGACGGTGACAGAAACGAATGTGTCCGTGCACTCAACTTCAACCAAAACGTGACACAAACAAATGCGGTCGCGTGATCACTGAGTCGCTTCATCAGATGATACATCACGTTTCGATAATGGCGATTATCATATCTCATCACTAAGTCTTTAACAAATCTCATCCTCCTCTATAACACCCCTCCTCCTCCTACCAGTACACTCCTTCGCCATGTCAAGCTACCTGAATTGGAAGATTTATTGTATCCCAACCCCACGCCCCCGTTGTGACCAGATCCGTTGACTACGTCGAGCTCTTGGACAGGGAGGGCAAGATGTACTATGTGCCGCGCTTCCTTGTCAATCACGAGGTCATGGAGAATGCAACAGCGGGATATGTCCAACATGCCCCCGGTGTCCACGAGAATGTCCTACCACAGGATGCCGACTTTCTCCGAGAGCTCAACGCGGTAAGTCCTGCCACTCATTTCACGGTAACGAGCTCATTGTGCCGCTGCCGCTCGTAGCATGATGGCCATGTTGCCATTGTCCACGACCAGATCAAAGCCTTGGCCGCACAAAATGGGATGTCATACAAGGAGGCCGCGCGAGATGTGCTTATGTCAAAGCTGGGGCGTTTGCAATCGACGTCGGATGCCCACCAGGTGCTTGAAGATCTCATCACTGAATTCAATACTTTCCTCAAAAATGAACTGCTGGGAGGACTCGGGAAAATTGATGCCATGAGAGCCATGGAAAGGGTTGTGGATGAGCAGGACAGCGATGAAAGTAGCAGTACCGCAGAGCCGATCAATGCAGAACCATCAACATCTACGCACGAGACACAACCAACAACGTCTGCAACAAATGCACCAGCCAGCAGTTCGAGAGCGGGGCCGAGCAATGAAGCAGTGTCGGCATCAGCAGATCAGATGCACACAATGTCGTCAGAAACACATCCAAAGTGCATCAAAACATCGCGGCCAGTCAGGAAAGGTCCAGCGGCATCTAAAGGCAAAACGACAATCAAGCGTGCCGCAAAGCCCAAGGACGATGTCATTGAACTCACCGAAGTCATTGAACTCACAGATTCCGACGGTCATTAGATGTTTGTACTGTTGCCGATTCCATCTATTACATGTAACATGGGTACCATACTTTTGAAATTCACGGTTGTTTGCGAGTCTGGACTGTTCGGCATGTGTGCATACAATTTCATACAACATAATATCACTTGTCGGCATCTATTCTACCCACTTATTTTCCCTGTTGTGCTTTCCTTGACCTGGTGACTACACCGCCCTGTGTTGTCGACGACTCAGCAACATTATTAGCGTGTTGCCTGGTGCCGCTCCTAGTAAGACGCGCTATGGGAATGTCAGGTACTGGAGTTCCAGCAGGGGTTGGGTACGTGGCGTTGGGGGTATTGTCGGCACCTTGCGTGATTAATTTCTTTTTTCCCTGATGACTGCTCCGCTGGACAGGCGTTGTTGGTGGAAGGGCATCACTAGCTGCAGCATCTACGTCGGCATGCTTCTTGGATTGTTCAGCAGGTGTTGTCATGGGAAACGGGGCGGCTTTGCCTTTCTTGTTGATTTGCTTGATCGGTGATGGTGAAGGGGTTATTGCCACAGTATCGATCTGGACAGAAATTCTCTCAGGAGGATCGTCGTCAGCGCCATCAAATGCCGACAGCCCCGCATCAGACATTGGAGCCGCCGCTTCCACATTGCTGAGCCCAACCCTGTCGGCATCTTTGTTGGTCACGTCTACTTGGACCTTGCCCTTTCTCGCAGACTTTGCGGCCGCCGCTTTCTTCTTCCCGCCCCTCTTCTTTGTCGTCTTCTGCGGCACCTCTTCATCCGCGGCTGCTGTTTCTGCAATGCTGACCACTGCGTCATCATCAGCATCTTCGCTCAACCACTCATCTACTTGCACTTTGTTCTTGCCCTTTCTCGCAGACTTTGCGCCCGCCGCTTTCTTCCCACTTGTCTTCTTCTTCTTCTTCTTCTTCTTCATCGGCTCCTCTGCATCAGCGGCCTCAGCGGCATTGTCGCTCGACCCCTCATCAACTGGCACCTTCTTTTTGCCCTTTTCTGATTTTGCAGCCGCTGCTTTTTTCCCACCTTTCTTGACCTTCTTCATCGGCACATCTGTCTCGGCGGCATCCATTTCCAACACTGGATCCTCTGATTCCACATTGCTGAACACAGCTTCATCGGCATCATCATTCAATATATTGTCTGCTTGTACCTTCTGCTTGCCCTTTCCTGATTTTGCAGCTGCGGCTTTCTTCTTCCCACCCTTCTTCTTCTTTGGCATCTCTGTGTTGGCGGCATCTTGTGCCTTCAGCTGGCGGGCCTTCTCACGTCTCTCCTGCTGTGCAACAGTCTTTGCGTTGGCAGCAGCGGGATCCCCAGCCATGCCGTACTGTGCTGGCTGTAGTTTTTGAAGCCGTCCATAAGCTTTGAAGCGGAAGGAATCAGTAGGTCCATACGTGCTCTGACGTTGCCGAATATGATCAAGGCACGCCAAAATGTTGGCCTTTTTCAGTCCATAAGGTCGGTCAAAAGTGAAGAAGTCAGGGAGATACTGCGGCTCTATGTAGAGAGAGGTATTGTTTGCTATATCACTATACGGCGGCACCTTATATTTTAGGGCCGACGCAAGAGCTTAGTATGGTTGTCAGTTGCGGCCGTACATATGAATGTGCCGCAATACGCACCATAGTGGCGTTCCAGAAAGGTACTGAGAAGTTTCGACAATGTCTTAGTGTTTTCTTCGGCATCCATTGCACCGTCTTCCGGCAACACTGGATATCCATCTGTAGAGGTTGTGATCTGAAGCCGCGAGCCAGTTGCCTCCGCGTGCGGGCCATATCCCAGGCCGACTGGCCGCTGGGATGGCATATCGTGCAAGGCCTTGACATAATGGAGGACGTTACGCTGAAACTCTCTCACCAGGTCCTCGTTCCTTTGGCCGAAGGGTTGGGTATGAACACCGATCAAGGATGCGATGTCGTCAAATCTGCCGATCATTGTATAAGATTTGCCAGCAGAGATATTTGAAAAGACGCACACTTCCAAAGCCCACGACCCATTATCCATCCTATATGACACCAAATTGAATTGTAGGATCCCAAATTCGAGATACTGCGCCCGCATTGTTTCGCGGAGCCGCTTCCGCCCGTGCATACGATACATTCTGGAAGATCATCAGCGGCTTACTCATTGATGCCGACAATCACATACTTTCTCTGACGCTCTGCTGGGTTGCCGTGCACCTTTCGGTACTGGATAATTGCTTCAACCTTCGCAAGCTCCTCTGGTTTCAGTGCATTTTTGACTTGACTACGGGCTTTGTTTATGTTGCGTAGGAAGAGCGTGTTGGTGCCGTCAACATGTTTGTTGGATTCGACCAATTCCTTCAGCGCCGCTTGCACCCTATCAGGGAACAATTCGGAGATGATAGAGAATTTGCTGATGATAATAGTACCATCCTTGCCCATTTTCAACCGCGTTTTGGGCCGCCAGTTATTATGGACATAAGCAGAAATGAGCTACATTCAACGGCGGCATCAGCGCACCATTCTTAAATCTGAGGCCGCCAACTCACGCGAATACGTTTCGTCTCCTCGGCCTCGGCCTGCGCCCCCTGACCAGATTCCTCCCAATATTCAAACATCGCAGGTAAGATCCTCTCGCGTAGGATGTCATATTTAACAACTGGATCGAGCTCATTTTGGAACGCCTCCTTGAAGGGTAGAATCGCCTGCCGCTCATTGGTAGTAAAGACAGGCTTTCCCAGCCGTTCGGGGGGCTTGAAAACATAGGTGCGCTTGATTTCGGGGACGACAGGGACTGGCTTTTCCAGATTGAGCAGCGGGATTTTCTGGCGTTCAGTCATAGTGGATGGCAAAAGTGAGAGATCGATACTGACTGCGGTTTGGCTGGTATGCATGAGGCAGACACACAACGTGCCCAAACTGATTGCCGCAAGCGAGATAATCACCTCGAGGAGGGCCTCATGGATGCGGCGTGGTGTTAGCAGATATGTTATATACCGCCGTCAATGTAGTCGAACATCACTGCATTCCACCATGGGTCGTAAACGCAATTACATGACTATGATCGATGGGGATGATATCTCGCTACCAGCAGACGGTGTCGCTTGGGTAGATGTTACCCATGCCGACGGAACAACCACTACGGAGATGATACGTGTCCCTGCGGCCGCTCACTCCGCCTGCTTTAAAGAAGAATGTTGTTCCCCCTATTCTTCCTGCCATAGTGGAGGAGCCGCCATACCAACCCCAGACGATGACACTTTTCCCGCTGCCGCCATACCATACCGCACAAGGTGCGTATATTATTGGTTAAAAGGCCATCTGTACTGATGCTTGCGACAGAAGCAATCCGACTATGTTGCTGACTTTGCGGAGCGTATTCACAACTTTCTCGATGCCTTCATGTCAAGGGAGATCCGATCACCCAGCACTTGCGCTATGTGTCCCGCAAAAAACAATATTGCGATATGGAGATGCTGCGACTGTACCCTGCCGCAACTGCTGTGTAGGTCTTGCATGCGGCACATGCACGCATCCAATCCGTTACATCGGATAGAGTGTTGGACGGGGGACTGCTTTCGAGACGCTGAACTTTGGGAGGTCGGCAGCTATTTGTTGGTGCCGCATAGAGATGCACAACGGCTCTGTCCTTCTCTCACCTTCCAAGTGCGTACTACGAACGAGGAGAGCAAAGATCGGATCTGAAAGAGCAGGCCGACTGGGTTCAGAAACAGCAACATACAACACCGTCGGCATCTCCTCCTGCCACAGCTGCTGGCGATCAGGCATTTCGCACAAAGGCGGAGGCGATCCACGATTTTTTGACCTTCCAGAGTAACGATACTGAGCTGACCGCCGCCGAAGAAGAAGAAGAAGAAGAAGACGAAGAAGATGATGATGATGACGATGCAACTGAGGTTGAAGTACTTGCGCCATCATCAATAGAACCCATTGATTGGTCCCAGGCATGTTCCGCAGGTATGAGCTGTATACATCTCAGGAAAATAATGATCGTGACACCAGTGTGCAGATGAACCTGCTGCCGATCACAATGCACAGACCAGTGGTGAACATGGGTCCAATGAGCCGCCGCCAATGTCGGCACATAGCGGCAGCGACGCGGGCTATGCCCCACAACCAGAGGCAATGAATAGCACCTTTGTCCGCGTGGTCCACACAAATGGTCTTCACTATATCCCACTGGTATATTGTACATGCAAAGGTAGAGAGTCAACGCACTGTGATCTCATTGCCTCTCGCTTGGTGCCGACAAGCTTCGCCCGCTATAGCACTGTCTTCACAGTGGCCGTACTGGATGACTTTCGGCTAGCCAATTTGGAATGTAAAACATCGGCATATCAGTATTTTCAAAAGCTACGTCGGCTCACAGCACCTGTTGCACCTTCCGATGTTACAAACCGCTACCCAGAACTCCGTCGTATGTCGCGGCTCTGGAGGTGGTTCAAACATTTAAAGTGGGCTGGCTTTGCACAGACTGCGGCGGATGTCCACAATCCGACGGCTGGACAACTGACCCTGTTCTGTCCTGCATGCCCACAACCAAATGTAAACCTTCCTGCTGATTGGAAGCAGGACCCTAACAGGTGCGTGTGTGGTCTCCGCATTTGCCGCTGAACACCTAAACATGCTCTACAGAGACGTCTACGTGCGGACCTTTGTGGCCGATGGCAATTTCAAGGCCGACCACGTTCGTCAAGCCAGCGGCGACAAAGATGTATGGCTTTCTGAAGGCGGGGCATGATGCCGAAACGCCAGGTCTACAAGGCATTTCTGGATGCGGCAACAAATGAATACAAGGTGAGACAATGCTTTGGTGCCGCCGTAATGCTGCAGCTGAAACCAGTATTAAAGAAAGCACCATGTCAATCAAATTTTCGTGTGCTGGAAATGGCCATGTTGCTCTCGAAGGCCTGCGATTGCACAGGAGTAGTGAGCGTGGCTTGCGCACGTCATGGATGCTATGCTCCTCAGAGTCTAGTTAATCTCTTTCGCGGTGAACAACAGCGTAATGTCGACTTTGCATTCCTAGCCGCTCTACGCACCACGCACACGGAGGGTATTGAACGTGTATTGTTCATATATGATATTGCGTGTCAATATCAAGTCCATGTCCTGGATCGCATCGGCACGCAATTACCAGAAGATGTTCAAATCGACTACGCAATTGGGATGTTTCATGTCCATGCTCACCAGGAGGAGTGCTTTTACCGCTTTGCCCCGTCATTCATTCCTGGAGCGGGTAATGTAGCAGGTGAAATCCTCGAACATTTGTGGTCGGGTCTCAATCCGATTTCATCGTCAACACGTACTATGACATTGGCGGCACGGGCGGCAACTCTGGAGGATCACACCTCCGACAGCAACTTCAAAAAGACGATTAACATGCGTGTGTATTTTATTTATTGCCCGCTGCTGCTGTCCTGATTCCCATGCACAGCGATCGCACTCTGCGGCAAGTACATGGAGGCATGGCGCGGCAATAAACATGCCCAGAAATACTACATGGATTTTATACAGGGACTCGATGCGACCGACATAGAACAGTGGGACGATGCCATACTGCAGGCTGAAAAAGATCGTGCCGATGACCCATCTGCTATGGATATTCTGAAAGCAAAGGTGAAGCCGTCGGCCGCTGTGGCGGCAGCCAATAACGCACTGGAGAAGGCGGAGCCATCCCTCAAAAACTGGTTCAATCTTGCATTCCAGATTGAAGAGGTTCAGTATGTACACTATTTTGTATTATACATGCCGCTGTCTGACTATTTAATAGGTTGGATATTTTGGATCGAGTACGCCGCCTGCGTCGGCAACCACGTGAGCCAGATCGTCAAAAGATCCAAGAGATGCGTCGTGAGCTGAATGCTGAGTTCGACATCCTTACTGGCTTTGAGCGGAAGTTGGGGATAGAGCTGTGTGCACTCCAAAACATGTGTACTCGTGCCGATCTTGAACGGTTCAATACATTGGAAGATGCGGAAGGAGACTCTGCTGCAGATAAAGCCGCCGCCGATGCAGAGGGCACAGTCCCACCTGAAGAACGCATCATCGGCTTCCCATCAAATGCCGAGCTCACTGGTGATACAAAGAATATCAAGAAATCTGGTCACACCATGCGGCGATATCGAAACAAGAACTTCAGTACAGGATTAAGAGGGCGGACATTTTGCTCAGTCGGCTCCGCGAAGCCATTGCCGATAAGTCATTCCAATATTCCCATGTTATCCGCCCCGCTCCAAAGAAAGCTGTCCGTACACGCGCATATGCCGCCAATGCCAAGATTACCCATAACATCATCCTCTTGTCCAAGCTGTATACATCAAACAGGGTGCGGCTAGTGCATTTAGGCGCTGGTGCCGATCTACTTCAACGTTTCAAAATACTTGCAGCCGACGATGTGGCAGCAAGTACTGCCATTGTGAATCCGAATATACCAGGGTCGAAGCAACTGAAGTTGTCTTGGATTTGGGCTCTCGATGCACTTGATGTAAGTAACCCTGAAGGACTGCGTGAATGTACGTTTTACATATCCTGTGTTTGTGTTTCGGCCGCGCACTTACCACCCTGTCAGTTCAACGAGTTCATTATCTCCGCGCACGAGCAGCCAAAAATCGATGGGCCGAAGAACTTCGTCTAGTTGCCTACGAGATGGACTGGACAGTAGGATTTTATAAAAAGCAAGTCAAAGTATGGCAAGAACACCGTCAATGTGCGAATGAGCGGCAAAATGAAGGTGCCGCTGCGTACGCCTCCAGACAGATGAGCATGTGGCAGATGGTGGCCAATAACGCGGAAAGACGGTTTTCGGAGGTTAAAAAGATGGGTATATTGCTAGGTAGACAACAAATATAATAGATTGGTAAGAATATGGATTGCTGCGGCCAGCGGCACCATTATCAACATAACTAACAAGCCGCTGCACAGCCGCTGCTGGTTATTACATAAGCATCAATACACAATGCGCGACCAGTGTTCATTATCTATTCTTGATCTCTTATCATCAACGTCACCATGCCTCCAGTGCGTTTTGTCAATCCGCTCGACTATGTTTACAAGCGCTCGGTCAACACAAGAACCCACAATGCCCAAAGGGTTCTCAATTGCTTTGAGCCTCGCTTCAGGATGATACTTTTGGTCTACCTCGAGTCGAACGACCCCCGGAGGCAACAGATCCGTGGACTCCTCAGGTCCGAAATAGTGAGTACCAGCATGCGTTACGCTGATCTGAAACACTGATGCAGCATGTAGGCATGCATCGCGGCCAAAATCGGTACCTATTATGTTCAGGCGCTGCCAATTAGAATCCCGCCTATTGTTGCTTCGCTCGTTGGATGCACCGACGACATCTTGGCTGAGGACCCGCTCGAATTTGACTCTGACTTCATGGACTACTTGCTCACTAGCCTCCCCGACAATCACGAATGGGGCCCAGTGACATCATATTACAATGCCTGGTGGAGGATATGGGAACCAAAGCCTAGGGAGTCTCCTGTCTATGTCCAGGCCATGTTGGACGTGCACGAACAACAAACCGTATGACCCCGCCCGAAACTGGGATACTGATATCCCTATTGTTCGCAACAAATATGAAGATGTTGTTGGGAACGTTCCTCTACCACTATGCGAGAATGAGGATTGCCCAAATCCTGCCTACTACAAGGGTGCACTTGGGACTATCTGGCTGGCAATCCAGGACATTAGTGCCAAACTCGATGGGTATGCCCGCATTTTAAGGGCTCGCATGGACCGCGAATTTCAGCAGGCGCATGTCGCGGCCCTCATACTTGAAGCCGCTACCAAGAACGAAGATGAGCAAGGCGGCGCCACTGTTGCTGCTGCTGCTGCCGCCGCCGCTGCCGATCAGCCTCTAGCCGACCGTGCCGATGAAGTTCGCGACCAGGTCTTGCGCCGACCCAGGGCTCCGACTGTCGTATCGGAGATGCTGAAGAGGGGTCAGCTAGACATTGCTGCTCTCAATGAATTGTCGGAACGTTATTATGCTGGGCAGCCTTTCTCCGACGTGGCCGCACCTTCTACCAACTCTGAGCATGCAGTTGGTTCAGATGATGGGGATATAAACGAAGCACAGTTGAGAGAATTGAACGACTCTCACCATATCCCCGACCTGGAAGGTGACAACATCCCTGACATAGTCAACAGTCATCCCTCCTGAGTGCGTTCAACAGCAGCTGCAATGGACGGCCCACCCGACTGGCCAACTACCATCTGCGTAAACGAGAGAACACAAGAGGAGTTTAGTGCCAAGATCTTATCAATCCCCACTTCCATGCCAGCTCCCGCCCCAGGTTACCTTGAACAAAGGCCGCCGCCGCCGCCGCCGACACTGACAACATCTCAAGCGGCATCATTAGAGCCGACCAACAAGGAACCCATTCACCGAAGCAGCCGCGACCGCACTCCGCAAGCTGCTGTGGCGGAAACGTCAACCGCTCCAGTGAAGGTCGGCCATCCATTGGCGGACCTCTTGTACAAGGCACTTGAAGCCGCACAGCCTCGGCCTGTGTTGACTACATCACGGGAAACATCAGCGGCCTCCTCCCATGGTTATGAAGATGCCGCCCCCCCTCCAATTGCGAAAGTTGAATTTGATGTTGAGGCGAGCGACATCTCGGACTCTGAGACGGATGTACGCAATGCAGTGATGATGATGGCTGATGCTTCTGACAATGCATCACGCACTGTTCAACAACGTGCAGATGTACAATTTGACATCGCCATTAGCGATGTGTCTGACTCCGAGGACGAGCAAGGTGCCGCCAATGTCCCTGCTGTCGATGTCCAATTCGGAATCGATGCTAGTGATGTTTCGGATTCTGATGGGGATGTTGCCCCCACTGCCACTGCAGTTGTTCTTGCCGACAATGATGCATACCAAGCCGCCGCCATTGTCCCTCCAGTCAACGTGAACTTCGCCATCAATGCAAGTGATGTCTCTGATTCTGATGGGGATGACACTGCTGCTGCTGCCGCTGCCGCTGCAGGTCATTACTCCTGACAATGTTGCATTCAACATTTCTGCCAGCGACGTGTCGGACGGACCACCAGGGGCTCTCCCTTCCACTGCGGCCTTCGTATTCAATATTTCTGCAAGCGAGGTCACCGCCGCCAATTCTGATGCCGCGCACCCTGCTGCCGCTCACTCTCCTGTAAGTTCCATTCAACACCGATGATACAAATTCTCATTCACCCCTACAGCCACAGCGGCAGCGGCGGTACTTCGATGCCACGTCCTTCAAGGATGTTCCGACAGAGCTGTTGATGGAGGATGACAATAATGCAGACGATGCCGACGACGAAGAGGCCGACGAGGACGAGGACCGAGGAAGAGGCCGACGAGGACGAGGAAGATGCCGACGAGGGCGATGAAGATGCCGACAATGAGATTGACGAGGACGATGAAGAAGAAGATGATGATGGTGGTGGCGAGGAATATGAAGGTAGTGAGCAGGATGAGGATGATGAGAATGGCAATGATAGTGGTGAGGATGAGGGAGATGGAGAGGACAATGGCAGTGAAGGTGGGCAAGAGGAGGATATATACCAGAGCACATAAGAACTTGAAGTAGATACAGACACTTGGTCATCATGCTGTTGGGGTGATAATTGGATCCCAGAAATTCATTTGTAGATTCTGTGTGGAACTGGCTACTTTTGTACAATGCAAGTGCCCCTAGCATAGACGCACTAGCAAGGAGTGCGTAAACAATGTTTAGAGCCGAGCATAGTGGCAAGTGCACTCGTATGATAAGCAAGTGTCCCCAGAACAAAGATACATACCAGCTGGTACAGCACCTGAAAGGGCTAGCTGCTGTCCCTGCAGGAGTGAGCCGCTCACAGTAGCACCCGCTGGTTGTACCGCACAGTTCTGGACAGTAGTTGCTGCAGCCACCAGCTCATGGAGTCGCGTACTGAATGCCGCTGGATTGAGCAAGCTTAGCTGCAGTGACTGTCAGATAAGATGAACATAGAGGGCGGGAAAGAGGGTAGAGGCAATGATTATTGGATTGACAAAGCCGCCAAAGGATCTAGGGACAGGTGTATAGTGGTAAAGTGAGGGAGAGGGAACATCTATACAAATAATAGACACTTGTTGGCACAGAAAAAAATACAACAGGCGCTGGTGGGTAATGGTGCAGAAATAATATGCTTTGAACGGAGGTGTGCTGAGTCTCGAAATGAATGTCGCAAGGACAGCATGGCAGCGTGCCGACAAAGGTGATAAGCCAGGAAATGACTGTGAAGTGGTCATTGCCTCAATCCAATGAAGGATGGGGTGGGATTGAACCAGGATGACAATTGTATATGTCACATTTGCAGCCGCGGTTCATACCGCCGCATGCCGCACTGCGCAGAGCAGCAGCCACACCAATAGCTGCTCTGCCTGGTGCAGGGTGCCGCTGGCAGTAGTAGCAGCGGTTGTATTTGCTAGGAATGGCAGCTACTTCTGCGAGCAAGCTGTATTTGGCACGGCCAGCGGCAACTGCTGCGAGCTGCTCCCCGCCTGGCAAGGGCGGCAAACAACTGCGAGCGGCACAATGGGCGGGCACAGCGGCTACTATTGCGCGCGGCTCTGGTTGCTGGGGCCGGTGGCTCCAGCAGCTGGCGGCTCCCTGGGACTAGTAGAGCAGCTCCACCAGGGAGCGGCTAGCTGCACCAGGGGGGGCTGCTGCTATTGCGTGCGGCTCTGGTAGCTAGGGACGGCGGCTCCACCAGTGAGCGGCTAGCTGCACCAGGGGGGCCGCTGCTATTGCGGTCGGCTCTGGTTGCTAGGGACGGCGGCTTCAGCTGCTAGCGGCTCGCTGCACCAGGTGGGCGGCTCTGGTAGCTAGGGATGGCGGCTCCACCAGCGAGCGGCTAGCTGCACCAGGGGGGCTGCTGCTATTGCGGTTGGCTCTGGTTGCTAGGGATGGCGGCTCCAGCAGCGAGCGGCTCACTGCACCAGGGGGGGCCGATGCTATTGCGGTCGGCTCTGGTTGCTAGGGATGGCGGCTCCAGCAATGAGCGGCTAGCTGCACCAGGGGGGCCGCTGCTATTGCGGTCGGCTATGGTTGCTAGGGATGGCGGCTCCAGCAGCGAGCGGCTCACTGCACCAGGGGGGGCCGATGCTATTGCGGTTGGCTCTGGTTGCTAGGGACGGCGGCTCCAGCAACGAGCGGCTAGCTGCACCAGGGGGGCCGCTGCTATTGCGGTCAGCTATGGTTGCTAGGGACGGCGGCTTCAGCTGCTAGCGGCTCGCTGCACCAGGTGGGCGGCTCTGGTAGCTAGGGATGGCGGCTCCACCAGGGAGCGGCTAGCTGCACCAGGGGGGGCTGCTGCTATTGCATGCGGCTCTGGTAGCTAGGGATGGCGGCTCCACCAGCGAGCAGCTAGCTGCACCAGGGGGGCTGCTGCTATTGCGGTTGGCTCTGGTTGCTAGGGACGGCGGCTCCAGCAGCGAGCGGCTCACTGCACCAGGGGGGGCCGATGCTATTGCGGTTGGCTCTGGTTGCTAGGGACGGCGGCTCCAGCAACGAGCGGCTAGCTGCACCAGGGGGGCCACTGCTATTGCGGTCAGCTATGGTTGCTAGGGACGGCGGCTTCAGCTGCTAGCGGCTCGCTGCACCAGGTGGGCAGCTCTGGTTGGTAGGGACGGCGGCTCCTCCAGCGAGCGGCTCACTGCACCAGGGGGGGCCGCTGCTACTGTGGGCGGCTCTGGGAGAACACTATGTTCTAAGGAAGGCTAATCTGGGATAGGAGCCTGAGGTTCTTACAACTGTTTCCAATGACGATCCTTCAATGGCTCTGACTGCAGTTCTGATACAATTGCATTCGACTTGAGGAGGCCCCGCAAGGTACGTTGCACGTATTCGAAAGCAGTGTACTGCCGCATCCTTGAGGGCATATCTCTCGTGAACATTAAGAGGTTGTCATGTTTGTTCCCTCGATTTCCTGGTCTGCACTGTCACTGATGATAGTTCCCTCAACTCGCCCATCTGACCCTGTATTCCCAAAAGTATTGGCGACACCATCAAATACCGCAGTTCCCCTAACACTGGATGCAAGCATGTATGACACATCAATACGAGGTGAAGAGCTTCCTTTGCCCAACAGACGAGATCATATTCTTCTTGTACCCTGTTCAACTTTCCTAGCAAATAGAGCCGCGCACCATAGTAAATGCTCGAGCCGCTCGCAATATTAGCCGCCCCCCTGGCACCTGTAGTGGCTAGTATCATATATCAATCCTAGGTAGTTACCCAAAAGCTCAAATAAGACCACAAGGGCAACTACCCATAATTGTTTGGCGGGTGTTTGGCAGGCCATGCCGGGGGGCGGCGGGGGGTAGTTTTGTGATGGCTGGGTGAGCGGATTGATGGTGCACCCTGCCGGAGGTGCCGGGAGGGGTGGCGGGGTGCTTGCTCACTGTGGGCGGGGGCGCGGGAAGGGCGCGCGCTTGAGGACGCAGCCTAATACGTGCAAACAATGCAGCATTTGATGCTCGGGGGCTCGCGCTCGCTGTAGCGGGCGCCGGGCGGTGTTTTCGAGCGGGAAAAAATGGGCGGGGGATTGGTAATATTTATTAGCACCTTTTGGCACCATTAGCGGGAGGAGCGGAGAGGGCGGCGGGATGGATGCATCGGGATGGCTTTGGATGACGTTTAAATATAGAATTGTGAAAAATCTTGCTTTTGCTTCGTTTTTCCTTATTTTTATTGCGTGTATGTTGTCTAATACTATACTACTATGTAATCCAGCCAGAAAAACTGAGCAAAACGGACGGGAAGCAGTGGATGCGCAACCGAGCATTTGGATGACGTTCGGGCGCTTTACCGTTTCGGGCAATACTTACCGTTTGGGGAGATGTTGATATTCCTGCGCGCATATGAATTACTAAGATTTATACCATAGTATATCATCTATATATTGAAGACACCATACATAGGCTATATACAGCGACTACGCACGCAAAAGACAACCGCTGCGCCCGTCATGCAACGTGCAGGCGCAATCCATCCCTCCATATTGCTGCTCCCCCTACCCCTGATCCTGCTCGCGGCCTGGCATCCATCTATGTGCGTTCGTGGTCATGTTCTTGACTACCAACCACCCTCCCTAAACGTGCGCTATCCGCCAGCCTCGTCGTCGCCCGTTTTGCCTCGTCGTCGGCCCTCCGTCTTGCCCGTCGTCAACCGTGCCCTCGCTGGTCGTTGTTGTCTTCCATCTGTCGCCACCCTCGCTGAGCTGTTAGTCTCGCTCGCTATTCATTGAGCTGGGCGACCGAGGCTGGGCAGGGACAAGTACCAGGATGAGCGAGACAGGCAGGAAATGCAGCGTCAGCGACGGTGCAGCGTTAGTCGCTGTCACTGGTCTCGCTCCTCCCTGTCCGCCATCGTACTCGTCACCGTTCTTGTCCATCCTTGTGCGTCGTTTGGTCGTCCTCGATGTGGCACCGTCGCCCCGTCGTCAGTCCTGCGCTGATGTCCGTCTTTGGTCCATTGTCGGGTCTCTGTCGGTCCGTGCTCGCTCATCTGCCGCCCCTGCACTCGCTTGAATCTCCCTCTACGCCCCACGGCTGCTGCACGCACCCGCCGCCACCCCCCGTAGGTCGTTGAACGCTTTTCTTCGGCCTGTGCGCTGGCGGATGGATTCATGCATCCGCCGTCGCCCGTCGTCCGCAGCTAGATGGGGAGGGAGAGAGCGCCGCCCTCTTGTTCGATCGGAGACACACGGTGCAAGACGTAGGGGGAGTGGTGACCAAGGACGCGCAAGCCCACATCCCTCGTTCGAGGGGAGGGGCAGACGGCGTGAGAGAGAGAGAGAGGGGCGAGGGCAGTGACAGCTAGCCCACACCCCTCGTTCGAGAGGAGGGGCGTGATATGAATGGGACGGGGTACAATGAACCCGGGCTATAACCCGCGTTGAAGGAGACACAGGAGGAGGGGGACGAAACAGCTGGGCGGCATAGGGGTGGGTTGTTGACAGGTGGTCGACAGATTGCCGGCCCACATCACTAGTGCCTACCACTTTTTTTCATAAAATTACTGCAACTCTCAGCACGACTTTTCAGTATTTGCCGTCCGAATTAATGAAACGATCCTGCCGTGAAATTTAATGATCGCGCACACGGCAATTTTTTCATATTTTGCCGTGTTGCAGGATCATTCCACTTGTGCTGGCAATTTCATATTTTGCCGTGTATTTTTTCATATTCAATTTCATATTCTGCCGTGACATTTTCATTAGTTCTCGTAGGTGCACGCTCATTTCCTGCTGTGTGCGCGCTCATTATTTTTTGTGAGTGCGCTCAAATTCTCTCGTGTAGGCGATCATTATTTGCTGTATGCGTGATCATTAAGTGCCGTGTGTGGGATCATTAAATGCCATCTGCAGGATCATTAAATGCCGCGTGCGGGTTCATTAAGCGCCGTGTGCGCGCTCATTAAATGCCACGTGTGGGATCATTAAACACTGTGTGTGGGATCATTAAATGCTGTGTATGCGCTCATAAAATGCAGTGTGCGGGATCATTAAGCGCCGTGTGCGTGATCAATTACTGCTGTGTGCGTGATCATTTATTACTGTGTGCGGGATCATAAAATGCAGTGTGCATGATCAATTACCACCGTGTGCATGATCATTAAGTGCCGTGTGCGCGCTCATAAAATGCCGTGTGCATGATCAATTACTGCCCTGCGCAGGATCATTTACTACTGTATGCAGGATCATTAAGCGCCGTGTGTGATTTTATTCTTTGCTACATGCGGGATCATTAAGTGCCATGTGCGCGCTCATAAAATGCTGCGTGCATCATCATTAAGCGCCATGTGCATGATCAATTACCACCGTGTGCATGATCATTAAGTGCCGTGTGCGCGCTCATAAAATGCCGTGTGCGTGATCAATTACTGCCCTGCGCAGGATCATTTACTACTGTATGCAGGATCATTAAGCGCCGTGTGTGATTTTATTCTTTGCTACATGCGGGATCATTAAGTGCCATGTGCGCGCTCATAAAATGCCGTGTGCGTGATCAATTACTGCCCTGCGCAGGATCATTTACTACTGCATGCAGGATCATTAAGCGCTATGTGCGGGATCATTTATTGCTGTGTGCGGGATTATTAAGCGCCATGTGCGGGATCATTTATTGCTGTGTGCGGGATCATTAAGCGCCATGTGCGGGATCATTTATTGCTGTGTGCGGGATCATTAAGCGCCATGTGCGGGATCATTAAATGCCATGTGCGCGTTCATTAAATGCCATGTGTGGGATCATTAAATGCCACGTGCGGGATCATTAAGCGCCATGTGCGCACTCATTAAATGCCACGTGCGGGATCAATTATTGCTGTGCGCAATATCATTTCTGTCCCAGGTATATCACATGAGCATAGACCACATGACTAGGGGTGGGAACTGCTAAAAATAGCTAATATCTATTATTGGTATGGGGTGCATATGGGTGGCTGTCCTGCATCCGTTAGATAGATATAGAACTATTATATATCATTAGAAGCGTATTTTTGAGCTGAATCCATCTGTAAAGGTTTCATGGTTCTAGCATCACTGGCTGCTGAGATAATAGCAAAATACTGTGTTCTTTAAATAGAAATAGCGTAAATCATGAATTTCTCAGCGCCCAGGCAGTATTTTCCCACGATCTAAATTGAAACCTGTACTTCAAATGCATATCTATAAGATCAAATTAGAATTATGCTTATCGGATTGCTAATGCTTATGCAATACCCTTATCAAAATATAAATTGATTAGGCTCTAGTGCCTGCAATAATTGGAATATTGAAATAATTTAAATTGGTCCTTTTAAATCTCATGCTAGCCTTTTAGATCCCCAAGTAACTAATTGAATTTAGAACTTTACCTGATGTCATCCTACGAGAAATGCTGCAATATCTATGCTGCTCTACCGATTGATGTACATGAAATTTTGATGTGCTGTCAATGTAGGTATCCATAAAAAGTTATTTAGAATCCATATTTTTAGTTTGTGGGATATTACCATACCTCCAATATAGTTAACTCAGAATCACCTCTCTGAGCAGGTGTTCGAAGTACCTATATGCATACCTACCCACTTTGCTCAATTCTGTAAGGTGCCAACCTTAGACAACTCAAGGATATTGTAATCTGAGCTTTACTTCAATGATATTTTATTCCTGGGCTCTTTAATTCATACACCTATCTCACATAACAGAGAAAGTGGGTAAGTATGCATATAGGTACTTCAAACAACTGCTCAGATAGGTGATTCTGAGTTAGCTATATTGGAGGTATGGTAATATCCCGCAAACTAAAAATATGGATTCTAAATAACTACTTATTGCTACCTACATTGACAGCACATCAAAATTTCATGTACATCAATTGGTAGAGCAGCGTAGATATTGCAGCATTTCTCGTAGGATGACATCAGGTAAAGCTCTAAATTCAATTAGTTACTTGGGGATCTAAAAGGCTAGCATGAGATTTAAAAGGACCAATTTAAATTATTTCAATATTCCAATTATTGCAGGCACTAGAGCCTAATCAATTTATATTTTTATAAGGGTATTGCATAAGCATTAGCAATCCGATAAGCATAATTCTAATTTGATCTTATAGATATGCATTTGAAGTACAGGTTTCAATTTAGATCGTGGGAAAATACTGCCTGAGCGCTGAGAAATTGATGATTTACGCTATTTCTATTTAAAGAACACAGTATTTTGCTATTATCTCAGCAGCCAGTGATGCTAGAACCATGAAACCTTTACAGATGGATTCAGCTCAAAATTACGCTTCTAATGATATATAATAGTCCTATATCTACCCAAGGGTTGCAGGACAGCCACCCATATGCACCCCATACCAATAATAGATATTAGCTATTTTTAGCAGTTCCCACCCTCCTAGTCATGTGGTATAAGCTCATGTGATATACCCAGGACAGAAATGATATCGCACATGGCATTTAATGATCGCACATACAGCAAATAATGATCCCGCACATGGAAATAAATGATCCCGCACACAGCGCTTAATGATCCCGCACGTGGCATTTAATGAATGCGCACATGGCATTTAATGATCCCACACATGGCGCTTAATGATCCCACATGCAGCAATTAATGATCCTGCACGTGGCGCTTAATGATCATGCACACAGCATTTTATGAGCGCGCACGTGGCATTTAATGAGTGCGCACACGGCATTTAATGATCCTGCACATGGCGCTTAATGATCCCACACTCAGCATTTAATGATCCCGCACGTGGCATTTAATGAGTGCGCACATGGCATTTAATGATCCCGCACAGAGCTTAATGATCCCGCACACAGCAATAAATGATCCCGCACATGGCACTTAATGATCACGCACACAGCATTTTATGAGCGTGCATGCAGCATTTAATAATCCCGCACGTGGCATTTAATGATCCGGCACAGCGCTTAATGATCCCGCATGCAGCATTTAATAATCCCGCATGTGGCGCTTAATGATCATGCACACGGCATTTTATGAGCGCGCACATGACACTTAATGATCCCGCATGTAGCAAAAAATAAAATCACACATGGCGCTTAATGATCCTGCATACAGTAGTAAATGATCCTGCACAGAGCAGTAATTGATCACGCACACGGCATTTTATGAGCGCGCACACGGCACTTAATGATCATGCACACAGTGGTAATTGATCATGCACACTGCATTTTATGATCCCGCACACAGTAATAAATGATCACGCACACAGCAGTAATTGATCAGCGCTTAATGATCCTGCACACTGCATTTTATGAGCGCCCACACAGCATTTAATGATCCCGCACACGGCATTTAATGATCCCGCACGCGGCATTTAATGATCCTGCAGACAGCATTTAATGATCACGCATACAGCAAATAATGATCGCCTACACGAGAGAATTTGAGCGCACTCACAAAAAAAAATGAGCGCGCACCTATGAGAACTAATGAAAATGTCACGGCAGAATATGAAAATGAATATGAAAAAATACACGGCAAAATATGAAATTGCCAGCACAAGTGGAATGATCCCGCAACACGGCAAAATATGAAATTGCCAGCACAAGTGGAATGATCCCGCAACACGGCAAAATATGAAAAAATTGCCGTGTGCGCGATCATTAAATTTCACGGCAGGATCATTTCATTAATTCGGACGGCAAATACTGAAAAGTCGTGCTGAGAGTTGCAGTAATTTTATGAAAAAAAGTGGTAGGCACCACTCCCCACATCCCTCGTTGGAGGGGAGGGGCGCACGGCGGGTGTTGCCAGAAAGCGCCGGCTACATCCCTCAGGCGAGGGGAGGAGCACACGGCGGGGGATGGGGGCAGAGAGGCCGCGTGGTGGGGGTTGAGAGCAAGATCAACCACGTCGAACGTTGTTGATCTCGCGTCTCGGCGATTCCCACGACGCGCATGATTGGCTGGGTTATCCGGCCCGCGTCTGTCCAAATTCGTGCTCACTGTCGACAACGTCGAGATCGACGGCGATCTGGAGTCGATAAGAATATTTAGTGTTTAGATAACATTTAGGGATAGCGTACTTATGTATTTTTGTGCTTGGAGACCATGTTTTAGTCTGTAATTCATTTTTACAAGACAAACTTACTTTTCACAGAGAATAGTTTACGAATTAGCATACATATGTTATCCATCTGTAGTATAATGTAGATACCGTTTCAATAAATTTATTCCTCACTGGAATTATACGGTAGAATCGTTAATATTACTGTCTAGTAGCCACTCAAGCAATTTTAACACAAGTATATAGGTAGAAGCCATCTACAGAAATTATTCTTTATGACCTTTTTTTTGGCGGTGCTGACGAAGATCACCACGGCGGCGATAAAATCACGTATAACAATATTTCACTCTATTTTCTAATTTATATATTTAGAAATACAGACCTATATACATGTGTCTAACTATGTACACAGTAACTTACGAACTTACAAAGGCTGAACATCGTCGACGTCGACGTCGATGCAATGTCGACGATGTTCGGGAGAATTTAGAACTCCGCTTCAAACGAAATCAACCAATCGATCATGGTTGATTTTGCCTTCCGTCCTCCACACACTCCTTACTCGCCGCCGTCTCCTACCAGCGCCGTCATCATCTCACCACCATCTCCAACCACCGCTTTGATGTTGCGTTCACGCTCCTCCCCTCCAACGAGGGATGTGGGCAGGTGGCTTTCAACCAGACACGTCGCAACGAAACGGTGACATCGCGACACTGCCGAAGGCGAGACACGGCCATGAAACAACACCGGAATCCGGCCACCATGCCCTCAACAGCTACACACCGCCACAACAAACGAAGGACGGAGGAGACGGCAAGGACGAGGGTTGGAGGGGCAGTGGTGATAGGCGGTGTGCATGGTGCACAGCACAGAGGAAAGGGAGCGGCCGGGGAGTTATCAGTGCGCAGGAGGGGGAAGACGACGCCACGACACGGGAGGGAGGGAGTGGGTAAGGACAGAGTGCATAAAAAGGCGGCGTGGCAACGGTGAGGCGAGACAGGCGAGAGACGGGTAAGCAAGGTGAACATGCCCGTTCACCATGTCGTCCCCACCCACGTCGTTCTCCTTTCCATGCTGTCACGCGAAGGGCAGCGCATTGAATCAGCAGGAGTAGCCCTGGGAGGCGCACACGCCGGGAGCGGGCAGGCGAGGTCGAGAATGCGCGAACGTGGCCTAGCACCTCGTTTGTTGCTTCTCTTCGTTGCATGGCTCGCTCAGTCGTGTCCACCTCACTCCCCTGCTTCCGGGCCTACCCGCTCCTTTCCTCTTGCTGCTCCGCATCCCATCCCCCTTGCTTCCTTGCATATTTCTCCGTGTATAGTAGTACATGTAAATACATATATATTGCTCTAATATATATATATATATACCAGAATCAAAACACCCCAGCACAGTAATACCCGGTGACACAGAGGAACGAGCAGAGGAATGAGCAGCCTGCATCCCAAAGTAGTAGCAATTTCCAAAAATGGATGCACGTCCGAACGTCATCCAAATGCTTGGTCGCGCATCCACCGCTTCCCGTCCGATTTCATCCATTTTTCTTCATGTATTATGTTGTAGTATAGTATTAGAGTACATATGTTCAAAAAAAAGAAGAGAAAATGGCATGAAATAAAGAAATTTGGACAATTCCATAATGGGAACGTCATCCGAACCCACCCCGCTGCATCCATCCCGCCGCCCCGCCCCGCCCCGCGAAAACGGTGCCAATAAATCAGAAAATATTCCCATAACCCATCCCCGCTTTTTCCCCGCTCGAAAATACCGCCCGCCGCCCGCTACAGCGAGCGCGAGCCCTCGAGCATCAAATGGTGCATTGTTTGCACATATTAGGCTATGTCCTCGAGGGCGCGCCCTTCCCGCGCCCCCGCCCACAGCGAGCAAGCACCCGCCACCCCTCCCGGCACCCCCGGCAGGGTGCACCATCATTCCACTGACCCACCCATCACAAAACCACCCCCCGCCGCCCCCCGGCATGGCCTGCCAAACACCCGCCAAACAATTATGGGTAGTTGCCCTTGTGGTCTTATTTGAGCTCTTGGGTAACTACCCACATTTCATATAGAAATATAGCGTCTATGGCTGCCCCTGGTGCAGCGAGCTGCTCCTTGCTGAAGCCGCTCTACTGGTGCCAGGGAGCCGCCCACTGCTGGAGCCGCCATCCCAAGCAACCAGAGCTGCCCACAATAGCAGCGGCCCCCTGGTGCAGCGAGCCGCTCCCTGGTCCCAGAGAGCCGCTCGCTGGTGGAGCCGCTGTCCCTAGCAACCAGAGCCGACCGCAATAGCAGCGGCCCCCCTGGTGCAGCTAGCCGCTCGCTGGTGGAGCCGCCATCCCTAGCTACCAGAGCTGCACGCAATAGCAGCGGCCCTCCTGGTGCAGCTAGCCGCTCGCTGGTGGAGCCGCCGTCCCTAGCAACCAGAGCCGACCGCAATAGCAGCGGCCCCCCTGGTGCAGCTAGCCGCTCGCTGGTGGAGCCGCTGTCCCTAGCAACCAGAGCCGACCGCAATAGCAGCGGCCCCCCCTGGTGCAGCTAGCCGCTCGCTGGTGGAGCCACTGTCCCTAGCAACCAGAGCCAACCGCAATAGCAGCGGCCCCCCTGGTGCAGCTAGCCGCTCCCTGGTGGAGCCGCCGTCCCTAGCTACCAGAGCCGCACGCAATAGCAGCGGCCCCCCCTGGTGCAGCTAGCCGCTCCCTGGTGGAGCCGCCGTCCCTAGCTACCAGAGCCGCCCGCAATATTAGCCAGCCCCCGCCCTATCAGCCGCTCACCCAGGTCCACTCGCATTAGTAGCCGCTCTCCCTAGCAAATAGAGCCGCCCTCTGTAGCAGCCGCACCCCTACAATAGGTTTATTACACTATTACTACTACACTGATATATCTATTGGTAGTAGTATTAACTTTTTTATTAGGCTCCCGCGGGGTCCCGCGGGAGCGTGTCACACGCTACACTGTAGCCGTCCTGTTTAGCGTGCTTCACGCTATGTTGTTGTTTAGGAATGTGGTTCTGACGAACCGAAAGCACTGTCTTGAACAAAGAAAGATTGCAAGTGTGTGATGCTTTGGAAAGCTTTGATAAGGGTGAGGTTCTTCGCGTCTTCCGGAACAATGTGGTAGTGCAGCTCGCGAATATATTCGGCAATCTCTGGTGTTTCAGAGAGAAGCTGTTGAAACATCGAGGTAGTACCCTCTTGTTTCCACTCGAAGTACCGCGAAGGAGTATCGCACGGACCATGATTCAGAGCAATAAAAGCGAATATGCGCCCCCGACAGATGGGGAGAAAATCACGACAGACCAGAGAGCATGCCTTCGTCGAGGAAAGGGTCAGAAAACGGACGATGTTTTCTATAACGTCATGATGCAGACTAGCCATAAAGTTATTCGGAGCATACAACAATGAAGAAGAGGGCTTCAACAAAGTTGATGAACGTTGCAATTTATCTGGAAGTCGTGGGAGTCGGAATACAGTTCCATTGTTTCTTAATGTGGCTGCAGAGGCCTAGATCTAGAACAATGGATGGTACGCCGAGTCTATAATCCGGTAACCATACCTCTGAAAGAGGAAAATCGACTCTTGCAGGATGACCTGGAGCGAGAATTTTTCCGAACTACATAGTCACAAGGCCATGATTTCTAGAATCTCTTCACTTCGGTCAATTGCGAACAGAACAATTTTTCACCGTCAACGAAATTCACATACCAGATTCATCAACTGTTTCATCGTTGAGTTCCAACTCGAACACAATAGTATCATTCCACCACAGCCAGGGGAACTGCACCCTCGGCACCGTGTCAAATTCGTCATGATCAATGAAACTCTGCTCCCGCATCTGAAAGTCTGTCCAGATTATCACTGAGACGCGGCGCAGCATGGGCCACGTCGCCCGCTCGAATGCCTTGTCAAGCCTGCCCCACTTAGCTCCTCGGTCGCAGTCCGACTCATCAGCAAAATCAGTTTTTTGCTGTTAGCAGCGACTAGCGAGCTGGGAATTTCAAAGTATCGGCTAGCCTCGGTTAGCAATGTGTAGAAGTCTGCAATGCGCTGTAGAAGGCTGTAGACTGCTTGTCTGCTCCGTAGCGCTCCATATTGCTCTATAAATATCGATGCTAAATATAAAACATTCAATGCCGACTAGCATCCTGTAGTGTTGTGTAGCTACCTAGTCTTCTAGAGCGCATACCCCCACAGGCGAGCTTTTGGACTTAGAAAAAAAATGCGAAGTTTGCGCGCTGAGCACGGAGCGGTCATTCCAAATGCAGAAATCACATGACTGGTTGAAAAAACGAAAATGGCATGTTCAATTAAACTTGAACTCGAACCATTACCATCTCCTCTCGTTCCCTTGCCTGCTCCCCTCACGTTCCACATGCCCCATCACACCCCTCCCCTCCAACGAGGGATGTGGATCTCCCTGTGGTGACGATGGCCCGTCAAACAACACGAGCTCTCGGCTACAACTAGTGATGTGCCGGCTCGGCTCGGCCTGAAAGCCGCGGCTTAGGCCCGGCTTTTTGAGGCTTGGGCCTGCCAAAATTGAAGCCCGAGCCGTCCTCCTAGGCTTGGGCCGGCTTCGGCTCGGCCCCGGCCTAGGCCGCGGCCTGCACAGCATTAAATCACGTGTAGTAATCTCACACTCTGATTGGCTATCACGACACGTAGTTCAACAACCGCTCTTACCTTTCGTCCGACTCCCACCACCCCCGCCTCCCCTTTCGACAGGGATGTAGTCATGCCCACTGCACCAACCACATGCACGATACCCAAGGAACGTGAAGGCAGGCGAAGGAGGACGAGGGACTGGGGATGACGCGTCATCATCCTCCCCGCTTCAGGTAAGTATTCGTCTCCCATCCACCATCCCTGCCCACTCTCCTCGCCGTCCCCTTAGCCATCAACCACCCTCCTGCATTGCGACGACGGTCGTTTTTCGCAGCGCAAGGAGAGGATGACAGCACGTGAGTCATCCGCTCTCCACCCCTGCCCGTCGCTGACGACGGGGCGCCGTAGGTGGCCAACCCACGGTGTTGGTTTCTCCCCCATCGTTCCTCTCTTGTATCAACCCTACCATCCACCGTCTCGCATCCCTGGCCAAAATGACGACCGCGACCGCACAAGCAGCAGCTGGCAGCTCGCGAGCACGGCGGACGTAACCACTGCGCGTATACAATATGGGGACGGTGATGCCCAGCCAAGACAAGACCGCGATGGCGAGAACCGCGACGCATGCGACAGCGTGCCTCCGTCCCTGCCCCCGGCACCCATGCCCACCCTCTAGCACTGGCTCTGATACGCGGCGAGGACGGCAACAAGAGCGACGCGCGGCGACGAGATGACGGGCCATGATCACATCGCCGCCTCTTCCCTCATCCCCCCACTGCCACCTGCTTCCCACATCTACGGCCTCAGCTCAAGGTTCCACTGTACCGCCTGCGTGTACAAAGTACACCGCCTATTTTGCGGCGTCTACGGCATGCAGACGCGACTATTTGGAACGTTTTGGGAGGCCAAAAGCTGCCGGCCTGAGCTGCGGCCTGCGGCGGGCAGACGACGACGATAGAGGGCGCCGCAGCAGACAAGTAGCAACACCCGATGCGCCCAAGTTTCACACCTGGAACTGGGAGCGTCGAGGCATACTTTCTGCTCACCGCGCCCACCCCGTCGCCTGCGCCCTCGCCCCTTTCTTGAACGCGCCCTTTTCCGCGCCCGCCATCAGCAACCCTCCCACTGTACCGTCTGTGTGTACAAAGCACGCTGCACATTTTGCAGTGTCTACGGCACACAGACGCGACTGTTTGGGTGCCTTTTGGGTGTCTGAAAGCCGTCGGCCTGAGCCGCGGCCTGCGGCTTCCCAAATCTGAAGCCTGAGCCGTAGGCCGCCCCAAGCCCAGGGGACGGCCTCCTACGGCCCCGGCTACTTTCGGCTCGGCTCGGCCGGCTTAGGCTTGTAAGCCTAAGCCGGCACATCACTAGCTACAACTCAAAAGGTCAAACTCGGAAGGGGACGCCGGACGAAGGATGCCAGATATGGACGACGAGCGCGAGGGAACAAGGGCCAGGGGATGACACGTCGTAGTCATTGCCTTCGCAGGTATGTGTTGTTCTCGTGTGAGTATGAGTTATACTTATGGGAGCCATTGCAGGATGTGTCCGCAATCCAGCACCGCTCTCTCTCGAAAACAGTAACACGGTCTTTCACCGTTCTGACACGTCATGGAACTCCTCGATCCAGCACCTCATCAAGGTTGATTGCTGTCCATATCCTCCAAGCGTCGCGGGAAGTTCCTCGGGATTCATAGTAACTCCCCAATCGTAAGTCTTTCTTTCAACTCGTACCGATGCTGCTCTTAACCCTGGCACTTTAGGACAAGGAGCAGGCTGCATTTTATGTATGACTGGCCCGAGTGCATAGCAGTTGTCAAGGAGCGCTGTGGGCCCGGGAGAACGCTCGACGACATGAGCATCCATCCCTACGGGCTCTACGTGTGCCGCCGGAGATTGCTGACAATCGGCGACAGGTGACGAGAATGTGGACTTTACTGACCCCTTGCCCAGGGACCTATTCATTGTGTAGGTACTCTTTGAATGCAGTAATATACCATGTACATCAGTAGTTTTTTCATTGACAATTAGTGATGTGCCAGCTTAGGCTTGCGAGCCCAAGCCGGCCGAGCCGAGCCGAAAGTAGCCGGGGCCGTACGAGGCCGTCCCCTAGGCTTTGGGCGGCCCACGGCTCAGGCTTCAGATTTGGGAAGCCGCAGGCCGCGGCTCAGGCCGACGGCTTTTGGACTCCCAAAAGGCACCCAAACGTCGCGTCTGTGTGCCGTAGATGCTGCAAAATGTGCAGCGTACTTTGTCCACACAGACGGTACAGTGGAAGGTGGAGGGCAGAGGATGGCGCGTTCAAGAAAGGGACGGCGCAGGCATGAAGCGAGCAGAAACGTCCACACCTCGATGCGCCCAGTTCCAGGTGCGAAACTTGGGCACATCACGCGTTACCGCTTGTCTGCTGTGGTGCCCCCTATCATCATCGACTCGACAGCGTAGGTGCTGCGGGTAACGCAGAGCTGGCATGAGGGGTGCGGGATCAAGGACGAGCAAGGTGAAGACTGAACATTTCTGGCAGGGTGGGATGGCAATGATGTGTGCGGAGACGGTGCACGTCTACGGATGCAGGATGTAAAGATTGTCGCAGGTTTGAAACGACGGTGCCGCGTCAAGGAGGACGACGACGTCCTCATTGCGGCTTGCAACCCGAAATTTTTATGCTTCAATGTGCGGTGGATGTGGCGACCACTGTGCATTGTGAGTCGGGACGGTAAGACAATGTCCACGACGCGTACTCGGATCACTGGAGGGCTTGTTCAGTCAGAAAACTGTAGTTACAGAGTAAATAAACGTACCGGGCATCCCAAGTCCCACGGGGATGCCATATTATGTGCCCTTCTCATTTTTCCATCCACCCTCGATGCTTTGCGCTATTTTCACATCGTCGTCGTTTTTGATCGCTGTACGTCGACGCCACCACAAAACGGCGGCAGAGCCACGGCGGTACTGTGCAGTGCAGCTCACAATGCGTACGACGATGTGCGAGCCTGGGCGGGTTTGCGACACAGATGGGCGGACTGGACGTTGTCGTGTTGGCGGTGAAGTTTGAGCCCACGTCCCTATCGAAAGAGTAGGGGCAGAGGCGGGAGTGGTGTGGCGGTAATGACACGGACGGTTGAAACATTGACAACGCACGTTGACAGATTGTAAGTGTAACAGCCAATCATAGCGTGCGATTATCGCACGTGATATAAAGCTGTGCAGGCCGCGGCCTAGGCCGAGGCCGAGCCGAAGCCGGCCCAAGCCTAGGAGGACGGCTCGGGCTTCGATTTTGTCAGGCCTAAGCCGCAAAAAGCCGGGCCTAAGCCGCGGCTTTCAGGCCGAGCCGAGCCGGCACATCACTATTGACAATATTATACTATTTGAATCTAATCCACGAGCAGTAAATGTGGCATTCAAAATTTGGTCTGAATAAGGAAACTGAATGAAATGTTGCCGAGAATTCAAGAGAGAGCTGCATAGGCCGCCTCGGAGTCTACAGTATGCTACCTAGCAAAAGAGCAATGCTACATAGTGCTACAGAGTACTAGTCCGACTCAGCTTGTCTCTAGTTAGCCACATGGGGATCTACGGAGTATTGCAAACATAGAACCCTTTGCTAGTTTGCTAGTTTGCTACGTAGTGCTTACTAGGCTAGGGAGCATCACCTGGGTTTGCTGATGGAGTATTCGGAGATGTGGACTTCGATCTTGACGTCCTCGATGATGTTCTCCTTGTCTATCCGCTCGATCCCTGCGGCGAGATTGCAAAGCGGGTCGTCGCCTTTCTCCTCGTCGTAGAAAATGCAGAGTTGGATGTGCTTCAGAGTGTTAATTGAGGGGGTTAGCATGCCCGGTAGGATAGCCAGGTCCACGTCAGCATCGAAAACTACAATAATCAGCTTAGATATCCTTTATAAATGCAGAAGACGTACCTGTTACCTCGAAATTGATGAGAGATTGACAGAGAGTCACCAAAGTTCGTGAGGCTTCGTTATGCTCGGCTTCCCCGAAAGATACGTCCAACTTGGTGAGCCGGCTGAGGTCGAAGAATGGCCTTCCATTTGCGCATTTCATTGTGCATATCTATTATCTCGCTCACTGTAGAACTGCTGTTGGATCCCGGGGAAAGCGAACGAAGCTTTCTTGGAGAATTAGGCAAGTTGGTCAGAGGGGTCGATAGCGCTGATAGATTACTAAAAATCCAGCTCTCGAGATTAACGCAGGAGGCGAGATCAGTAAGGACAAAGTTGCTGATGCCAAATATTTCGAGCTTTGTGAGGGATGGAAACTGGAAGAAATGAAGGACCGCTGAGCGAAGGGGGCTTCTATCCCATGAAACCTTGGGTTTCCTTTCCTTGTTTCGTGGGTAGTAGGATGCTTTAAAGGACTGTAAGTGGGGAATATGATTGAAGGCCGCAATGCTCGTAGGATCGTTGAAGTCGTCGGGTTCGAGGTGAAAATCGAGATCGCGAATATAACGGGCAATCTCCGGATTGGCAGAGAGTTGATTGTGAAGTGTGGAGGTAGTGGTTTCCCGGGGCGAAGATCTTTCGTACGAGCGCTTGTTGTTTAGATAGACAGAAGCGAAGATGCGTTTTCTGCAGATTGGAAGGAAGGCACGACAGACGAGAGAACAAGACCGAAGAGATACAAGGTCTTCGGGATCGTCCTCCTCTGTTGCAACGAGCTCCATAATCATTTCGACGATATCGAGCGGTAGAGAAGCCCCCATGATAAGCGGTGCCGCTGAACGTTGGTGAACGTTTGAATGCGTAAAGTGTAAGCTGCAACAAAAAGTTCACGATGTTAAAAATAAGTAGTGTGGGAAAATATAATCGGAGACTCGGACGCATGCGGATCTTGTTCTCGGTTCAAATTTTCCTCATTCTGACGGCAATTTGAATGAATTACAAGGTTGAGCAATAAAAATGTCCATTCTAGAGGGTACGTACTCATAACTCTTCCAAGGCTTCAAGCTTCAATGCCGAGCAGTCAGCGGGACAGTGACATGGTTAGAGATGTTTCGGTATACTTGAATCTACTCCGAGGACAAGCGACCCCTCACCAGGTTCTCGAGAGCATTAATAATGCCAGTCCGCATCCCCGATCAGAGCTCCAACAACACTAGCAATAGAACGAATAATTGTATGCACGCCATGAGAATGGAGACTTGGAAGCCTATGAAGTCCGAGTTTACGATTCAGGCGAGACGTTAAATTTCAAATCAAACAAAAGAGATTTGTTCGAAGATAACCAGGGAAAACGGACACCCAACGAAGCCCTAAATTCTTCCGCAAAAAATGACTTTCGCACCGCACTATCAGCACCGATTGTCAATGCAACACGGCGTAGCAGCGCCCACTTTGGTTTCTCAAAAGCCTTGTCCAGCCTCCCCCATTTGCTGCTCGGATTGCAATCCGCGTGGGCCGTGATGTGGACTTTGATTGAGATGTCCTCTATGATATTTTCGTCGTTTCCCATCTGCTCGAGCTCGGCGGAGAGATTGTATAATGGGTCGTCATCTTCTTTGTCGCGGAACACAATGGAGAAGTGAAAGTGCCTCAGCGTGGCCCTGGAGGACCGCAGCGCACTTGACAGCCCACTCAAGTTTGCGCTAGCAGTCAAAACTAGGTGGATGGTCAATAAACAATTGTCGGAGTGTACGACAGAACATACACACCAGAAATCATTACGCTATCAAGCCACTTGCAAAGTCTAATTAAATCCAACAACGCGTCGATGTGCTCTTGACGTAGGAGATTAATTGATAAGCTAGAAAGCCTGGTGAAATCGAAAGCAGGAGTCCCATCAATGCATTTGGCTGCGCACATTCTCGTCACTGTATGCTTGTTCGATCCGACGACAGAGAGCGAGCGCAGCCTAACTAGCGAAGTTGGCGGTGTGGCAAATGCGGTCAATGCGCTTTTGCGACAATAAAACTCCAGGTCCTCTAGATTAGCGCAGAGGGGTAGATCCTCGAGGAAATAATCGTGCGCGCTGGAAACCCTAAGAGAAACGAGGGTGGGAAGCTGTAAGATATGGCGCAGCGCTGATCGAAGTGGGCCATTGCTCCATACCGCTTCTGGATCTCGTTCGAGTCTAAGGATGTGGTAGTAGATGCTAAAAGATCGCAGATGGGTGAGATATTTAAAGGCTGGAACAAGGGCAGCATCGTCGAAATCCTCTCTGCGTACGTTGAATTGTAGGTTGCGGATGTACTGCCCAATTTCGGGGGTAGAAGAAAGTGATTGGAGAAGCACGGATGTACTGACTTCCCCTGGAAAAGGGTTTTCGGCGTAGTCATTGCTCAGAACGACAGAAGCGAATATACGTTTTCGACAGATCGGAAGAAACGCCCAGCAGACGAGAGAGAGAGCGCGAACAGATGCGAGTACTTCGGGATCATCTAATTCTTTTGCGAGCACATCGACAATCATTTCAACGATGTCGAGTGGTAGAATTGGGCTGATCAGCATGGTGGTGATGGTGGTGGAGAAAAGGAAGATTACGAGGAAAATGGACGCTATGGTTGAACGGAACAAAGAGCGTGGGAAACACTTACATCACCCCTACGGGGGTACAACGCGAATTTCCAACCTCCTTATTTGCTCCTTATGATCCAGTCTTTATTCATGCTTGATTCATGCTCATCTTTTCACTCTTTGTATTCTACACGAAACCCTCCCTGCATTCCTTTCACGTGTTCCGCAGTTTCGGTGAATAAGTAGACCAGATATAATTCGATGGCAACACGTCGGGTATGGTTGGTAAAGACGAGGTGAATTTGCCAGTTGAATATCTCTAGATCTCCGAGGTCGTATCAAATTAAATACAGTTGTGGGAACTGGGCATACCTCTCTAGGATCAAGCCAATGGTCCGACAGAACTCAAACGATGAACGGTCATGCATTTACTTAAGGTCAAATTTTCAGCATTAGTGAGTCCTCAGTTGACGGATTGTCGACGGGTGCCTATTTTCAGGTGCGCAAAAGCAGGACGTATTCCTGGATATGATAGGTGCTAATTTGCATCACCGGCCAGAGCTCCTTGTGACTTGTCAGCCTGAGAGTAGGAACAAAGAGAGGCCATACATATACAGAGCTTCTGCGACGTCGCTGGGAAGGTGTGCCATATATCAAGATACAGTGCCCATTGTTATTTTCGGAGAAGTTGTCAGCAAATGGGAGAGACAATATTGTCTTTCATAAAAGAAGTATGATATTGAGTATGCATAACAGCGCCATTTTAGTGTAGGAAAGAGTTACATTGAAGAAAATTTCAGTCGCTCCATCCCTCATAGTTATCGTTGAGTTTTAAATTAAACAAGATAGACTTGTTCGTCGACAACCAGAGGAGTTGTGTCTTAGGTAGATTGGAAAATTCCTCCCAGAAAGAGTAATCCCGCGTATCGAAAAAATGAGTGGTGATAGTCAACGAAACGCGGCGCAACCTTGGCCACTGCAATTGTGCAAAGGTCCTGTCCAACCTGGCCCACTTGGCACCTCTGTCGCAATCCGAGTCGTTATCTACGACGACTTCAATGAAGATGTCCTCCAAGACATTGTCCTCACTGCCCATCTTTTCGAGCGTATCAGCGAGACCGCACAGAGGGTCGTCACCTTCACGATCATGGAAACGGATATAAATGTTGATGTGCTTCAGGGTGCTTCTGGAGGTGGGCAGCGCATGAAATACACCCGCTAAGCTCGCCACAGCAAAAAAAGCTAAGTGCCAATAACACATCAGAAATGCATGGGATGAGCGAATACACGAAAGAATCCACCAACCGCTAATTTCGAACCTGACAAGATGTCCAGAAGCTTTATTAACGAGGGTGCAAATGGCATGCATGTCTTCAATCTCTCCGAGCGAGACTTTCAACTGGCTAAGCTCGCTAAAGTCGAAAAATGGCTCTCCATTTGTGCATGTTGCCGCACATATCTGAGTCACGGTCGAGCGGCTGTCGCCTCCCGCTGAAAGCGAAGTCAGCCTTATAGTAGAATTGGGAAAGTTGATTAGGGAAGTTGCTCGCGTCGTGAGATCAGCAAACTCCAATCTCTCGAGATTGACACAGAAAGCCAAATCCCTGAGAGCGAAGCCAGTGATGCCGTGGAGTACGAGCTTTGTCAGCGATGTTAACTGGAAGAGATGACGCAGAGCCAATCGGATCGAGCTATCGTCCAATGAAAGTTCGAAGCCGCTTGAATTTCGGCTGTAGCAAAAGACATACAGAGACTGCAAGTGAGTAATATGTTCGAAGGCTGGAAGAATCGCAGGGTTGTCGAAGTCGGTCGGTGCTACGAGGTAATACACCTCGCGAATATACGAGCAACATCTGGGAGAGAAGAAAGTCGGTTGTGAAGCAGGGAGGTGGTGGTTTGATATGACAATTCTTTGCCCCAGCGCCGACCATTGTTTAGAGTAATAGAGGCGAAGATACGTTTCCGACAAATGGGAAGCACGGCGTGGCAGAGAAGAGCGAAAGTCCTGACTGCTACGAGTTTTTCGGGATCATCTCCTGCGAGGATATCGATAATAGTTTCGATGATGTCGAGCGGCAGGTCGGGCATGGTAATCTTGTGGTAATAGGTCAAGTTAAAGAATCGAGCTCAAATTGTTCAACATCAGCATGTTTTTCGCGTGTTCCGTGGGTATATATATTATGTCATCTATTCTCTGGGTTCATCGAATTCTCTTGCAAGGATACACCGACAACCATTTCAATGACTCGGGTCTCGAGACATACTTGCCTGAAGATGGACATCGAACACGGTCGTTGTCCCCGAGTTCAGCGTTTCTCCTCAAATCAAATACAGATGGAGACGAGATTGCACCAAGCCATATTTCCGGGAAATGAAGATGACAATGTTGTCATGCCTAGGCTGAAGAGTATTAAGGTTCGTCGGCTGTGGCACTCGCCGTCGTACTCATATTCATAACACATTCCGGATTTTAACTCTGTTCGAGCAGCGGTAAAAAAAAGGATTTTGAAAGAAACGCACAACATCGTCGCGTACGCGAACGAAGGTGTCGATCATTCGCACACCATCCCGTCAGATCCCGTCGATGCTCTTCTTTGCCAGCGGTTCCAGAACCAACCCTCTTCAAGCCAATGATTTCCAACGAGGATGAGCGGTGAAATCTTTTGTTCTGGAGCTGAATTATACGCGAGGGCCACTGGAGTGGAGGGACTGAAGCAAGAAATTGCTAGGGTTTCCTGAACATCGTTCCAAACATGGATATTACATTTCAGCATTCATGGGACGACGCTCTGGATAAGGGCCTCTATTTTCAGGTGCGCCAAAGTACTATTCCTGGGTATATATGACAGCTACTAAACCTTAACACCGGCCACAGCTCCAATGACGCTCTTTGGATCCAGATTCTACTCGACCTGTCTTCGTCATTTCCCGGCTTCTCGTTTCTCCCTCCCAATCATTACTACCTTCAGTCGCCTTCGCATTCAACGCCCAACCCCCGTCAGTCAGTCTGCGGCCTACATAGTTATCGATTATTGATCCATCTAGTGATTTTTAGGAGTCTTGCAAAGCACGATGCATCGACATAGATCGAGGAGGAGGTCGGTATCACCCGTAGGTGTACCCGCAGATTATATTCCTCTATCGGACGATCGCAACGTCTCCACGGCATATATTTCTCTTCCTCCTCGAGGCCGCTCTCGAGGAAGGCATCACGGATCCGACGATTCCTATTCACGCTCTCCAGTGCGGATCCAACAGAACTATGATGCCAGTCCTCACCGTCATCGACACCATGATGACGGTGGGTATCATGATCACCACCATATTAGCCGCCAGCGCGCGTATTCGGTTGACGGGGCTCTACCTGGCGCAGGCTACTCCCAACCCGCCCCATATGGCTACGGAGGAGCGCAGACGATGTCCGTAGCTCCAACGACGGCGGTATACTCGCCAGCGCAGCAGATGCCAATGACGACTCAGATGCCCATGGGAACAAACATGGCAGGGACAGCAGCGTATTCCCCTGCCCAACAAATGACCGGCGAGTTTATGGGGGACACATTGGGGGCGAACACAATGAGGAATGCTTATCCTGGTCAAGTACCGACGACCTCAGCGATGACGCAGGCGCAGCCTATGTATGGCGCTCAACCCCTGCCCATGGGAGCAGGATATGGGGGTGCGATGTCCCAGGGTCAAGCGCTGGGGGCGAATCCGCATCTGAGTTCTTATCCCAGTCAGGCTGGATACACCTCGACAATGATGCCGCAGACGCAGGGGAACACCATTGTCATTCAGCCTGTCAGCGATGGTAGAGGAGGTTGGATGTATACGACTCAGTCCGGACAGCCCGTTCCTATTTCTGTATGTATTATATCTCATCCCTTGTCTTAATTTCGGCGTCTCACAATTTCGAATGATTGCAGACTTCGGGAATGGGGCAATCCATCCCGCCCTACCCAAGTAACGCCCCGATGGGACTCCAATCCGGCAACCCAGGTTTCTTTTCGCGTATGTTTGGTTCGGGTAGACGTGCCCAGAGCGTCGCGCCGCAGGCTGCATATTCAAACTATGCAACGTATCCAAGTTCGCGTCATCACCACCATTCATCGAGGCCAGATGGATATACGAGTGCGCGCCCGAGATATCCTCATAGGCCGCGGTCAATACTTTGAATGTGGGTATCCTGTGACGAACTGTTATCTATTCGATCTTTTTTACTGCGACATTTTTTTAATCTACCTCCTGTATACATTTGATTGTATTGACTATATGTAATAAACCAAAACCATACCAGACAGTGAATGGTCGGGTATACGCGACGCGCAAGAGATATATAAATGGTTGACGATATAACAATGAACATCGCTAAATTGTCTCTGCAGTCGGTGATCCGTCTTGAACGAGAAATTCGAAAGCCAAAGAATTAATCGATGACAGCCTTGGGAACTGAGTCTCTTTTACACGCAAAAGCGCCTCCTCAAGCCCGTGAACAACTGGACTGGCTCCGAAAAATAGGACAGTCACTGAGCACCACCTCAAATGAGGATATCCAGATGCCAGCGCTCTGTCTAGCTTCCCCCACTGATCTCCACGGTCGCAGTCCGACATCATTTGGATGACGATATTGATCCGTATGTCTTCAAGGAAGTTGTGGCCAGCCATCCTCATGAGTTCATAAGAGAGACCATGATAAATATCCTGGCTGAATTCGGCCTCATATATAGTGTGAACCTCGAGATATTTCAGCGTTCGCGAGGCCACGGGAAAGAGCAGAATGGAAAGATCACTGAAGCTCAGTTCGGGGGTCCAACCATCTGGTTAAAAGAGTGTTCAGAGAGTAGTTGGTGGAACTACAGACAGTCCATACCAGCGTTATAGAACCGTAGGCTGGTAATCCGCTTGCAATGGGTGAGCAGATATAGCGATGCGTCGAGGTCATCAGAGGAGAAAGAATGGATCGAAAGCTCTTCGAGAGTGGTGAAGTCGATCAAAGACTGTCCGTTCAATCCGCACATATCTATGACCGCCGAAGGGCTGAAAGAACCGATATCCAGGTGGTGCAGCTTGAGTGGCGATGTAGGCAATTCGGGAGCGGAGCCAGAAATCTCGAGGCCATCAAAACCGAGCTCCTCCAGGTGACATGACTCTAGATCCTTGAGAATGAATCCCTTGACACCGTCTACATAGAAGTCGATGAGGGTCGGAAGGCGCAAGACATGTAGCAGTGCTGGTCGAAGTAGATTGTTGTCCCATTCAAAGCCAAGGCACCGGAAAGTAAACGACTTTAAGCGCGTCATCTTTTTGAGTATTTGAGCAGGACCCGCAAGGTCGGTCAAATGGTGAGATTCGAGGCGGTAATCCAGACTGCGAATATGGTCAACGATCTCTGGCTAGTTCGTGAGCAGCTCTTGAAATGTTCAAGTGGTGGCCCAGTGTTGCCAACCAAACTTTGGCGGAGGGGTATGATGGCTGTTATGCTGGTTCACTACAACGTGAGCAAAGATGGTTTCCTGCAGATGAAAAGAAAGTCTGAGCAAGCAAGGGAGCAGGCCTTCGTTGACGAAAGTTCGGGGTCATCTTGTGTCCGAAGGCTATCAACGACCATTTCGACGACGTCGAGCGGTATGCGGATCATGTTTGAGTGAGTTCCTTTCGAGAGGTGAGGCCGGTGAGGTCGCAATTGGAGGAGTTGAAGAAAGAGACGAAAACTCAAATTGAAACATTGGAAGACTTTCCGTAAGGGTTTTTAATCCGCAGAATAAAAGAATAGAATATTTTAAGGGCCTCAGCCGCGAAGCCGCGCTCAATTAGGAAGGTGAGGGAAAAAGAATATCTTCGAAAGCCCTTGCATAAACCTTAATCTGTGTAGAGGGTCAACCACCCATGAATAGAATAAATTTATGCTGGAATAACGCGTTTTTGCCATAACACACCCAAGCAATGCTCAAATTGGGAGGTCGGCCAAGGTCGGCCATCCCCGTCATTGTTCTCACGCGCAGTTTCTCTCTCATTGCCGTCGTCAATGTGGCTGCCTGCAAGCTCTTCCCTCATTCGATGCCTCAATTCCGCTGAACCGTATGGTCAACATGCCTATATAACTGTCTTTGCTGCCCTCAATCAAATTTTTGGCGGGAAAATTGCTCTTTATCATAAGAAGTTAGTCTTTTTTCAGCTTTTAGGTCCCGCCAAGTTGGCGCTAATTTCATTGATTTCTGTACAGGACCCGTTCCAACGCAGTTACTGGTACACCATCGCGGCAACTTCGATTAGCTCATCTTCAGAGTCGCTGTCATCATCTTCAAGGATACACCATGCCGTTTCTGTGTCGGGACCCATATAGGCTTGGGTGCGCTGCCAGCTGCAGCGAAGAGATATGGAATAAAATATTCCAATGCCTTATGGATAGCATCGCTGATTAGATTTGTCGGAATAAAATATGATTTTCAATCTCCGAACATGTATATACATCGATATTATATTCCAAAGGCTTATGGAAAGTCACCCATTACTCATGTATTAAGCAGATGTCCTGAATTCGTGTACTCGTGTTTGGCTTCTACCTATTTTAGGCGATTTTCCATCTTCTTTAGGCATGCTTACTTGACCGTTATTGCTCTTTTGAGCAACGCAATGTATTATCTGGTCTTTATTCGATGCTTGACGGTTCCATCCTTTGTTATATGGAACCACCTCTGTCTGTGTTATTTTTGTTTTCGGAGGAAGAATGCAACCATTGACGCAATGTTGTTTCAGCCGCTGGCCTTTAAGCAGTGCGTTCCTCGGTGCGCCCTCTTCATCGTGATTCACAAATTCCCCCTCCCCCCTGCTTTCCACTCCCCCTGTCATTCAATATCACTCTCATTTACTCTCAGTCGCATGTGAATAGGCAAGTCCCTTTTGAAATCTGCACAAACCATGACTGACTTACCGACCCTTGCTGCCTGATACACTGGCACCCCACAGCACCCCCCCAACCACCTCCACGAAGCGCCAATTATCGTAAGTGTCGTCTCCCTATAGCCGGACCTTTTCTGTACATAGAATGTGAGTGCTCAGTAATTTTAAGATGCGGCACACTCATTGATTTATATTTGATACGAATTGCGCCCTGTGTGTACAGGAAACGTAAAGCCCTTGCAGAAGTTCGACGGGCATTTCAAAGAATGTTCACGCTCCTCACGTTGATGCGCTATCGAGCTTCGTGCGTCAGATAAGTGAAGAATCATTCTTTGAATAGATGTTATTAATCCTTGACATGCGACTATCCCATCAGCAGGAAATGTTTTCGATTCCAGTAGGCTCAAGGTACATTCCTAGGCTGCTATATAACTTGCTCACCACCTTTTGTGATTTTAGCTGTGCTCCCCTGTGTGCTTCCGATAGTCGTGAATTATTGCACCCTCTTAAATTATTTACACGAATAGGCAAGTTCCTATTATCTATTAATTCTAATAGACTAACATACTTTTAGATACCACCAGATGCACTTCGCAGTCGCCACACCTCGACCGTCTCCAAGAAGCATAAGCGTCGTCTCCGCGCAGCTGCTACACCTTTCCAGTGCATAAAAGGCGAGTACTCAGTAGAGTAATATTAAGATACGGCGCGCTGACGATTTGTTCTTGATTAACTCCTACGCAGACGCCCTGTATCCGAGTCCGAGTTGTGCTTCAGCCTTCCGAAGTGTGCTTTCTGGCGTCAATCGATAGCAGTCGAAGTCCGTCAAACGACCGAGTGCGACCGCGCCTGTGCCTATCCCACGCGCCGCGCGCTATCTTTGAACTCCATCTGCAGGACGAGTGGTAACCGGGCGTTCTCTTCTTGGTTATGCTGCGCGCTTCGCCTTACTTCAAACTTACTCCCGGCATCTGTTGCCGTTGACGAGGTGCCATTACCCACGGCGAGCTCAGCTTCACTAGACGTAGATCGCCCCGTTCCGTGGCCGCATTCACACCGCTCTCATCACGTCTGGGTACTGGTATCTGTGGCTTCTGTCTCCGAATGGGGTTCATTCGTCACAGCTAGCTTCGAAGCGATGTATACACTGCACTCGTAAGTCATCTTTTTTGTTTCCATGGCGCATTGGACGACCAGACAAGGACATCCACGTGGAGTGGGATGAGCTCTGTATATCAGGTAAAGTTGGCACGGCATCTTCCAATAATTTAATTAGCGTCACCTCCGTGTACGTGTACTATCTGTAGCTTATATCAAGCTTATTTACTGAATTATTCAGTTGCATGAAATTTATAATACTGCAAATACAATGCCAGCACGGACTTATGTTAGCTTTTTGGAGAGTTTAGTCGTTCCCTGGTGTAACATGTACAATACAACTGACCGCCAGAGCGAAGCGAGGCGGCGTAACTCGTTAATAATAACGGTACGCCAGCATCACATGAAATCACATGCACACGTGATATCTTGATCATATCTACCCGATATCGCATTCCAGATAAACTGTTTTCGGAAAACTACGCTTGAAATTCTACTCTTCCCTCGCTCGACGATATCAATCAGGAAACTTCAGTAATATAAAGAAAAGGTATGTCATAACTAAAGCTACTTACTTCTACTCCTGAGCCCCAAACCACTCCTCAAGGACTCCATTAACCTCGGCCAGCGCGAGCAGGAGCGGCTCGGGCCCACCGTCGAAGCGTGCGCGCGGATTCGTTTTGAGTATCTCAATATACTCCTCCACCATACCTTGGGTAACCCCCGCATTTGTATCCCTATATATCTTCTGGACACCTGAGACTGTCTTGTATTCAGCGGGCAGGTCCATGAGGTAGCCGAGGTCGAAGCCGTAGATGCCTGATCCGTTGGGGAACCTGCTTCCCACTGGCATCTTCACCTCTGGGGTTGCAGGTGCGTCCTCTTTCCTCTTTCCCTTCCCCTTTCTATCTCCTCCAGTCTGGGAAACAGGTGCTTGTACCTGCTTCCTAGGCTGTGGTGCCTTCCGGGCCCTGCATGTTGGGTGATCAGCTATCTGTATCAAGAGAGGGTTGAGCCGAACGTACCTTTGACCACCAGTCTGCATCCGAGGATTCATATCCTCGATGACAGCGTCGGCGCTGTCGGTATCTACCATGGCGACGCTGGCCTGGTCAAATTTAGTACTTTCACGGACCGACCCCCTCTTCTTGGCCAGAGGTGGTCTTCCTCTCCGTGCCTTCCCCTTGTTGGTGGGTTGGGCATCTTGCTCGCTGCGAAGCTCTATAAAATTTGCTCAGTACCTCATCTTTAATACACAATTTCAATGATACTCACCAGTAGGTTCCATGCGATTCGCGGCCGCATCGACCGCATCCCAGTCCATTCCATCTAACACCGTCGAGCCAAAGGCCGTGCGCGAGTCATTTTCTAAACAATCTGGTGAGCATTTTTGCATATAAAGCATCTTTATTGAGGCAAATGCTTACCTTTGGGCTGGTAGAGAGACAACGCGTTCGAAATTCCAGGCATCGCAGAGGCCGTGTCTAGTAGAAACGACGATAGGGTGAGTGTAAGTTCAAAAATTATCGTGCAGGGCCTAAATCACTTACTACCTAAAATTTCCCCGAAAGGCGGTTGGTGGTACGGCACAATATTTCCGTTGAGTGCTGATGGGTATCGATTCCTGAAACTGCGCGCAATAGGCACGCTCGAAGAAGAAGCATTTCCTGGAAAGGTGGTGTCTTCCATCAGTCACCAAATTGTCAGTGGAAGAAATAGCTTCGACGTACTATGTGCATTGGTATACGTATACGAGTGAGCGTTGGAGGCAACGCCATAAGGACCGTTCAAAGCATTGCCGTAAAAACCGTTCGAAGAAGCATCTAAACGTCGACGGACGAATATGAGCATTGAACAAAGTCAGAAAGACGATCGACTTTACCAGGGTAGTAGTCAACAGGACCAAATCCGTTGAACGTTGATGTTATGGAACTCTGGAGCCTACTTTCGCTAGAGGCGCTCGACGAAGGAACATTCACTGGAAAAACAATATCTTTGGTAAGTCAATGCGTGGTCGAAAGCAGCGATTACTTACAATACGCGTTTCCAGAGGAGTGACTGTTAAAATCGTTGCCGTACGGGCCGTCGTATGAACCTAATGAATAGTCTAGTTGGATGAATACGCCTGATCAATAAAACAAGAAAGAAGATCGACGTTACCGGGATAATGACCTCCAGGACCGGATCCGTCTATCGCGGTCTCGGTGCTTTCCCCACCTCGCCACCAAAAAGGGGCAGTGGGCTCGCTCTTGATCGTGCGCTGCGGTGCGAAGTACGGGTTGGATGGTGCTAAATATATGGCACATAGATTCTCAGCATATTATCCATTCCAGAGAGAATAGGAGCCTTACCTGGATTGTTCTGATACGTGCTCTCGTTAAAAGTATCGGACTCGGGGAGAAAGCCGAAGTTAGAGTAGTTCATGGTGAGTTGCGGAGAGAAAGACGTCGAGGAGGATTTTGCGAGCTCAATGTGCTGCGCTCTGTTCTTTAATCCTTTAGGCCTCATGCTGTTTAAGGCGAGTCAAAGCCACCGCGAGCAAACCTTTGACCGGAAGATCAATTGTCCTCCTGAACGCGTTTGCGCCCACACAATTCCACATTTCCTTATTGGGCCGCATCACCTGCATTGTCTCCCCTGCGAAGCGTGCAGGGTGGGTCTAAACCTGTGTTTTGAAAAAAATGGGGCTCGGAGATGAAGAGCGCGAGGTCGGCGGTCGCACTCTGGTGAGTATAAAAGGCAAGGAAGCGTCACCATCAGTCCTATCCTTTGTCTGCTCGGCTGTGTCCTTGCTTTGCGCAATATCAGTGAAAAGGCCATCTACTCGTGTTCGCCTCATAATACGACCATCCAAAGCTCCGGGTCCAAGTACCGAAATTCATAGTGTGCATGCTTCATCTCGAGTAGCTTTGGAAATTGGAATGTCCTGGCGGAGTACAACATCAACGTGCAGTAGGCAAACACTCTTATCAGCGCTTTGCGCTGCGCAAGCTCCATTCATTTATTTCTCCATTTAAGATCTCCTTTGTTCCAAGCTCCGTCTATTTGTACGCGTTCCATTGTCTTCGGAATGGGCTGTCTCACTGTTTGTCCTGTCACAATGGAGATGTTTTAAGTACAAGTTTGGGCATATTTCCGAGTCCATAATGGTGTGCATCCTCGAGGACCTCGATGTAAGTATATGTTCATCAAGTTAGGAATTGTCTACTTGACAGGATACACGAAGTGAATTTTATGAAAATATGACTTGGAAGACCTGTTCTAGACGATCGGTGTGCATACGTTATAGCGCTAATACTCGAAATCGCTCTTGAACTCGAATTCCAAAGATTGGTTTGAACACTTGTTTTTCAACTCTGTGTTCATCGACGAAAGTATTTGTTGGTCCAATTCTCTACCCCCCGGGATATTCCTTACGGATGGTTCTATTTCAACAGTCAGTGAGATCTTTTGCAGATCTGGCCATCCAAATTCCAGTGCCTGGCGGATCCGTTGCCACTCGTCTTCTGGTTCGCAATATGATAGCACCCTGATATGGATAGTCAGGATTGTGATGCTATTTTTTCCCGACAGGTTCTGAAGTTCCTGCGAAATACCACTGAGATCATCATCTTCTTCACTCGCCTTATGATGACGAGTATGAATCTGAAGGTGTTTCAGGGGATGCGCCTGTGAATTTGGAATCACCAATGCGCTGGAAAGTCCGTCTAAATCAGGTTTTTGGCCTAAAACGCGAAACAAAATGTCAGAAGTAATATAGCCTAACTAAGGAGATCTCATACCTTCGTTGAAGATAGACAAGGCAGTCAGTGATGTGCAATGACTCAGCAGGCGAAGTGCCGCTTCGAAATCTGTTTCATCAAGCGAATGAAATGATAGCTTGGAGAGACTAGCAAGATCGAAAGGTGAACGACCACTTGCACCACATATCCAGCTCGTTACTGAGGGGCTTTGGACACCGACTTCTAATTCGCGAAGCCTAATTGGCGAATTCAGCGCATCGGAGGGAAGGGTTGAGACAGTAATTCCAGCAACGTATAATTGCTTCAGACCTATACAAGGTGATAGATCGTTTGGAGCAAAATCTTTGATGCCTGGGCCAATGAATCTACAAGATACCAAGGTCGGGAGGTGGAGGAGGTTGAGCAGTGCTGGGCGAAGTGGGTTAACCGTCCACGAAATTGAAGAGAAATTTTTGTCCAGGGGGATCACTATGCTGACGGATGTCAACCGGGTGATCATCTTGAAGGTCTCTGCGAGATGAGCGGGGTGTTCAATCTCGTTATACAAAAAGTGGTGGTAGCCAAGCACTCGGATATGGCCAGCTAATTCTGGCATTTCCGTCAGCAACTGGCGAAGCATTGACGAGGCGGCGGTTTTTCGGTATCCATGCATTTCTTCATACCAGTGCCATAGACAACTAGGCTCGTTCAAGGAAATCGTCGAAAACAAGCGCGGCCTGCAGATTGACAGAAAGTCGCGGTCAGCAAGGGCACAAGCTGTCAAGGTTGGCGCGAAGTCGTAGTCGTCTGGGTCAAGAAAATCGAGAATAGTATCCAGAAGTTCTACTGGAAGGGTAGGCATGATTCAGAGATGGGTTGAGTTGAGTGGGGATAAGTGACATTATCATGAACGAAAACATAGCGGTTTAAATCCTTCTACGGTGTCATTGTTCAACCTATACTAGTAATTCACAGCCGCATTCGGTAACGGAAGTCTGACGTCCAGATATCCGTTTTTAGGAAGGCAGTTTCTACGTATGGACGAAAATATTATATGAAGAGAGCGCCCAGAGCTTGCGCAGAACTTCTTCTTTCCGACTTCTTCTTTCGCGTTCGGCTATGGGAATCCAATTGGTTGATTGGATTAGCCAAGAGAGAGAGTCTGTAGGCTATCGTGTCAAGGATGGAAGTCCCTATAGAGATTAGGAAATGTTATCATCCATATCGAGCTTTGGTACAGAGAGAAATTACTGACAATGGTATCCAATACAGTTTGTCACGATGCCGTACACGAGAGAGTCACTGTCTAGTCGAAAATGGCAAATCAAACATCTTTCTGCGACGCGCCCACACAATCCCACATTCCCGTATTGGGACGCATCGTCTGCGTTGCGTGTCAGCAAACGGCGTATCGAAGAACATGTGTTCGGAGATGAAGTGGATCAGTTCGCGCTTTATGCATGCTTTTTGCAACGTTTGTTCCACTCGGAGTAACAAGAAAAAGAGGCGATGGGCGCGACGCTCCCTCTCGCCGTTCGCTCCGTCTCTCCCTTTGCGGTATGATAAGTCCATCTAGCCTATCCTTTTGTCGCCGAAAGGTTGAGTCACCTGTAGCGAGTGTACCGATGATCTCGTCTACGAGCTCCAGTGGCAGGATAGGCAGGTTCGTGCTAAGTGACTACCAAGTGGCATCGTCGTCGACATAAACGTGGGTAAGACAAATTGTGCCACCGCGGACAGGCTCGATGCCACTCGTCCAGTGACAGTATACGTAAGAACATGTCTTTCGCCAAAGCAATTCGATGTCAAGCTTTTCTATTTCTAGCAAAGCAGCTTCAATCTATACACATATTCTACAAAGAAAGCGCACGTAGTTTAGTTTCTTCTTTTTGGTTTCTTCTTCCGCACTTGACTACACCAGACTCTCGGCCTAATGAGCCAGTAGTGAACGTCCAGTCATCTCCTCAGGAATGGGGAGTCCCTAAAAGAACGCAAAAAGTCATCATCCATACCCAAAAGTCAGTAACAAAGGGTAAACTAACCATGATATCCAAAATGGTTGGCGCGACATCGCAAATAGCAGGCGCGTCTTCCTCCTTCTCTTCTTCCTCCTTGGTCTGGCCCGCTTGCTCCTTGGCCTTGTGGTGCTCCTTTTCAACTTGCTGTTTGGGCTTGAACTTCAGGCCTCCTCCCGCCATGATGAACGGCACGGGGTTTGTCGTGTGGGCGGTGTGTGGGTTGCCAGTCTTAAGGTCGCGCATCTGCTCAGCGTTTCCGTGATCAGCGGTGATGAGGAGCACGTAGCCATTCTTCTTCGCGGCTTCGTAGACGGTGCCAACGGCTTTGTCGGTGGCTGTGATGGCCTCGACAGCAGCGTCGTAGATGCCTGTATGTCCGACCTAACCAAAATTAACCTATGCTTTTTCCAAAGCGACAGGCTCTCACCATATCAGGCGGTGCGAAGTTGCACATCACAAATTCGTTGACACCCTCATCAAGCACTGAGGCGAATTTATCGGCGACGGCCTGAGCGCTCATCTCTGGCTGTTTGTCGTAGGTGGCGACCTTCGGTGAGGGTATCATATGGCGCGTCTCTTCGGGGAACTGCTTCTCCACACCTCCATTGAAGAAGAATGTCACATGTGCATACTTCTCGGTCTCTAGAACAAAATCTAATGAGAAGAGAAATACGAGAAGGGATATACCAATTCGAACCTGCAATGTGTGCCTGCTTGACGCCTTCCTTTGCGAGCCATTCTGCAAGGACGTTCGTCATGGCTTGGGGAGGGAAGGCTACTCTGAAGGGGAATTCCACATTGTAGCGCGACATGGTCGTGATGTTCTATACGGTCGGTAAGAAAAAGCGCGCAAGGAAACGATGAGATCACTGACGAGGTCTTTGGGGATGGTGAGCTCGATGGGTCTCTCAGGCAAGCCAAACAGCGACACGATCTCGCGCATGCGGTCAGAGCGGTAGTTGAAGAAGAAGAGCGTATCTCCCTCTAAAAATAACGCGTGAGCGAAAAATATAAATAAAATAACGACATAACCAGTGACGTACCCTTGATCCTGCCCTTGTCGCCGTTGACGATGAGGGGCTTCAAGAACTCGTCCGTGATATCCTTGCTGTAGTTCTCCTCAATCGCCTTCACCACACCCTCCTGTCCGCCCTCCACCTTCTCACCAACGCCTTCAACGAGGCCGTCGATGGCGATCTTGACCCGATCCCAGCGTTTGTCCCGGTCCATCGCGTAATACCGCCCTATCACCGTGGCGAGTTCTCCGTACCCTAGCTCTTTGCAGAAGTCGAGCAGCTCTTGCACGTATTTCACCGCTGAACGCGGCGCAGTATCCCGTCCGTCGCCGAGGAAGTGAATGTAGGTCTCTGGGACGCCCTGCTCCTTTGCGGCCTCGAGCAACGCGAAGAGGTGGCGGATATGGGAGTGTACACCTCCATCGGATACCTACTGAACGATTGAGCTACAATCAGGATGCCGCGATACTGGCCACTTACCAGTCCAATGGCATGCAGCCGGCCAGTAGTTTCCTTCGCGTGTTTGCAAGACTCGACAATGGAGGCATTCTTGTGGAATTGGCGCTTCTTGATGCTCATATCGATGCGCACAATGTCTTGCCAGACAATACGTCCCGCGCCGATGTTCAAATGTCTATAGATCTTGTTCAGAGGCGCCCAGGCAGTCATTGACTGCTAAATGCAATCGAATGCATCACATACCCGACTTCAGAGTTCCCCATAAGGCCCTCACTGAGACCCACGGCCGTTCCACTCGCCAGCAAAGGCTCGAATGCGTACTCCTTCTCCAGCTTGTCCATCACAGGCGTCTCTGCTGCCGCGATTGCGTTTCCCTCCTCTGGAGTGGCCTTGGAGATACCCCAGCCATCGTGAACGCTGTCAAACGCCGCTGCATGTCAGATTGACAGAGAGATGCATGAATCCGGATACAGACATGAGACAGACTTTGTGCTTGATCGTAGGCGCCATGGTGGTGAAGAGAGAAGGCTGGACTCGGAGAAAAGTGGAAAATGACGAAATTCAACGATGGGAATTGATAAGGTCATACCATCAATCTATTTCCGCTTCCGAGGCTTTGCCATTCTTCAAATTCAAATTCAAATGCGATATTAATTGTAAAGGTGAGAGTCGTATATGGGATCGACGCCTTTGAACAGTGTAAAGGCATTGCAAAAACAATGTTTATATGCCATTCATGCTACTCATTGACAGCCTTCGTAGTCATTGATTTATTTGAACCGTGAGGACGATATCCCGACATCCGCTCAACTCGAAGCCCAGCTGATTCTGTATGCCTTTAAAAACAACATCCATTCGGCCACCAGCAGTATTATTTGCGCATAACGCAAAGGGCGCCAACATGTCGAGCTGGATGTCAGTCTGTGTTGGACTCAGAATGGTAGGGAATATTTTCGTGACCTCCGAGCTGAGCGCCAGCGTTTGACCAGAAGGGTCCAGAGGGTTGAGCTTTGAGAAAAAAAGTGAGCGATGAACCGTAAGAGAGTGGTCGTTCTGATACACGCACCACGAAGCAATAACCACCCATATTCCATGTCAAGTACGGAGCTGTGATCTGACGAAAGTTTTCTGTGCCTCCCGGAGGGATCGTGACTTCGAATCCTCCAGAGAGATCAGTTCCTGGCTCCACAGCGGCAAAGAGAGGTGAGAAAGCCTGTCCGTTAAAGTGGAGAGGAGGAAGGCCACATGTTGGACAAGCCTTCAAATTTTCGTTAATCCGAAGAGCTCTCAGAAGAACCGGGGAAGCATTACCGAGAGAATCACCGCCAAAACCTGGGACCCATTCTCTGTCGTTCTCGTCGGATCCAGCACCGCTAAATTGATAGGCATAGAGCTGCTCGGTGTATCCTTGAATACAGCAGTTAGACTGATTGTCGCTTCAGCAGGGACCTGCGGCCCCGACTGTATAACATTGCGACATTTAGGGTTAAAGAAATTATGCGCCTCTTCATCCTCTGTGGGTTGTTGGTAAAGAGCCATGACGAAGGGACCACCACAGGCTTCAGAGGTGTCTCCCGAACAGGCGATTGCAGAGCACGCGATATCTGGGAGGCGCCTCGATTGAATGGTAATAGTATCGATGGTGTTATCACACCCTGAAAGAGAAATGAGAGTCCATTTTGACAGTTTGAATTGTATGATGGATGAAATAATACTCACAACATTCACCCCCGTTCTCGATCCCGGCGAACGTAAAGAATTCAGTTCCATGAGACACTTGAACTTGTTCCGCACAAAGGGTGACGCAGTCTTCGGCAGACGCAGCACTTCCAGTCAGTCTGCCCAGAATGCGCGTCGGGTTGTCGCTGATAAACGTGTTCGTTAACGTAGGTACGCGGAGAAGATAGATATAAATGACATACGAGTAACATCCGAGATACGCCCACAAGGTCTCGTCAAAATCGTCCTCCGCCTAGTGATGTGCGGGCTCGGGCTTGGCTTAAAAGCCCCGGCTTGGGCTTGGCTTGCCAGGCTTGGGCTTCGTCAAATCACAAGCCAGGCCCTGAGCCCGTAGCAGGGCTTGGCCTGGCCTGGCTTGGGCCTGAGCCCGGGGCTTTGTACTATATATAGCATTTTGAAATTTTAGGCGCCTAAAGCGCAAAATCAATTACATTAATCCATGTCAGTATCACTGTCTATGTCAATGACAATGCTGGATTCTTTGATATCAACCCAATCAGAATTCCCATCATCATCGACAACCTCAAGCTCATCTTCAAGCAATGAAACAGGTTGAGGCTCGTAAAACAGACCCGCATCCTTTGACAAACCGAATTTGAGAAACTGAAGGGCCTCGACAATATCCCCCTTCAGGCGATTACGACGCTTGCTGATTGTAATACCAGCAGATGAAAATGCACGCTCACTGGACACTGAAGACGCCATGATTGCAAGATGATCCCGAGCAAGGGATGCCCACACCGGATATCGTCCTTTCTTCGTCTATAAATGGTTTGAACAATCAGATATTGAGCAGAGATAAAGCGGAAATAATACATACACCCCACCACTCAGCAATTGAGTCGCATTCAGCGGTCTCGTGAACATCATTCAAGTACGCATTGAAACCAATAAGCCATGGTTTCGAGGGATCAGTACCCGTACTCGGAACAGCTGGTGCCAGCATTGGCGTCGCTGAAGGTTCGGATTGATCGTCACTTTCATATTCTTCCATAAGCATTGCATGCTTTGCGTTACGCTTTTTGCTTGTTGGGGGTGCAGGTCCGCTCTCGCCGTACTGACTGTACAGTTGATAATAACGTTCTTTGTACTGGATAATTGATGAGCGGATATGAGTTAATAAGAAATAAGCAACTTACAATTTCTTCGGCTGACTCAAGAATCTCATTTTGAAGTTCATTGAACCGTGCTACTAGATATTAAGTTCTAAGACAGATTTCTGCAGGTCTCGTTGTACTTGCAGATGGTACAAGTATGTAGAGGGAAGTAAGAGCCACGGCGGGTACTTGACAGAGGGTGTGGTGATGATGTGGAGCAGCCGATAGAGGGGATATGCGTGAGATGGCTGAGAACATGGAGGGGGAGGAAATGCCCTAGCCGCACGTCATCAATGCGAGATACATCCATACGCCGTGATATCATGGCAGCCGAAGATGTAAATCTACCATGGCGCACTAGGGGAGACGTGTTAGCATGTCATGGGAGGTAAGAAAGGAAATGAAACATACCTACAACGGGACGGCATCGTCACGTCGTCTCGTTTTCACTGAAAGGACGTCGTGTTGCACCAAATGGCGCTGCGCGTCGTGATGACGTGGCAGTGAATGCATGCAGATTTTGCTATGGTGTGGGTGGGCTAGAGGAAGGAGTCAGTCGAGTCGAAAGATATGGGATGGAGTGGGGACACACCTGTGGCGGGACAACGTCGACGCGTCATCCCGTTCATCCTTTTTTATCGCGCCTCCGTGTCGTCGGTCGTACTGCGCCTGTTGTATTTGCGTGTCCTCGTCGCTCGATTCGTCGTTTTCGGTCGTCAATTACGTGCTAGCGTGTGACAGTGAGCTGTGATGTGGGCTCCAGTTATGCAATGGGTGGAGGGGTGGCCAGGACATGGTGTTGCGTCCAACAACGTCTGCGCATCGTGATGACGTGGCAGTGGACTGTGGATGCAACTGGATATTGCTACGGGGGACTGGGGAGAGGAGTTAGTCGAGTCATAAGGGATAGAATGTGGATGGGACGCACCTATGGCAGGACAACGTCGACCCGTCGTCCCGGCTTTCCTTCATCCCACCTCCCTATGGTCGGTCGCCGTCGATGGTCGTTTTCAGTCGTCAATCACGTGCTAGCATTCAGCAGTGAGTTATGGTGTGGGGTAGAGGAGGCGCAAAGTGGGCGGAGGGGGAAGGTGAGCCCGACTGTTGTCGTTGGTGGTATTGAACTTGACGCGATGTGCCAGGTATCACGGCGAATTAAAGCTCCGACTAAACCATCAAAAGCCCGGGCCTGGGCCGCGGGCTCGGGCTTTCAAATATCTCAGGCCGGGCCAAAAGCCTTCTCAGGCCCGTTGCCGGGCCTGGCTTGGCCCGGCCTGAGCGGGCTCGGTACCCCAGGGCTTAGGGCCTCAGGCCCGAGCCGGCACATCACTACCTCCGCCCCATTCACGATGGCAGGAGACGGCGCTCCATTCGTAAAGACCTCGATCCGACTCGCTCCTCCGCAAGAAAGGGTGCTGTCTCCTTTACAAGGGATATTGCAGTCCGTCGGCGCAGTTTGACTGGCTGTTGTCTGGATAACACCGTCACACCCTATTGCACTACTAGTTATATCGATGCGTATCAATACACCGGAGCGAATACGCACAACAATCCTAGAAATTATAACATAAGACCAGCGTGAATTAGCAAACGAGAGTGCGCATACCTGTCCATTTTCAACTCCTGCAAACCCCTTCCCATTACTCACGCAGAACTGGGTGCATACTGCTGGTGTCATGATTGTACTACCCAGCATAGAGGTCGCCATCAGGGTTCGCGCTGCTCCGCGATCGCTGAATAATAATATTTCAGACCGAATTCCAGAAGAACAATGGTAATTTAAAGAACAGGAGAGAGAGACTGACGTGAAGCAGCCTACGGATGTCCAGCCAGCCATTGGTCCATTTGGATCAGACGTTTGACGAGTCTCGGGATGCAACACAGATGCACCGCAAACGACCCAGTGCTACATGAAGGAAAATGTATAGTGAGTATCAATTTCACCGAATAAGAGCAAGACGCACCCGACTTAATAGAAGCCCAAACGAAATGACAGCGAGGAGCATTACTGAGTATATGGCAGAAGAGATATCTGGCAATCCTCAGGGATAGTAAATGTGGTGTTCGTCTTTATAGTGCGAGCATTTCGTTATTGAATAGGTACGATTCCGACCGCCCTCGTGCGCACGTCAGATTATTTACCAATGACAGTGATGAACAGTCGAAAGTAAACGTGCGCGAGAACCTCGACGATAAAGAAATTCGAATTGTTTTGTTTGAGTTGTTCAAGACTGGATGGTACGTAGGACCGAAGCATTACTGACAAAGGCAGATTGAATGAACAACAGAAAGAAAAGATTAAAATGTGTATGCGCAATAGATTAGATGCTCTTTGCGTCTCTCGTAGCCTGTCATGGCTGTCCTCATTGCCGCAAAACGTCCACCCACGATATCTGAACAAGGATGAGAGATTATTTTAAGCCAGCCCTTGACAGGTTATGATATAAATCTACCTGATATGAGCTCCGCGTCGGGAGAAGGGGATCGCAAATAGCACGAATTTCCAAGTGAATATGAACAACGACAATGAGTGTGCTTACACGTCTTTGTCCATATACCAGCGGCGGCGATATGAGGATGTCAGAGCGAGGTTGTAGGTGGCGAACCATGGACAGTGTGAGACTGAAGTGACTATTCCAGGCATCGCGATCTATTTTCGTTTCCGAGTCACGGTCCACATATCCAGGTATGAATGGAGGACCCCTGATAATACTGATGGAGGTCGGATCCTAAAAATCCGAATTTTGGGCCTTGATAGGTGTTCGCAAATTTGCGGTTTGGGGACGAAATTTAGGTGTTTTCGGCATCCGACCTCAAATTTTTGGCTAATATAGGTGTTTTTCGGATCTGACTTGTAAAATGTGTAGAAAATAACAAAAAATACAAAAGAAATTCTGCAGCCCTTCTTGACACTCTTATTCTACGTTTCCGTCATTTAAAAAATACTTTTTAATGATTGAGCGCTGCAGGAGATGTTTTACGGCCTCAGAAATTGGTTTTTCTTGCGTTAGTATTAGCTTTGTAAAGATGTGATCGAAGAAAGTCTATGGTACGACCTTGTATGATTTTACTTTCTTTATCCAAGATATAATATCTCCATGCTGATCTGGGACTGTAAGATCAATATTTGAGGAGCGAGCAGTCGACATAGCCAGAGAATAATCCAAGTAAATGTCGCAGGCCGGGTAGTAGCAGTGAACATTATGTAAACACAGAGTGAAAATGAAAATATATTTCAACCGGTTTTGCCACCTAATGGGCCACCGGATACTTCATTATTGAGATAATCTAATCTAAGCGCGATACAATAATCATGCCCACCAAAACTTGCCGATAGGTGACCAGGATCCGGCCTGACATTGCTTTGGGTGTTCTTGGGTGACCCTACGAAACCGAGATACAATGAAAATTTTGTGGTTCATAGGTGTTTTTCCGTGAAATGGATCCGACCTTGAGCGGCCTACGGCCGAGTTTATAGGTGTGGGAGGATCCGACCTCCATCAGTATTATCAGGGGTCCTATGAATGGTCGCGGAAAATTGGACAGATTGACGTGTCGAAAATGTCGCCACACTGAATCTTGATAAAATCAAGCTGAGCCGGTATTGTCGCAAGCTTCAAAGTCGGGATAAGGAAATATTCATGACACGACGATAGCTAAAGCTGAGGCTTGGAGAGCACAGACGATATGATAAAGAGATCGCGTCGTGCTGGAAAGCCCGAATTCAGGATAAGCGGAAACAAAAGAGTAACAGATAAACCTACAAAAGCTTCAGCCGCTAGGTCTATGTTTGGCTTCAGAGGTCGTATCGAACTGCTGGCGCGACCGCACCAGTGCGGTACAGGATTCAGGAGTCAGACTACAGTGCATATTCACAGGTTTCTTGACAGACGGTCAAATCCGAGGTTACTCCGACGATAAATCATAGAGAGTAGGGAATTATAACATGCTTTTCGATCGCCTTTGCTGGCATTAGAGAGGACCCCTGATAATACTGATGGAGGTCGGATCCTAAAAATCCGAATTTTGGGCCTTGATAGGTGTTCGCAAATTTGCGGTTTGGGGACGAAATTTAGGTGTTTTCGGCATCCGACCTCAAATTTTTGGCTAATATAGGTGTTTTTCGGATCTGACTTGTAAAATGTGTAGAAAATAACAAAAAATACAAAAGAAATTCTGCAGCCCTTCTTGACACTCTTATTCTACGTTTCCGTCATTTAAAAAATACTTTTTAATGATTGAGCGCTGCAGGAGATGTTTTACGGCCTCAGAAATTGGTTTTTCTTGCGTTAGTATTAGCTTTGTAAAGATGTGATCGAAGAAAGTCTATGGTACGACCTTGTATGATTTTACTTTCTTTATCCAAGATATAATATCTCCATGCTGATCTGGGACTGTAAGATCAATATTTGAGGAGCGAGCAGTCGACATAGCCAGAGAATAATCCAAGTAAATGTCGCAGGCCGGGTAGTAGCAGTGAACATTATGTAAACACAGAGTGAAAATGAAAATATATTTCAACCGGTTTTGCCACCTAATGGGCCACCGGATACTTCATTATTGAGATAATCTAATCTAAGCGCGATACAATAATCATGCCCACCAAAACTTGCCGATAGGTGACCAGGATCCGGCCTGACATTGCTTTGGGTGTTCTTGGGTGACCCTACGAAACCGAGATACAATGAAAATTTTGTGGTTCATAGGTGTTTTTCCGTGAAATGGATCCGACCTTGAGCGGCCTACGGCCGAGTTTATAGGTGTGGGAGGATCCGACCTCCATCAGTATTATCAGGGGTCCTCATTAGAGTCCGAGGAAGCGCGAGCGGCAACGTGGTTGGAGGAAAGGAACGATGAAGCCGGATATGTCCGCATTTGTGATTACTTAGTGTTTACCTAATAAATAAATTTTATGTATTTTCAATTTTTCTGGGCAATAATTCTCACGCAGCTATACCACTGATCCGAACTTCCGACCCTTAGCACCAATAGGGCACAGATTGAGTATTGTGGTTTAGAAAAATAATCTGCAAGTGCCTTTTTGCCACCAGAACAGAGGCACATACCAATTACCAGCTCGGTTACAACTCCGGTCAGATTACATTAATAGTTTATTTAGTTTAGTTTAGCCTGGCATTTATCCAACGCCTATCGCGCTGCGCATCGGGTCGAAGAGTCTGAGAAATACTACTAATACACAGCTGCACAAAACACATAATTCTCACACCGAGGTGCCAATGTCAGTGCGTATTTAAAGTTCTCCTCCCGAGCGTCTTTGTGCCTAAAAATAGCGTAATCGGAGTTTGTCTTCCTTTGAAAATGAGGCAGGCGCAGACACTCCGTAATTGCGCGCTAGATCCACACTGCCAATACCCAAATGTGCGTCTGAATTTTTGCATAGGCATCCAGCCTTCTGCTTCCAGGCAAATTCCAGAGTCGGCGAAACTGGTCTGCCCGAGAGTACCTGCACGGGACTACCGTGGATACCATGGAGTGCATATGATGCAGCATCGCGTCCAAACTGTGACCCGTGCTTAAACCAGAGTTCGCTGTCAATACCTCCCCTGGCCGATTTGAATCCTGACTTGTAAAGGCACCAGCCTAAGAGCATACTTAAGATAATCTGCAGTGCGGGTGTTCGGGAATCTACGTGGCTTTCCATATGCCTGCCTTGGGGAATCTCCGGCTAACTTGGTCGTCATGTATTTGAACAGCGCTTCGCGCAATGGGAACGAGTTTAAAGTGTCTACATAAAACACTTGGGTGGTGTGCTTGAAAAATCTAGGCTGCGACTACCTCATGCGATTGAAACAATTATTTGGGGGACCAAGATGGCCACCTAGTCCACTCGGCAGGACGAGCATTCTGAGGGAAAATGCCTTCAAGGCTTCGGGAGTTGGTTAAGTTACCCAATCCAGTCTCTCGCTATATATGCGTCAGCTCCCCCATTAAAATAGACGGAAAGCCTGGATTGAATTGCTCATTCAGGCTCCAATGCGTCCACCCAGATCAACTCAGGACAGAAAAAGAGTACAAGTGTATGTTAGACATGTCAAAGAGCACGTCAAGACGTGGGTGGAATCTGGAAAGGATCAACGTACGGCGACGGTGCCGACCAGATCTCGACATACAACATGATAATATACAAAGGCTGCTCAGCGATTCGCTTTTGCGAGTGAGAAAGCCGAAGCAAAGCTACAGTGAGTGCGATCTACGGCAAAACAACTCTCTGACTCCTTACGGAAAAAACCTTTGATCCCTCCCCTATTTGCAATTTACCCCACTGCGACGCAAGAGAACTGTGGGAACAGAAGAAGATGGCAAAATGCCGAGTAAGTTCATTCGGTGACTCCATCTGCGTCATCCTTGCGGGTGGTAGCACAAGGTAAATTCAATCAATGCCCAACATCTAAGCCTAATGATGGAGTGCCTGGTTAAGAAGGTTATTTGTGAGGATTAGCGGCTGCGAATTGAGCGCTGTGGCCTTGGGCCATAGCAGAGCGTGGGCATCTCCATTTACATTCCAATCTACTTTGCTCTCGTCTCCAGATTTAAATTAGACACATGTGCCTTTCTTACAGCCAGATTCGGACTCTCAGTTCGGAATTATTCCAGGCACGAAAAGAAGGACGTCGTCCGTCCGACGCCCTCCGAGCTCTGTAAGCGCCCACATACCGGCACTTACATAGTTTCCAATAGTACGAGTACGAGGCCAAACCGTAGAGCGAAACTGCATCTTGACGTTCCTTGTTGTTCCCCATCTCTTGTATAATTCTGCAGATTACTAATAGGTGTATCATATGGATCGCACTCAATCAGAGACTGTCAACATATGCATCTCCATCATGATCACTCCGGCTACCCGAAGCAGCGCTATCGACGTGCTACCATAATTGTACTCGAGTGTTGAAATATCCATTATATCAACAACTATTTTTATCCGGGAGAGAGGTTCGGCTACGCAAGATTTCCATGAACGCTCGGATACGCCCTGATACGCCTTACTGTCTGTCGTGCGCTGGTCGTACAGTTTACTCATGCCCGAGGGAACACATTGAATGCCAGATGTATATAAGGTCGAAGAAAATTAGCGAAGAAATAACGCATTCTGAAACGAGCAAGCATGCGCTCTCCTTCCTTCACTGCTTTCGTTCTCGCTTCGGTCCTCGCCGTCCGCGTCTGGGCGGTGACGCTCAATCAGTGGACCCAACTAACCCAATTTACATACGACTACGTTATCATTGGAGGTGTGCTTCTTTTCCGCGATATTTTTACCTTCTCCTGTTTTGATTCATCTCTTACAGCCGGGAATGCTGGTCTGGTCGTTGCCAATCGTCTCAGTGAGGACCCTAGGGTCTCCGTCTTGGTGATCGAGGCCGGTATCAGGTAACTATTCAATTGGAAGCTGATATCGTCGATTATAAATAACAACCTTTCCAGTGATGAAGGTTTAGTCGAGGTTCAAGCCCCCTTCTTGGGCCCGACCTTGTCGCCTTGTAAATATTCTACAATTCTTCGAAAAAAAATCTGAGCTAGTTAACCATAAGTCTCATAGATACCAGCTTGGACTGGAACTACACCATCACCCCTCAAGTCGGCATGGACGGCCGTAGCTTCCCTTACCCCCGTGGATATGCTTTGGGAGGATGCACCACCATTAGTGAGCCGGATATATCCTTTCACGCGATTTGGGTGCTCAATCTATTTTAGACTACTCCTTCCACCAGTACGGCAGCAAATCGGATTGGACTCGATATGCCAACGTCACTCAAGATCCAAGCTGGTCGTGGAACAGCATCAAAAAATACAAGCAAGTGGTATGTACCCTCATCCTCGATTTGGAGGCACCGTTTCTTATCAGTTATAATCTTTTTTCAGCACGAAAGACTCGTCCCGCCTCTCGATGGCCACGACACCAGCCACCAAGTCATTTCTTCTTTCCACAGCACCACAGGAGTGACACAGATCAGTCTTCCAGGGTACAACCAGTCCATCGACCCGCGCATCATGGCGCTCACCACACAGAGCCCAGAGTGGCCTTTTAACCAGGACATGAGCGGTGGAGATCGCTCTCTCCTCGGTATGGGATGGCTCCAGTCGTCGGCAGGAGGAGGTATCCGCAGCAGCTCATCGAGCAGCTACCTCGCTCAGGCGAACCGTCGCCCTAATCTCACTGTAATCATCAACACCACCGTCACCAAGTTGCTGCAGACTGGAAGGTCGGGAGGAAAGCCAACTTTCCTCGGTGTCCAATTCTCCAGCTCCCCCGGCACTTCGAGCAGCCCAGGAGGTAGGCGGCGTGAGCCTATCCACATTTATATACCAGCGTTGACGTTGATCTTTTATATTATTAGGAAGCACCGGAACCGTCACCGCGCGCAAGGAAGTCATTCTCTCTGCGGGATCCGTCGGCACTCCCGTTATACTCCAACTCTCCGGTATCGGTGACAAGAATTACCTCCAATCTCTGGGCATCCAAAGCATCATCAACAACCCCAATGTCGGCGCCAACCTGATCGACCACACGTTCCTGCCGAATATCTTCAGCGTCAAGGGTGACGATACTCTGGACAGCACCCTACGGGATAGCGTCGCCGTGCAGAACACGATTAACGAATTCGTGCAGACTAAGACGGGAGTGTTCGCCAATAACGTGGTTAACAACTTTGGGTTCTCCAGGATTCCGGCCAACTCGTCCATCTACCAGACTGTGCGTGACCCCGCTGCTGGACCTGACTCGCCTCACTGGGAAATCATTCCTTCGGTAAGAAATATTTACCTCCTTCAAAGCTTCGTGGTACTGACTTCAATTCAGGACTACTGGTTCCGCCCCGGAGGCACTCGCCCCGCTACTGGCAGCTACGTCACTTTCGTCAGCGTCCTCCTCACCCCCACCTCTAGTAAGTAAAATCTCTTCCTTACTTCTCAAACCATTTTAATTTTCTCCAGGGGGCACCATCAAAATCAAATCCGCCAACCCCTTCGACAAGCCGCTCATCGACCCGCGCTATCTCACCACCGACTTCGACATCTTCACCATGCGCGAGAGCGTCAAGTCCATCAAGCGGCTGGTCGCCACGCCTGCGTGGGCCGGGTACGTCACCGGGCGCTTGGGCACGAGCTTCCAGGCTGCGGTGGACGATGCGTCGATCGACGCCTACGTGCGCGACGTCACCACGACCATCTTCCACCCCGTGGGCACGGCCGCAATGGCGCCCGCGTCGTCTTCGGCGGGTGTGACGAACCCTGATATGACGCTGAAGGGCGCTAATGGTGTGCGCATCGTTGACGGCTCCGTCCTCGTATGTTCATCTTTCTAAATCCACGGTTGAACAATTCTAACGCTTTTGTGCAGCCCTTCGTCCCAAGCGCCCACACCCAGGGCCCCATCTACCTTCTCGCTGAGAAAGCCGCCGACTTGATTAAGGCCGCTCATTGAACGTCGCTCTTTAATAGAAGCTAGATGCTCAACCGTATACTTCTTAATTATCTGCCTCTCATTCTTCTTTTACTTATTTTGGCTCTTGTCGCAAAAAATCTGCATCCTGAATCCTTAATCACATTCTTATAATTACTTGTTAATTATTTATATGGTGTACTGGTGTTTTATGTATGAATTTAAAATTATCAACCGACTTCAACCGACTTTGTGTATGCCCGAGTTCAAATTCCCACGAATATGATGTGGGCGCTTAATATTAAATCAATCGCAGAATCTACAATACGCGGGAAAAATGCTTTAAACATACTGAGAGATATAAAAGCTAGATAACAAATGATAGTCCATTGTTATAAAATATATTCTAGAAAATTTGTAGAAAATCGCGGGCGGACATACATACAATCGCCGTGAAGCACGGTGAGGGACGTGGAAATACAGGGAACGGTTCCATGGATGTTCTGTGAAGGTGACGTCAGCAAACATTTGCGATGCACACATTGAGTACAATCCAACCGCAAAATATTTGAGTAGGTTGTAACCAAGTTGTCGGTCAGACAAGGTATGTGGATCAATTGTAATTACCGCGCATGCGCAAGCATGGCAAACAAGTCCACAGCTGTGTGATCGTTTTATAATTCAAGTTCTTCGGCATCCCTTATCAACTTCGTACACAACTCGCCGAAAATGTGCCATCGTATTACAGTACTGCCCAGTGTTCGACAATGCGGGGGCCGTTATTGCCGCTCTGGTGTCGTTTTGGCAAGGCTTTGGCAAGGCTGCCATGTGCCGCAAGGCTTGCCCATAATGTAAATTTCACTCTTTTGATAATGCGTACGACGTGAGGCTCATGCAAGGTTCATGTGGCTCTACCCCGAACCCCAGAAATCCTCGTTGACTTGCGCCGAAATGCATCTTCTGAAACGACATGTGGTATCAACACAACAGATCTACTTATTCTATTGATCGACTGACTCTAACATGACAGCGATATTCAACATAGCAACTTCAACATCCGTGCCTAATACTTCGAACCCGTCTCCTCCGCAAACGGATAGTCAATATACCCCTCAGCGCCATGCGTGTAGAAAGTCGCAGAATTGAAAGGGGTGAGCGGGATACCCTTCTCCAACCGCGTAGGCAGATCCGGCTAAGCAAAAAAATAAAATCCCATCAGCGACCATTGACACAACTCCCAAGAGATAGAGCACCCCCAAAAAAATGAACGACTCACATTAGAGATAAAATACTTCCCAAATGCAATCAAGTCGCCCTTGGTATCCGCCCTCTCAATCGCAGACTCGCGCTCATATCGCTGGCAGGTGATCAACGGCTTGGGGGCCCAGAGTTCGCGGACGAAGTCGTTTGACTCATCCACGGTGTCGGGGCTCTCAGGCTCGGTGGTGTGGAGGTACGCCAGGTTAGGGTGGGCGGATTTCACCGAGGTGATGAAATGGCTGAATTGGGGGATAGGGTTGGCCATTCGCATTCCTAAATGTCAATGATTGAGTCATGGTGGATGTTGTCAATCATGATCTGTGCGAGAGATGATGGTATGACATACCTTGGAACGTAGCCCAGGGACTGATTCGGATGCCCGTCCTCTCCTCCCCAACAGCTTTCGTCACGGAATCAACGACCTGCAGGGCAAACCTACTCCGATTCTCGATACTCCCCCCATACTCATCCGTCCTCTGGTTGCTCACGTCCTGCAAGAATTGATCGGGGAGGTACCCGTTCGCACAATGCACCTCCACGCCATCGAAGCCCGCGCCGTGCACCGCGTTCGACGCGGCCTGGCCGAACCACTGGATGTACTCCTGGATCTCCGGGATTGTGAGAGCGCGTGGGGGCGCAGCGCCTGGCTGGAAGTGGATCGCGGAGGGCGCAACGAAGTCGTGGCCATCTTCCTGCAGGATCTTCACGCTGGCTGCGCGTCCGTGGGCCCAGAGTTGGAGGAATATGAAAGATCCGTTGGCGTGTACGGAATCCGTGATCTAGTCATCCTCATCGTCAGATCCTCCGCATACGAATCGATATCAACGCTCCCACTCACCACTTTCCACGCAGCGATCTGCTCCTCATTCCAAATGCCCGGGACGTTGTCGTATCCAACAGCTTGCGGGGAGATGAAGGTCGCCTCCGTGATGAGCAGGGTGCCAGGGCGGGACCCGCGCTGGGAGTAGTACGTCTTCATCAGCGGGTTGACAGGTACATGGCCCTTGGGCGTCGAGCGGAACCGGGTCAGCGGGGCCAGCACGACGCGGTGCTGCAGCGTCACTGCACCGATCTTGATAGGCTGGAAAAGCTTGGAGGCGGAAGCAGACATAACTAGCGTCTCTTCGTCGACGGTTTCCCGGTATTTAAGGGTATCTAAGAGGGCGGATGGAATGGAATCTGGAATTGTCGTGTCAGCGAAAATGCCATTCAGCCGCGTGAATATATACCCTCTCCCGCACCATTACTGTCGATTATTTCCCGCGCAGCCTCTCGAAATTTTTATCCATGGTGGATTAGAAAGCAGTACCGGAAGACGCAAGATTTCGTGAGACATGCTTGCAATTTCGTGGGATTTGCGCTGCCAATCATGACCAGAGAGAAGATAAAGACACGGCGCAGCGTCAAATTTAGTCGTCCGGTCCGGATACCGTTGTGTATTATTAGACGTCGGCGATGTCAATGAAGGACCATTGCGACATCGGAATCATCGTCGTATTGAAGATATATCATATCAGTATCATATCTTACATCGGGAACGTATATCATCGTCAGAGATGGATAAAACGATACATATTGGATCGCATGTTGACTCACAAAGAGAATCCCCACATCCCCCTGTCAAGTTCTTGCTGATTAACTTCGGCGCAAGATTACTAGGCAGAAGAACGGGACGATTTGACCCAAACTCTTCTGTCAGCAGATCAGTAAGCGCTCGGAAAAAATTCTCTCTCTACCGGCCAGAGGAAGCTTATCGCCTCCAGTTGACATTCACGAGATAATCAGAACCTGATTTGAACCGTAAACAGTGCATATACAGTATGCACACTCAGTATGCACACTATACGTGAAAAGTCACGCAGCTAACTCAGCGAGGTACTTAAAATTAGAGGGAATGTCCACTTCTGCCCGAAATGATAAGCCGCGCCGTGTCATAGCATCTTCTCCCGGACCTTATTTGACGCGTCATGCCATCAGAAGGGAGGGGGTAAGATAAGTAATAGTACACGAAAGGAGGATTAACGGACCTTGTGTTGACGGATAGAGAGAACGCACGTCGGAGAGGGGGAGGGCTGGGGAAACATAGTGATGGGAGGGAAGGAAGGGACAAAGTGGGGAACTTGCACAAGGCAGCGCCATAAGTATGTACGCACAGATCATGTTATAGCTGCGGAAGGGGGTGAACATATGCGTTGACATCATTTTAGTTGCGAGCGATGGGCTTCGAGAGTTACAAGTCTGTGTAATTAGGATATTTATAGAATCTGCGATTGGCAGCTTTTTACAGTGCATTGCAAATTCGTGCAGCAGAAATCTCATAAGAACTACGGCTGCTGCCGGATACGCGCAGAATCTTGAAGTTCTTATTTCTGCAAATGTTGCACAGGCCGCTTTCCGCTGCAACCCACTGCGCTGCAGGCATTTGCAGTCTTGCGGCTGGGAGGCCTCAAGCCCAGTTATAGCTCATTTAAAGCAGAGGTATATTCACGATACAATATCGCTTGGGAGAAACTACGTAGGAAGTCATAAAAGTACACTAATAAGCGGTTCCTCTAAGAATAAAACAAAGGATAGTTATGTCAAAGTCAACGGAAAGCACCACAAATCATTTCCGGCCACAGATAATAATATCCCGTCTCACACGCCGTTCCCGTTCCCAATATCCATAATCCCACAATCTCGCATGAACGATATCCAACTCGCGTCCATCCCGCTCTCGCTCGACAGCCCCATCTCCACAGCGCCCGTCGGATCCATAGTGCTCGTGCCAACCTCTGCCCAATTAAACCCAGCATTCAGATTAATCCCCATCGCAATAGACCGTCCGAGCATCTGATCCACATTCATGCCCATCGTCATCGCAGAGGGATCGTACATGCCATCCGCCTCGCCAGTGAACGGGAACGTCTGAATCCCGTACCCGCCTCCGGGTTGTTGACCGAAATACTGCGCGTGCTGCTCCGCAGACAGGGGCGGAGGGTCCACATTCATGAACGCCTGCGCCATGTCCGCATTTTGCATATCTGACAGGGGCGCCATCGTCGAGAACGGGCCCATAGTCATGGACGAAATGGACGGAAGCGACGTCGTCGTCCCCTGCGCCGGTCCAGCACCGACGCTCATGCCCAACGGGGACGGGGTGTGCGTGGGCATCGATGACATCTGTTGGCTCAACCCACTCCCCCCGGGGACGGGCTTAGAGTAGGGCGCGAACTCGAATCCTGATCGTCGCCGTTCGCGCTGACTGGATGTAGCCCAATCCCGAGGAGGCGAATCCGAATCAGGCGGGAAGCTGTTCCCTGAGGGAGACTCAGACACCGGGGTTGAGCTGGTGCTCGCGCCTGTACTGGGATTCCTCTGCGGCCGCTGCACCTGGCCCTGCTCGTGCACACGCTCAAGCAGCGGACGCGCGCCACCCGAACTACCCGCCTGAACCGCCACGTTCTGCGGGGCCACCGGAGCATCAGGTATCGATATCCTCTGCGGCAGCTGCGCAATCATCGGCATAGGCTCCATCGTCTTCTTCACCGAGTCCTGGTTCAAATACCTTATCAACGAGGGATGCACGTCCGGGATGCCTAACCCGAAACCCAGTATCGCTGCGTTCAATTTGGGGGATGTCGACGTCGTGGCCTCTGGGGAGCTCGCAGGCGACCCGGAGGACGCTGATGCCGATCGTGATGAGTTCTTGCCCTTCTGCTTGAGGACTTTCATCTGCCCACCGAAGATGGCAAGGTCGTCTTCTATGTCTTCTATTAGCCCAGCAGGCGTCACTGGTTCACCGTCTATGTTATTGCCTGAGAATTGTTGGTATATCGTCGTAGCTTTATCCTTTAATTTTAAGAGCACTCCCTGCATCAATACGTGATGAGAAGTTACAGCGAAACAAGTTGGTTGTTACAGACAGACCAGAGCTAACTTCGCTCGGGCAGAGTGCACCGCTGTTTGTTCAAAGAGTGATAGGGCGACATTAAAGTCCCTCATCGCGATCGAGGCGATATTGGAGTTAGGAGACCGCGTTACCACAGTCCCCACAATAACCTGGTGGAGATATATAAGTATCGGTCTGCTACAAGAAACGGGCGAATGGTCATACCGCTGCTGAGAAAGTATGATACATCAAAAACCACAACCGCATTGCCATAGGCGCACATCGCTCAAATAGATGCGCAGATGCCTTAATGATTATCGACCCGCTCCTGTAAGCGGTTAGGAATGAAGGAGCGAAGGGGCTCAGTAGCGGGTTTGTAGGGTGATCAAGCATAGCCTGTGCGAAGAAACTTCTATGCAGGTAAAGCATCGCTATAGAACAAAACAAAAAGAAACATGGAGTATGAGTGGCATATACGCAGAACCCAAAAAAATGCACTGAACTGACTGTCCTATGCTGACTAGCATAGAAATCCCTCATCGACAACGAACTCGAGTGGAAGATCTCCGGGCCGACGTCTTTGGTGACGTAGGGGTTGAATGTCGACGGGAAGGATATCTCTCTGACCTTGCGGTCGAGGTCCAGTATCGTGCTGTAGCTGGGCGAATTGGCGATGAGGGTGGCATCGGCGACTGAGTTGTAGATGTCGCGCGCGAATGTGTGCTTCATGCGCCAGACTGGAGTAAGTGATAGGTATCTCGTTATTGTTTGAGGGGTTAAGAAAACGAAGAATCGACTTACATCCATCCTGCTGTTCCGCCGTACTGCTCAAGGACGAATCGTCGTCTACCGGGAACTCGCAATCAACATATGACAGATGAATAGCCGGGGGTCTCCCCAAGGCCAAACTCTAGAAAGATGACATTCGATCAGAAGACCGTCGTATAAAGTTAAGCATAGATTTAGGGTGACGTACGTGAGACACGTCACTTGAGAAGATTTCCCAAAATAAGTTGCGTCGCTTTTGTACCGTCTTGGGATCCATATTCCATCGCGCGCTATCTCTGTCTATGAATGCATGTCTGAGTGGGAGACATTCAAACGCGCCTACAGTGAAAACTCACGCAGTCCAATCTATTTACGAATCAAATCGGGTCAGCACAAACGTATACACATGGGAAAGAAGACGCACACTTTGCCCGAGTTTCGCCGCAAAGCTCATGATACACCACTATTCACAACGTCAACACCATAGACGCACAAACTGAACAAGGCAATGGACATACCGCGCTGTCTCTGGTGTACTTCTTCCCTGCGAGGCTGATATATGTCGCCATCAAGCCCATAGCCTTCACCGAGTACATATTAGGCTCGAAGACCGGCCTGAGGGATAGCGCAGCGCGTCCGAGGTCGAAGTATTTTTCCGCCTCCGTGTTGAAGGGCTCCAGTTTGAGATCAAGCAGACACCCGAGGGCAAAGATGAAGAATAGGGTGGCGAGGGCGTGCGGAGGGGTGTTGTAAGCGCTATCTTTCGGCATGTTCTCATCCGGCGTGGTCGTCCCATGGGTGGTGGAAATGTTATAGATAGAAGGTACCAGCCCGTCCCGCAGCTCGTCTGCTTTGAGAGGACGGAAGAAGTACGCGGCATGGTTCATGAAGGAGTCGCACATTTCCAGAGCTTTCTCCTGCGGCGGTAGGAACGTCTCGAGAAGTTCTAGAGCGCGAACGTTCGGTCGCCCTTTGGCAGTGAATGGAAACAGGTTCGCCAGTTTCTCGACTTCACTAAATACATCAGGACGCGGCGGTGCGCTCTCCTGGTTTTCTTCGTCTGAGGAATGGTCTGCTTCTTCGTCCGCTCTCTGATCTACACGTATCAGCAATAATTAGCGCGACTTCCCGAGCAGAACTTACCATCATTAATGTCTATATTGTCGAATTCACGAAAACATCAACAAATGACAAATCGAGGGAAAGAATCGAACTTTCGCACCTCCGAACCCGCTGACCCTCCAAAGTATTGCATTTTCCCAGAGCTTCCGAGACTCAGCGTACCCAACGAGTCGATCGACTTGGCTATTGCGTTGTCGTCCTCGCCATGTTCGTTGTGTCTTGGGTTGATCGCCTCAGATCCAAATTTGATTTTTAACAGTTCCTCGGATAGGAGAGGGTGTCGTTGATCTGTTATACTTGATTGCAGAATCGCAAGGGCGTCTTCGAGCTGTCGTATGCGGTTGCTCATTTCGTATATCTTCTCGTGCAGTTGTTCTGTGTCGGCGAGTATGAACCTTTGTCACAGTTGAGGCATATGCACATCGACGGTGAATGATGACATACCTCGTTCCCTGTCCCGCTGCCAAAATTCCTGATGGCGTAGGGCGCCTTTAGAACCTCTTTCGGATCAGCAGTAGTGATCCACTCACCAAGAGGACATATACTCTCGCAACCTCTCCGGAAACATGACCCGCAGGGCAACTTCTTGTCGCATCGCAGCTTCAGGCGACGACATTCAGCACATGACAACTCTCCTGTTCAACGAGTTAGAGAACTACTCCAGAATCATCGTTTGTTTGACGCACCGAGAAGCCTCTTGCGATCGATCTCCTTCAGCTCCTCCTCCGTCAGCTTCTTCTGGGTCCGACGTGGCGATATGACTCTCGTAGTGTCCACAGGCATCGCATTCGGCGTTAAGAAAGGGTAGAGTAAGAGATCAAACACAAACGCAACAGCACCTACTTAGGTCCTAATAACACCGACCCCGCAGGCCCATGTGCATAATCACGTTCCCACACCTGCTGACGCGGGATCCAATAATCAATTTGAATTATAGTGCCGCAATGTTCCTGAATTCCTGGAAACATCATTGGCTGCAGATGATGGCAGCCATTGGTGCGGTACAGAAAGCAAGATATCAATTTCCTCTTGTACATGATTGAAGAATAGTAATGAACACACGACTGGCCAATGAGAAGAAATAATACAAAAGCTTCCAATGTCGATCGCTCACAGACAGTGGATACGACAGAGAAGGAAATTCAAAAAACGAGCACATTAATATTACTTCCTTTGTTTTTTCGATTTGGCCTTCGTAATCTAACGATGATGCAGCGTCAGGGGCAAGTCATCATAAAATCAACCTCAAATTACCTTGCTCTCCAGCGGCGATGCACTGGCAGTCACAGTCGACGCCCTGTGTCCAGCAGCAACCGAGTTTTTCTAAAGAGTCAAAACAGGAAAGATTAACCACAATTGATGAACCACAACAGTGAAACTTGCGGTCCGACGCTTCGAATGGCTTGAATCTTCAGCAACGATAGGCGAAGCAGGCCGGACGCGTTTCTTGCTCGTCTTGTCATGCTCGAAGTCAGATAATTTGCTCAGTTCCGACAGTGGCGTATCATCTTCGATATCGTCATCCAAGTCCGCCAAACTTGGGCGATTGCTGCAAACAGGTCAGTTTCTGATGCGCATCGTCATCCGAAATGTAACTCTGACGCATTAGTCTCGATGGGAAGGGGATTGGGGATTTCTTCTATGTTATCTTCGGGCGGCTGATAATCAATAGGATGAATCATCTACCCAGCAGGAAAAATATGAAAGTTCAAGTGTACCGCATGTGCAGGGCTTGATGACAACCACGCCTTTATGCTGACAATAGACTTATTCGCGGGATCCTGAACAAGGCCCTGCGTCTTGATGAACCGCGCCACCGATGCTTGAAGCTCAGCAACTTTGGCGTTCAGAGCCTGTATCGTATGCTCTCTCTGATAGGTCCAACAACCTCTTAAATATTAGCAACTCCAATGGTCTGGGAAAAAGACTAAGTACGCACACGACGCAATTCGTTATCTTTTCTCACTACGTCTTCTTCGTGGATGCTTTCTGTTTCGTTCATAAGGTAACTGATGAACTCTTTCTCTTTGTCAAACTGCAAGCAAAGAGCGATGAGTATCAAGTTTCCAAGTAAGAATCATACACACCAATTTTCCGTCTTTGTACCGGGCCCACAGCCCATCCGCACGAGCAGATAACTGCACATTCACTTCCTCGAGCTCCGCGATCTTCTGTTCCATTTTCCTTACCAGCTCGTCGCTCTTGAGATTCGCCGAATCCTTCACCTTATTCGCAGCTTTGTGCGCATCTGCAAGTTCACGATTGAGGGACGTCAATTTGGATTCCGCCTGCTTGAGCAACTGCTTCGCCTCAGCCGCTTGAGTTTGAGCCAACGTCACCGCCGTTTCAGCCGTCGAGGCCCTCTTCTGCGTGCTTTCCAGCGCCAGTTGAAGAGCCTCGCGTTGTTCACCGGCGGCAACGATGCGTTCCTAATAGCCCTGTAATAATACTCAGCATTAATCCACGGTTTACATACCTGCAGAGATGCAGCATCATGTTTCGAGAGGCTACATGCTTCCTTCGACTGGAACAAGCTGACGCTCTGGGCCTCCAAACGACTCTGCAAATGATAAACATGAGAATTCACTACATCTCGCAACATACTGCTCACCTTGAGGTCAGCGATCTCGGCGAGCAAGCTACGGAAAGGAAAATATTAAAAAGGGCATAAACCCTAACAGACATTCAGTTACCATTCCCGGGCAACTTTACTCTCTTTCTCCGCCTTCTTGATATTGGCCTCAAGGACGGAGCATTTACCACCTGCAGTCGAAGCCTTCGTTGACGCTGCATTAAGCTCTTCCTGGCCCCTGATAAATTCTGCCTGGAAACTATTAGAATGGTGCGTAGTACCCGCAACTAGTGACTTACTTTCACAGCTGCGACATCGGCTAGAAGACTTTGAAGGTGGTTTAGCTAGCGGAAGCAATTTATTTAGCGCAAGGTTGAAGATACCTCTGACGTTGCTCCCGACTTTCCCTTTCCAGAGCAGAACATCTCTCCTTCGCAGTCGATGCCGCATTCAAAGCCTCCTTCAGTTCAACTTGTACAGTCTTGACTTGGTCGTGAGCCTTGTCGGATGACTCCTTGAGGGATTTTGTGATAAATGCCCTTCAAACAACATATTGAAGAGAGGAGAGGACGATGGGAAGCAAGGGGACAAACAATTCGGCATTCGACTTCTCCATATCTTGCAACTTCTTCATCAGTTGCAATTCAGCCTGCTTCGATGCCCTCTCGCGCAAGATCAATTGCTCCTGAGATCTTCAAACCGCAAGTCAAGAAGCAACGACCAGAGGATCAAAGAAACAACTCACTCCTCCACCGCAGCTTTTAAAGAACTACACCTCATCTCCAACTCCCTGATCTTCAACAACAAAACCTCATTAGGGTCCCTCTTCTTCAACTCGGCCACTTTCTCGAAGAGGGCTTTCTTCGTTTCTGACAATCTACACACCACCATCGGCTCTCAGCTCCCAAAAAAAAACACTAAGAAAGACTTACAGCGCATGCACCTCCGCCTTCGAATCCTCAAGCGCCTTCCGTTCCCCAGTCAAAGCGACAATTTCTCTATCACGAGCATTGACGACCGCATCCCTCTTTCTCAGCTCCGTCTCCGTCTCTGCGAGGTTCTTCTTGTTCTCAGCTAAGCTATATACGAATTCATGAGAATATATAGGGCATAAATCGTCGGGGTGAAACTCACAGCGCACGCAATTCAGATTTAGACTCATTCAGCGCCTTAACCTCTGCCTTGAGGGAAATGATATCCTTGTCACGAATATTGATGACATCCTGAAGCGCTAGAAGTGACGACACGTTCCTTTCCAACAATTCAGCATCACCTCGTGGGAAAAAAAATGTAATTGAATACTCACTCCTCTTTGACTTTACGCAATGACACCAACTCCAACGACTGGGCCCCATTTTCCGCTTCGTAGCGCTCGATTCTGAATTCCCCTGAGTTCAAATAACCAAGCCCCAAAAGATAACAACACACCGTTCCTTTGCAGCCTTCAATTCAACCTCCCAAACTGCAGCATTCGCAAGTACCTCGATCGACTCCTTCTCCCTCTCTGCCAAGCGTGCCGAGAGCTCCTCAACGCGGCCCTCTACATCCGTTTCTCTCAGCACAAAGTTCCCATACCAACATATACAAGGGCGGGACGAACCAACAGCGACCAGCATTTTATACTCGCGCTTCGCCTCTTGGCGCGCAGCGAGCAGTTCTTGCATCGAGCCTCTCTTTTCCTCCTCGAGCTCTCTGGTCCGGCTCTGGGCGTCGGCGAGTTGCGAGCTTTGATGGTGGAGCTTGTTCCGAAGGAGGTCTGTCACTTGCTGGGCTGCATATATGCGGTGTAAAAGAATGATTGAAAACCGACGAGCACAGTGTTGGAACTTACAAGCTAAGAGATCGTCGTGCAGTTCCTTGAGAACAGCTTTGGTGTCCTCAGCGCGCGCCATGGTGTTGTTGTCGTTCAACATAGGTTGCAAAGCTACGAAGGTGAAGAGCTACGTATAAGCTACATATATGCGCTAATGTCAAAAAAAAACTCTCACCTGAAAGCCCTGAATTCGCAAGTGATTTCGTCGCTTCAACCTCTTTAACAAGCGCAGCGTAAATCGCTTGCTGGGCGTTGTACCCCTTCTTCAGCTCCCTAAAGTTTTCGCCTATAATCCCGTATCTGCATATACCAGGTCCAGGTTAATCATCGAACAACCAGATATCCATATCCTAAAAACTCGCTCGATCAGAAGCTTCGCGATGCCTTTCTTAGCCGTCTCGACGCTAGCCCGTAACCGTTCATTCTCAAGTCGCTCTTGCATGTGTTCTTCTCTGATAGCCTTAGTCTGTTCTCGAACGTTGTCCAGTTCCGCTTTGTTGCTCAAGTAGTTAGCTTTCAACGACGTGATTTCGCTTTCGGTCCCAGAGAGCTGCTCGCGAGCCAATGCCAAAGCGGGCCTTAGTGTCTTGACTTCCGAAGTCGCAGAACTCAGTTGCTCGTTGATGACGCTTAAGTTCGAACGATAGTCTTCCAGCTCGCGTGAGAGCTGCGCGTTCATCGCCTCAAGATGTTGCTTCGATACATGGAGCTGCTCGTTCTCAGAAAGAGTCGAGCTGAAATATTGGAACTAGAATACCCCTTCCATGAGATAGACGAAAAGAGGAATTAGAAAACAAGTACGATTTCATTTTCTTTCGAGTTCCCATGCGACTTGTTCGCCGAGCTCTTCGAGACCGAAGGCCCAAGCAGAGAAGCTGCGTCGTTCAGATTCTGACGTGGCTTGTCTGGAGCGCGATAAAGCGCAGAGAGTCTTAAAGTCTGTTGTGGGTTTGGGGCTGCTGAAAAAGGCCTGCTTTGTTGAATATATGCGCGGTCCGGGGACTCGTACGGCGTGAATGCGGGGGACGAGTTGACTATCAATAGCATTCCGTCAGCAGAATAATTAGTCTAACTTCATATACTCACCATTTTCCAAATCATTATCGCGTCGTTCGGCGTTGTAAACTTGCGCAGAAGACCTAGGAACAGAAACGGGAGTGGTGGTCCTAGCTTGGGTATGGTTAGAAAGGAGGTGAGATAACGAGATCCTCGGAGGCGCCTGCGCCGTGCTCTTGCGTGGAGCCTGGTGAGGATCCATCCTCGTTCTAGAAGTATTCAAGACATTGTGCTGTTCTGAGAGATGAGAAGTGTTCATTCGCTTGCTTTCAAGAAGAGCCTGGCTCTGCGCCATCGAAAAGAGCTTCGGTTTGGTTTTCGCAGGCGTCGAGTCGTCCGACGTGTATTCATGGGATGTGTCCATGGTCCAAGAAGAATGGTATTCAAGAAAAGCAGTATCCAAACCAGACAGTGTTGGTGGTCAATCAGAGAGTCGCGAAGGAATTTTGGGACACCTCCGATTGAACGGAAGCGCAGTAGTCACGTGCTGTTGCCGAGCGGCGCGGCGAGCGGAATCTAACCTAGTCCAGCTCTTGTCGTTGCTCTTGCTTTTCCTTAGCACCTCCAAGCATTTGATGGCGATTCTTCACCATAGTCCTGAGCATATTTTGGTTGTTTCTTAGGATTGAGAGTCAAGTATTCGCTCAGGAGTTAATGGAACAACGCTGTCGGGATAAAATAGCCATCATTGCCAAGAAAACCCGGAACCCATAAGCGACGACGCCAAGAACATCGAAAACCAACTTTCCTCAACGAACCCACCATGAATATCTCGAGTGCTCTCTTCCTCCGATGCCAATCAAAGTTGCGCAGTTCATCTTATATACCCAATTAACTAGGGACTGAACCGAACAGAGACTGCGGTCAAACCTTCTGGAAGGTGAGTTACACAACTGATTCACTTAAGGTACATGACGCGTGTTAACGGATGCGGGATTCTGTCATTCAGCTTCTTGTTGAAGTTCATAAGCCTGCCCAGCATTATTCAAACTTTTTTCCACCTTATATTACAACTCCCATCTTCCAAAGTTCACCCTCTTTTTACCTTCACAAAAAGACGCTCAAAAATCATGAGGACACGACTGTTTAACGCACTCGCTATTCTTCTGACTTTCGCCGCGCTTGAAAGCAACTGCACGACAATTCCACGACACTTACACGCCCGGGATACCATCACCCAGGACAACGTTCAACCAGCTTATGACTATATTATTGCTGGAGGTGGAACAGCAGGCCTGGTGGTCGCCTCACGTCTCTCCGAGAACTCGGACGTCACTGTACTCGTCATCGAAACAGGTCTTTCTGGAGATGATGTTGCGAGCTCAATAAGTGCGTTTCATCGTCATTGCTTCAGTTTACATTACTGACTTTGCTCTAGACCCTCCTAACGGAGCGTTCTACTCATCCATAGTAGGCACCGACTATGACTGGCAACGCTCAACCGTCCCCCAGCCCAACCTCAACAATCGCGCAGGCTATTGGCCGAGCGGGAAAGTTCGTATTGAACTTCGATCCGCTACTGTCAAACTAATCCTTTCCCAAAGATTCTAGGCGGCTCCTCCGCAATGAACGCGATGTATCTCGTTCGTCCTTCAACCACGGAAATGGACGCCTGGAATGAAATTAACGGGATCGATGCATCGTCCACGGGAGGAGACTGGGGCTGGGACAGCATGTACACCTACATGAAGAAAAGCGAAAACTTCGTTGCACCCAACACTGAACTTCTCCAATACCTCCCCATCGACTTCGACGGAGCCTCGTACGGCTCAGGCGGACCGATGCAGGTAACCTACCCAGAAATGTAACTCCCCATCCCATCCTTAGCGCTCTATCTCCGAGATGCTCACCTAAAACTATAGGATGATCAGTATAGTAAGCAACTGGACCTCCTCCCTCGCCGCCGTTGGCATCCCCGAATCCACCAACCCCAACTCGGGCACGACGCTAGGCGGGTTCATCACCCCCTCCACCATCAACCCCGCCAACTGGACGCGCTCCTACGCGCGCTCCGCCTACATCGACCCACTTCCCCCACGCTCGAACCTGCACATCCTCGTCGGGACCACCGTGGTACGCATCGTGCTCTCCAACACCACGGATGGATCGGGGAACCTGTACGCTACGGGATTGGAGTTCGCACAGAGCGCTGCTGCGCCCCGCGTGACTGTGGGGGTGAGGAAGGAGGTTGTGCTGGCTGGGGCAGCAATGGGGAGCCCTAAGATACTGATGCTGAGTGGGGTGGGTCCAAAGGACGTGTTAGCGAATGCGAGTGTGTCTTTATTGCTTGAACTTCCTGGGGTTGGGCAGAATTTGCAAGATCATCTGGTGCGCCCTCAAGATTTAATATTGTCTTTGCTTTATTGACTTTCTTTGTCGACGTAGACCGCAGGTGTCGTTTGGAACACCCCCGTAGAAACCGCAGGCAACATCCACGACTCAGGCTCTGATTTTTCTGTACGTCACCTCCCCTCCCCTTTCTCCACAACCCGCACCCACTAACACCCCGCATCTATCCAGAAAACACCCGAATTCATGTCTGTCATCAACGACGCAGTAGCCTTCATCAACAGCACCGCACTCTTCAACGGGGGCTCCGTCACAGACTTTCAGAACCAGATCCTCGCTGCCCTCGATACATCTGCGGCTACGCTCGTGCCCAGTCAGTCTTCCGAAGTGGTTGAGGGATACAAGGCGATCTACCAGGCCCTGGCGAATAAGTTCCTCCCGGATGTGGCGCAGGTTGAGATGTTAATGAGTATTGTGTCGAGTGGGTCGGTGTCTATCCAGTCGGCGATTCAGCATCCCTTCAGGTATGTGCTTCTTGTGATTTGAATAGGTTCCTATTTCTCATTCGAGGGAAATTATAGTCGAGGACATACTTATATCAACTCGAGCAACCCTTTCGACCCAATCGTCATCGACCCTCAATACTTTTCCCATTTTGCCGGTTCGTGCTCTCCTATCTCCCCTATCTCCCCTTTCCTGCACTGATCTTCCAACTCTCTGCCACTAGACATCATCATAATGCGACAAGGCGTCAAGCTCGTACGCCAGGTCGGCACCGCATTCGGAGCTCTACTCGGGGACGAAACTGCACCAGGACCAAGCGTACAGACGGACGACGATATCGATAACTGGCTAGTGCAGAACGGGGCGAATACACAGTATCATCCGACTGCGACCTGCTCGATGCTCCCGAAGGATCATGGCGGTGTCGTTGATCGTAATCTTCTTGTATATGGTTTAGGTGAGCCTGGACGAAGTAGATTTTATGGGTAGACGGAAGACTAACGAGGTTGCATCGAATAGGAAATGTTCGCGTTGCGGATTCCTCTGTTTTCCCATTCGAATTCGCTGCTCATGTAAGGAACTGTCCTCATATCATGTCGATTCTCACTCACGTTTGTTCATATAGTTACAATCTGCCACCTACGCAGTCGCAGAACAAGCCGCCGACATCATCAAGGGATCGTCATACACAGTACCAACCGACCTCGTCTCCCCTTTCGCTATTAATTACCCCAATGGCACAAGCAGTAATGGCACAGATGATCCAGACGAGACGTCCGGTGCCGATCTTCCACAGAGATACCCATCCTATATCCTAACACTTCTCATGATTGCTTCATGCGTTTTCTATTACGTTCTGTAGGACTTTTTGGACCATGGAATTCCCTGATGACCACTTCAGACGACTGCACGGACACTAACGTTATTGGAACTCTCTATCAGGACTCATGATTACTATACCTTTATTCGTATAATAGAGTAGCTTCTTGTATCTTTTACTGTAGACTTCGCACGAATACTTACATCGAGGCGGAGTGACAGTCAAATCTTTGTGCCTCTGAATCTACGTACTTCTCCGAGTGTGTAACGCACAAATTTGTTTAATGGTCGTTGTCAGACTTAAGAGAGGCGATAAGGCAAGAAATTCCGCGTGCAGCTGGTAATCCCCTCATATAATTAACTCAACTTTCAAACTTTGCCACATGTTAACCCCGGTTTTTGATTGGCAGATCGGTGATGTTTCCCACTTCCTGGAGCGCGATGGCTTGCCCCCACACAACTCTACATTCCCATATTGGGACGTGCCGTCTGTGTGGTCTCCCTTGAGAAGCGTGCATTGTGCGTCTTCATCGGAAGTGAAAAAGTAGTGTTTTCGTTGGGTTTCGGAGATGAAGAGGTGGACATACAGGCCTCTGCAGCGTTTCTGTCTGCTTGGAGTAAAAGGCGGGGAAGGAGGTGATAAATTCTGCTAAATCTGTCATTGTTGGATCAGCCGAGCGCTGTTAATAAACCGCCATTGGGACCTGCGAAGATGGTCCCATTTCTCTCTCCCATTTTCAGACAAACCTCTATTTCCTCGAGAAAAGAGACTGCTTTTAAAATTTAGGAGGTGAAAACCCGGGTTTTCAAAACCCTCAGTACAAGACCGGGGCTCGAGCCAAAAATAACTCACCTAGTGTGATCTATCTGTATGACAAAGATTAGATAACGAATTCCACCAAGAGATCGTGTCGTGGCGTAGCACCTCCCTTGCCTCCTACTCCCATCTTCCTCTTACTCAGTACCGAATCCCGCGGATTCCTCCCCGTGCCGCTCGTCAAGTCATGAATCGACCTGTCGTTAATTGATCTAAATCTACTCCGAGGCAAAAAGTTACTTGAAGGTGGTATGTATGCATGCTCTCTTCGAAATGCATGCACATATACTGAATATATGCACTTTTTTCTCGGCTGAACGCGGGGAAAACAGTAGTTTTCGCTATTAAAAAGGTTCTAGGTGCTCCAAGATAGCGACTACAACCGTCTGAATTCCCTACGAATCGAAAGCGGCTCATACGATCAGAGCCGGGGCTATCCTCAAGCTATGCCTTCGCTTGGTACGTCCACTATCACATATTTATCGATATGCGTGTTCATGCCCATTTGTTCGTGCCCGCTCGAGTACCCCGAGCGCCCCATGTTAGCTTCTTTATACGAGGTCTCGAAAAATTCCATCTCGGAAATTCCGTGGTGCGTATCATCGACATGTCCTTTGCTAATTAATGGCATCGCAAATCTCAAGTCAAAACCAAGTGCAAAGAATAAATTCCTAAGGCGCGATAATCACCTCTCTGTCGTACTCCTCCCAATAAAATTACAATCAGATACAACTACAAATGTGAATTCAAGTTCGAAAGACGACTCTGCGGAGCGCATATGCTATACATACGTACGAGTCTCCGGAGTAGCGCCGGAGACACGCCTTCGAGACCGCGTTGACGTTGACGTTGACGTTGATGGTTTCCCACGTTGCGCTGGGATGCCTTCGGGATGGATCATAAAATTTCGCGATCGATAACTATACCTCCACGATGTACGTGTGGGCTCCGTATCGTATCGATGTGCCATCCATCGCCCATCCACAACGCGGACGCCAACCACGCCAGGGGTGGCGAGTTCAGGACCTCTTCCGGTATCTATGGTGCGGAGAGAAGGTAAGTGTGATTCAGTAACACGCCAGAACAGAGCGCTCACGAATTTGCGGCCATCGCTGGCGTCGGCGCCTGCGTTCTGGGCTTTGCAGGCGTTCTGCTACTCTCTTTCACGTTCTTCCGTCCTCGCTTGTTGGGCGGCGGTCCTTGCGCTTCCGATTCCGACGACAAAGGTGAGTCGGCGCTCGCATCGCTCGCCTTCCTTTTCCGGCCCCGCTTGCTGTTGGTGTCTACTACATCCACCGCGAAGGAATAGACTTCCGGTATGGGCATACCTGGTGGAGGCGGAAGTGCCCTGTTGGGAATCCTGTTGACAACACGACCTCCATCATGGTGAAACATAGGGCAGAAGGCCCATGGCTTTGTGATCCGCGCGTGTCCCTTAGGGACATATTCCACCCCATTTGCTTCCGCGACCTCTTTCGGAGAGAGCGCCCTCTCTCTGTTCTGTCCTGATGCTGGCACTACCGGTGACGCGGTGGGATGCGCCCCGCGCCAGAGCAACGACCGAGGTTGCGCGTTAGGCACCTCCTGTGTTGTTGGACGTCTACTAAACAGTGTGATGTTAATGTTCATTATTCAAGAGGGGTTAAGCGACACATACTTCTGGTTAAAGAACTTCGGTTGGTTTGTAGTTGGCTCTACATTGCTGGAGCCATCTAAACCGTACTCGAAGAGGCTTGGCTCAGATTCATATTTGTGACGTCTTAATCCCCTCTTTGACGATGGGATTAAGTCGCTGTTGTGCGGTTTGAACCGCGTTCTGGCTATGGTTCGACGTCAGAATGATTCTCAGAAAAATTCACATGTTGAGTGCACTCACATTGCTCGATATTGTCAGTCGCGGTGTAGCCTGAACCGATATCCTGATATCCGACGAAGCCGTTCGGCTCGCCACCGAATCCTGATTCCTGGAGGTACGGGTATCCTGATTAATTCAAGAACATTGAGATACTAATCAATTGTAGGTGGCGTAAAGCACTCACTGGACATACACCAACACCCCAATACACCGCATTTGCCTGGGTAGCTTGGAGGGTGAACTTCATTATCTGTTCAGCCTCTGTTCGACATGCTAGATCGAATGATAGTGCTCACCGTTCCTCCAGGCGGGATCCGCCGTCGACTTGGGCATATAGGACAGCATCTCTTCGAAGGAAGGGGGCTCAATCTCTCTCATAAATCCCCTCCATTCAAGTCCTACGAATCGACATCAGCACATCACGTCTACGTGATAGGTACAAATTCCCGAACTCACCTTGCTGGGCGAAAAGTTGTTGGGTCCAATCAAGCGGAGGCTCGTCGTGGCTCGGCTGATCGTAGGCTGGACAAAAGGGCGGTCAATAAGGAATTCGAGGTGAGTGGCACTGCTTCGTTCTTGTACCTGGACCCATGAACTGATCGGGACTCAAGAACGAAGAGATATTCAGGGAGCGCGGTTGCATGTTGAAATTTCCGAAAGACATTGTGACGGTTTCGGTTTGGTGGGGAGGAGAGTAGTGTCTGCGTGGAATGTAGGGTGATTCAAGACGAAGACTTGGGGGGGTTGTGTTGTTGACGGTGAGGCATTTATAGAAATCGGCAGGCCTTGGGCCATTTTTGACAGCTCTGACAGTTTGTGGGCCCGTTTCGACCAATCTGCGCCGTTTCCTGACGCTGTATGACCCGTGTACTACACGTGGGTGCAGCCTTGCGGTGTGCGCACCCAGCGGTGGCGTTGCGATCAAAGGAGGTCCAAGCTAATCTGCCTAATCGGTGCGTGTGCCCCCAGCGTGAGGGTCAATTGTGTTGACTTCGCCGCAAAAGATAAAGTGCTGATGGCGGTTTGTAGCGTTCTGTGGTGCAGTTATCTCCGTGGGTCATAATGGCTGTGGAAAAAGACCTAGAAACCATTCATTCGATTCGTCCATGCGGCAGAGCAACGGGTGCGTTAATGTTCCCTGCAAGCTGCAGCCGACCGACATTGTACCAATGTAATGATTCCTTCTGATTCTGATTAGATAGCTTGCTTCTGGTGTCGGGTGGATTGCGTTGCCTCTCGGCCCTCCCCTCATACCAATCGGAGGATGGGTCCATGCAACGGATGGGCGTCTAATCATCTTTCGTAACGATGACTGAATGTCGAACTTTAAGTGGCGTCTTCTGCCCTGCTCCGTCACGACAGTCTCCTGCACCTTGAACGAAGTAGGCCTTGGTTAACCTGCGAATGCACACCTTTTAACTGCCTCCCGTGCATCAACACGAGTGTGATTGATTGATCTTTTCTGCTTCGACTTGAGAGTCTCCGCAATCCAACCCCCGGGGATCTGCGATTAGTGATAAGTATCGGGATCGGGGGAGAGGGCGGAGGCAGATTTTGCTGGGCGCTACCACGCTTTGGCCGCGCTTTGGCCATGCTTCAATGGATATCTAGATCTCCCCCACGCTCGCTCGGGACGCCCTATCGCGGCGCCCTCAATTTGTTGGATAAACTAATAGACCTGGCTGGTACCCCCTTCGAATTCATCTCTGAGAGTAGTTTAGATCATAATTTTTTTGCGCATGAAATTCAATGCGGGTCACATATGTACGGTGATCACGATACGCACACGGTAGGACACGGAAATTCACGATTCCGAACGGTTGTCGAGTAGGCCAATCTGAACGCTGACAACACAACGCAGAAACTTACCCCACTATCGATACCGGCCTAAATGCTGACTCGAACCGTTATGGTCCAAGAGTCCTGCCTACGCCACTACGTCTTCACTTCGAAGCCTACGAAACGACTGACTACGACGGTCGAATTCCTCAATGCCCTCACAAACCCACGTCAAAATCAGCAAGAATTTCAATGTAAACTTGCGTTGTATTTCGTGAATATCTGGCAGATTTATGATCGTGTACGTGAGATGAGAACGAGAAGATGTGTCTAAAGTGATTCGTTGCGTTGAAATTCCGTAATGTGAAGTATGCGTGGTGGTATATGAAGAAATGATCAGAGAAGAAAGCGAAAACATGCGGTGGAAAGCTAGGCTCTAGAAAGCGAAGAAGCCGGAAACAGGGATAGATAGAATAGATAGACCATAGTGCGATCCAATGTGGGTACTGGCAGGCGGTGATTTCATAGACTCGTTGGCGTCTTATTCATGAGGTTCACATAATGCATAGGCGATAAATGAAGTGGTGATGTTGGGGTCGCCAAAGAAATCGAAGCGAATAGATAGTCGAATCAGATGAAATCATGGATGTTTCCTATGCTTCCTCGGGCTGCTCGGTTCTGATTCATCCATCTAGCATGCCATGTCAGAACCCTGTACATCCCAAATGACAACCAAAGCAGAATATATGACTTACCGCACTGACGATGTAACCGGCTAACAAAACGACAGCAAAGAGAACGGAGACCACAGATGTCCCTGTGACCGCGAAGAGAAGCGGGAGGATCCCATACGGCAAATACGTTGCAAACGACACTGGTGTCTGCGACCTCCTCTTCTTCCCGTCTGACCCGATCTTCTTCGATCCTGTCGACGGTCTTGACCGCGAGCGACTCACGTCGGGCATGCGGTGCGGCTTCGAGGATGACGAGCGGCGACTGGTGCGCTGGCGGGCGTCGCCTACGACCTGCGCCGGCGCTGGAGGTCTCTCCTGCTCGTGTTCATGCTGATACGACTCCTTGCTATCGACTCTATAGCTCTGAGTCGGACCCTGGGCAAACTGCGCTGCCTGCTGGAGCTGCCTATCCGTCTCCTGGACCCAGCGCTCGACGCGCTGTTGGGATAAGCAGTAGTGTTGATAGTATTCCTCCGGGTTCTGCGCTATGGGCATAAATAAAGCTGGCGCGATGACGATTTGGGAACGATGGAGCTGGATGGGGGATATGAGGTGGGTTGGGGGTATACTTGACTCGAGGAGTCCACACGTGTTGTGCTTGACGAGGAGGCCTCATGTCGGCATCGGTTAAATTTCAGACTGTCCATTTATAGAATTCGGGCCGCGATGACACACTGCACTCGAAGTCTGGTAAAAGATACAAGCAGCAACCTCTGCGAATATAGGTATATAGTAAGCGCATCATGAGTCGTTAAATCATTGGTGTAGTCATCCGAAAGGATTGAGGGAATTTTTAACTCCAATAAGTCCTATACATAGAACTTGACATAGGACTTCATAGAAAAAAGCCATTGTGAGGAGCGTCAGAATACTATAGGATCAGTATCTCTGTGGAAAATGGGGACTTGACTTTTTTTTTGGTGTACTTGAGCCAGAGGAATAAACATAACAAAAGGGGCGATGAGCAGGGTTGACATTGTAACTACGGTCCTTTGATTCCATTGGTGCACGCACATGTGACGAAAATTGAATGGCGCGAAGGTGAATTTATGAGCAGCCAAGGCTAATCCGAAAGCAACAAAAAAAAAATAGAAAAATCCGCGACGCGAACATTTCCTATTGGACTGTCACAACCTGTCAGTACTTCAGTACTCAGCGCTCAGCGCTCAGCACCCAACCTCATCGTATAAATAATCTCGTCGAGACGCACCTAAACCAGAAACCAAAAGATTGCGATCATGGGAGCATCGAGCAGCTCGCAGTCGGGTGGTATTACGCACTCCTTGCCCTATTCTACACCAGCCAGTTATTGGTGTTTGTCTGGATGCCTGGTCCTGAGGCGGTTTCTTCCTGCCTCGAAGGGGGGTCCTTACATGGCGAGCGAGCTTGATGTTTTGTTGCATGATCATAACATCTAGTGGCAGGGAGGATCTCGGAGGTTAGTACGTGTAGGAGGAGAGAAGAGATTCGATGCCATGGACCGGAGAAATGCGAGGTTTATCGCCTCCTTCCCCACTGGACTCGGAAATATGCCCAAACTTGAAGTTAGAACACCTCCATTGTGACAGGACGAGCAGAGAAACACCCATTCCGAGTACAATGTTAACGCATACAGATATACGGAGTTTGGAACAAAGGAGATCCTAAATGGAGTAATAAATGAATGGAGCTTGCGCAAAGCGCTGATACGAGACTTTGTCTATTGCACGCTGGTGTTGCACTCCACCAGGACATTCCAATTGCCAAAGCCACACATCAGATAAAGCATGCACATTATGGATTTGCATACTTAGACCCGGTTTTGGACGGTCGTATGACGAGGTGAACGCGAGTAGATGGCTTATTCACTGGTATTGCGCAAAGCAAAGACATAGCCGAGCAGACAAAGGATAGGACTGACGGTGACGCTTCCTTGCCTTTTATACGCACCAGAGTGCGACCGACGACCTCGCGCTCTTCATCTCCGAGCCCCATTTTCTTCAAAACACAGGTTTCGACCCACCCCTGCACTCTTCGCGGGGGAAACAATGCAGGTGATGCGGCCCAATAAGGAAATGTGGAATTGTGTGGGCGCGGGCAAAGGGAAATCGCCGTGCAGAGTCTGTGCCATCTGTGCAGCGTCTGTGCGTCTGTGCACAGACGTCGCTCGCTCTGCACAGACGGTGGCTGTGTTAATGTTAGGGGTCATATACCCGGCGAGATCTCAATCAGGCCTCTAGTACAATTGGGCTCATATTCTAAGACAAACAGAGTTCGGAGTACATTCCGAACATGTATTTAGAGTAATAATATGAAGTCAAAATATATATTCCATGCGGCTTTGGGCGACTACACTTTGAAGTACACTCACACTGAGTTTGAATGCGGCACCTCGGCGGAATTGCTGCCGGTCCCCAATACGACCGGTGCATTGACAAAATCAACTCAACTCAAAGACGAGTGCCCGTAAGGTGACCAATTCTTTGGACATCATAAAGTATATGTCAATACACTATATACATGTCCATAAGCTCGCAAAAATTGGTTAATAGAGCAAAAAACATCACCCATTAAAATGCAAACAGGTACGTGTAACACTATAGACGCTCGTGCACATGGTTTAGATTGAGTGTATTTGGTGATTCACAATAGCCCTAAAAGCTATAGATGTATGTACAGAAATGCTTTGGAACCTGCACAGACATCCTGCAATATGCACAGACACCGCACAGATGCACAGACGCATGCACAGATATGCACAGACACTGCACAGAACATGCACAGACCTACTCGGAGATGCACAGACGCGTCATGTAGTTGCACAGACGTACAGACGGGCAATATCTATACATGCGCGCGCCTCGCTAGGTGAAGGGCGCATTTGGACAACGCATGATCAAGGTTCGCTGATCGATATTGCTTGCCCAAATGTCCACTTCTTTATGGATTTCATTTTGTAAAAATAATAAAATGTGATAATTTTTGAGATGAGCGATATACTTTGAGATTTTTCACGTTTCTATGGAATTTTGAGCTAAGTCAGACCTTTTTTGCTGCTACAGTCGTGATCAGCGCTGGATATTATAGCTCAATATTAAGTTTCCCGTAGATTGTAGTACAGGAATTTCTCACTCTTTCATTGCTCCACACAGCGCCCTACTTTTAGTAAACTGCACTACACGAGTGCACTACTTATTCTAAGAGTTTTCAATTACTAGTACTTCGCGCTACTTGGAAATTGACGCTTCGCGTTTGTGATGCCGTTGGGCCGTCGGAAGCCGGCGGCAAATCCTGCCTAATATGGAATTTACCATCACCTTGGGAGTACAGAAGTGCCAATGCGCCTTCGAAGTTCGAACATGTCGCCTTTCTTCTCACTCAAGAGTTGCTCAAGACTAATTACCAAGTCTACAGGGGACTTAAACAACACAAATATATGATTTATCCCATCTCATAAGTTGAAGTCATAACAAGAAGTGAGCATCAATACAGATACCCTGGTAAAGGAAAAGATGCAGGACTACGGAAAATTTAGAACCAGTGGCTAGCAGGAAGGTTGAATCTACCAGATTCTGAAAAGGACTCAAAACAATGTCGTACAGACACATCTGATACAATGCACAGACCCGGACATATTGGCACAGACGTGCACAGACACAGCCGGACATTGCACAGACGGCACAGACGTGGCACGGCTTTTTACCTGTGCCCGTGTGGGCGCAAACGCGTTCAGAAGGACAATTGATCTTCCGGTCAAAGGTTTGCTCGCGCTCGCGGCGGTGGCTTTGACTCGCCTCAAACAGCATGATGCCCAAAGGGTTAAAGAGCAAAGCGCCCAAAATCGAGCTCGCAAAATCCTCGACGTCGTCTTTTTCTTCCCAATCCAACATGAACTACTCTAACTTCGGCTTCCTGCCCGAGTCCGATACCTTCGAGAACAACGCAGTTCAGATGAATCCAGGTACGTTTCCTTGCCTCTGGAATGGATAGTTCGCTAAGAATTTATGTGCCGTATATCTAGCACCATCTAACCCGTACTTCGCGCCTCAACACCAGATCAAGAGCGAGCCCACTCCCCCTTTTTGGTGGCGAGGTGGGACAAACAACGAAACCGCGATAGGGCTATCCGGCCCTGGAGGATATTATCCCGGTAATGTCGATCTACGTTCTTGTCTTATTGGTCACGCGTATTCATGTATCTAGACTTGACATTAGGTTCATACAATGGCACTGACGGCGACGATCTCAACAGTTACTCCTCTGGAAACACGTATTGTAAGTAACCTGTACTGCTTTCGACCGCGCATTGCCTTACCGGGGATATTCTTTTCCAGTACAAGTAAATGCTCCTTCGTCGAGCGCCTCTGGCCAGAGCAGCTTCCAGAACTCCATCCCGTCAACTTCAAGTTTCGATTTTTCGCCTCGTCCGGTGCACGGAGATCAGTATTCTGGTAAAGTCGATCGTCCTACTGACTTCGTTCAATGCTCATATTTCATCCGTCGACGTATAGGTGGTTTTTCGAACGGTTCTTACGGAAATGCCTTCAACGATCACTTGTATACAAGCGCACATCGTACGTCGAAGCTATTTCTTCCACTGACAATTCGGTGACTGATGGAAGACACCACCTTTCCAGGAAATGGTTCTTCTTCGAGCGTGCCTATTGCGCGCAGATTCAGGAATTTATACCCATCAGCACTCAGCAGAGATCTTGTGCCGGACGACCAACCGCCTTTCAGGAAAATTTCAGGTAGTAAGTGATTTCGGCTCTGCATGACGATATTTGAACCTTCACTGACCGTGTCGTCGTTTCTACTAGACACGGCCTCTGGGATATCTGAATTTTCAAATGCGTCGTCTCTCTACCAGCCCAAAGGTAAGAATTTGCTTCGATTAAGATGCTGTACACGACGAAATGCTCACCAGATTTTTCAGAAAATGCCTGGCGCACGGCCTTCCCGCCTGCGTTAGAGGGCCCGGGAATGGACCGGGACGCAGTTGACGTCGCCGCGAACCGCATGGAGCCTACTGGTGAGTAACATATATTTTGACTCAATATGAGATGCTGATCGAAATTCGATAGAGCTTCGCAGCGAGGAAGATGCCCAACCCAACAAGATGGGGAAGGCACGGAAAGGAAGATCAACTCTCATCACGAAGAGGGGGTTGGTCCGGAACAATGATAAATTTAAACAAGTCGACGCCATCATGGTAGATACCGACAGCGCCGACGCTGTCATCGAGGATTTGAATCCTCGGATGCAGACTCATGGTCAAAGGTACGTCAGGCTCAACCCCCTCTTGACGCAGAAAGCTGATCATCTGACATGCAGGGCCCTGAAGGCACCAGAGCCTAGGAAACAGGTGCAAGCACCTATGTCCCAGAATGTAGGAGATAGGAAGGGAAAAGGGAAGCAAGATTCGAATGAGGACACACCTTCGACCCCAGAGATGAAGATGAAGATGGGAAGCAGGTTCCCCGACGGATCAGGCATCTTCGGATTTGACCTCGGCTACCTCATCGACCTGCCTGCCGACCCCAAGACAGTCTCAGGTGCGCAAAAGATATACAGGGACACGAACTCGGGGATATCCCAAGGTATGGTGGCGGAGTATGTTGAGATACTCAAAACAAATCCACACGCACGCTTCGATGGTGGGCCTGAGCCGCTGATGCTCACACTGGGTGTGGTTAATGGGGTGCTTGAGGAGTGGTTTGGGGAGCAGGAATGAAAAGTGGTAGCATCAGAACATACCTTTCCTATACATTGTTGAAGTTTTCTGATTCATACCATCAAGCGAGGGAAGAGAAGAATTTCAAGCTAGTTTTCCATAAACAGTTTATCTTGAAATGCGATATCGGGTAGATATGATCATGATCTCACGTGTGCATGTGATTTCTTGCCAGCGAATTAACTTGGGAGTGTTCGTCTCTTTCTTCAACTCCTCCAACTGGCCTCACCGCTCGAAAGGAACTCACTAAAACATGATCCGCATACCGCTCGACATCGTCGAAATGGTCGTTGATATCCTTCGGTCACAAGATGACCCCGAACTTTCGTCAACGAAGGCCTGCTCCCTTGCTTGCTCCGACTTTCTTTTCATCTGCAGGAAACGCATCTTTGCTCACGTCGTAGTGAACCAGCGTAACAGCCATTATACCCTTCCACCAAAGTTTGGTTGGCAACACTTAGCCACCACTCGAACGTTTCAAGAGCTGCTCACGAACTCGCCCGAGATCGTTGACCATATTCGCAGTCTGGATTATCGTCTCGAAACCCACCATTTAAACGACCTTGCGGCTCCTGCCCAAATACTCAAAATGATGACGCGCTTAAAGTCGTTTACTTTCAGATGCTTTGGCTTCGAATGGGACAATAATCTACTCCGGCCAGCACTGCTACACGTCTTGCGCCTTCCGACCCTCATCGACTTCCATATAGACGGTATCGAGGGATTCATTCTCAAGGATCTAGAACCATGTCACCTCGAGGAGTTCGGTTTTGATTCCTTCGAGATCTCTGGTTCCTCTCTCGACTTGCCTACAGCGCCACTCAAGCTGCACCACCTGGATATTGGGCCCTTCTGCCCTTCGTTGGTCATAGATATATGCGGATTGAACGGACAGCCTTTGATCGACTTCACCACTCTCGAAGAGCTCTCGATCCATTCTCTCTGTCCTGATGACCTCGATGCATCGCTATATCTCCTCACCCGTTGCAAGCGGATTATCAGCTACGGTTCTACAATGCTGGTATGGACTGTCTTAGTTCTGTCGACTGCTTTTTTAACACTCTTTTCACCAGATGGTTGGAGCCCCAAACTGAGCTTCAGTGGTCTTTCCGTTCTGCTAATTCCCGTGATCTCACGAACATTGAAGTATCTCGAGGTTCACACTGTCTACGAAGCGAATTCAGCCAGGATGTTTATCATGGCTCTCTTACGAACTCATGAGGATGGCTGACCACAATATCCTTGAGATATACAAATCAACATCGCCATCCAAGTTATGTCGGATTATGACCTTGGAGGTCAGTGGGGGGCATTAGACGGAGCGCTGGCATCTGGATACCCTCATTTGCGGCGCTGCTCAGTGACTGTCGAATCTTTCAGGGACAGTCCCATCATCCATGGCCTTGAAAGGCGCTGTTGCATGTAAAGGAGACTCAGTTCCCTAGGCTGTCATCGCGTAACTCTTTGGCTTTCGAATTTCTCGTTCAAGGCAGATCATCAACTCAGTAGAGGCAATCTAATTATGTTACTTTTTTTTCGATACATAAAGACGTCAAATTTTGGGACTAATACCGTCGATTGCATTCTCAGCCGTCTGCGCCGGGCTCCAGAACGTAAAATTGCCGTGAGCAAGACCTGAATGTAAACACTTGGTGTGCGTCAAGATGTCAACACCGCCAAACGTCCGAGTCAGCGCACATTGACTAGGGTGAGTAACGTTGAGAAGACAAAGGTATGGAAGGAAAGTCTTAGAAACGACAAAAACTAGAAATAATCGTGGATCAGGATACTGGCATAATCAGTTCTTCGATGAGTCGTGTACGATCGCGATGGTCCTTTGATTAAGTCAGCGGGTTCTTCGCTGACTGCGTAACACAACGGGCAAAAGTTGACGCGGTCCAATTTGGACCGCCCTTAGGTCGGTTGACTCACGGTTGGCTCACTGTTGGCTCATGGTAGGCTAGTTAGTATGAAAAATGCGTGAATATCATGAGATTAGATTACCAGTCAGATATGAGCATTTAACGGTCACATGTTTACGGCGCGCGTGTTCAGAGACAAAGGGAAATTGACGCGTCGTGCAATGAGGCTGGAGGCGGAAACATGTGTCCCAGTAGAGCCTTGTGGCGCGCTTTCTTTCACTTTCACTTTCTTGAACCCCCCCCCCCCCCAAATTTGCCATCATAGAGAATCCTGGTACTCACTCAGATCACTCAGATGGCCCGAGATGTCCATATGGGCAGACCTCCCCAACCATCAACATCTACAACACAGCAGTCATTGAGCGACGAGGTGGGGACAAAGAGAAGACAATCTTATCACGTATCTTATCAGGATCATTCGACGTTTGGCAGCATAATATTTATAGACGGGCACATTAAATTTAATTGAACAGTTGCTGAAGGCGACGACTAACACGTGTATAATCTGTCGACCGTGAGTCAACCGTGAGCCAACCGACCTAAGGGCGGTTCATGTTTGACCGAGTCAACTTTTGCCCGTTGTGTAAGTGGCAGACTGTACATGGCTAGAGCATATAAAATATGTGAGTGAGAATTGAATGACCCGAAGTTAAATTTATGGCTCACGAGCAGCAGATTCGAAAGGAACAACAGAGGAATCCACAACGCGAACTTTACCTATTTGATAGTACAGCCCGGCGTGCGTCCGCGTCAGTCCCTAATCTCGCCGTAAAAATAACGCAGTCGAGACGCACCTAAACTATAAACCAAAGGGTTGTGTTAAACGACACCATCATGATTGTCGGGAGCAACGAGCTGCTTGCATATTCGCGCCATTCTGCACTAGCCAGTATCGGCGTCTGTCTGGATGCCCGGTTTGATGGCGGCCTCGACCTGGTGCACGAGCTTGATACCAGTCTAGTGACAGAGAGGATATCGGAAGTTCGCACTTGGTCAGCACGGGTAACCTGTAGGGGAAGAGATGGGCATTCGATGCCACGGACCGGCGAAATTAAATGGGGCAGTTATCTGCTCCTTCCCCACCTTTTACTCCAAGTAGACAGAAACGCTGTAGAGGCATGCAGAAAAAGCACAAACTCCGCCTCTTCATCTCCGAAAGGATTCCACTTCTCACCTCTGACAATGACGCACGCTGCACACTTCTCAAGGGAGAACACGCAGGATGATACGTCCCAATATGGGAATGTTGATTTGTGTGGGCGCAAGCATCGCGCTCTAGGAGATAGGAAAGATCATCGATCTGTCAATCAAAAGTTCCGTCATTGAAGGTGTGAATATGCCTTGACCATGGGTGCAAAGAAACTGAAAGGAGGGGCGAGGAGCGAGCACACCGCCAGTATGATCATCGAGGCCGATAATCACAAGGCACCAAAATTTGTGCGTTACGCATTTGCAGACATAAAATCAGCGGGCTGCGCTCTATTGGGAGGTGAACATGGCTTGGGCAGGCTGCACGATCAGTTTTCAGTGGTATTGCTTCCGCAAAGTGAAGCCTTAGCCGAGCGGAAAATGAACAAGACTGTCGACGCTTCCTTGCCTATTTTGTCTCCAAATAGAACGAAGCAAACAGCAAAGCACAGACTTATACCCGTATAATTAAGCTGCGCACGCATTTTGTCAAAGAAAAACCGGTTGCTGACGCACCCTATACGTTTTGAAAGGACCAAGTAATGCATTGTGCAGGCGATACGTCCCAGTATAGGAATGTGCCATTGCGTGAGCGCCACCGCAGCGTTCACCGTTGCATGAAAGAGGGAGATATAAAGAAGGGGTTGCCCGCAATCGAGTTCTCAAACCCACCCACTTTAAACATGAATTCCAACCTCTTCAACAACCCTCCACAGGCCTTCGTCGGTCAGCACATGCTATCTGAAGTTAATCCCGGTAAGGTCGTTACTCGCACTATCAGGAACGTCATGCTGAAGGCACATACTGTTGATCTTTATCTAGCGCCCACCAACAATGCACCCCCGTCATACATCAGTGGAACCGGCATGCACAATGATGGGCCCTATCGTACGGACCATTCGGAAAGGCATATCCCTCAGAGACCTGCTCGTGGCGCTCTTTATCCCGGTACCGTGGATCATTTCTCCGACTATATTGAGCGTACACTCATATATGGACAGCAGATTATACGTGCAACGCCCCGTATGACCACGAGCGTCACGGTAATCTTTATCCTTTCACCGATTCGCACTGTAAGTCAAAGCTGGTTTTCGCGACTGTAATGAAGATAGGCTTACTGAAGATGTCCATGACAGCCTGCACTCCCTCTTTGAGCTCAAGCTACGCACATCCAATGGGCTTCACGTCGACTTTCGCTCAAAATTCGGGTGAGTGTTTCCAGCGCCACACAATAACACTTAGACACTCACTGAGCGTATCGTCTTTTTTCATCAGAAATGGAGTCCTCATTTCCCGAACCTGCGACCTCCACATATGATTCCGCGTTAGAAGGTAAGCTTTCAGTGCATTGGGATGTACGAGTACACACAGAATATTCACCTGGCGCATATTTAGGGATTGATTTGTGCATGGCCTATGATCCGAACGCATTTGCGGATATGGACTGGGATGCCGTTGAGGTGCCCAAGGACCGCATGGAATCTAGTGAGTACCAAGCATATTGAAGATTCACTGAGAATATTGATGGCAATATGCTAGTGTTCCATAGTGCGACGGAAGCCCGAACATATGTAGGGAGGGCGCGTGAAGTGAAGTCAACTCTCAACGAGAAGAGAGGGTTGACACCACACAATTTTACATTCGACTCGGTTAACACTGCTGGGTTAGAACCCAATGGCTCCAACAAGGCCGTTGTCGGGGATCGGTATCCCCTACGGACCACACGAGTTCGAAGGTATGTCGTGCAACCAGCTCTTGACACAGATAGCTGACAATCCAACACATATTTTAGGGAACGAGAGGCACGGCAGGTGAAGACAGCGCCAGCCACTCGAAGTGGCAAGGGGATGTCAAGAGGGAGCAGAGGGAATGCGACTCAAGACGCACCTTCTGGGACTCCGATCGCTGGACTCGACGAGCCACATGCGCAACGAGGTTCGGACGTAGCGCACACCGCAGTACCTCCAGGCTTCGAGGTCAACTTCGACCTGGAATGCCTCCTTCCCTTGCCTGACAAATGGAGGACGCTCAGTGGCCGACAGAAGCAAGTGAGGGATCAAAACTCACTGATATTCCAAGCAAAGGTCAGGGAGTATCGCAAGATCCTTAAGAGGAACCCCAGGGCGCGCTTCGACGGCATAGAGCCATTGGAGCTCGCCCTGCGCATCGAATTAGATGGATTACTGCATGAATACTATGGGCCTCAAGAATGAGTATTTGCACCTCAGGCTCTAGTTACACACCTGTGTCCAGTATATTAAATATCTTTCCCATTGATATACCTCTCTTTGTAACTGATAACAAGGAGCGAGTACTTGAATATTGAGTGAGCAAAGGCAAGAGTTAGAATCAAGAAGGGTGTTTTTAAGACAGGTGTATCTGCGGTGCGATATCGGCTAGATTTCTCATGCGCACGTGTGATTCACATGCATCGTCGCCAATGGGAGTCCGTCTTATTCCCGAGAAATAAGAACTGCTCTGCTTATTCTTGTCATCCACTTCTTAGAAATGTGCCAGGTCATCCAAAGGTCATCGGACAACCTTACGGATGAGATTTTTTTTTGAAGAATATCCATATTCCATGCTAATTCCTTATCTATTGTGTAACGCCGAACGTCGTTGCAACTGAACAGATACACAACCACCGCTCCCCGCCGCACGCTCTCGTGTGCCGTCGACAGTGACAACAATGAACTATTACGAACATGATGGATACGCCATTGGCACAGCAGCAGGGGGATCTAGGTGCCAGGTAGGAAGGAGAAATGGGACTGCGCGTCGACGAGGTCCCACCACAGGCCTAGGTGATTCGCATGCAACACAACGTCCTGGCCACCCATCCGCAACCGGAACCACTCAAGTACTCACCCTGCAGTGCAACATTGTCACCCTTCCTTGCTGTCTCATGTCTATCTCCCTCTCCTTTTCCCAATTGACCCTACGGTCTTCATATGCCAAATTTGCCACACTATGTGCCAGTTATAGCCGTGCAGACGCAATGGGATAGCCCGAACCGCTGCTCCCTGTAAAACCTGTCAAAACCCCTCCCCGCACCCCGTCTTTGTCTTCTACCTATTTCGAGAAAAATTCTTTCTTTTCCGGGCATGGTAGCTTGACCACTCGTGGTTTTCTGAGGCTACTTAAAGCATCAGATGGTCGTATGCATGCTATGTGGAGGGTCTACACCGATTATACTTCTCCTTTAACACGTTTGTGACTTCCTATGCACCTTTGTCCTACCCGTATCGCTCTAGCTTTTTCCACATGGGTATCCCCACAGCGTCATCCATCTACCAAACACCAGAGCGCCATCGCTGCTTTGGGCAAGCAAAAAAGTATGTCCACGCTGTTCATGTGGAAGCGGTATTGAGCTGTGTATGCCAGGTAAGTGCAGAATTATGATAATTGATTTATTCATTGACACTGACCCTCATGACACTCCTGCCGAGTCAGATACGCCCATCAACATAGAATTTTTCTCGATGAGAATACACTCAAGGTAGGTTCCCTCGACCTCTAGGTGCCGCTCTCTACGCATCAAAAACAATCAGGAGGCTCCACTCCTCATGAACATTGCACGCGGAGGTATACGCCTTTTATCTATTTAGTTCTTTTAGTTTACTTGCGCGCAGGATTCTAATTTACTCAATAGCACCCTGTATCCCGTTCCGACTGTGTAAATATGTCAATGTTCGTAACCGACCTCTCAACTGGGTCGATGCTCGTGTACAGTACAATTCCTTAGGCGCATGTTGGTTGCAAAATTGATATTCCATTAATTGCAATAATTTTTGGCTTCAATACTTAGGATGATCTCTACATCAACAGTCGCATCGGGGGTCGGTTCTTAGGCTGGGCCAAATATCACAATAGCTTGCGCAACGGCAGCAAGAGATGTGATCGCAGCGACGACACCCGGAAGCTTCATATTATGTTCTGTCTGAGCAGTCGAAAGACTTTGGATGGCAGTGCTTCAAAGTTCCTGACACGAGTCTTTACACCTCCAGCGAGCTCCGTTCCGATGCTGGACTCACAGAACAGCCGTTCTCGAGATATCATCCCTCCGAAACAGATACGCTACATAACAGTTCTATTCTGAGTCCTCGATGGGTAAGGATGGCTTGTATCATTATGGACATGACGGGGGAAAATATTGTTGAAGAATGAGAGTCATCACTAAGTCAAGAAAGGAGTCTACCTACGCAGTCGGAGAACAAGCCGCCGACCTCATCAAAGGATCGTCATACACAGTACCAACCGACCTCGTCTCCCCTTTCGCTATAAATTACCCCAGTAATGGCACAAGCAGTAATGGCACAGATGATCCAGACGAGACGTCCGGTGCCGATCTTCCACAGAGATACCCATCCTATATCCTAACACTTCTCATGATTGCTTCATGCGTTTTCTATTACGTTCTGTAGGACTTTTTTGACCATGGAATTCCCTGATGACCACTTCAGACGACTGCACGGACACTAACGTTATTGGAACTCTCTATCACGACTCATGATTACTATACCTTTGTTCGTAGAGTAGCTTCTTGTATCTTTTACTGTAGACTTCGCACGAATAGATCGAGGCGGAGTGACAGTCAAGTTTTTGTACCTCTGAACCTGCGTACTTCTCCGAGTGTGTAACGCACAAATTTATTTAATGGTCATTGTCAGACTTAAAAGAGGCGATAAGGCAAGAAATTCCGCGTGCAGCTGGTAATCCCCTCATATAATTAACTCAGCTTTCAAACTTTGCCACATGTTAACCCCGGTTTTTGATTGGCAGATCGGTGATGTTTCCCACTTCCTGGAGCGCGATGGCTTGCCCCCACACAATTCTACATTCCCATATTGGGACGTGCCGTCTGTGTGGTCTCCCTTGAGAAGCGTGCAGTGTGCGTCTTCGTCGGAAGTGAAAAAGCAGTGTTTTCGGTTGCGTTTCGGAGACGAAGAGGCGGGGTTTGTGATACATGCTGCAGCGTTTCTGTCTGCCTTGGAGTAAAAGGCGGGGAAGGAGGTGATAAATTCTGCTAAATCTGTCATTGTTGGATCAGCCGAGCGCTGTTAATAAACCGTCATTGGGACCTGCGAAAATGGTCCCATTTCTCTCTCCAATTTTCAGACAAACCTCCAGTTCCTCGAGAAAAGAGACTGCTTTTAAAATTTAGGAGGTGAAAACGCGGGTTTTCAAAACCCTACAAGACCGGGGCTCGAGCCAAAAATAACTCACCTAGTGTGATCTATCTGTATGACAAAGATTAGATAACGAATTCCACCAAGAGATCGTGTCGTGGCGTAGCACCTCCCTTGCCTCCTACTCCCATCTTCCTCTTACTCAATACCGAGTCCCGCAGATTCCTCCCCGTGCCGCTCGTCAAGCCATGAATCGACCTGTCGTAAATTGATCTAAATCTACTCCGAGGCAAAAAGTTACTTGAAGGTGGTATGCATACATGCTCTCTTCGAAATACATGCACATATACTGAATATATGCACTTTTTTCTCGGCTGAACGCGGGGGAAACAGTAGTTTTCGCTATTAAAAAGGTTCTAGGTGCTCCAAGACAGCGACTACAACCGTCTGAATTCCCTATGAATCGAAAGCGGCTCATACGATCAGAGCCGGGGCTATCCTCAAGCTATGCCTTCGCTTGGTACGTCCACTATCACATATTTATCGATATGCGTGTTCATGCCCATTTGTTCGTGCCCGCTCGAGTACCCCGAGCGCCCCATGTTAGCTTCTTTATACGAGGTCTCGAAAAATTCCATGGAGGAAATTCCGTGGTGCGTATCATCGACATGTCCTTTGTTCATTAATGGCATCGCAAATCTCAAGTCCAAAGAATAAATTCCTAAGGCGCGATAATCACCTCTCTGTCGTACTCCTCCCAATAAAATTACCATCAGATACAACTACAAATGTGAATTCAAGTTCGAAAGACGACTCTGCGGAGCCCATATGCTATACATACGTACGAGTCTCCGGAGCAACGCCGGAGACACGCCTTCGAGACCGCGTTGACGTTGACGTTGACGTTGATGGTTTCCCACGTTGCGCTGGGATGCCTTTGGGATGGATCACAAAATTTCACGATCGATAACTCTACCTCTACGATGTACGTGTGGGCTCCGTATCGTATCGATGTGCCATCCATTGCCCATCCACAACGCGGATGCCAACCACGCCAGGGGTGGCGAGTTCAGGACCTCTTCCGGTATCTATGGTGCGGAGAGAAGGTAAGTGTGATTCAGTAACACGCCAGAACAGAGCGCTCACGAATTTGCGGCCATCGCTGGCGTCGGCGCCTGCGTTCTGGGCTTTGCAGGCGTTCTGCTACTCTCTTTCACGTTCTTCCGTCCTCGCTTGTTGGGCGGCGGTCCTTGCGCTTCCGATTCCGACGACAAAGGTGAGTCGGCGCTCGCATCGCTCGCCTTCCTTTTCCGGCCCCGCTTGCTGTTGGTGTCTACTACATCCACCGCGAAGGAATAGACTTCCGGTATGGGCATACCTGGTGGAGGCGGAAGTGCCCTGTTGGGAATCCTGTTGACAACACTACCTCCATCATGGTGAAACATAGGGCAGAAGGCCCATGGCTTTGTGATCCGCGCGTGTCCCTTAGGGACGTATTCCACCCCATTTGCTTCCGCGACCTCTTTCGGGGAGAGCGCCCTCTCTCTGTTCTGTCCTGACGCTGGCACTACCGGTGACGCGGTGGGATGCGCCCCGCGCCAGAGCAACGACCGAGGTTGCGCGTTAGGCACCTCCCGTGTTGTTGGACGTCTACTAAACAGCGTGATGTTAATGTTCATTATTCAAGAGGGGTTAAGCGACACATACTTCTGGTCGAAGAACTTCGGTTGGTTTGTAGTTGGCTCTACATTGCTGGAGCCATCTAAACCGTACTCGAAGAGGCTTGGCTCAGATTTATATTTGTGAGGACTTAACCCCCTCTTCATTAAAGGGATTAAGTCATTGCTGTGCGGTTTGAACCGCGTTCTGGCTAGGGTTCGACGTCAGAATGATTTTCAATTAAATTCCCGTATCGAATGCACTCACATTGTTCGATACCGTCAGATGCGATGTAGCCTGAACCGATATCCTGATATCCGACATAGCTTTTCGGCTCGTCGCCGAATCCTGATTCCTGGAGGTACGGGTATCCTGATTAATTCAAAAACATTGAGATAATAATCAATTGTAGGTGGCATAAAGCACTCACTGGACATACACCAACACCCCAATACACCGCATTTGCCTGGGTAGTTTGGAGGGTGAACTTCATTATCTGTTCAGCCTCTGTTCGACATGCTAGATCGAATGATAGTGCTCACCGTTCCTCCAGGCGGGATCCGCCGTCGACTTGGGCATATAGGACAGCATCTCTTCGAAGGAAGGGGGCTCAATCTCTCTCATAAATCCCCTCCATTCAAGTCCTACGAATCGACATCAGCACATCACGTCTACGTGATAGGTACAGATTCCCGAACTCACCTTGCTGGGCGAAGAGTTGTAGGGTCCAATCAAGCGGAGGCTCGTCGTGGCTCGGCTGATCGTAGGCTGGACAAAAGGGCGGTCAATAAGGAATTCGAGGTGAGTGGCACTGCTTCGTTCTTGTACCTGGACCCATGAACTGATCGGGACTCAAGAACGAAGAGATATTCAGGGAGCGCGGTTGCATGTTGAAATTTCCGAAAGACATTGTGACAGTTTCGGTTTGGTGAGGAGGAGAGAGTAGTGTCTGCGAGATGGAAGGGTGATTCAAGACGAAGACTTGGGGGGGTTGTGTTGTTGACGGTGAGGCATTTATAGAAATCGGCAGGCCTTGGGCCAGTTCTGACAGTTTGTGGGCCCGTTTCGACCAATCTGCGCCGTTTCCTGACGCTGTATGACCCGTGTACTACACGTGGGTGCAGCCTTGCGGTGTGTGCACCTGTGCGCACCCAGCGGTGGCGTTGCGATCAAAGGAGGTCCAAGCTAATCTGCCTAATCGGTGCGTGTGCCCCCAGCGTGAGGGTCAATTGTGTTGACTTCGCCGCAAAAGATAAAGTGCTGATGGCGGTTTGTAGCGTTCTGTGGTGCAGTTATCTCCGTGGGTCATAATGGCTGTGGAAAAAGACCTAGAAACCATTCATTCGATTCGTCCATGCGGCAGAGCAACGGGTGCGTTAATGTTCCCTGCAAGCTGCAGCCGACCGACATTGTGCCAATGTCATTAAATGATTCCTTCTGATTCTGATTAGATAGCTTGCTTCTGGTGTCGGGTGGATTGCGTTGCCTCTCGGCCCTCCCCTCATACCAATCGGAGGATGGGTCCATGCAACGGATGGGCGTCTAATCATCTTTCGTAACGATGACTGAATGTCGAACTTTAAGTGGCGTCTTCTGCCCTGCTCCGTCACGACAGTCTCCTGCACCTTGAACGAAGTAGGCCTTGGTTAACCTGCGAATGCACACCTTTTAACTGCCTCCCGTGCATCAACACGAGTGTGATTGATTGATCTTTTCCGCTTCGACTTGAGAGTCTCCGCAATCCAACCCCGGGGATCTGCGATTAGTGATAAGTATCGGGATCGGGGGAGAGGGCGGAGGCAGATTTTGCTGGGCGCTACCACGCTTTGGCCGCGCTTTGGCCATGCTTCAATGGATATCTAGATCTCCCCCACGCTCGCTCGGGACGCCCTATCGCGGCGCCCTCAATTTGTTGGATAAACTAATAGACCTGGCTGGTACCCCCTTCGAATTCATCTCTGAGAGTAGTTTAGATCATAATTTTTTTGCGCATGAAGTTCAATGCGGGTCACATATGTACGGTGATCACGATACGCACACTGTAGGACACGGAAATTCACGATTCCGAACGGTTGTCGAGTAGGCCAATCTGAACGCTGACAACACAACGCAGAAACTTACCCCACTATCGATACCGGCCTAAATGCTGACTCGAACCGTTATGGTCCAAGAGTCCTGCCTACGCCACTACGTCTTCACTTCGAAGCCTACGAAACGACTGACTACGACGGTCGAATTCCTCAATGCCCTCACAAACCCACGTCAAAATCAGCAAGAATTTCAATGTAAACTTGCGTTGTATTTCGTGAATATCTGGCAGATTTATGATCGTGTACGTGAGATGAGAACGAGAAGATGTGTCTAAAAGTGATTCGTTGCGTTGAAATTCCGTAATGTGAAGTATGCGTGGTGGTATATGAAGAAATGATCAGAGAAGAAAGCGAAAACATGCGGTGGAAAGCTAGGCTCTAGAAAGCGAAGAAGCCGGAAACAGGGATAGATAGAATAGATAGACCATAGTGCGATCCAATGTGGGTACTGGCAGGCGGTGATTTCATAGACTCGTTGGCGTCTTATTCATGAGGTTCACATAATGCATAGGCGATAAATGAAGTGGTGATGTTGGGGTCGCCAAAGAAATCGAAGCGAATAGATAGTCGAATCAGATGAAATCATGGATGTTTCCTATGCTTCCTCGGGCTGCTCGGTTCTGATTCATCCATCTAGCATGCCATGTCAGAATCCTGTACATCCCAAATGACAACCAAAGCAGAATATATGACTTACCGCACTGACGATGTAACCGGCTAACAAAACGACAGCAAAGAGAACGGAGACCACAGATGTCCCTGTGACCGCGAAGAGAAGCGGGAGGATCCCATACGGCAAATACGTTGCAAACGACACTGGTGTCTGCGACCTCCTCTTCTTCCCGTCTGACCAGATCTTCTTCGATCCTGTCGACGGTCTTGACCGCGAGCGACTCACGTCGGGCATGCGGTGCGGCTTCGAGGATGACGAGCGGCGACTGGTGCGCTGGCGGGCGTCGTCTACGGCCTGCGCTAGCGGCCTCTCCTGCTCGTGTTCATACTGATACGACTCCTTGCTATCGACTCCATAGCTCTGAGTCGGACCCTGGGCAAACTGCGCTGCCTGCTGGAGCTGCCTATCCGTCTCCTGGACCCAGCGCTCGACGCGCTGTTGGGATAAGCAGTAGTGTTGATAGTATTCCTCCGGGTTCTGCGCTATGGGCATAAATAAAGCAGGCGCGATGACGATTTGGGAACGATGGAGCTGGATGGGGGATATGAGGTGGGTTGGGGGTATACTTGACTCGAGGAGTCCACACGTGTTGTGCTTGACGAGGAGGCCTCATGTCGGCGTCGGTTAAATTTCAGACTGTCCATTTATAGAATTCGGGCCGCGATGACACTCTGCACTCGAAGTCTGGTAAAAGATACAAGCAGCAACCTCTGCGAATATAGGTATATAGTAAGCGCATCATGAGTCGTTAAATCATTGGTGTAGTCATCCGAAAGGATTGAGGGAATTTTTAACTCCAAAAGAGTCCTATACATAGAACTTGATAGAAAAAGCCATTGTGAGGAGCGTCAGAATAGCACTGATACGAGACTTTGCCTACCGCACGCTGATGTTGCACTCCACCAGGACATTCCAAATGCCAAAGCCATTTATCAGATAAAGCATGCAAATTATGGACTTGCATACTTGGACCCGGTGTTTTGGATGGTCGTTGACGAGGTGAACGCGAGTAGATGGCTTCTTCACTGGTATTGCGCAAAACAAATCTAAGGACATAGCCGAGCAGACAAAGGATAGGACTGATCGTGACGCTTCCTTGCCTTTTATACGCACCAGGGTGCGACAGACGACCTCGCGCTCTTCATCTCCGAGCCCATTTTTCTTCAAAACACAGATTTCGACCCACCCCTGGACTCTTCGCAGGGGAAACAATGCAGGTGATGCGGCCCAATAAGGAAATGTGGAATTGTGTGGGCGCAAACGCGTTCAGAAGGACAATTGATCTTCCGGTCAAAGGTTTGCTCGCGCTCGCGGCGGTGGCTTTGACTCGCCTCAAACAGCATGATGCCCAAAGGGTTAAAGAGCAAAGCGCCCAAAATCGAGCTCGCAAAATCCTCGACGTCGTCTTTTTCTTCCCAATCCAACATGAACTACTCTAACTTCGGCTTCCTGCCCGAGTCCGATACCTTCGAGAACAACGCGGTTCAGATGAATCCAGGTACGTTTCCTCCTCTCTGGAATGGATAGTTCGCTAAGAATTTATGGGCCGTATATGTAGTACCATCTAACCCGTACTTCGCGCCTCAACACAATATCAAGAGCCTACTGCCCCTTTTTGGTGGCGAGTTGGGGCAAACAACGAAACCGCGATAGGGCTATCCAGTCCTGGAGGATATTATCCCGGTAACGTCGATCTACGTTCTTGTCTTATTGATCACGCGTATTCATGTATCTAGACTTGACATTAGGTTCATACAATGGCACTGACGGCAACGATTTCAACAGTTACTCCTCTGGAAACGCGTATTGTAAGTAATCACTACCACTTTCGACCACGCATTGCCTTACCAGGGATCATATTCTTTTCCAGTACAAGTAAATGCTCCTTCGTCGAGCGCCTCTGGCGAGAGCAGCTTCCAGAACTCCATCCCATCAACTTCAAGTTTCGATTTTTCTCCTCGTCCTGTGCACGGAGATCAGTATTCTGGTGAAGTCGATCGTCCTACTGACTTTGTTCAATGCTCATACTTCATCCGTCGACGTTTAGGTGGTTTTTCGAACGGTCCTTACGGAAATGCCTTTAACGGTCACTTGTATACAAGCCCGCAGGGTACGTCAAAGCTTCTCCCAATCATTCGGTGACTGACCAAAGCCACCACATTTCCAGGAAATGGTTCTTCTTCGAGCGTGCCTATTGCGCGCAGATTCAGGAATCGATACCCATCAGCACTCAATGCAAATCTTGTGCCGTACGACCAACCGCCTTTCGGGGAAATTTTAGGTAGTAAGTGATTTAGGCTCTGCACGACGATATTTGAACCTTCACTAACCGTATCGTCGTAGACACGGCCTCTGGGAATTCTGGAATTTCTAATGTGTTGTCTCTCCACCAGCCCAAAGGTAAGAATTTGCTTCTCGATTAAGATGCTGTATATGACAAAATGCTCACCAGATTGTTTAGAAAATGACTTGCGCACGGCCTTCGACCCGCCGACTGTGTTAGAGGAAATGGACTGGGACGTAGTCGACGTCGCCGCGAACTGCACGGAGCTACTGGTGAGTCGAAATTGTTCTTCAAAATGAGATGCTGACGAAATTTGATAGAGCTCGCACGAGGAAGATGCCCATTCCAACAAGGAAAGGCACGGAGAGGAAGACCACCTGACCAAGAAGAGGGGTCGATCGGCACAAAAGTAAATTTAACCAGGCCAACGCCGCCATGGTGGACACGGACAGCACCGATGCTGTCATCGAGGATAGTCTGAATCCTCGTATGCAGACTCGTGGTCAAAGGTACGTCAAGCTCAACCCCTTCTTGACGCAGATAGCTGATCATCCGACATGCAGGACCCAGAAAGCACCAGAGCCTAGGAAACAGGTGCAAGCACCTATGTCCCAGAATGTAGGAGATAGGAATGGAAGAGGGAAGCAGGATTCGAATGAGGACGCACCTTCGACCCCAGAGATGAAGATGGTCATGGGAAGCAGGTTCCCCAATGGATCAGGCATATTCGGATTCGACCTCGGCTACCTCATCGACCTGCCTGCCGACCCCAAGACAGTCTCAGGTGCGCAAAAGATATACAGGGACACGAACTCGGGGATATCCCAAGGTATGGTGGCGGAGTATGTTGAGATACTCAAAACAAATCCGCACGCACGCTTCGATGGTGGGCTCGAGCCGCTGATGCTCACACTGGGTGTGGTTAATGGGGTGCTTGAGGAGTGGTTTGGGGAGCAGGAATGAAAAGTGGTAGCATCAGAACATACCTTTCCTATACATTGTTGAAGTTTTCTGATTCATACCATCGAGCGAGGGAAGAGAAGAATTTCAAGCGTAGTTTTCCATAAACAGTTTATCTTGAAATGCGATATCGGGTAGATATGATCATGATCTCACGTGTGCATGTGATTTCTTGCCAGCGAATTAACTTGGGAGTGTTCGTCTCTTTCTTCAACTCCTCCAACTGGCCTCACCGCTCGAAAGGAACTCACTAAAACATGATCCGCATACCGCTCGACATCGTCGAAATGGTCGTTGATATCCTTCGGTCACAAGATGACCCCGAACTTTCGTCAACGAAGGCCTGCTCCCTTGCTTGCTCCGACTTTCTTTTCATCTGCAGGAAACGCATCTTTGCTCACGTCGTAGTGAACCAGCGTAACAGCCATTATACCCTTCCACCAAAGTTTGGTTGGCAACACTTAGCCACCACTCGAACGTTTCAAGAGCTGCTCACGAACTCGCCCGAGATCGTTGAGCATATTCGCAGTCTGGATTACCGCCTCGAAACCCACCATTTAAACGACCTTGCGGCTCCTGCCCAAATACTCAAAAAGATGACGCGCTTAAAGTCGTTTACTTTCAGATGCTTTGGCTTCGAACGGGACAATAATCTACTCCGGCCAGCACTGCTACACGTCTTGCGCCTTCCGACCCTCATCGACTTCCATATAGACGGTATCGAGGGATTCATTCTCAAGGATCTAGAACCATGTCGAGGAGTTCGGTTTTGATTCCTTCGAGATCTCTGGTTCCTCTCTCGACTTGCCTACAGCGCCACTCAAGCTGCACCACCTGGATATTGGGCCCTTCTGCCCTTCGTTGGTCATAGATATATGCGGATTGAACGGACAGCCTTTGATCGACTTCACCACTCTCGAAGAGCTCTCGATCCATTCTCTCTGTCCTGATGACCTCGATGCATCGCTATATCTCCTCACCCGTTGCAAGCGGATTATCAGCCTACGGTTCTACAATGCTGGTATGGACTGTCTTAGTTCTGTCGACTGCTTTTTTAACACTCTTTTCACCAGATGGTTGGAGCCCCAAACTGAGCTTCAGTGGTCTTTCCGTTCTGCTAATTCCCGTGATCTCACGAACATTGAAGTATCTCGAGGTTCACACTGTCTACGAAGCCGAATTCAGCCAGGATGTTTATCATGGCCTCTCTTACGAACTCATGAGGATGGCTGACCACAATATCCTTGAGGATATACAAATCAACATCGCCATCCAAGTTATGTCGGATTATGACCTTGGAGGTCAGTGGGGGGCATTAGACGGAGCGCTGGCATCTGGATACCCTCATTTGCGGCGCTGCTCAGTGACTGTCGAATCTTTCAGGGACAGTCCCATCATCCATGGCCTTGAAGAGGCGCTGTTGCATGTAAAGGAGACTCAGTTCCCTAGGCTGTCATCGCGTAACTCTTTGGCTTTCGAATTTCTCGTTCAAGGCAGATCATCAACTCAGTAGAGGCAATCTAATTATGTTACTTTTTTTTCGATACATAAAGACGTCAAATTTTGGGACTAATACCGTCGATTGCATTCTCAGCCGTCTGCGCCGGGCTCCAGAACGTAAAATTGCCGTGAGCAAGACCTGAATGTAAACACTTGGTGTGCGTCAAGATGTCAACACCGCCAAACGTCCGAGTCAGCGCACATTGACTAGGGTGAGTAACGTTGAGAAGACAAAGGTATGGAAGGAAAGTCTTAGAAACGACAAAAACTAGAAATAATCGTGGATCAGGATACTGGCATAATCAGTTCTTCGATGAGTCGTGTACGATCGCGATGGTCCTTTGATTAAGTCAGCGGGTTCTTCGCTGACTGCGTAAGTGGCAGACTGTACATGGCTAGAGCATATAAAATATGTGAGTCAGAATTGAATGTCCCGAAGTTAAATTTATGGCTCACGAGCAGCAGATTCGAAAGGAACAACAGAGGAATCCACAACGCGAACTTTACCTATTTGATACAGCCCGGCGCGCGTCCGCGTCAGTCCCTAATCTCGCCGTAAAAATAACGCAGTCGAGACGCACCTAAACCATAAACCAAAGGGTTGTGTTAAATATGATACCATCATGATGGTCGGGAGCATCGAGCAGCCTGCGTATTCGCCCCATTCTGCACTAGCCAGTATCGGCGTCTGTCTGGATGCCCGGTTTGATGGCGGCCTCGACCTGGTGCACGAGCTTGATACCAGTCTAGTGACAGAGAGGATATCGGAAGTTCGCACTTGGTCAGCACGGGTAACCTGTAGGGGAAGAGATGGGCATTCGATGCCACGGACCGGCGAAATTAAATGGGGCAGTTATCTGCTCCTTCCCCACCTTTTACTCCAAGTAGACAGAAACGCTGCAGAGGCATGCAGAAAAAGCACAAACTCCGCCTCTTCATCTCCGAAACATTCCACTTTCACCTCTGACAATGACGCACCCTGCACATTTCTCAAGGGAGAACACGCAGGATGATACGTCCCAATATGGGAATGTTGATTTGTGTGGGCGCAAGCATCGCGCTCTAGGAATAGAAAGATCATCGATCTGTCAATCAAAAGTTCCGTCATTGAAGGTGTGAATATGCCTTGACCATGGGTGCAAAAAACTGAAAGGAGGGGCGAGGAGCGACACATCGCCAGTATGATCATCGAGGCCGATAAACAAGGCACCAAAACAACACAAAATTCGTGCGTTACGCATTTGCAGACATGAAATCAGCGGCTGCGCTCTGTTGGGAGGTGAACATGGCTTGGGCAGGCTGCACGATCAGTTTTCAGTGGTATTGCTTCCGCAAAGTGAAGCCTTAGCCGAGCGGAAAATGAACAAGACTGTCGACGCTTCCTTGCCTATTTTGTCTCCAAATAGAACGAAGCAAACAGCAAAGCACAGACTTATACCCGTATAATTAAGCTGCGCACGCATTTTGTCAAAGAAAAACCGGTTGCTGACGCACCCTATACGTTTTGAAAGGACCAAGTAATGCATTGTGCAGGCGATACGTCCCAGTATAGGAATGTGCCATTGCGTGAGCGCCACCGCAGCGTTCACCGTTGCATGAAAGAGGGAGATATAAAGAAGGGGTTGCCCGCAATCGAGTTCTCAAACCCACCCACTTTAAACATGAATTCCAACCTCTTCAACAACCCTCCACAGGCCTTCGTCGGTCAGCACATGCTATCTGAAGTTAATCCCGGTAAGGTCGTTACTCGCACTATCAGGAACGTCATGCTGAAGGCACATACTATTGATCTTTATCTAGCGCCCACCAACAATGTACCCCCGTCATTCATCAGTGGAACCGGCCTGCACAATGATGGGCCCTATCGTACGGACCATTCGGAAAGGCATATCTCTCAGAGACCTGCTCGTGGCGCTCGTTATCCCGGTACCATGGATCATTTTTCCAACTTTATTGAGCGTACACTCATATAACGACAGCAGATTATACGTACAACGCCCCGCACGACGACGGGCATCACGGTAATCATTATCCTTTCACCGATTCGCACTGTAAGTCAAAGCTGGTTTTCGCGACTGTACTGAAGATAGGCTTACTGAAGATGTCCATGACAGCCCATACTCCCTCTTTGAGCTCAAGCTACGCGCATCCAATGGGCTTCACGTCGTCTTTCGCTCAAAATTCGGGTTAGTGTTTCCAGCGCCGTACAATAACACTTAGAGACTCACTGAGCGTATCGCCTTTTTTCATCAGGAACGGAGTCCTCATTTCCCGTATCTGCGACCTCCGCATCTGATTCCACGTTCGAAGGTAAGCTTTCAGTGCACTGTAAATGTACGAGTACACAGAATATTCAGCTGACGCATGTTTAGGGATCGATTTGTGCATGGCCTACGACCCAAACACATTGGCGGATATGGACTGGGATGCCGTTGAGGTGCCCGAGGACCGCATGGAATCTAGTGAGTACCAAGCATGTTGAAGATTCATTGAGAATATTGATGGCAATATAATAGTGTTCCATAGTGCGACAGAAGCCCGAACATGTGTAGGGAGGGCGCGTGAAGTGAAGTTAACTCTTAACGAGAAGAGAGGGTTGACACCACACAATTTTACATTCGACTCGGTTAACACAACCGGGTCAGAACCCAGCGGCTCCAACAAGGCCGTTGTCGGGGATCGGTATCCCCTACGGACCACACGAGTTCGAAGGTACGTTATGTGCAACCCCCTCTTGACACATATAGCTGACATTCCAACACACACTTTAGGGAGCGAGAAGCACAGCAGGCGCAGACAGTGCCAGTCACTCCGATTCGAAGTGGCAAGAGGATCTCAAATGGGAGTCAAGACGCACCTTCAGGGACTCGGACTCGGACTGCTGGACCCGAAGAGCCACATGCGCAACGAGGTTCGGGCGTAGCGCACACCGCAGTACCTCCAGGCTTCGAGGTCAACTTTGACCTGGAATGCCTCCTTCCCTTGCCTGACAAATGGAGGACGCTCAGCGGCCGACAGAAGCAAGTGAGGGATCAAAACTCACTGATATTCCAAGCGAAGGTCAGGGAGTATCGCAAGATCCTTAAGAGGAACCCCAGGGCGCGCTTCGACGACATAGAGCCATTGGAGCTCGCCCTGCGCTTGGAGTTGGATGGATTACTGCATGAATACTATGGGCCTCAGGAGTAAGTATTTGCACCTCTATTTACACACCTGTGTCCAGTAGTATATTTATTATACCTCTTTCCAATTGATATACCTCTCGAGTGAGTATTGAGTGAGCAAAGACAAGAGTTAGAATGAAGTTGGGTGTTTTAAGACAGGTGTATCTGCGGTGCGATATCGGCTAGATTTCTCATGCGCACGTGTAATTCACACCATCGTCGCCAACGGGAGTCCGTCTTCTCTCCGAGAAATAATAACAGATCCGCTTATTCTTGTCATCCACTTTAAGTTTTACGATGAGATTTATTTTTATTTTGAAGAATATCCATATTCCATGTTCAAGTTTGTAACGCCGAATGCCGTTGCAATTGAACATATACGCACTTTCTTCTCCTCCATTACTGCCATCCTGCTCATTCCGCAACAACGCTTCCCAGCCGCACGCTCTCGTGTGCCGTCGATCGACAACAATGAACTATTCCGAACATGACGGATATGCCATCACAGCAGCAGGAGGACCTAGGTGCCAGGTAGGAAGGAGAAATGGGACGTCGACGAGGTCCCACCACAGGTGATTCGCATGCAACACAACGTTCTGGCCACCTATCCGCAACTGGGACCACTCCGTGCAACATTGTCACCCTTCCTTGCTGTCTCGTGTCTATCTTGCTGTCTCCCTAATGCCTCTCCTTTTCCCAATTGACTCGCTACCGTTCTGCATATGGCCAAATTTGCCACACACTGTGCCATTTATAGCCGTGCAGACGCAATGGGATAGCCCGAACCGCCGCTCCCTGTAAAACCTGTCAAAACCAATACGCTCAAGGTACGTTCCTACCCTGCTGTATAAATCGCTCACCTGTTTTGTTCCCTCGACCTCTAGGTGCCGCTCTCTACGCATCAAAAACAACCAGCCGGCTCGAGGATATACCAAGTCAGACACACTCATACTCCCATTCGACGCTCACACTCACACTCAGCCATTCATACTCATACTCCACTGTGCATACTCCCATTTGTCTTGTTCATAGTCATAGTCATTTGTACCAACTGATCCGCTGATTCATTGTCGGTAATGCACAGTTCTGGCCCAATCCCGACCTAATTTTTTTTGATTCCGTCTCCTTATTTTGTACATTTCATGTTTCAAAATAGTATTCAGCCAGCATCCAGAGTGAAAGCGGTAAGTTTGAGAGTATATTACAGAAATTGGGATCGTATATCTATGGCGGTCCGAGTGGAGTTTTAATCCCCGCGTACACTTTTGTAGTCCGAAAACTTTTTTCCTATTTATTTACGATGCCCCAGAACATTAATACATTTCCTTGACTATTATCTAATGCCCAATACAACTTGCACTTGCGGAAACACTTTTGTGTGCGCGTCAAACCTTTTGAGTGCGCGTGAACACTTTTAAGTCTCTTTAACAATTTCTAGCACTTTTGAGCAATATTTAATTGCGCGCAAAGACACTTCAATGCGCGGAAACACTTTTGTGGGTGCGCGGAAACATTTCTAGTGCGCCAAAACATTTGTAGCCGGAGTGCCGTGATTATGTAATTGATCCTTTCACGGCATCGGCTAACATTTGCCGGGAGAACTGAGGCGGAGACTGAGAAGGACTATGGTGTATTTGACTTAGGTATTCAGACCAATAGATTATGACTGAACAGACACTCCAGCAACGCGAAGTCGTTCAAGCTCCGCTGCCGGTGGTTCGGCAAACGTTAGCCGAGTTAGCCGATGCCGTGAAAGGATCAATTACATAATCACGGCACTCCGGCTACAAATGTTTTGGCGCACTAGAAATGTTTCCGCGCACTCACAAAAGTGTTTACGCGCGTTGAAATGTCTTTGCGCGCACTCAATTAACCCTCAAAAAGTGCTTAAAAGTCAATAAAAAGTGGTAAAATGTTTCCGCGCACTTAAAAGGTTTGATGCGCACGTAAAAGTGTTCACGCGCGCCTCAAGTGTTGTGATGCGCAGGTGAATGTGTTCACGCGCGCACGCAAAAGGCATTGAAAACATTAGTGAAGTCGTTCAATATAGTTACAAATGTAACTAAAGAGTTTTCGGACTACAAATGTTTACGCGGGGATTAAAACCCCACTCGGACCGCCATATATATCAGTATTTTTGCCTGAAATGCTATTGAAATTCACGGCTGGAAGGTGTTTTCAACCAAATCTCTTCCTTCCCTTCCTCCCCACCCACCATGGCACGAAGCAATGAAGAAGCATCTTTTCTTCGGTCAATTCCCGCCAGTATACTTGAAGAATTCTGTTCAGAGGTATGACTTGATCTAATCTACATTGAGTGTGCTAAAATAGCCGTGCCCGACATGTCGCCGTCGCGTTTCAGATGTATCAAGACGCGTTTATCAAGAAATACCCTGACAAATTTGTGAACACTTCATGGGTAAATGTGGACGATCTGAAAGACTTTCTGCGTGTACGAAAAGTGAGTTTATATGTCGATATGCATCTAGAAGTTGTGTTAATGGCTGGACTTGAAAAGGAACGCCAGTCCGAACATGTTCATTGCGACGCGTCGAGATCAATTAAAGAAGAACGCGGCGCGTCTCCTGATGTCATCGTCAAAGAGGAGCTTCTGTTGAATCCTTTGCATGGCGCGTCGTCTTCCCTTTACCGTGCAGTGACAGAAGGTGGTCGCGAAATCTTGGAGCTGCTGTCTAGCGATGATGAGTCGGAAGAAGATAAATGTTTGCCTCCTCGGCGGTGTGAGGTACACATTAGTAGCGACACCATGGTTGCGAGCTCTGATGTGGAAATGGATATGAACTCGGACTCAGATTTCGAGGATGACGACGACCCGAATTGTTTTATCATTGATCCAAAAATATCTGACACCAGTGAACTCCAGCCCTCCGACACTGTCTGGCTTGACGAACACATTACATCAACAGTCAAGTATGGCACAGTCAAAATCACTCGTCAATGCGAAGTCGACGCTATTGAATACCTAACGGAACTTCCAACCTACTGGCCAGTGCCTCGGGACAGACGTGCTTATATGGTTGATTTATCTGACCCAAAATACAATATGTATGACAAAAATGGAGATCTAATGGACATTGATGCCCTAATTAAAGATACGGTGAGTGTTTTCATTATTTTACCATTCCCGTGGATTTTATGCCTTATTATTTTAATTCAGGATCAAGATACTTGGACAACTTCTTCGGGAAAAGGGAAAAATGAAACAAATCCTTCAACTGATATTTTTGGCGTTACCGAGGATGGAAAGAAGCAGAAGGTTCGAAGAAGCCGGTCATATTGTTCAGGATGTATGGCTTGTGAACAAGTAAACCCTACTTTAATCAACCAAGAACGCCATGAGCTCGACCCCGAGTCACTGCAAAAGGTTCTCAAGGTTCAACTCAATGCACGTTTGCAGGAGGCTGACAGCCCCGAGAAGTTCGCGCTTATGTACGTGGTTCGCGATGAGTCGTTGATTGACAGTGGACACATTGAACCATGCTTACTTTCCGTCTAGTTTCTTTGCAATTTGCCACGCAAATGCCTGTACGGCCAGGGATAATGATGGGCGCACCTGCGATGGAGTTCCTGTGCTGAAAGCATACAAAAATGTACGTTAATATCTGTCCTTATTCATACTTTTTTGCCTTCTAACTTGAGAATTGGATCAGAATGGATTCAAGGGCGGGCATCGTTACTTCGTTTCATGCAGTGGATGGAGTTCTCGATTCCGTGAAGGACACCAAACAGCATATATTCCATCAACCGTGAAAGACAACCATCTTGTAATTTTGTTTGAAGGAGGTACTCTGCCTGGGTTCGAGACCCCATTGCCTTGTGGTCGTATTGTTTCAGCTCATATTGGAACAAAAGCTCGACTGTGCAGTACGTTTTTTCATTTGATTTCTATCCTTTGCTTTAGCAATCCCTTCAATCCAGAATTTCCGCATCAAGGAGATGGGTCTCAGACCAAAATGAAGCGCCTTCCATGTCCAGCCTTTCGGACGGTGTTCGTCTCACCGGTTCCAGGAAGTCGCATTGTTTGCATCGTTCCTGATCATGAAAAGCCTCACAACCACCCGATTCTCCCACCTGCGAAGACTCCGGTAATGCTACGAGAAATTTACAAAGACTGCGTCAAAAAAGCTGGTATTATCGGGAGTTCCGTTAGGACGGTTGATAATGGTGAGTTCCTGCGTATTCTCTGGCTCTGGAGTCTGTAGCTTGACATTTATGTCTCGATTAGCTCGAACGACAAAGCTAGTATTAGGCACAACCCCATCTTTGTACACACCCACTTTGCAAAACAACCGAGTCAAGCAAGACATAATCCGCATCGTGAAGAAGGAGAAATATCCATGTGGTACTGATGTCCCCGGTACGTATTACCACCTCCGATTTCTTCGCTTTAACAGACCTAATTTAAAAATTAAATTAGGTGTAATTAATCTCATGAATGAAGACACCCAAAACAAATGCCTGGAAGAGCGTTATGTCCATGGCTTTACTGTAACTGGAAATGGTGGACGCATTATTCTTACGACCAACAGCTTTCTACTGTCTCGAATCCATCTCGCCAAAACCATCTTCGTCGATACAACTTTCAAGCGCACTGTGGGTCCATTGAAGGAGTGGGAGGTTGTAATGTATGACAAGGAAGTTGAACGAGGTATGTGACAGGAAACCATTTATCCTTCAACTATTTCTGACATTCTATTCAACTTATAGCACTCACTATCGCTCGTGTCTATAGTGATCGTTCAGATCGCCTTCAATACAAGTCAATCTTCGATGAACTACAACGTGTTACCCTTCTCCTTACAGGCCAACCATTACGGCTCAAGCGGCTCTCAGCAGAAGGGACACTTGTTTCCATTGGTGTTGATATGGAGCTTGCACAAGCCCTTGGAGCAGGCGACTCATTCCTGCCCACCAATGAACCAGAATTCAGCAAGGTAAATGTTAAAACATCGGAGGAACTTGTTCAATATTTCATTCGTGGATGCTATACGCATGCAAAAAGGTTCGTAATCACTTTCCAGATCATATTCCATTCATCACAGTTAACGAGAATTGCAGAGGCGTACATGACTTGAGGTCGCATGTTACAGACAATGAATATGATCGCCTCTCGGGTTTATGTATTTAGAGACAAGGGAAGAGGTTGACGAGTTCACGAAATGGATAAAGTGTCTCAGTAATCAAAAAGTTCAAGGTCTGTCTCATTATTACTGAATATATGCGCAAAACTCATTGTTTCGCTACAGCTTGGTGGGACCATAAAGTGAACAACACTTGGGTTCTTCCCTCGCTCATCAAATGCCTTTCAAAAATGGATCCTATCGACTGGGACCTTACTCCTCCAACAACAAACATTGGAGAATCTCAACACCACTGGACGAACATCAACACAGGTATTCAGCTGTCTCTCCTTGAGGCAATCTTAATGTGAGTATCTTCTGCTTTCTGACTTGGAAACTGATCGTTCAATTATGATAATTTAATACAGTGCGAGAGAATGCGACGAAAGGGTGGCCGCTGAAGTTCAGACTGCCCTATCAACAGGTGTGCTCAAGAACAGTCGGAATGATACGTTCACACGTCAGTCCAGGAATGTTTCCCGAATGACCAGTGCATACACCAAAAGCAATGAAACACGGAAGAAAAAAGAAGCCCTCACTATCGTTGACCAACAGCTAGAATCACTGAAGACCGCTCAGAAAGAGAATGCAGCAAAGATGAAGGAGCTGAAAGCGACCAAAACGGGTATACACGGCAGCAGCAGATCGACGTCCTCAAAAGCTGAATCAAGTTCAAGTGGAAAGGTGACAAGTGTATCCAAGAGAACCAAAGCAAAGGTGGCGCTCAAGATTTCCAGTATTAAGGAGGGTATGTTCCTGTCCGAACTCCGAGTTAGCATATCTTACAAACATTCTTTCTAGATGCATCCTCTCGTCGCAAACACTTATCCGAACGGATCGAACCTGAAAACCCATACTTCGCTTTGATGAATAATGAGCTTGAGGTATTTGACTTCCATGGTGGTGGTGCGTATTTTATTGCTTATACTCGGAATGAAATAACTAGTTGAACTAACTATCTTGCTGTGTAATGTTACTAATGTAGACTTCTCACCTGCTGGGCCCAGTCATCTCTCGTCATTTTCTCCTTCCTATCCACCACAGCCGCTATCCGACATAACAGCTTCTGCTAATTTGTTTGGTCAGACAAACTTTACCCAGGCGGATTTAGCGAGCATGGACATGGACGTCGATGGAAACGAATTCAGAAATGGACTTGAACCAGGCTTCCTGTTCAATGCAGAGCTATTCAATGTACCACATGTCAGTCCTGCTGCTGTAGGTGGTAGCAGTGCTCCTCCAGCTTATGAAGGGTTTGGCATGACATTGTCTCAGGAAGCTGTATTTGACCGCTTTTTAGCAAAGTTTGGCGAGCCTGATAGTGCATTCTAATATATAATTGTAATAAAACAATTTTTGGGCATAGATATATACCTCTATTAGACATTGTAAGAGGTTTTGCGACACTCTGGGCAGTTGTGCACGTTTCGTGCACTCATCTTTAACTTTTGTTGAGCCTTTGGTCGTGTTCGGCGAGCAGTCCGGCGCCATCACCGGCGCCATCACTGTGTCATTTTAAGAAATTTGAGCACTTCCTCTGTTATTTTGCAGTGACACTTGTCCAGAGAGATTATTGAAGTATACCAATCTGTAGATACAGTTGTATTCCTTAGTTCTATTTAAAATTTGGAGCTTAGCTATACATCCCTCAGCTTATAGTTGGTTAAGTGTGATTTACTTGCAAGGATTGGCCGAGAGGCCGAATTTAAACTCAGACTGGCTGCCTCTCTTCTAGTAGCTATCTAGAACAACATAGCAACATTGAATGTATATTTCAACCTCACAGTACAGTGCTTAATATACATTCTGATTACCCTGTCAGCTCAGTCTCTCTTAAATTAACAGCCCAAATGTGCTAGAGGCCTTACAAGCTGGGGGCATTGCCGAGGCCGCCGCATATTTGCGCATGCTTGGATGCACTGCCACTGAGCGCGAATGCCGAAAACATCTAATGATTCATTCACCGTCCAAGGAGCAACTGACTATGAGTGTGAACTGCCGAGTATGAGTATGAACTGTCGAGTATGAATTGCTGAGTATGAGTATGAGCAGAGGAAGTTGCACTGAGTGTGAGTGTGAATGGCTGAGTGTGAGTATGAGCGTGGAATGGGAGTGTGAGTGTGTCTGATCTGGGGAATCCTCAGCCGGCTCCACTCCTCATGAACATTGCACGCCGTTTCATCTATTTCAAAGTTCTTTTAGTTTACTTGCGCGCAGGATTCTAATCCACTCAATAGCACCTGGTATGCCGTCCCGACAGTGGAAATATGTCAATGTTTGTCACCGACCTCTCCGCACAACTGGGTCAATGCTCGTCTACAGTACAATTCCTTAGACGCATGTTGGTTGCAAAATCGATATTCCATTAATTGCAATAATTTTTGGCTTCAATACTTAGGGTGAACTCTACGTCAATAGTCGCATCGGGTCGGTTCTGGGCAAAATATCACAATAGCCTGCGCAACGGCAGCAAGAGATGCGATCGCAGCGACGACACCAGGAAGCTTCATATTACGTTCTGTCTGAGCAGTCAAAAGAATTTGGATGCTAGCGCTTCGAAGTTCAGGACGCGATACTTTATACCTCCAGCGAGCTCCGTTCCTCTGCTTAACTCACAGAACAGCCGTTCTCGAGGTATCATCCCTCCGAAACAGATACGCTGCATAACAGCTCTATTCTGAGTCCTCGATGGATAAGGACGGCTTGTATCATTATGTCGAGGGAAGATATCCTGGAAGAATGACAGTCATCACTAAGTCAAGAAAGGAGTCTCCATTCAATATTCCCTCGCGATTTTTGAGAGAGTATTTAACGAGACCTATTAATAGCACCTCCCACCAGTTTTGCAAACAACGTCACTTCTGACCTGGGTTAGATCTGGATTGGGGTTTAAGGAGAAGCCCGGGTTCTCTCAGGCACCTAAGCCAGGATTCTATGTTTCGGTCAAATACTGCTACCTCCGATGATTTTACCGAAATAGCTTCAAATATTCTAAAAATATCCACAGTTTCAGATGGGCGGACTTTCAGAAATGGGGGGTCAACAAACGCGCAAGGGAAGTGATGTTCTCGGAAAATATTGTAGCTCCGTCAACGTTTCCTTGCATTTCTGGTTCATGATTTATATCAAATGTCTTCGCTGTTCCCTGCCGAAAGCAGGAATGAAGGTATGGCGGTCCGAGTGGGGTTTTAATCCCCGCGTAAACATTTGTAGTCCGAAAACTGTTTTACTATTTATTTACGATCCCCCACAACATTAATAGATATCCTTGATTCTTATTTAATGCGCCAATACAAATTTGCTCTTGCGCGGAAACACTTTTGCGTGCGCATCAAACCTTTTGAGTGCGCGTGAACATTTTTAAGTCGCTTTAACGATTTCTAGCACTTTTTGTGCAATATTTAATTGTGCGTAAAGACATTTCAATTGCGCGGAAACAATTTGTGAGCGCGGGGAAACATTTCTAGAGCGCGAACACTGTCGTAGCCGCAATGCCGTAATTATGTAATTGATCCTTGCACGGCATCGGCTAACATTTGCCGGGAGAACCGAGGCGGAGACTGAGAAGGACTATGGTGTATTTGACTGTAAGTAAGCTGTAGGCATTCAGCCCAATAGATTATGATTGAACAGGACACTCCAGCAATGCGAAGTCGTTCAAGCTCCGCTGGCGGTGGCTCGGCAAGGGTTAACCGATGCTGTGAAAGGAATGATTACATAATTACGGCATCGCGGCTACAACAGTGTTGGCGCACTAGAAATGTTTCGGCGCACTCACGAAAGTGTTTCCGCGCATTGAAATGTCTTCACGCGCAATTAAATATCGCCCAAAAAGTACTAGAAATCGTGAAAGTGACTTAAAAGTGTTTCCGCGCACTTAAAAGGTTTGATGCGCACGTAAAAGTGTTCACGCGCGCCTCAAGTGTTGTGATGCGCAGGTGAATGTGTTCACGCGCGCACGCAAAAGGCATTGAAAACATTAGTGAAGTCCTTCAATATAGTAACAAATGTAACTAAAGAGTTTTTGGACTACAAATGTTTACGCGGGGATTAAAACCCCACTCGGACCGTCATATGAAGGCGACCCGACGCTTAGAAAAATACATATATCTTCTCAAGAATGAAACCGCCCATGGAGCAACAAGTGGCATTGTTTAAATTCACAAGGTAGTAATATGAAATAAAGCGGGCTCGATTATGCAGTGTAATTCCGACCTCGGAAGCAGCTTTACAAAGAGTCTTGAATTGGTCAAAACATCTCGTCCGAATAATCCCACTTGGCGCGTTAATTCAGAGTGGGCACATTCCAGTTGATCCTAGGTAACATCTTTTGGCTCGTCAGAGGCGTAGGTCACAGAATTACGAGCAAGGCCTCACGTTCCACCGACGTCTGCTTGGAAGGGACCACAGCAACGGTATCCGTCAGGACCTATATACGAGGAGACTGTTAGCTTCTCGATTTGGGTAATGCTTGTCAACAGCGCTTACATTGAAGGCCCTGTAATACGGTAGCAGAAATTGTCAATGTCATGACATGAAACGAAACTTCTATGAGAGATAACATACCGTGGTGCCACCGCCTGTTAACAAAATTGTTTTAGAAAGTATACACAACTGAGCTAGAGAATACGATAGACATACAATGGTCTGACCCAGAGATTTGTGGTGCGGGAGATGCCAAAGCTTGCGAGATGAGCGCAAGGCAAGCAGTGAGAGACGAGGCAAAGAATTGCATTTGGGGCGAAGAGAGGGATTGACACGGTATGTTCCTCGTCCAAGCGGGAGAAACATACTTTATACTGTCGCAAATGGTCGGAATTTCAATTTCGGGCATGAAGCTGATCCCGGTCTATAAGCTGTAGATCTCAGTCAGACCTACTTTATTCTGTACGAAAGGACCTCATTTAATTTTAGCTCTCGAAATGCTGTCATTAACGTGCCCTGACTCTGTATGAGTCACCGCTTCACTTCTAATAATCTCATCGGAATTCCAGAATTGATATAAATCGCTTTCAGGGTACTCTTTCATTGCAACTTCGAAGCTTCCGAATGCTACAGAACCATACTGTGCCATTGGGCCACTCACGGAGTTTATACGGGTGCGCCAATCCATTCTCCCAAACACATTTTCTCGTCTCAAAACCTCCGAAGAATCTAGGCAGTAGCAGTTTGAAACGGCGCAGATTGACCATGAAACTCAGGCGCACTCTCGGAGGGTGCGGTAAAGCTCCGCCCCAGCATAGTTACAGCGGACAAAATCGAACTAGCCCAGGCTCGCAACTAAGAAATGAATATCAGCCTTACTAGTACCATCCCTGTGAACGGCATTATTGAATGTAGCGTACCTTCCTTTAAGAGGTGAAGACACGGTGAATCTTAAACAGACCTTTGATATGGTGTAGTATACATGCTTAAAGGCTTGGGGCTTGAAGGGATTTCAATTACAAGTTACGCCGCCTCGCTTCGCTCTGGCGGTTGGTTGTACTGTCACACCAGAGACTGACTAAAGCCGCCAAAAAGTTAACACGTATTTCAGTATTATAAATTTCATACGACTGGATAATACAGTATATAAGCTAGTACTACACATACACGGAGGTGGTGGCAATTGAAATATTGGAACATGTCATGCCCACTTTACCTAACATACGCAGCTCATCCCACCCCACATAGATGTCCTTGTCTGGTCGTCCAGCGCGTCGTGGAAGCGAAAAAGATGAGTGCAGTGTTAGAATTAATGGGAGCGAACCCAAACCACCGCAGTGGGGCCACCCCACAGTAGGCATTGCTTCGAAGCTAGCAACGACGAGTAGCTCGCGCGTGAACTCTATTCGCAGACAGGAGCCGCAGATACCCAGTCATGACGAGAGCGGTGTGAGCAACGACTGTGCAGCTACGGAACAGAGCGCCAGTGCGAGTGAACAAATCGATCTGGGGTTGGGCCCACGCTGAGCTCGCCGTCCGGGTAAGCTCGTCAATGGCAATAAAGGCCGCGTGTAAGTTTGAAGGCGAAGCGCGCAGCATACCCAAGAAGAGAACGCCGGTCACGCCGATCCCGCGGAAGGAATAGGGTGCGGCGCATGGGATTAGTCCAGGCGCGGTCGCACTCGGTCCTTTGAAGGACAATCGATTGACGCCGGAAAGCAGCGCGAAGCGCAACTCGGACTCAGATGCAGGGCATCTGCGCAGGAGCTGATCAAGAACAAATTGTGAGCGCGCCGTATCTTAATATCACTGAGTGCTCACCAAGTTAACGCACTGGAATGTCTAGGAGCTGAGCGAAGACGACGGGTATGCTTCTTGGTCAAGGTGTGGATACTGCGGGGTGCATCTGGCGGTATGTAAAAGTGAATTAGTCTATTAGAATTTAAATAAATTATAGGAACTTGCCTATTCATGTAAATTAGATTCAAATCTAAGTGAAGAATATCCATATGCATTCCATGTTAATGAGTATTCAAATTATATGCTAGTAGGAAGTCTTCCCGCATTATACCGAATCTAAGCTATGAGCTACCCACTGTATAAGCTATATCGTTCTGAATTATGAAATCGAACACCAAAGACTCGCTCGACGATAGTATCGGAAACTGTGTATCCCGTACTCGCAGTAGGGCGTCTTCAAGTCCATGGACGACAGGGCTATTGCCATAGAATACGACAGTTATCGAACACCGCCGCAGCTTGGGGAATCCGGACGCTAGAGCTTTGTCGAGCATTCCCCACTCATCGCCCCGGTCGCAATCCGACATCAGCTGAATGAAGACCTCGATGTTGATATGTTCAATCACGTTGTTGTTGGCCATCTTATTGAGTTCGAAACAGAGGCCATGATAAACGTCCTCGCTGTCACTTTGTTCGTAGAGAGTGTGGACTTCGAGATACTTCAACGTTTTTGCGGCTGACTCTGATAGTATAGCCGCTAGAGCGGCGAAGCTCAATTCAGAGTAGTCTGTTTATGTGAAATAGAGACGTCAGAAGTTCGTCGTGGGGATCAAACAGACGACCGTACCTGTACTATAGTAGTATAAGTTAGTAAGATGTTTACAACGGAGGATCAGGTAGAGTGAATATTCCAAGTCAGCAGGGGAGAACAAACGAATGGTGAGCTTCATAAGGCCGCTGAGGTCGACTAACGGCTGGCCGTTGGTGCAGGTCCTTTCACATATGTCTATGACCGCGTCAGAACTGAAGAATCCAACATCCATGCTTCGAAGCTTGATCGACGAATTAGGTGAGTCAGAGAAAGGGGAAGGTGCTGTTTCAAGACCATCAAAGCCGAATTCCTCAAGATTGAGAGGCTGGGCCAGATCCTCTAAGAAGAATCCTTTGACGCCGTCAACATTGAAGTCGATAAGTGTCGGAAGGTTCAGGATATGGAGTAGTGCTGGTCGAAGCGGGGTCGTGTTCCACTGAACTTTGGCTGGATACTTGGACCGGAGCGTGAAAGACTTCAAACGGGTAATCTTCATCAACATTTCGGTAAGAAGTGCATGGTTCACCAGGTCGTCGGACGTGACACTATAATCCAGGCTGCGGATGTGGTCGATGTCAATCTCCGGCGAGTTTGAGAGTAGCGCATGAAATGAAGCAGTGGTCGTCCTATGTTGCCATCCGAACTTTGGAGGAGGAGTATATTGGTCATTGATTTGGTTCACCACAATGTGCGCTAAGATATGTTTGCGGCAGATGGCAGCGAAGTCATAGCATGCAAGAGAGCAAGCCTTGGTCGACGGAAGGCTGGGATCGTCTTCGTCCTTCGCGAGGATATCAACTATAATTTCTACCACGTCGAGTGGTAGGATTGGCATGGCTATGAATCTATATCATGCTTGAGAGTTCGACGTTGACGTTGACGGAAGGAGTTCTGTGCAAAGAAAAGAGTGCCGCTGATCATGAATCTGAATCACATAACCTTGCGTTTAATTTGGACTTCCCCGGCCGGTACGGTGCCGTTGACCGAACGACCTCCGTTACAGGACTGTAAAACAAATATCATACGGGGATGGATAGACGTATTCTAAATGTTATGCGACTGTTCCTAGCTTACCTTGAACTACGAAATCAAACATCAAAGACTGCCTTGCAAACAGCGTCGGGAATTGCGTCTCCCGTACATGCAGCAGCGCATCTTCAAGACCATCGACCATTGGACTGTCCGCACGAAATCTGACAACTACCGAGCACCGACGCAGATGCGGCCACCCAGTCCCCAGCGCCTTGTCTAATTTCCCCCACTCGTCCCCGCGGTCGCAGTCTGAAGTCATCTGGATGCCGATGTCAATATGGATATGCTCGATGACATTTTTGTTCGCCATGAGCGCGAGTTGGGCAGCAAGGCCATGGTAGACGTCGTCGCTGAAGCCTTTTTCGTAAATTGTGTGGATCTCTAGGTACTTGAGCGTCTTCGAGGCTGAGCACGAGAGCTCCAACGCATAGGCAAGATTGTAAAAGTGTAAATCGGGGGTCCAGTCATCTAGGTATACATAAAAGGTTAGAATGCGAGTAACTGAATGAAAAGGATAATGCGTACCCGCGTTGAAGAATTTCAACGTCGTGAGTTGCTCACAACAAGTGATAAGATAGAGCGAAGATTCATAGTCATCGAGCAAATTTGGGTGGAAGGATAGTTCCTTGAGGTTAGCAAAGTCAATCCATGAAGTTCCGTCTGTGCATTTCATTTCGCAGATATTCAAGATCGCTGCAGTGCTATAGGAACCAACGTCAAAGGAACGGAGGCTGATTGATGATTTGGGTACATAATGAAGAGACTCGGAGGTGCAGAAATCGAGGGCATCAAATCCAAAATGGTCGAGATGACACGATTCTAGGTCCTGGGCAAGGAAGTTTTTGACACTATTAAGGTTGAAATCTTTGAGGGTTGGGAGGTGTAGGAGATGGAGCAGCGCTGGTCGCAAAGGGTGGTCGTTCCAACAAAAACCATGGGTTCGGAGTGTGAAGGACCTCAAGCCAGTGATGCTCTTGAAAGTTTGCAAAAGCCGCTCGGAATTTCCTAGGTCATCTTCCGTGACGCGGTAGTCCAGACTGCGGATAAGACAGGCAAGCTCGGGCGATTTCCTCAGCAAACGCCGGAACATTGGGGTCGTGATGTCATGATGCCAGCCAAACTTTGGTGGGACCGCGTTCACCCCACTGATGTTGTTGAGCATGATGTGCGCGAAAATTCGTTTCCTGCAGATGAGGCGAAAATTGTAGCACGCGAGAGAGAGCGCCTTGGTCGATAGAAGATTTGGATCGTCATCTGAGGCGAGGATATCAGTTACGATTTCTATGAGATCGAGTGGGAGAGTGGTCATTCTGGCGTCAGGTTGGCGCAAGATCTACGTCTCAGTCTGCGTGGGCGTTTCAAGTCCCTGGATTCGAAAAACGCGTACAGTCGAAGGTGAATCGGAAGGAAATATTCCTGTTGAATATTTGAATTCCCGACCGACGGATCTACCCGGTCACACTGTCACGCGCTGTCACGACTAAAACGTTCGACTTCTTTTTCAACCAATTTTCAACGCTCCCACTTCCAAGATGTACTGTATTCAACTTCGAGGGTAAGTTTCACAAAACTTGATATATTATATTTTCACTACTAATATATATCTCCTCTTGCCAGATCTCGTCAATTAGCGTTCAAACTCGGGCCAAATCGCTCGTAACAGAAACTTCGATAAACGCCACATTGCCAGACGATTTCTCGCTCGATCTCCTTCGCGCGCTACTCTTGGAATTGATGATCTCGGTTCTTTCTTTCGCGAATCTACTCCAGCTACGTCGGACTGTCGGACCATCTGGACGGTCAGATGATTCGCGTCCATGGCTGGTGAGCTTCAAGTATGATGTGCAGGTACGGAGGAATTGCGACCTCCTTGGAGTTTATGTATGCAGAGATAAAGTGAATGTGGTGCTAGTGGGAATTTAATTTTCAACCGTGGCTATCATATTACTGACTTACTTGCTCGTTCCAGGCATCCAGCAAGCTTTTGGTCTGCGATGCGCTACCATTGCTTCAAGTTTGAGCATGCGGTTTTGTTATGTTCTTTGAAACGATCCCTGCGCTACTGACGACTCAGGGCGGCTCATTGATTTCAAGCTACGCATCAGAATCGTCCTGCAGGTCTCAATGTGCTATATCATCGACGTTTTGCTCTACAACCGCTCCCAGCGCTCGTCAACGGGGTGTCACTAGCTCAACTTTGACGTTGAAAAGAGCCCGTCGTGTCATCTTTATGAGTCTGCCTCTGGTCTGCCTTCTGGACTTTCCGCACACTGCCTCGCGGCATCAGCTGAGCGAGTTAAGAGAGTGTTGCACCGGCGGGCTTTTGACCCTGTGCAATCGTTCGAGAATTCAGATCCTCGAATACGATGATGCCCAGCACTGTCATCCCTGGTCCAATATAGTAGTCCGGAAAGACTCTCTTCTCGGTCAGAGTTGATCAATGATCCGCCGCTCCTTCCCTCTCTACGAGATATTATCACGTTTATCACTTTACTCTACACCTGGACTTGTTTTGGAAGCTACACACCAATGGGCCCAGTATGACTCGCAAGCGGTCTATTCCTACACTATCGCAGTCTTCATATTAATTTTTCTCCAGCTGAGGATCACGTAACGGTCGTTCTATAATCTATTGACTGAGTACTTTGTCTATGGCGCGCCGTGATCTTTGAAACTGCAAGCTTACGGCCTCGAGACTAGATGAGGCGCTCAACAGCTCAACGCTGAAGCTAATATTGACCCAAGAAGCTAAGCTCGGGTTGTCATCTTTGGCTGTCCGGATCCGCGAGAGTATGGGTATCGCCTGATCGTGGCTTGGTGGGTGTTGATGAGAGTGGGGAGCTATCGGTTGGGCGGGTATAAGTTGTACTTACGCTGAGAGGATCAGTTCTCAATTCCAGTTCAACAAAATGATTGCGAAAAGGATATAACTTTTACTTTACTTGTTTTATGCTTGGATTCGGAATGGGCAGTTCGGAAAGGATTAGGTTGCGTCGCCTACGTGTCAGGATTATTGTTGCCACTGCATTCTCTGAGTTGAAATTCTCTCAGGCATTCAGCTCAACGTATTCAATTGGAAGACCCTTTTCTTTTTTCGAAGCAATTCAAACTGATGCTGGTGTTATACGAAACAAACCGGAAATCAGAGTCAACTTAAGAACGGCAAATGAGACAGCATTCGTTTTAGCATGAATGAGTCTCTCTTCATTTATTATATAGTTTCCCAATGGTCTTGAAAATATGGTAAAAATATCCAAATGGACAAGCAATTGTTAACTACACTACTCTCAGAGAACTTCGTCCATATTTTTTTTTCTCCAAATGACGTTCAAGTTGATGTACGGTCTTTTTTTTTTTTTCAAATTTGACGTCGCCACTGAACAGTGAGTTCACTTCCTTCACGCACAAGTTAGCCTAGAATCACAATGTAGTCAATGGAATACATTCTGCTTACCATATTCATTTTGAACAAGGGCTGTGAATACCAAGGATTTCTTTGATGATAATTTGGGAAAATTGGCTTGGATTTTCTGCTGCAGCGCCGCTCTTACAGCATCAGTCGTATTGTAGCACAAGCTAATAGTCAATGAAATTTGGCGCAAATTCGGCCACCCAGAACATCCCAACACATGGTCGAGTTGCCCGAATTTGTCCACGCCATGGGAGAGTGGTTTCTCACATTTCATTTCAACAACAATCGATTCGATGATGTTCTTGTTGATCATATGCTCGAACATGATGGCAAGCTTACGAAAGAGCTCCTCGACGTCAAAGGCACCTAAAGAGCCGCCGAATGGAATGAGAAACTTAAGGCTCTTGAGTGTTCTTAAGGATCGAGTTTCTGTTAGCACCTTAGATAGGTCGGCCAGGTTCACAGATGTGTAAGAGATAAAAGACGCGGGGGCTGCAATAAGAAAATTTAGAGGGCAATTGAATGCAGTAGAAAAGAAATGTTATACGCAGCCGAAGGTTTAAACCAAGAAGCCTATCGCAACGACTGAGCAGAGAGTAGAATTTGTTCAAGTCAGCGGACCGGACCGAAACCGAAACCGAGAGATAGTTGAAGTTGATGAATGGTGTTCCGTCAATGCATTGCAGCTCACACAGCTGCTTCACCCCCGGATGGCTCATCAAAGTGTCGATTTCCATACATTGCAGATTGAGTGGTGAATGCGTATAAAAAGGAGACGGCGCGTCCAACATCCACACGTTGCCTAAACTGAAGTGCTCCAAATTAAGACAGGGAGTTAAATCCGAGGGGATAAAGCTTTTGGTATTATCCAGACGTAGGTGAACGAGGGTCGGAAGGTGAATGAGATGAAGTAATGCTGGTCGAATTGGAATATTATCCCATGAGACATATTCAGAAGTTCCGGAATGAATGGCGAGTGAGCGTATGCGAGTTATTGTTGTGAGGGTTTGGATAGCAAGCCCGGAATTTCGGAGGTCGTAGGTCGCGATGCGGTAATTTAGCTTGCGAATATGGCCAGCAATCGCTGGGGTGTCGCGGAGCAACTGAATGAAGCCTTCACTTCTCCCGTTCTGTTTACAATCCCTGCGTGAAGAAGAGCTAAGAAGGCCAGTGTTGAGGCCGATGGAAGAGAATATGTGTTTTCTGCAGATATGTAGAAACACGTGGCAGACAAGAGAGCAAGCCTTGATTGCTGAAAAGTTTGTGTCGTCTAGTGCGAGAGCGTCGATGATTGTTTCCAGTACATCGAGGGGTAGATCTGACATGGTAAAAACTCGAGGAATGGATGACCTTGATGGCGATATGTACGCAGTTCAGAATCAGGTCGAGACTTTCTCGACATGATTCTGAACGTTCAAATCGATACCCCATCCACGTGTGCGTGCGATATCTACGATATATTCGAATGGTTCATATAAAACGACAGACGGAAGACCATTCTCCATATCATAGTAGAATTAATAAATACAGCGAAACATATTGAGTGTAATTACGCGACGGAAACTCTCGACAAAACAAGCGAAAGCGAAACGCTATAGCATGGGTAGCGAAGGTATGGTAGGCTGTCCGCGCTGGGCCATCCTCCTAGAAACTATTGTACGTAAATTAGTTGCCTCTTAAGCTTGAGTATCCCCTTCTATTCCTCGTCCTCAAACCTAAGGATCTGCGCGTCCTCGTCTATAGGTACATTTCTATAACCCCTCCTAGAATGGAAAAGGTATTTATCTGCACGCGAAGCCACCCATTCGTACGCGATCCCAGCAACGCCGACAATGAACCAAGGAATTGAAGCAAGCGTGGCCATGGTACCGGTGCTGCCCCCATAAGCCGGACGCGTGTCGCCAGGTAGACGAATGGTACTACAACAAAAGCAACTGAATCAGCAAAGGATAACGGACAGAAGAAAAGGAGACTCACCCCTTAGCAAGACCGCTACGGCGATAATAGTAGTAGCCCACAAGAGCGGTGAAACCGAACGGCAAGAGCAGCATAAAGAACCAGAACCAGCTACTCTTTGAGCGCAGGCCAGGACAGACGTGCTCCCGACCGCGATCTGGACGATAGCCACCCTCGCAGCTAGAGTACGGAATGATGCGATACGCAGTGCGCTCGTACCAGTAGTCTTCACCGTTGGAGCAGGAATCGTCATTTGGTAACGGCGTGGTGCCTGGGACCAGCTCGCATTCATCGTTTGCATTTCGGACATGGTTGAATTCGCTATGGAGTGACAGTCAATGTGGGGTCAAGAGCAGTGAAACGATACTCTCTTACCATTCAAAGTCGGCCTTGGTGCAAAGACAGTTTTCAACGAAGATGTCATTTGCCTTCTTTGTCTCGCCCACAACACAATCTGCATTTCTGACACGGCGATGATATTTCACCTATGGGTACATGAATTAGCACTTTAATCCATATGAATTAACGAGAAAAAGGTACCTGTCGTCCGAAGAGGCATTGCTCGGGACGGGCTTCAGCAGGACTCCAGAGTTCGAAATCATCATGACCAGGATCCTCCGCATTCACCACACCTGTGTAACCATATCAAATGAGCATCTAGGAACTTCAAGTCAGAAACCAACACTTACATTTCTTGGACGTCAGCGCTGAGAAGTCAACATGGATAGCCACAGCACCAGAGCCCTTCGGTCCATCACCAAAGAGAATGAAGCGGCGGCTCGTGTCCGCTGGGACGGTCACAATCGCCCGCACCCTAACTTTCTCTTCACTGAACTTATACTCGTGCCAATCCAGGCCCTCGTTGGTGCTGTACAAGATGAAATCCGTCGGCGCTTCATCGTTCGCCATGACAAGGATAGAGCCCGAATCACCGAACTCCCAAAGGTGGGCGTCTTTGTGCACCTCTTGCCAGCTGAAGCCGGCGTCGCGGCTGAGGAATGTGTCGCTCTCCGTATATGGGGCGAGAGTCTCGCCCACGTTACCGACGGCCATGAGCAGGCCAGGAACGGAAGGGCTGCTGTACTGTGCTCGTGGGTCCAGACGCTCAGTGTAGCCGTGGATTTGGAGTGCGCATTTCTAAGAGAAAAGGAAATTATGTCAAGGCTGCCCTAGGATGAAACGCGAAAGCAACATACGGTTGTTTTGCACGCGTATTCCTGTCCGAGTGAATCAGTCTTCGGAGGCGGAAGAGGGGTCCATGTACCACCTAATGCAATAAAGTCAGTAAAATGAGGTACGCTACGAATGCATGATGCTCGCCATCATTATGTGTGATTCTGCTCTGCAATAACTTGGTACCACTATGCGTCGCTTCCTCGGGGTTTGCAACAACGTTGATCAGAGCAATTCCATCTAGTCCAACCATCTTCTCAAAATCAACGTAGCCTGCCAAGTTTCTATTGACGTTTTCGATGGAGACACCGAAGTACGTTCCATTGGAGTTCGACTTCAGGATGGTTCCCCAGTATGGTGCAGGGGGCTCCGACATGGTCATGTGTAGGAACAGAGCTTTCGTGCTCGATTCAAGGATCGTATAGGCCTAATCACAGAGATATCTCAAATTAAAAACTGGAACGATTGAAATAATAGATGGAAATGACACGTACATGAGTTTCTGGGTGCATAGACGGAGGGAATTTGCCCGCTGTGAAATGTTTACCGTCCAACGAGACTTGAAGTTCCAGAGCTGTTTGTGAAGCAGTCATCTAGATTGTCGTAGATATATATAAACTTTCAATATTCCAAGTGGGAAGAATACCAAACGCACCTCAGCAACGACGAAGAATTCTGAGAACTTCGCAAATCCAACAACTGAGTCGAAAATCTTCCTCTTATTCGCATAGAAGTTACCACCCGCTATCAGCTCCAGAGGGTTATTTCCAGGTCGCTTGGGCTGGGGAGCCTTCTTATCCCGATAAGCCTCGCATACGATTTCTGTGGGGTCCGCATCGAGGTGCGCATCCCTGGCAAAAGCACAATTGCGCACAAAGTCATCGATGGTCACCCATTTACGACCATTATCACGCGAATAATGTGCTTCAGCGTGGCATTTGGCGCCAGTGCCCAACGCCGTGCAATCCCTGTTCCCTACCCAGATGAGGTATTCCGTGTTGGTGGGGTGGAACTGGATCACTTGCGCGCCGAAGTTGTTGGGAGGATTCTCGGCTCTGGAAGGATACCAGTTCACGCCGGTGTTGGTCGTGTAATAGAATTCCTCCGTGGCAGTGATGAGGTAGGCGCGTTCGTTGGAGTATTTGTGGTGGTAAAAGGCGAGGAACTTCTTTCCTGGGACGGCTTCTTGCCAATGGTAGCCTTCGTTGCTAGATTGCCAGATTGTAAAGTCGGATAACCTGACAAGGATAGTCTGGTAGAGAAGTGTCAATACGAAATCTATCGAGTATATATATAAATTGCGCACCTTAGAGTTCTTGAAGTACGCATATTGCTTAATGGTCGCTGGGAAAGTGTGCTATTCATTCGGAAAGTTGATCGAAGTGTTCAATAAATGTCATATAAAAGACAAACCTTCAGATGCGCAACTTCACCCGCTGGAGGTTGAGCTTTCATTGCAGCACAGTCAGTACCTTGCATCATAAAGCAAACCAAATCACTTACCTTGAGAGCACTTCCGTTCGACTGGCTTGTCCTTTGCTTTTCCATCAACGCAGGTATCGCCTGAAATCCTCCTATACCCGGACGACCCTTGATATGTCGCGTCTGGCTTGCCATCCTCGCAAACGCCAGGTGGCACCCGCTCAAGGCCTACCAGGTCACACTTGTCTCCTACACGCACAAAGTTGAAGTCGCTGCGAGGGGTAAAGATTTAGCTAGACGTGATTATTGATAGCAGAATGGACCGAAAACGACGTACCATTCGAAGTCCGCATCGGTACACTTGCAGTTCTCGTCATGGACTACAGGATCCTTGTATTTCTCACCAACATAACAATCGGCGTCGGGCTTTCTGCGCCTGTACCATTGCTATTTTGCGAGTCTATTAGAACCACTGATTTACGCTAATATCGGAACACCTGGCGCACCTTATGGCCCATTAGACACTCCGAATCGTGCGGCCGCGCAAACCACTTCTCATAATCCGATTCTGTGCATTTCCTTCCGCGCGTCTTCGAGAAGTTAAAGTACACGACTACAACCTTCCCAATGTCGGGCTTCTGGTCGTGCTTGGAGACTTGACCGAGTAGTATGAACTTTTGGGAAGTGGAATCGGGGAGAGTGACAAGACCGCGGGCGCTGAGCTTGACGCCGAAGTTGTATGTTTGCCTGTAATATTATTACAAAGTCAGCTTTCAAGGCGGTGGACCAGCAGAAGATGAAACACACCATGATTTGCCAAGATCCAAAGAATACTTGACGGTATCGGTTACTTCCTCGTCGTCAATTGCGACAAGGATACTACCCTGATCTCCAAACTCGTACTTATGCGCACCCTTTGCGATCATGCGCCATGTTAAACCCGCATCTGTGCTCAAGAAAGTGTCGCTCTCCCGATATGATCGCAAGTGCTCCCCAACGCTACCCACACCCATCACGAAACCCGGCGCAGGCGAAGAGAAAATACGACCGAAGTTGTGAGGTGTCGTGACGGAATGCATATGCAGAGCGCACTTGTCGAGATCAGACGTATCGCATCCGATGTCCTTTCCATCGATGTCCTTGGATGGGCCGCGGAGTGGCGCCCAGGTACTTCCGTCGTTGAAGGTGATGAGCGTTTTGACCTTCTTCACCGCGCCGCGGGTCTCCACGTCATGCGCATTCGCAACGTAATTTGCCAGCCCGACACCTTCGACGCCATATATCCGCTCATAGTCCACATAACCAAAGTCATTCCTGTTCGTGTCTTTGAGACTCTCGACGAAATACGTGCCGTTGGAGTTACTAACAAAGAGCGTGCCGATCGGGCTCTTGTTCTGCAGCATGACGTCGACGGCGAGGGAGTGTGTCGTCGATTCGAGCATGGTGTACGCGTTTTCCCTGAGTTGGGCCGAAGTCGCGTGCGGAAAATGCGCTTTGGCCCAAGTTTTTGTATCGACCGTCACGTAGAGCAGCATCTCTCCGTCGCTGCGCGAGACGTCCTTGAGGGCGACGACTGCGAATTTTGAAACGATGGCGAATGCGACGACTCCGCGAGCATTCTTTCCCAGACCGAGATCTTCAACTTGTTTGTTATTCGTGAAGAAATCCGTACTGGAGTAGAGTCGGCTTGACATGAGGTTATGTGCGCCATTAGAATTGGTTTGGTCGAATGCGACGCAGTAAATGAGGTCTTCATGCGCTTCATGCTTGAAATCGGCCGTGCTATGTGCGAATTGGCATCGATTGGTATCCTTGAGGAGGGGTTGAACGGTATCACTGAACGCTTCCTTGGTATAGAATGTCTGTAACGCATGTTGAGCGCAGGTGTATGACAAGTCAAATGGACACATACCTTGTCGCGGCAGACTGTGTTGTAACCGTGTCGCTCGCAGGCGGTACCTTGGTATAAGATATAGCCCAACTTCTTGGGATTGATATGGAAAGATAACGGTCGCATGACTGCAGCTGGTGGTAGTGGGACTTCGAATGGCCGCCAAGTTTTGCCCCGGTCTTCCGTTCGATAGTGCGTTTTTCCGTCAGTCAGTGCGAATGCCTTAACCAGATATCAGCTCCTGAAATCTGGGACCTATGAAGGCTACTCACGTATCGATTGTCTGAGGGATGCTCAAACACCATAACCACCTCGCCTTTTGGGATACCATCGGCTAGTCTGAAGCTTTTTCCCTCGTCAAGCGAGACATATAGATTTCCTTCCATAGAATCATGATATATTACAGACTATGGAAGAGCGATTAGTCGACTGCGTCATGAATATATGTGGTCCGCGCACCTCCGTATCGTCGAAGAAGAATAGCCGTGCTGGAAGATAATTGAAACTGCTGACAGCGTGTTCAGGCTCGGCCTGCGCGGCGACGAGCAGCACGGAAAGAGATAAGAGCAGGGCAGAATAGAGCGCCGCTAGCCCCCATCGTCGTCGTGACATGGTGGTTGGAGATTGTGTGTTGTCTGCTGCGCTCGCCGTTGGTGGCGATGACGAACTCAGCACAGCCCCAATTCCCACCCAAATTGGCAGTGAACACGACTTGAGTCTTGAACACGACGACACGACAGCAAACTGGTTTATCTCGCTCGTCATCCAATTCAAGCCTTCCAAGCTGGTGCCATGTCATTCGACTACAGGAAGAATCATAAAATACGGCTCCGCAAACCCTACAGACAGGAGGCTCAACCTTGCTCTGCGACGAAATTTAAGGATAACAGTCCAAGCACTCAGTGGCTCTGAAAGATGTTGGAGCTATACGACATTATAAAAAGCATGTTATGTATCTTGAAGGTGCCGTTAACGGATCGATCTATGTTCGCGTACACCACCAACGGCGATATCGTTGAAACATGGAAGGTGTGTACTCATCCAGGATGTTCATACACGACGCTTTCCCCCATGATATACTGACAGATTCCTCACTGTCAAAGCGCCTGTTAGCATCATTCTTGAGTGCCCGCTTGTACTCTTCCAACTCCAGTTCGAATTTCTCCCGACTCAGGCGAACCACTTTCCTATCGTTACCTCCAACATAATTTTGAGGGCGTCCTGAAAAAGGTGTGAAATCCCTCTTTTTGCGAACGCGAGTGCTGAAGTGCGTCGCCGTCCTGATTATGAGGCGAGGGAGAATTTTGCATAGGGCCTCTATAGGACGTTTTCTGCCTGGTTTTTCTTTGTCGTCGGAGAACGTGCTGTGTTGCTTGTTAGGAATTCCAGCAGAGCTCGATAGGCCTAACCCGGGATCGCTACTGCTTAGCTGCCCTTTTCATGGCGTCTAGATAAGCCAGCCTCTGCTTCGGGCACATTTTCTCTCAGGTGTACGGGCGTTAGTGTTTCCGAATATCAGGTGCTTTGGCGAACGAATACTGGAATTGTGCATACGAACGGGATCTGGTCAGAATGCTGGCGCCGGCATCCATTGAGGCAAAATATATTGAAGTCCGTGTACGAGATGTGATCTAAAAATTCGGTGCGCAAATGTTTACAATGCTCGTATTTCCCTTCCATAAAGTTGACAATTTAGCAATAAACAAGGCCTCGTAAAGTATCATAACGGTTGCGCTACAAGACGAAAATCAAAAACTATGGAGTTATGAGAGGACAGTCGAGAGAATTGCGTCACTTGGAAGTCCTTTATAATTTTGTCCATTGGGTTGCTCGGATCCCAAAACCAGTGGTGGGTCTTGATAGTCAGCGACACTTTGCGCAATTTCGACCATCCGGTGCTGGCCAACACTTGATCAAGTCGAGCCCATTTTTCCAATAGACCTAAGCTCGAATCTACCTGGATAATCACGCCTATAGTAATTGCTTCGACGACGTTGTTGTCTCCCATGCTCTCCAGCGCATCGATGAAGCCACAGAACGGATCTTGTTGGCCGCTCTCGGGATCTTTAGAGTCGTCGAACAAGAAGAGAACACCCATATATTTGAGCGTTGGGACGGATGGGGCAATCATCTTTGAAAGGTCACTGAATGTTGGATTGGAAGTCTTAAAGTCTGCACAAGCATCAGAACTTATTGGTCAAAAATGTGAAGAGGATCCATACCAGCCTGTACGCTCAAATTGACAAGTCGTTCACAACGACTAAGTATGATCCGTAGGCCTTCTAAATCTGCGGGCTCCGACATAACGAAAGCGAGGGCGTTAAGACCTCTGAAGTCAAAAAATGGATTCCCGTCGGCGCACTGCATTGCGCACATTGCCGTAAAAATAGGTGCACTCTTGGCCCCTCCAGATAACTCGCGAAGCTCGACGGGCGAACTAGGCAAGGGATTGAGAGTCCCAGACGCAGCGACAATTGAAAGATCTGCAAAACGGATGTGTTTGAGATAGGTGCATGGAATTAAATCCTCGACTACGAAGTTTTCGATGGCAAGTAAATTGAAGCTGATGAGAGTTGGAAGTTGCAAAAGGTGGAGAAGCCCAGGTCGAAGAGGGCTCTTATCCCATAAAAGCCGACTTTTGTTATCCCATAGAGACTGACTGGAGCGGCTGCACCGAAGCGTGAGAGCTTGTAGCTGATTGATTTTCTCGAAGGTTTTGACGAGCGCCAAATCGTTCAAGTCGAGGGTTGTGATGTTGATGGCCAACTCTCGAATATAATCCGCGAGGTCTGGTGAACTCGAGAGAATTTTTTTGAACGAGGTAGTGGAGCCATGTTGCACCCAGTCGATGCGCAGGGAAGGAGGAGGGTCGACATTGGGATTGTTGAGAATAATGCGAGCAAAGATGCGTTTCCTACAGATGGTAAGGAATTCATGACAGACAAGAGAGCACGCTTTCGTCGATTGAAGTTCGGGGTCATCTGGGGCAAGGATATCGATTATCGATTCGACTACGTCGTGGGTGAGGATAGACATGGCGGTTCGAATACACGTTGGAATACACGTTCCATTTTTGCTTGTACTCTAGCCTGAGAGGATTTCGGATGAAGATTAATCTCAGTTTCTTGACGCACAATCTGGAATAGAACTGTCTGTACATCACTGGAGATAAGAAAAAGTTACGGTTAGTTAGATTTTTGGAGAGTGCAAGCGCGTGCGGAGGTTGCAGATTTTGTTCAGAACAATGTGAACGAAGATGTATTTTCTGTACTTAAATGAGGTAAAAGTCGAAGCAAGCAACTTAAAGTCTGGAGAGCAGACCAGGTTCATCTTCCAGTACAATGATAAAGCAGCCATGTGTATACATATGCAGATACAGCATTCGGGTAAAAGTGAAGGTATCGCGGATAGCAATGGGAGACTCGGCACTTAGGACTGTCAGATTCGGATGCGACGATGCTGCAGCCTGCTGCGCTCAGCCAACAACTCTCAACTTTCAAGTCTTTAATTTGTATTATTGTCAAAATAATTCAGACTCCAGGACCAGACTCCATCGGAGTCCAGAGGCATCGCGATTTCGGTACATTGTATAAGCAAAAACACACAAAAATTGCAAACGGACATTGAAATGGCCAACGTGGGGATCGAACCCAAGACCTTCGCGTTATTAGCACGACGCTCTAACCAGCTGAGCTAGTCGGCCGACAAACTAATTTTCGGGAAGATTTTGAACTCCAATAAAGACACAGTAAATTTAAATCTCCGCCACACTCTCATGATGGCGTACTTAGTACTCTACACTTCAATCGTAATCCAAACCACATAGGTGAATGCTCTTCTCGGGACAGAATGGTGGGCGTCAGGTCCAATTCTTCCTATTGGTGACAATATTGACTTCCTGAAACTGGACAGGCAGCATTCACCTCTGCATTCACAACGGTGCTTCGGACGAACCATGTCCCTTCGTCGCTCGATAGGGAGCACATTAAACATATTCTTGGCGAGCCGCGGAAACGCCTTTTGGAGCTGAATAACAAGATGTCGGATCTGGAAAGAACTTTGGACGACTTGAAGCGGGAAAGAGATGGTTTGGACGACGAGATAGAGGAACACGCGCGTCTGCTCACTCCCTTCCGTCGTTTGCCTGACGATATGCTGCGGGAGATCTTCTTGGCTTGTCTCCCAGATCAACACAATGCTCTTATGAGTCTCCAAGAGGCACCGCTCGTGCTGAGTCTCGTATGCCACCGCTGGAGGTCCCTGGTATACAGCACACCTAGTCTGTGGTCCTCACTTCACATCCCATATCCTGTTCCGGCATCCATTCCGTATGGAATATTAGGATCCGAGGAGTTTCAACTGGATACTGATACCTCCACGGATAGACTTCGGAAACACTATGCCGCCGTACAGGAATGGCTTGCGCGTTCTGGCGCATGTCCGCTGTCCATTTCATTCTTTTGCATACACATCGAATCCGTGACGAGGTACAACGATATCCTGACCAGCGCTGTTCAGGCCTACCTCGATATCATGATTTCGTTCTCACACCGTTGGCATAGTTTGGACTTGTATATCCCACCTGGCGTACTGTTCAATTGCATCGCTTCTTTACCCACAACATCCATCCCAAACCTAAAACGCCTTCAATTATCTTTTTCTCGTTCTATGTCTGCACAGCAGGGTGCGGAGTGGACGACCAGTGGTCTTTTAAACGCCCCACAACTGCAACGGCTGAGTATTAACTTCCAACCATTCCGTATGAGCGTGCTAGCCAACTGCTGGACGGATCTTACGTTCCTCAACTTAGGAAATGGAATACCCTTCTCACCAAATGCTACCAGAAATGTAGCCACTATTGAAGAAGCATACTTCATCTTCAGCAAATGTCGAAGACTCGTTCATTGCTCTTTAGAGGTTTTCGATCGTTCCGATGCCACCAGTCCATCAGGCATCATCCTCCTTCCTCGCCTCAAGTCTCTGAGCATCGTCGAATCATGCCAAAATATATCAACACTATTCGAATGCTTTACCGACCTTGCTTCATTTCACGGAATATCCTACCACTCAAAACTACGACCTTCGAACCACCGAAAATCACCTCTGATCACACTCCTCGCGCGGACCAACAAGCAGCTCGATTTCCTCTCCACTGATATCAGCTACTACACCCTAGCCGACCTCACCACTGTCCTTAAGCTTGTCCCCAATTTAACACACCTCATAGATAACTCCTCAAGTCGCGAGGAGAGCCGGCGAGATTTCTTCCTCCCATCTCGAGCTCGAAACTCGAGCCTCCCCGATTCATTCAACTTCCACAGGACATTCCTCAACCTTTTATCTCCTCACAGCAATGGAGAAGTATACTGCCCGCGCCTACGAATATTGCGGCTGTCAAAGACATGCAGAATCCGCGACAGCGAAATCGTTGCCTTCCTGCAACGAAGGATGGAGGCCAGCAAGCTTCCAAATGGGCACGTCGAACCACTGCGACAGTTCTGCGCCTCGCTGGTTCTGCGGGGCGCAGATATGGATATACCTGCTCAGCTCTCGGAGTACCCGTCGTTGAAGCTGGATATTACCCGTCCTACCAATGGTCAGACTGCGTCACTTCGTCAACGAATCAATCCTGAGATAGGACTTTTGAGGCGGCCTATATCACCCATAATTCAAGCATGTCACAGTTCCTGAGTATTCTGTATCAGTTTAAAAAGGATTTCATGCCGTGCACGTCATTTACATAGCGTATGTTACAAAGGACTCGGATGAAAGCTATTCTCGGAAGGTATTCTCGGAAGGATCAGTAATTGTATTGTGTGAACGAATTGCGCCATTTCGCCCTGAGTACATAGTTTGATCCTTTGATTCTAAGTATTCAACCTGCAGTTCTGCACTATGTCTTGCTCCGTCGCCATATTCTCGCATATTCAGAATTGCAAGCGAGGTCTACCGTCTTGCGATACACTGGAAAGCACCTTCGTCGACTGGCGCTGAGAGAAATCTGTATTTGCTTGGCCCGTGCGCGTGATCCTACAGGAACTGGGTTGCCCGACGACTTCCGACATTGATAACAACGGCCACGACGACTCGGACGAACGGACATCTTCATTGACGCTCTCAGCGTTGATATTCATCTTGTGACACCACTCGATGCACGTCCATCCTCGCCAACTTCTGCAATCGCATTATCTGCTGCAGACTCAGCTTGGACTGGCTAATCATGTCGCGCTACACCGGCAATCAGGCAGCGCCCGCGCTGCGTACGCTACGATCTCGTCGAACACTATAGAGGACGAGGCAGGGAAGGATAAGCCACCACCGAAGAATCCTTATCCCTATCCGAAACACCCAAACCCGACGCCGTACCAAATTTTCCATCTACCAGTGGGCGCGTCGCAGGCACAGATCAAAGCACGGTGTACGCCTCTGCTTTTCAGGGCTCTAATGATTTCAATAATTAACGCCCATGTCGTGCATCTCATGACATTTCTACCGTCGTTTTGGTGCTTGTAGATTACGAGCTCGTCCGTGCGCACCACCCGGACTCGCACCACTCTGCTCGGATAGGCGCTGACCTCGCACATGCGCGGTTCAGGACGATCAAGGCGTCATACGACTTCTTGTCAGGCAAGACGCTCTCCCCGCATCCGAATTCACGCCCTGCGCCAGAGCCGCAGAATTTCGATCCGTATATGCACGAACTTGCGAGGCGGAGGAGGGCCCACTATGCATCGCAGGGGAGGTATCAGAAATACGACGAGAACGGACAGGAGACAGGGTATACAAGGCCCCAGTACCCAGATGATGGATACAACGAATCGGGGAAGAAGGAGAGGATTATTTTGGCGTTGGGTGTGTTTGTAAGTCCCAGGTTTTTGTCTGGTCTGTGATTTCCATCTCAAACGCTGCACACCTTGCAGTCGCTACTCGCAGGATTATTTCCTTCATTACCTGGTACGGTAATATCGACCCTGGTGCCTTCCTCAACTACCTCCCCTACCACCTCCTCCCGGGAATCGGCAAGCACGCCGTCGCCCAGCACAGGGGCTTCTTCCGGCCATATTCCCCCAGCTGCGGAGCCTACACCCGCTGCTAAACCCGCAAGGAGTTTTGGTTTCCCATTTATCGACCTCGATAGAGGGCACCGTGATGCGGTTTCAGCACTCGTCCAGGTACGCAGCGAGCGTAAGTCATTGGGTGCTGAACGTCGTGAGGGCGTACGTCAACGCGTGAACGAGATGAACGAGGCAGCCAGAGTTGCGACCGAGGCAGAAATTACTCCCAACGTGCCTTTATCTGAAGTAGCGCAGGCATCGGTGGTTTCGGATCTCGACCATGGCTCCGAGCCATTGTGTCAGGGCATTTCGGTCCCCAGCGATGAAGATGCGGCGGTTTCCGCACCGGCTGAACTGCGGAAGACATCATTGGCACAAGAGCAAAACATGGAGGTCGGGGTGGAGGCATTGGCGATCTCGAGTGGGAAGGAGGGATCGGGAGGGAGCAGAACTGGCGAAACGGCCAGTAAAGATTCGTGATTTAACTGGAAATTATGCCTCCACTCACGATATGCGTATCTTATCTTCTATTTACCACATTTTCCACAAATATAGATCATTGGAAACGTGTACTCACTATGTCATCGTTTTGAGGCCGCCGCGTCCATCGTATGACGACTAGTTTACCATAGCCCAATCTGCACGGTGTGTAAACATGCGCTCCTCCTCTTTTTTATTTCATTTTTTACTACGAGCGGATGTTGCATTTCGCCAGCACAGGAACAGGGTATGGAGTCGAATTGATCCGGAATCTGAAAGAAAGAAAAAACACGACGAAGGCGACCACCTGGAGCTCTTACTCGATATCTCGGCGTCGCGCCCTCAACACGTATTATCGCTCGTACATGTCGGCGAAGGGTATCGACAATGGGATGAGCTAACAGCGCTTTATGACGCAGACTACTATCTTCGGTAAATAGCTGCGGGCCGGGCAATTGCCAAGGTCACGTACTGACGCCGACACTCGGTTTGTGTACGCGTTGTTATGACCACACGATCAGAACTGTGAAAGTAGTTCCACCGGTGAAGAAAAAAAACATAACGGTTTCTTGTTTCTTCGGTATATATACCGACGACCGTTACCAATTAACGGCAAATTACCCGAGGACAGCAAGGGATATAAACCTCCAGTTTGCCCTCCTTTTCGACCCCACGCCCAAGAAGTGATCAACGAATTCGAACGATACCCACGATATTTTAATACCTGTTTGTCGGCACGAGGTGAGATGGTTCGTCTTGTTCGTTGGTTGGAACTGCATTCATAACCACCTTTCCAGTCATCTTGCATTCTTTACTTCAACCATCATTCTTTATCTTCTTCATCGACAATGGCCACATTCAGCTCAGCACCGACCCAACCTAAATTCACCTCATACTCCTCGTTCTTCTCGTCAGGACTGCTAGCACCACACACCCCACGCACGCAGCGAAGGGGAACGTTCAGCTCAGATACATCAGAGGGGTACACCGAATCCGACTCGGCGCCGCCCTCGCCCTCGCAGCCCTCCTCGCCTGGCATACCGCTCCCAGATGACTCGACCATGGACATCGACATGGCGGATTTCACAATCGCCGGCCAGGACAAAGACATCGAGAGGAGGAGTGCCACGCCCACGCCGCACACGCTCGCACGCGACGGTTCGACCACGCCCATGCCGTCTCCTCGGCTAGGCAAAGCAATTGCCTTGAGGCCGCAAGCACATTCGCATTCACAGTCACAAGTTCAAGCGGAAGGACCGTCGCAAGTTCAACTCCAGTCCCAGCCCCAACAACCCCGTCTTCGCCGCCGGCGCTCGAGCCTCACCCAAGGCACATCGCCCATGGGTGCCATCCGCTCCCCCGCGCGTGCAGCGGGCAACGCGTTCCAAGTGCAAAGAGCGGTGTCGCGAGGCAGGAGTGGAAGCCTAGGCGGGGACGCGTCCGTGGCTGTGATGACGGTGGGAGGGTACCATACTCGTAGTAGCACTGCTGGCGTGGCGACTGAAGCGACGAGTCTCGTGGGACGCATGCGCAGTGGAAGCTGTTCCAACGTCGCTCCTGGTTCATCAGGAGCGCCCATGGCGCCGTTGGCAGTTCGGTGCGTCTGATTATCATTCAGCCCATAGTCCTCTTCTGACAGTGATTTTGTTCGCCGTGTTTTTAGCCCTCGACGTGGACTACGGAGAACCCTGACTACACCTGTACCAGGCATGCGTGCTCCACCACCGACTGCTCCGCTCCCAGCCCTTCCACCCGTCCCCTCTGCTCCGCATTCTGCGTCTCCCCATCAGCTCCAACAGCAGCAACTCCGCCTTGCCAAAATTAACTTCGGTCCGGAAGTAGTGGCGCCAAGTGGCCTGTCTTCAAGCGCAGTAAAACCGACAGCTCAAACGGCGGCGACGTCGGCTCGGGCGCGCGGCCTCTCTGTGTCGAGCAGCACGCTTAGCGGCGAGGAAAATCGGATCGACGAAGACATGAAGGAGAATTGATGGATGATGCGCTATGGCTTCGTGGCCTGCCACAGACCACTGCTGGCACGTCTATTCCTGAATATGGACATGGAAGATTTTCATTTTTAATTTTATTATCGATGACCAGTTGACAGGAACTGTCCATTGCGTCCATCACGGGGCCTCGTCCTCGTTGTCTTCCCGTTTCGTCGGCCTGGCGTCAACGTGGCGCATGTCAAGTCTCCATTCCTCGGCATTTCGGGCACCGACCTCTGCTTGCCTCTTTTTTTCTTCTTCTGCGCTCTCGCTTCCTTCTCGTTTCTCGGCCGTCGGACAATCGAATCGCTTCAAATTTTCTTCATATCAATCATCTTACCCTTCAGCTTCAACCTTAATTTCAACCACTACTTTACCCTATTTTATTCCCTCTGCCACCAAAAGTCTCTCGATGCGTCTAATATTCCTATCAACTTTCATCTCCTCGCCAGCGGTCGAGCTTCAAGCTTTCATGCTTCAAGGTTCATTTCCGTATCTGGTTATACCGACCCATTTCCAAAGTTTATTTATTTATCACATTGCGGCCTAGCTGCTGCCTTGCATCCATTCATACATACATACATGCACGGACTTTCTATCCATTCCAATCAAAAATTAGTCCGCTTCACAGGCGTTTTTGTATTACGCCTTTTCCATTTACCTTAGATATGTCCATGCCCCACTTACAATGTCTCCCCCACGATACACGCCTACCCCTCCACGTAGATTAACGAATCTGAATAATGTGTTTTTTTGATGAATCCTCTGGCTGCTTGTGTCGGCTGATTTCTACGTAGCTTATAAGTTATATGGACCCGAGGACCACGACCTTTGACGGCAAAAATATTTACATGTTGGCGCCGTCATGGTCGTCGAGTAGCTCATGTCTGTCATTGCCTAAGCCTTGTTTTGACTGTTAACATTATGAATTTATGAGTTACTAGGAACAAAATATTTTCAATGAAAAAGAATGGCCAACGTGGGGATCGAACCCAAGACCTTCGCGTTATTAGCACGACGCTCTAACCAGCTGAGCTAGTCGGCCAATGCAATTATGGAGGTCATGTTACGGGCTGATGCGAGAAATAATCGGGCACTTTTGACGTAGAGTGAAGGTCTATAGTACTAAATATAAAAAATATATGATTTTCGAAGACTATATGATCCAGCAATCAAAATTTTATCACCCCTGCGCTTGGTGAAGATTCTGATATGGGCGCTAAAATCTATTAAAAACCACTTTACGTAAACCTACTGCTTGGGCTCTTGAAGATGAGTCATTCTTCGCGCATTTCATTAGTTGAGGTGTTGAAAGTTGAATATTCAACTTCGGCCAACCTTCTACTTGATTCATTTATTGACCCTTTGTATATTCTAGAGGCACTTTTTGAGTAATCCAAATCAAGTTGCCTGCGTGCCGGAAAATGCTCCTGTCAGCTCGTAGTACAGGCCGACTAGCTCAGCTGGTTAGAGCGTCGTGCTAATAACGCGAAGGTCTTGGGTTCGATCCCCACGTTGGCCACTAAGATTTTTTTTTGCCTTTTCACCACTTGCCTTGACCTCTGGAGTCTGGAGTCTGGAGTCTGTCCAACTCTGGACACTGCCAGGACAGTGGAGTGAACTTTCACGTACGATCTGGAGTCTGAACACAGTGAACAATGAAAACTGAACTTGAACTTGGAAGTTTGGCGTTCGAACTTAGGGGAATGACCATTGACAGTGCACGGTGCAATTTGCATTGCTGCCAACCAAGTTCTTACATTCAATTTAGTCTCTCAGCAAAGTTCAAACCAAGAGGCGTAACCACGTTTTCAACAGTAATGATACGAAAGGAACAATTCCGATCGTATCCTCGAAGATGGTTGCAAATACATTACAATACTTTTATAAATACAGGTGTGAAATAAAACCAAGAGTCCGAAAGAAATTCAAAGAGTCAGGAGATAGAAAACCATTAATCGTAGATAGCGCCACCATCAACAACAAACTGTGAAATGAGATGTTTATTAAGACCTCACGAAAATGAGAGTGGAATGCAGCGTACGCTTTGTCCGGTCACATAGCGCGTCTCGGGTGACGCCAAATATGAGACGAGCCCTGCAATATCAGTGGGCGCGCCGTTAAACCCAAGTGCGCACATAGGTTTGTTCTACTCGATCACGTGAGCTACGAGCATTCTAGAGGCACAAAACACGACTTACCACGTCGAGGAGAGGGCCGACAGCTTCCTTAGGGTCGGGAAGTTTCTTCATGCCTGCCACTGTATCAAATAATTCAGCCGACGAAAATGCTCAAGCACGAGCGATACATACACATGTCTGTCTCGATCAGGCCGGGAGCGTAGGTGTTGACGGTGATACCGTGAGGAGCAAGCTCTTTGGCGACTGCCTGACTCAGACCGCGAATAGCGAATTTCGTTCCACAATAAGCGCTGAGGCCGGGATATCCTGGGTGATACGGCTCAGAGTGTGAAACTATGATTTTGTTGCGATAGAGTCTCACCTTGCTTTGCAGCTATCGAAGCCGCGCCGATGAGCTTTCCTCCCTTGCCTTGTTTGATCATCTGCTCCGATGCGTATTTGTAGCACAAGAACACTCCGCGCGCGTTGATGCCGAAAATTCTGTCCCAGTCTTCAACAGTAGCTGAAGGAACGATGTTAGTTTTCATCAAGCAAAGAATATGATGTAACACACTCTGGGAGAACGACTTCACGAAGCATATGCCGGCGTTGGCGACCATCTGAATGAACATATATATAAGTGGGACATCAATCAACAAGAACGAACGACTTACAAGGTCCACACTTCCCAATCCCTCTGCGGTGCTCGACACGAGCTTCTTCACGTCGGCTTCCACTGATACATCTCCAGGTGCGATAAATGCACGTCGGCCTTCCTTCGTGATCAAGGCGCTGACCTCCTTGAGCCCCGCCTCAGTTGAGGGCAGATCGTTCACGGCCACATCGTAGCCGTCGTGAGCGAGACGGATAGCGATAGCCTTCCCGATTCCTTTAGAGGCGCCAGTTACGATTGCGACTCGTCCGAGGGCAGCTGTGGCCATTGTGCGTGCTAAGATGCGAGTGGGTGATATACGGAGGAGGTTTTTGGTTGCGAGACCGAGCATATTAGAGCATGGTCTTTGTTCTGCATGCCTTTATACGTCTGAGATATGCCTCTAGGCTTCCCCGCTGTGTTCTAGATTTAGATTAATACCCCAAATGTAATGTAGGTCCAAAGCATGGCAGGAGGTTGAAGAATAGTTGTCGTCATTGCACTCCAGACCTTGTTCTGCGTAGTTTTGTCTAGATCATTCGGACCCCCGGAAACTACCGATGAGGTTTGCCTTGGGATTCTGCCCAATCCGGGATGATTTCTCAAAACCCAACCTACTTAGTCCCTATCTGGAAGGAATATGAGAACGAAGTTGCGATTTTTTGTAATGCAGTCGCAAAATAACTAGCGTTGAATAGTCAGAAAAGCTAAAGAATGATTAATGAGTGTTTAATATTTAATTTGGTTTAATGGCACGAACGACTGTGAGCGCCCGTGTTTGCCCTTTTATGTCATATTTTATGACGTTTTGTCACAAATCTGGACTTCTCGGCAAAACGTTGGGGTCCAAAGCTGACAAGACAAGCCACGCTCTTTCGTTGATATCCTGGACTCTACCCATGACCTCTTCATACTTGTACCGACTGAATTAAAATTTGACCGGTACTTTTTATTGCTTTCGTGGGCCACTGTGAAGAGCCTAGCCCAACGGAAGCTTGACTATGAGCTCTTGAGTATCGACTTGGTGTTGACAGCATTCCTCAGGTGAGGTCCATTCAGATGTAACTTGGAAGCAGCGCGCGTTTCTCACACAAGATTTAGTGTCCAGACACTGGCATGACCGTACGCGTAGTGAGGTCTTGCAGAATAATAACGGAAGTTGGAACGACGACCGTCGACGTCTCCTTTCATTCTTTCTGCTGTCTGTCCCCCACCCCAAGCTCTACCGCCCAAGCTAGGTTTTTTTTTCGCTCATTCTCTGACGGCACCTCATATAAATTTCTATCTGCCAACATTGGCTTCCTGTTCTCATAGCCTCCAGGCCCTCCAACGATCTACCAACCTCTCCTGGCTCTCTCTGGTCTGCTTCTTATTTCCCTTTGTCGACTCACTGCTTCGCCCTTCTACTCCTTCCAGGCCGTGACATGCACGTAGGTATGTAAAAAGTCTGGTGATTAGTAGGGAGCGTCATCTTTGATGACAGAGCCCTTGCTTGGAGGACAAGAGACTCGGAAGGGATTTCCATTCGCAGAAGATAGCTAATAGCATGTACAAAAAGACACAAGAGCCCACTACGCTGTGAAGACCGAAACGAAGAAAATATGTAAGTATTAGAAATCGAAGACGAAACCGGTAAATCGCCAAGGCAAAGAGGAGGGTGAGTGATGGTACATGGAACAGAAAGAGGATAATTGATTGCATGTTTATAGGTCGAACAGAAATAACGTGTGGATGAAACCATAGTAAAAACAGAATCAAGCGAGGTCCGGGGGATAGAAAAGGGATTTGTCAATGTCTAACGCAGGCCTGTAGAAGTAAACGGCTGCCTCGGGAGTCCTCTGCTTCTGCGCGATTCTGGCCATGTTATCCTTGCATGTCTTCTCATAGCCGGCATCGGCATCGATAGTACCAACATATTTTTCAGCTGCGGCCTCATAGGCGCCATACGCATTCTGGTAGTCGCCTCTGCGGAGGTAGCCATAGCCCATGTATTCCAATGCACGCGCACTATTGAGCCGATTGCCAAGATACGAGGCTTTCATGAGCGCTATTTCGATGTACTTCCACGCTTCTGCGTCCCTATTGGCACTGAAGAGGATCACGCCAAATTCCCGGGCGACGACTGCTTGGATAAATGGGCTGTCGGCGCACGATTCGGCATGCTCCCATGCCTCCTCTATTGCCTCTATCGCTTCTGGGAGTCTCCGCTCATGATAATGCACACGGGCAATGACCTGACATGCAGTAGCGAGGTTAGGTGCATTTCCAACGGCCTTCAGCATCGTCCTAGCATCGTCCAGGTGGCGCAAAGCCTCTTGTCGATGGTAAGTTGTATTCATTGTATTCAGAGCTAACCCGAGGAACACCAGACTCCTGCCGTGTACGAGATCATCCGAAAAGGCAGCGCACTTCCTTTCGACATCCCTGGCCAGGGAAACTGCCTCGTCCTTATCGCGTAAAACCAAGCGTGCAACAGCAACAAGATCGATTCCACATTGGCCACCGAGCTGTTGTGACTTGATCTCGCTGAGAGGAAGGGTGTTGAAAAGCCGATAGGCTTCTTTCAGGTGGTCGTAGGATCTACAGAAGTCGCCAAGTTGGTAATAGGTCCTGCCCAAGCACCATACTGCTGCGGCTATATATCTGTCAACCCGAGAGGCTTTGGCTGCCTCCACTGCATAGTCGACGATCTCGAGATTGGGCTTTGTGTCGCAGCGGTGCCAGCTAAAGGCGATGAGAGCTTCCATAGTTGTATCGGACGGAACAGCGTCCTGCAACGTAGGCGAGCTAAAAAGGAGGGACTGGATGTTGGTGTCTTCGGCTGCGAGCGCTTTTGAGTTGACAGAGAATGTGGGATCGTCGAAGCGGCAAGCGTGCTCCAGAACATATTGACAACACGACGACTGTATCTGCTCGCGGAGTTCTGCTTCAATTCTGTCATGCTGCTGCATAAACGATTGAACGACTGGGACCACGAAGAGGATTGGAGAGTCACAGTTTTCTCGTTTATTCTGCACCAATAATGCTGCTTTTGATAAAGTGGCGATGGCGGAGAGAATCTTCGATGGCGTGAGCGCTGCAGCCCACCAATGCAAATTCTCTTTGGTGGTTCCTGCTGGTAGCATGGAGAGAATAGAGAGGAGGACGGTAGCATTGGGATTCCGTTTGACGAGGTCACTCTCAACGGAGAGGCTTATACTCCGATTCATGCTCTTCTCAGGGTTGTCGGAGAGTAAGTCGGTACCAGACTCGTCCCAGGCGTCCAACAGGTCTTTGGCCGTCGATTTCACTTCCCTTCCCAGATTCGCCATAAGAGTGACCGCGAAAGGCATGTGCCCCAAAGCACTCAGCAAGCGACTGACGTCTGGATCGTCATTCGAGCTAGGGTTGAGCTCACGGAAAATACGAAGGCAGGCTTCTTCATCCGTAGGTTGGATAGTCATCGACTGCCATTTAATCGCGTTGTTGCACGGAGGGTATGTTCCACGCATCGTAATGAGGATCCCGACGTGGCTCAGCATAGAAAGCTTACGAAGGATATCGCTGACACTGACCTCTTTCCGAGTTCCGCCAGGCGCGTTCCAGGGCGTCTCGAAGTTGTCAAGCAGGATAAGGCGGGGCTGTTTCAATGCATCGAGTTTGGAAATGATCTTTTCAAGCGTGACCTGCTTGTCTCCCGGTACCTGCAATTGGACGTACAGGATTTCGAGGAGGAGCGTCGCCGATGTCGCTTCAATACAAGGTACCCAGACACGGTTTCCCAGGGGAAAACGTTCCTGGAGGAGAGGCGATTCGACGACGGCCAGCGAAACCGAAGTCTTTCCCATCCCACCGGGCCCGAGGATGCAAACGCGAGAGGTTTCCTCTTGCAAGAACAACCGCGCAATGTCCTCGACGACGTCATCTCGTCCGTGGAAGACCTCCGGTTTAAGTGGCATCTGCTGCCGAACGACAGGGGCCGCTTGGAGCAGCGTGCCTGATCGCCGTGCCTGGGTCAGGATTTGCTTTATATCTTTGTGCATAACGTCGACTTTGTTGGCTACTTGTTGAGCCAGACCTTGAATATTTCCCAAGCGGCTAAGGAGTCCCTGGAGGATGGCGGAGTCACGAAGGTCGTTAGAAAGCTGAAAACGGGTGGTGTCATTTTACAAAACCATTAACATCAATTATCCAGACACATACCTTGAACTTCTCCACAGCGGTTGAAAGCCTGTTCATACAGCGATCAAGAACAGTTGTATTGGCATCTTTGTAGAATGTTATAAGCCATTGATTCTGGGCGCTGATGGATGTTAAATCCCGGTTGATTGTCTCGAGAGTGCTGTAGTATCGTCAGCAACCATCTTCGAGCACAATTCGTAGGCGGCACCTGAGCAATTCTTTCACATCTCCTTCAATATCCATCGCAGCCTTCACCACAGCCTCCTCACTATCTTCTTCGTCCTTGGGCGTTACATGGTCCAAGATAACGATCATAAGATTGCCGACCCTAATTTGCAGCTCGTTGACCTTTTGTTCAACAGCCGATAACTCCTGATGATTCATGAACACCTTATCGTCAATTGTTTCCTAAGAAAGCGGGAATTCAACGAACCTCGCATACTTGAATAATCTTCAGCGCAACTCCAATTACGTTTCGTAGCAATGGAACTGGCACGAACCCCGCTACAGATTGCGACAGGGTTAGGACCTCCTTCACGGTGGCCATGGTGTACTCTGATTTTGTCGGAATGATCGCCCGAGAGCTGTCCGATATTATCTGGATCCAGATGTCCATCAGAATTTTTGCGGGACATGAATCGACCTCCCTCACCTCATAGGATGTTGGCTCCGTAACAAGCTGGTTCTTGAAAAGTGTTATTTCTGTTGAATTTTCCGGTAGTTTCTGTACGCAGCGATGTGTCAGTAGAAATTTCGCAGCATGATACGCTGCCAGTGCTAACCTCGGAATGTTTCGTCCCGGTTATTTGCTTCTTGGCACCCCATCGCAGACGACACCAGGAAAAACATCCTGCAGACATTGTTCGTAATCACGCAGAGCGAGGTGTAGGCTGTTGCCAAAGTGTGGCGAAATTACGCGATTACGACTAATGAAGCCATCGAAGTTGCATTATAGCTGTCAATGATAGTGTCGGAAATGTTGCCAGATTAAGCTTAAGATTAAGGGCAGTCCGGCACGGCATCTCGGCACAGCGGATTAGCGCCCGGCGAGCGCTTATGACTTGAGATAAGGATAACTTCGTATTCGCACTAGTAATTGGAGAATAACTGTAGAATAAAACTTGGTCATTAGGACTCTTGTAGTAGTTAATCTATTTCTGTATATAAGACCTCGTAGGAGGCAGAATATTATCTCATTATTATTCCTTTTACCCTGCTTACAATCACAACAGATTGTGCGCTCGGCACCCCATTGAATAGTCTAGCCATTTTTACTTCTCCTTCCACGCTGCACCATGTCATCTGACGTTTACATCCCCGCGTTTATTCCGCCAACACTGATTCCCCCGTGCTCTCCTCTTAAGGAACTTGGCATTCATCATTTTCGCGCAACCTATCCAGTGAGAGTTTAAATTGTGCCACAGGATATGCCGCGTTCACCGCACGGCAGCGAGGAAAGCAGTAATTATTGCAGCATAAAATCTGTCATCTTCTGCAAGACCGACTACGTCAAATTGAGTACACTTTCGGGAGTCAAGGAGGAGCTCCCCCAGGTTATCTGAAGTTATTTTTGGCCAATTTTCCGAATTATCAGCGATGTAGAAGAATCTGGATCGACTATGATAAAGGAAGTTGGCTTTTATAAAGATGCCATAGAGTCTTTGAACCAATGTGGATGCTCCGGGCCTCACCTAGATATCTTTGTCGCCTGGGTAGCTCGATCGATACAAAAATGTTAATCAGCACAATACAGCATATCCAAAAGCGCATATTAATCTTTAAATTGGCTGCTCCCTCAACAGAACTGACAGGAGCAGGCATTAGCCATAGAAAGCCACTCGTGACGCCTACATTCCAGGGCTGTGATCCGTATCTGGGGATCCAAGCGAAGACAGCTCTTGATGAAAGCCGCAGCAGGGCCCACGTCGTCTTTGTGCAACACGTGTGCCAGACCCGCTTCAACTGAAGCGACGATATCGCTACCCGCATCAGCGCTGTACTCCTTCATGCTGCCATCGCCAAGCCAGGAATTAGGGACCTCGTCTTCTAAGACAGCATGCATGGCAGCGATGCGCTGAGCGGCGGTCCCAGTCATGTCGAAGGGCTCGGCATCGGTGAGGAGGGTGTATGTCTGCAGAGGAATTCAAGGTCTGAGCGGTGTTTGCGCGCTAGGGAATATCACGTACGAGGTAGCCGAGCATCCAAATATCGGTTTTAGGTGAACATGATGCTTGTTGCAACAGAGTCTCCGGCGCAAATGAATAGTTGTAACCCATTTCTGGCTCGTAATTCCTTCGCTGGGCTGCTGAAATGTCGGGGGGAAAAACATACGGGTATATAAAGGACGTACATACCATGTCCTAAATTTCCTACATTAGCATCCCAGTCAACCACTCTTTTCTGTTTGTCGTTCCACTTATACCCTGCGCTTAGTGGCTGCGATAGCACAGTGGCGAACTGCTTCACCTTCACCATCGTCGGCGAAGGTTCGGAATCAAGCACGGGTTTCAGATATTCGGCTTCCACTGTGGGCCCAAGATAAATGGAATCTGCGTCAATGCCTAGAAGTGGGTGAGTAATATCATTAACGACGATTCAACTTGAACTCAAATTTCAATCAAAGAGACATACCTCCGTGCATTATTCCTGCCTTGTGTAGCCCCGCGAGTGTATTAGCAGCAGTACACACAAGTTTTTGCACGACGTGCACGGGAAGGCGACCTTTTTCGGCGTCCCTTTGCAAAGCTCTCGCCGATGGCCCCATAACATTCGTCACAATGCACAGATGTGCCCCCGCACTACTCTGCTTTCCCGAGCAAGATTGGAAGCCAAAGATCGCGCCTCAAGTCGCCAACCATCTTCAGTATGGGAAGTTCAATATTCTTGGCCTGCTCCGAGGCAGCGACGAAGATCTTCAATGCAGAGTATGTCGGCTCATGGTCGAAGTCGTGCAGAACGAGCCATGTTGATGAACGCGACCCATATCCGAGCTTTCGGGTGATCTCATACTCGCCATTGTGGACGTGCTGGTGAATTGCAGCAGGATAGTATCCACCGCCCTCAGACGGAGGGAGATCAAGAGGTTCCTCAGGGAAAGACAACATAAGATAGGGGCGCTCAGGAGTCAGAGAAGGCCCCTCGCGCCTATTAAAGTGTTTTCTGATACTTCACAGCCTTTGAGAACTGCCATGTCGATGGTGATCAAAAAGGTATCGAGCGCTCTGCTGAATAGAACGGAAAAGTGGTTTGTGTGTCTGATCATCACTCCGCCAATCCATCCACATCTGAAATGCGGGAGGGGGGAGTACGCGTGGAAGGTCTAACAGCAGAGTCAGCTAAGCAGATCCACGAGTGCAATCGAGCGAAGGGTCGTGAGTCGCACCTGGTGGCTGAGCAGAGAATTGCCCAAGTCCGCGTCGACTTCCAATCTTGAGAGCGAGGTGTAGCTGTCGCATCCAGTGTCTAGACACATATGGCCACGCGTCGTACACATAGTCTTAGGCTCTGAGCTTCATGCCTGCGGCTCAAGGAACAGCATGAATATCAGCGAAGTGTGGATTCTGGAAGGAGGGACGGAGGTGACTCTGAGCTCGGCCGAGCGCGGCAACACTAACGCGTTGTTTGCGTTTGTAAGTAATGTTCTCGGCAATGGCCGGGACTCATGACATGATGCATCCGAGTCTTCCTATCGTAACCACTTGAACTTGACCGTATTTTCATCGCCTTTATCGGTCTTTAACAAGAGCAGTGAAAATTCTCCCAGCGGTGATTCAATGTCCACGTCAGGGCTTCATCGATTTGGCGTAGAATCTTGACATCATCTCAGGTGAGCAACAGGTGAGGTTCATTCAGATGTAGCTTGGATTCAGAAGCACCGCATGTTTACACGGATTTGGTATTCAGACGCACTTCGATTCTCAAGAAAATATGTGAACTCTGTGGTAGTGAATTCTTACAAGACGGTAACGAAATGATACCATCCTTGCGCCATTCGAACTTCAAAGAAGTCGAGACAGGGACTCATTTATGCTGGCACTGAGTACTGAGTACTGAGCGTTAAGCGCTAAACTTTGAAACGCCATTCATCCGGAAGAGATCAGCTCAGATGACAGGATGACGCACGACAATCCAAGCCTACCCTTATGGACGCGATCTTTTGTTTCGAACTAAGACCAGAGTCCTTCATATGCAAGAAACATGATTGATGGATGCTCCTGACTCCACGCCGCGGTGGACAGATTGGTGGGTTTCTCCTCTGTATGCCATGATAGATTCATACCAACGACTAAATATATGCCCTCAGGTTATCTTCTGTTTGACGCCTTTCCTTGTTGGAAACCATGTTGATGATCAAACCAACAGAAACGCCACTGTCTTTTCACGTTCGGGTCAAATTTATCGCTGATTAAAAGGGTGAGTTGCAGGCTGTAATGATTCCTGGCCTCGATTTCAATGACTTCCATCCGGGACGTAGCTAAGCGGGAGGCCTGATCTACGCCTTCACCTCCCTCTGAACTTGCTCTGCCTCAATTTCTGAGGTTGACTTCTAGCCTCTAATATCTGATCGCTTTTGCTCTGCAAGACAGTATAAGATTTCACTACGTATTCGTGGATACCCCCCTCTCCCAAGCAACGGGCAGCCACCGCGGTACCATGGATCCTGCCATAGTCAATTCTTATGTCCTCCCGATACGAGCAACAAAGGTGTCGTCGCGTTTCTATTCCTCTTCACTTGAACAACGCCTGATAAAATGACTATCTAGTATGCAACAGTTGCGTCGACGTGTTTATTACTTTGGGATATGGCTTTGACAATGGATGAGGAGGTGAGCAAGGTATCACCCTTCCAAAGCATTGACTGACTTTCTCACTCTCCGCTATATTCTCTAGATCCTCAAAATTTGGGGGTCTAAAGGAAATATCGGTAATTATCTGTATTTTATCGTAAGTGAGCAGCTATCTGGCGTCTTCCGGATATAAACACCATCGTAGAATCGCTATATGCCTCCAATCATTTTGCTCTTCGACGTCTATGGTGCGTTATTGACCCTCTGACATTTTCACGTGTTCTTAACCGAGTGTATCTCTGCAGCACAATTTATATCATCGCCTTCTGCGGAGGTGCGTTCTCATTCATGTCAAATACAAACTGAACTAACTCGCGCACAGTTGTAAGAAAATCATTTAACCTTCAATGACCAATCCAATTAAACCAGGCGTCATCGACCAGTTGCAAAAATTATCAATTATCATGTGTAATCCTCATTATTGCTTCAGTTGCAGTAGTTGAATGTGAGTGACATGCCATGGAACCCCGTCATTCTCTCACTCCGACTCTGCAGGTATCCTTCTCCTCCGAACTCATGCGTTATACCAAAAAAAGTCATTGTTCATATTCTTGTCGGTTCAATGCTTCGTAAGGCAGTTTACCTTGACAATTGATCCCGGCGGTAGATGATTATAATTACTCAGATAACGGTGGGTGTGATGCTCGCATCCTTCATAACATTTTTCGAAAAGGAGAAATGTGCGTCTGAGTTCCCTTCTGTTCGTAACTGCGTTCCCTAATGTTTATTCCTCTTTACAGTCGGTCCAGCGAAAATTATTGGTCTACCTGGGTGCCTTTCATACTGTACCGAAAACACCCACTTCTGGCGACCGGCCGTATTTTCCACAAGCTTCTGGATGCCTTTCTTTCTTTATGAGACGGGTAAGTCCTATGACCATCAGACGCACTCAGGATACCAATTCTAACTGCTATTTTACGCAGTCATATTCGTGTTGACCCTAGCGAAGTCGTTCGAAACATGTACGTCAATTTATATTCTACGCCCCGGACGACTCATTAAATGATTTTGACAACTTCCGGCAGACAAAGCACTGAATCTTCCAAAGTGCGGCTCTTCGCCCGAGAACTTACTCCAAATAGTAGTGCGCGATGGTGAGTTCCCATTCGTTCGTGAAGAGCTCGATAGCCAAGTTGATTGGTTTCAAGGTCTTCTTTACTATCTCGGTGAGCGAGTGCGACCTAGGATGGAGAGATACTAGTATCGCTAAATTGGCACCCCGCCAACTCTTGGGGCGTTCCCGCAGTCATCATGTGTAAGCATCCCTTCTGCTTTGTCTAGTCCCTCGTCGAGCACTCATGAGGAACTCGTATATTCTCAGCTGGCTCTCTTTGCAATCTTCTTATGTGGGCATTATACCCCGGATCTTCCTTCCTCGCGGTCGATCTACTTAAAAGCCTTCAAGCAATTATTTGCTCCAGGTGCGTCTGTCCATGAACCGTAGAGGCGTAAACGATTAACGCCGTGCAGGCTGTTATTAAACTTACGAAGACCAGTGGAGACCTGGATGCCGACGGAAGAAATGACAGGCGGGGTAGATCTGCATTTCGTCCCAATACAAATCGAATATGACATTACCGAAAAGCAGAGCCCCCATCTTGAAGCTTGAGTGCTTGTCCGATACACAGAGACGAAATAACGTCTAAAGAGTTAAAATGCTAGTCTAGTAAGATACAATATATTATACACGGTTCGTTTAATACACTTCTTCCAGTAGTCGCTCCATCGTCAGTCAAGGGAATCTATGAACCGGCACCATGGGTATAGGCAAAGCGGTGTAGCGCAGCCTCAGACCTCCACGAACGCGCGATACAGCACAAATGGTTTGTTGCCGGTATTCGTGAACTTGATTTCCGTTCCCGCGCCGACGAAGAAAACATCGCCCAGACCAAGCTCCAGCGTCTCCTGTCCTGACTCCTCCCAGGCGACAGTGGCGCGACCTTCCGTTACAATCGCTAAGCTAGGTCCGTGACGACTCTCTTGCGTCTCAGAACCATAGGATAGCTTCACCCGGATGACACTGAACTCGGGTATTGGGGGATTGTATAATCTTGACGAGTCCGAAATGGGCTGGGAATTGACGACATGCTTGCTGGGGTCTGCTGCCATGTATGTGAGACCAGCAACGAGCACGGGGATGTCGCGTAGTTTAGGGGTGAGCCCCGCACGAATGACGTTGTCCGAGTTTGCCATACATTCAATGCACTCTGGAACAAGGTCAGCGTTTGAGCGGAAAACTAAAGAACATGAATTACGCACCTCCATAAAGGTATGCATGAGGTTCTCCAGCGCCTAAGAAGATGGCTTCACCCGGCTGGAGATGCAGGTAATTCAGCACGAACACGCAGAAGATTCCGATGTCGTTAGGGAATTGTTCGTTCAGCCTAAATACGATTTTGACGGCGTCCCCGTCTTCCTTTCCGTTCGTCTCCCCTGCGCTGTAGCGCGCGATCAGTGCTCTGAGCGCTGCTTGTATTTTTGTTTCATCGGCCCTCATCAACGACCCGAAGAGTTCCTTCAGCGCCTCCCGTTCTTCAGACCCCTCAGGGGTTGGCGATTGAACCTTGGAAAGGAATTTCTCCACGATGTCAGGAGCAATAAGACTCCGCAGCTCTGGCGTGTCGGTTAGAGCCGCTGCGATGTCGGGAAGGGGGCGGAATCCACACAACGCATCAAAAGGCGTTATCGCCAGCGCCATCTCGGGTTTGTGGTTGTCATCTATCAGGACTCAGTTCCACAAAGCCTCTTCGGAGCCCATGCACTACTGACCTTTGTAGATGTCCGGTTGCTCCTTATGCAAGATCTCCGCTGTCTGCTTGTCCGGATGAGTCTGGATGCTCAACGCCTTCTCTATGGAGAGCACTTTGAACAGGAATGGCAGATTCCCGTTGCCCGCACCAAACTTGTCGATGACTTCCTTCCCGATGAGTTCTGGATGACTGGCCAAGTGCTCGGACAGCACATGGCCTGAAGATCGAACGAGCGAGGGCGATTTCGGATGCGTCCCCATCCATAGCTGTGGGTAGTCTCAGAAACTGTCAGTCTTCGGCGCGAATGTACATGCCTCTGCGTAAGGCGATGCTTCATCGATCTCGAATCCCGGAAGTTGTGATGATGAGGCGAATTGTGCGACCTTGGAGGATGCGCCGATCTTTCCCCAGTCGTATGTCTGCGTCGTCGGGATGATCTTAAATACGGCGGTCATCGTGGTTGGGGGCGTAGTCGTGGTGGTGGAACAAGAAAGTGGAGACGGGCATAACGCCGTCGATGAGCAACGTTTCAATCCAAAATAGCCGCACTCGGTCAAAATGAGAAATTCACATCAATGTCCAAATTTAGTAAATAGATATTGGGGAAATTATCAAAGTAATGCGAAATCTGACATTTAGCGTTGTTTTGCTACATTGAAGTCGGAGATATTGAAGGCGGTTGCTTTCGGTGTCTGGTCTGTAAGATGGTTTTGTCGTAGTACAGTGTATATCCAATAAATTCAGAACACGTTTGCACCGGAGTATTGTCGGTTTTAGTAATCCATATACCAGCGTAATTGACCTGTGCAATGTATATAACAGGGAAGCTAACTCTACAATTTGTTTTTTGAAAGCTCATGCATGTATACATTCATAGAAATTTTTGGAGAAAAATTCCGCCAATAAATCAGTATCCAAACCTCCTTGGGTATCATCAGTTCACCTTTAGATCCACAGTCCATCGACGTTGAGCATCGAGAATGGACATTTACTCTCAATTGGATTTCTCGAAGTCCTCGGTGACCTCGACGCAAACTTCGAGCCATCTCTTCCCGAGCTCTTCGAAATCACTTATCTAAGGTTGCAAAGAAAGGCAAAGAGACACAGATCAATATCTGGAGGGGAGCAAAATATGCAAAATAAGAATGACGCATACCTCGTTCCATACCTGTGCACTGCAGCGTGTCCACCACCATCCGTTATGGAAAAACACCGCAGAGAAAGCTTTTTTATCGAGTATATTATGGTTGAGTTTACTGACAGTGGCGACGGTTGCTGGAAATTCTTGGGGAAGAGGCAGTTGCACGTTAACCTGATCAAGGCCTTTCGTGAGCGCAGAGGATAGTCCACCGCACTAACCGTAACTCACCATGTTCAGCGTAAGCTTACCGTCTGGGTCCATCACGCGGGTCCCTAACACCTTGGCGAGCGCTTGACCGCCTTTAATGGCAATATCGTGACAGTACGCGTTGATCTTCTCTTCTCCTCCCATCCACTCCCGGTACTCGAGAGCTGCAATAGTAGGATATTAGATCTCGAAAAATTGTGTTCGTAAACTCGCCCACCGTCCGTCACAGTGATGCAAGGAGCATAATCGATGGTACCGTTCCCTAATGAAGGAACAACGAATTCAGAGAGTATCCTATAAAAGATGCCGAAGTGCACTTACAGTCATATTGTATGACAAAATTTGCGTCAGTTCGATCCTTTGGCGAAACATAGGAGTGGGATGTGGGGATGGATGCCTTGACGATGTGTTGGTTTCTGCCATGGAACAGTTAATGTAACGTACTAATCCAAGGCATGAGGCTTACCTCTCCGGAACGTATAGAGCAGCGCAAGAGCGCTTCGCAGAAAGCCATTTATGGCAGTTCTATAAGATGTATCTTTAGTGAACGATGTCACGAATGATCTATAGAATATACGCACTGAAATCCAGAAATCGGGGTCAGACTCGTGCAGATTAATCCCAACTTCTTGTCCAATCGAGTGTGCCGCATCAATAACGCTGAAGATACCCTCCTTTTTGCATATCTTGACCAATTCTTGCCAGGGGAGCAATGCTCCGGGATTCGAAACGATACTGTCGATGACCGCAACGCGTTTCTTGTTTGGGCTTGCTGGATTCGCCTGCACATGTTTCCTGAATGCCGTGATAATGTCCGCGTGCGTTGTAGGGAAAGTCACGAGTATGGTGCTGACGCTAGGGTTGGGTGGACGATCCTGGAGGTACTGAGCCGTGCGAGCAACAGACCCATAGGTCGTCGTAACTTTAGAAAAAAGGATCACAAGTACATTGAAGGTGAACTATGTCCGGCCCGACTGAGTATGAGAAAAATGACGTATACGTACAGTCGAAAATGATATCGCCCTCTTCCCACTCGAAATTACGAAGGACGGTATTCACACCCATGGATGCATTGTTGACAAAGACGATTTCGTCCAGCTTCGCTCCGACAAGATCCGCAACCCGCTGGCGCGCCTCGTCCAGCAAGGGCTTGAACTCAAAACGGTGGAACAGATCCGGGTTGGCTTCGATACGCTCAGAGAGCTTGTGGACCGCTTCGGTAACAGGTCGGGGAGTTGTGCCATATGATCCTGTATGGTTCACCTCATAAATGCATAGCCGGGAGGTAGTGCAAAATGTTCCTTACCGTTGTTCAAGTTGACATAGGAAGGATCCAGTGCGTAGTACTTCAGCATCGCATGACCGAACTCGGGCTTGTCTTCCTTGTAGGATTTCCCTTCATTTTTGAGTTGCATTGCGGCTGGAGAGTAGAATCACTATGGTCGACTGGGAAGATGGTGGTTAGGAGACAAGATTTAAAATTCATAATCTAATCTCGGCTGGAAAGGAATCGACACCACGTGACGAAGAAGATGGTACCCGTCGCGTCTCGCCGCGCGCTCATTTAGAATCAATTCGAGAGAGAACTCACAGACGACAATGAATGGGGGACAAACACAAAGAAATAGTGAGAAGAGTTGAATATTACGCGAATGTCGACGCGAATGATAAGAGCTTCTAACTTATAGCGTGCTGAAATGACTCACCGATAACCTGAAGCAGGCACAGATACCGAGTCATAAATTTATCAAAATCCACATGCCAGAGGGCCTCAATCTTATCAGATTCCCTACGCATGTCGACATAGAGGTACTCCCAGTCATGCTATCATTTCCAATCGAAATGCATATGTAGCAGCTGACTGACACACATCTATCGGACCGATGCACGGATGTATAGCCGATAAAGTCGCGCATGCATACTGATTGTCACGACTCTGGGGCGACATTTGAGTACTTGAAAATTGGGAATCGTCCACTAGGACAAGCTGCCAGAGCCAACTACATACTTCCAGCCCTACTTGCCAATGCACGCGTGTAAGTCTGACCAAACTTTATTCACATAAACCAAAAAATGGGCGCGCCCCCAGAAAAAAATACAGAAACCTCAAAACTACGGAATATTTTACAAACAGGCCATTCTTTCCAAACTCAGAGAACCAGCCGCCACAACGAGATCATCACAGTTCCATAGACAACAAATGTGGCATCGCGGAAATGCACATCCGCGGCTCCCTTGTCAATGAGAGCGATGTGATCCTGAAATTAATGAAATAGAATGTCAGACTCAAATCCTACTAAATTGTGGAATGAATTTACCGTTCAGTAATCCTCATAGGAAGCGAGGGCAGTCAAGTTGTGGGCGAGGTACAGGTCGGCAATGGTCTGTGCCGCCCCGTCATCAGAGGGGACCTTGATAATCCTCTGAGCACCGCTGGGCGCTTGGTACTTGAAGTAGTCCGGGGTGCTGCAGGCGTTTGCCGCAATCTCAGCCTCTCTGGCCTTGACCGCGAGGCGTCCTCCACCAGAGGGAGAGTGGAACCAGTTGAGGTTGGTGGCACGGTCGCCTCCAAGGTTGATACACTTGGTTCCAGGGCCGAAGACGGAGAACTTGAAGTCGGTGCAGCCGTTGTCGGTGTATCCCTGACCTTGGGTGCCAGCGGGGAGGTTGTTGAACTGGGCAGAGAACCCGAAGCCGGTGGGGAGCGAGCAGCAAACGGCGCCACCATCGGTGCATCCGAAGGAGGAGCCGCTGCACTCGACGGTGCTCGCAAAGCCTTCGTAATTGACATTCTCCGCCAAGACTGGGGCAATAGCCAATGCAGTGGCAATGAGAGCAATGTTCATGAACTGCATGTTTGAGGTTTGGTGAGAATTTGTTAGAATGTTTGAGCTGGAGCCTGAAGTTCTTCGTCAACTTGGAACCTCTTTTATATCTGTTGCCCTTGCATATGGGAATTTTAGTTCTCGAGACATGGTCTGGAATGTGCTCTTTGCGATAGTACAATGCTCATCAGCGGAGGTTTGCTCTAGCGTCTTACCCTTGATCATGAGGTTACAACGTCGACACGCAAATAACAATTCTCCTTCCAAACAATCGCGGTGTAAGTCGGTCATTTTCAGAAAAAAATGTGGTGTCTATTTACTGTGTTCATTAGCAACGTTGTAAATTTTTTCTCCATCATCAAGAAGCTGTGAAGGCAAGAATTCCGCTAATCTTAACGGAATGCGACTTGATCCCTAATGGTTATGTATATAGTCTAGGTTACAGCCTCTCTAAAGCGTCTCAATCTAGTTAAATGCTGAATCAAGAAATCTGTCTAGGAAATTGACTTGCCTATGTAGCAGTTGACTATGTCGACCGAGAGTACTATGATTTTACATATACTTATTGGTTCTTGTCCCCGATGAGAACGGTGAATGCAGTAGGGTCAATCCCAATGCCAAAGAAAAAGAGTTTCAAGTCGGTACATTATAGAGTAATATGTAATTGTATCGGCCTGCAAAGGCCACATTGTGCATCGATGCAACGAGCGTTAAAAGAGTGTTATTTTGATAGATTGACTATTAATAACCTTCCTATAAATAATTTCTATCTAATTTTAGATTCCATGTGTGTCGTCGCCGTGTCGGAAGTCTTCGAAACTCTACACATTCTATCGTTTTCGCTGACTTTTTTCGGCATACAGTTGAGCTACGGTCAATTTCAATTCGAAAAATTAATCATGGATTTAATCTTGGCGGGTCATTCCTAACTTGGCGCTTTCTTCGCCCTTTTTATGCAGGTTATTGGCATAGTAGGGATGTAGTGAGTACTTAGAATACCGTGGTCAGAAGTATTAACTTTAAAAAATCTTCGAGAGGGAGACTGCGATAATATAGAGGGCTCGTTTGGGATGCTCCCAACATTGTGAAGAATGCAGTCATTTCCGCCGGCATGAAATTCAAATTCATTCTCAGAAGACTGACTCTTCATTAACTCTTTCAACCCCGTTGGACACCGATAACTCCATGATTTACATCCTGGAAACACGGAGTGGTGCAGGTCAATATTTACAACGGTCAACTCTGCCAACTGGTGCTCAAAATAACCTGACCGTGGGTCTTGTCATTCACGGAAAACCAAATAGGTTCACACACGGCTTAGCACAAAACGTTCGAGCCAAATGACTTCCACAATCCCCTTCTGGCCCTACCGCCTCTTCTTTCTCTATATCGAGCCCATATCCGCTCTCGCTGGGGCCTACTATGCCGCCTTTAGACCCGAAGATTACCTCAAGGACCTCTCATTCGGCCTCGCCTACCCGGCATCACCCCTTCCCACACAAACAAACATGGTGCTCCTCCAGCTCGCTAATCTATATTTCCTGTTCGCCTTGAACGAGCACTTTGTGCTGTCGTCCACGAACTCCGTGCTTACGTGGCGTAGGCTTCTCATTGGCCTCCTCGTCGCAGACTTTGGGCATTTAGTGACGATGGCACCGGTCGGCAGCGGGGTTTTCTGGCGTGTCTGGGAATGGAACGCAATGGTGTGGGGCAGCGTTGGTTTTGTATACGCCGGCGCGACGATGAGGATGTGCTTCCTTGCTGGACTGGGTCTAGATGAGTCCAAGAAAGTAAAATGAAGTATTTGTTGAATAAATTCTCCCAATTTCAGACGTTCTAATGTCTTTGTTCGCCGATACTTGTCGACTGAACATATCTATTCCTGATCTGGGTGCGCTACCATACTTGCTTTGATATCCATCTGAATAGTTGACTTCTCTGTGCAATTGGAATTCGGGTGACCTATCGACAGCCTGAGCAAAAGGCGCATGGACCATGGATGATTTGCTGGGTAAATCTTAATCAACAAGCTTACAAGTAGCTTCCGCTCTTCGTTTATCAATCAAATCACTCAGTGTTCTGCACCAATATAAGTCTACCCCATTTCCTCCGGCTAACAGATAATACTGGACCAGAAAAGACACATGATATAGGCGTAGAATTTATGAGCCGCGCATGCATAAAAGAGGATCGTCGCGAGAGCTTAGACTCAATTCAGCTTTCTGCTTACTTGACATATCGAAAGGTCCGTCTCACAACACGTTTAAGAATCCCGCATGGCCCTATAAATTGACAAGGCAGATTCAAAGTGTGGGCCGACGGAGTCGCTCTGCCACGAAGCCGGGTGAGCACTGAGCTTAGACCGGAATCGCGACATATTCCTGTCGTACATTTGGTACATAAATCGACGTAGAGCGAGGCGCGCCACTACCAGGCTACAGAACTCGTCTAAAGGTTTGAATAGCTGCTATAAGATTTATTGATATCGATAGAGATGCTGTATTTTCTAGCTAGCAGCCAGCTCGCTATCCCTGCCGACCTTCAAGGAGCCGCAGCAGTACTATCCTCTTTTAACATCCTTGCCGCCGTCAGCGTCAGAGATTATCGGGTTATCCGAGGCTAATGCTTTAGAATTTATCTCATCCCTCCGTTAGCTTTCTTGAGACCTGGTGGACGCGGGTATCGGATATAGAATTGCACTTTTGTCATCGCTAGTCAGAAACTTCTTGTAAGTTCGCCGCTGCACGTCGCAACGATTTATATCGCTCATTTTTTGTATCTCTTGCGTCCCTTTGGGTTAATATAATAGGTGGCTAAGATAGATAATTGACGCCGTCATAGTTGGCTTATCTCTACGTCCAACCTTGCTTGAATGGTCAGCGTCGCGAGCAGCTGTCGGTGCCGTTTGTCGAGTATAGCCAGCAAATCAATGGAGTCGGGATCAGCATTTCGAAGTTAGTCCAAGAAGGATAGAGTAGAATTTTCCTTGAGGTAACTATCGAGGAAGATTGGCCAAAGGAAAGGATAATGGAAAGACAAGGACCATTCTTAGAGAATTTTAGGTGCGTATCAGAGCGGCACGTGTTTCGCCGATTTTCTTGATCTTGCTCACGTACTCTTTATTCTCTTCCAATTCTCTTCTGATTCTACCATTTTCGCCGAAATCTATATGAGAATCTTATGTCGGCGAAAACTGATATTATCGAGGAGACTGGACCATCGATCGCGAGGGCACTAACGCTCTTTTAAAACACTCTTCGCGAGCTAGGGCGCTTTCTGAATCGAGTCTTAATATCCTCGGATTACTTATACGCAACTGAAAACACCTTCTAGAAAGCTATCAGGCACTAGGTATCCTAGATATGGATATAACGTATCCTGGATTCATTTCCGGTGCTGTCATATCGTCGTGCCCCTCAGAATTTGACATCAATGTTGAGTGCTTTTTGTGGTGATCTATATTCTGTTTTGACAACGTTTTCGTCGAAAGCGGGCCACGAGCTCTTCCATCATAGGATATCATCTTGCGGATCCTAAAGGTAGAAGGCCACGCAGTATATACGGCGCACAGAAACGATAACGCTCGCGAACGCGCTCCAGGGATCGCGAAGCATGCACGCCGAGCTTCTGTACGACAACCGGACTTCTTTTCTAACGCATTGACATCGTGTCTCGTGTCAAGGTCCTTTCTAGCAAGCTTTTTTTGAGCGGGTGGCTCACGATATAACTAAGCCTAGGATTTTGAAGCGCTCCCATTTCTCCGACGCTGATATCTCCCGCACCACATTCTCTACGAAATTTTCCTCTTTTTTTTCTTCTCCTTTGCCTGTATCCTCTCCGCACTCATTTTCTTTGAGAATCTGGTTCACAGACAAGGAAACATGGAACATCCCTTCATTCTCGATAATACGTGAGCGCGAATCCCTCTGCTCATTTTTACGCCTCTCTTTGCCTTCTAGAAACTGACTGGTCGTTGTCGATAGACTTGGAGCAGCGTTCATCGGCTTGATAATCGCATCGATGTGAGTTACATGACCTTGATCATCTATATAATCTAACGATATGACCTGTAGCTTGCATGGAGGTCCGTCTATGGGAGGAGGGAAGCAGTCGCGATCAAAAACTCATTCGCGATCTTAGTTTCTATCATCCAGGCATGGTACTATTTTGGACACCAAAACGATAAGTGGACGATAAAGCTCCTTGTGAGTCTCAACGCCGTCTTAATTTTTCTGCTCGCCAGTTTCTTATGTACTGTCTTCAGGTTGGTGCCGTCATGGCCTTTGATACGATTCATCAAGCTCTCATTACACACACAGGTTCGCAACCTTTTTAACTCGTCGCGACTCTTCCCAACAGTCTGTTTAATGAAATCCATTTTAGTCTACTCATACGCCATCACCAACTGGGGGAACCCGCTGATTCTCGACAAGATCGTATGGTCAGTACGCAACACATCTGGTCGATATTTAAAGCTTATTTCGAATTAAATATCTAGGAGCATGCTAGTAGGCACAATCTAATCTCTTCGTCATCTAGCAAATGTACTTACCCTCCATCAAGGTCGAAGTCATCTTCAACGTACGTATTCCTCGCCGCCTCAATCAAATAGAGCATTCATCTTCTCGCAGGGCTTTACTGCGCTCTTTGTCCAAAGGTACGCAGTTATTGGATCTTCTCAGTGCTTGTTCTGATTAGAACAAAGTTTCCTGGCTATGCGCGTGTGGCTATGTGCGTATTTGCTTACCGTCCTGTGGCGTACTTAGACCGAGAGACAAACTAAGTAAACCACTTTTTGTCTCCAGTGAGCAATAGGAAGAAAGTATTGAGCGGCGCTGTCGTAAGTCCCCGGTGGCCATTGATTGCTTTTTCCATGCCGTTAATTGTCTACTTTGTTATGCAGGGAATTCTTGTACTCGGCGAATTCGGTGTGTCCTATCTCCATTTTCTTTTACAGTCCCATTAATCGCAAGGTCCCTTTTTAGGTTGTGTTGTCGGTACGTTCTATGAATTTGGCACCCGATTACTTGCTCATGTCAGCCATTCCATGAAGCTTACACTTTCATGGCGTACGTGCTGAAAATTTCCATATACCCGCTCCCGAGTTGAATGATCAATTGTTTCGTAGGCTTCACTTGCAAACTTACGAACAGCTGGCAAAACTCAAGGTCTGAACTTTCTCATGAATAGTCCAAGATTGTGAATTTATCAATTCCTATAGTCTTTATCCATCCTGGTCAACGCGCTCGCCGCAGCGGGAGATGTTCTCATCGCAGCCACCCTTTGCATCATCCTCCATTTCTCTCGTACCGGATTCCACAGGTGAGTTCTCCTTCGCGATCCATATGCTACATTCGCGAAGGGACTACTGAAATGACCACCTTCCCATCCCTTCTCGACGCAATTTATCAGATCAGATACCATGATCAATAAACTCGTGAGCCCACCTTTCTGGACCTTTCGTCTTCGCCTTCTTTTTATGATGCGAAGGCGTGATCCTGCCGGTACCCGCCTCAGAACCTAACGCATGTGTCTCTTCCCCCATACCACAGATTATTTTCTCAGTGAACACTGGCGTTCTTACCAGGTGAGCATCGCTTTCCCTCTACGGTCGCCTGTGTACAAGCGTTGACGGTGCCTGTGTCCGCCGCTTTCTTGCGACTCTGATGCGGTCGTAGCCTCTGTGCAGTTGCTTCTCTCATTTCGGTGCGCCTCACTCCTTCGCTCTTCTCGCTGTGCATCGCCCGTGATCCTGAGCTTATCACTAGATCGTCTGTGCCGGTGATACTTTTCTCTATATCGCCTTTTTCTTCTGCATCGGTCGTTGTAAGTGTTATGTCCACTCCTTCAACTATACCGGCCACAATGTCCTGCTTTTTCAACTGCTGATAATGCATTTCTTACCACAGTATACACCAACTCGCTTCTTGCTACGCTCAACGCGCGCAAGATGATCCGAAACTCTGGAAATGTGATCCACACCACGAGCGAACATCTGACGATGTCGATGCGGGAATTGAGTAAAGCGGCTCCCATGACGTCGAGAGTGAGGGAAAGCCTTGAAAATCATAGATGGTGTCCTTCTAATATCTTATATTTTTATTAGCAACGTCCCACGAACATCTCCATCAAAATCGATACTACAAAGGAGTTTGTCACGGATTCTGACCAGGAGAACGACCTCGAAAAAGGCGATGTATGTCCATGATTCTACCATGACAGTTTCCAGAATCCTAATCCCCTTTTACGTCCCAGATATCGAACTCGTCAGCACAACAATTTGAAGAGAAGTTTGAAACGAAAGAGGCAGACTCCGTTTGATACCAGTCTGCACTCTATACGCGCTTGGAAGTTCTCCGACCGATACTGTCCGCGACATATTTTTGTTGGGGGATGATGAGATGGGGAGGCAAAATGTACATAAATTCCATTGCTCGATATTCAATATTGAAAACTATGTAGGAGAGATGACAACTGTATATACTCTAGGACTCTCTTACATAGAAAACAACATTGTTTCTGTTATCAAGCATAATGGATGCTGAAAGGCATTTGAATATTCTAACAGAAAGCAGTCATTAACGAAAATAGATTCAGAGGAATTTTTATTTTAGCACAAGTCCGTAATCGCTAATCCCAATCGTGGATTGTAGACTGGTATCTTTTGGAAGACGATGATTGCATCGTCTTCCTTGCGCAGATCGAGACGCGAGTACAGGAGAGAATGGAAGATCTCGTAGAAATAGCGATTTGCGAGAGGAGGGATAAACGTTGCTATGAGGGCTAAGATTTCCGGACGAAAAGCCAGGAATTGAGTAGGGTTTCCATGCCTGAAGTAAATTGTCCACGTATAGCAGGTAGATCGTAGAAGTCAGAGCGAGAGCACTGTTTTGAACGCGTGCAACGCGAGATTGCAGGCTACGCAATCCGTTCCCATCAGCGCTTTTTGTTTGAAGAGCCAAATGTGGAAAAAAGAAACCTTTCCGAAGCTTAGCTTTCCGACGATAAGTATGAAACAAAGATGCAAACAAGGATAAAAAATACGAAACAGGATTCACAGCAGTACGTAGCTAACTCAGAATCCAAATCCGTGACTGTGGCCTCGCCTTGCGCCTCCCCCGAATGGTCCTCCTCCCCCGAATCCTCCGCCGCCGAACCTCGCTCCGCCTCCACCACCAAAGGAAGCAAACAGCTCCTCCATGTCCATAGGGCTCATGCCGCCGAAGCCTCCCATGCCACCTGGACCGCCGCCGCCTTCGTTCATGCCGTCTTCGTCCTCGCCCATGTCGTATCGCTCGCGCCTTGCGGCGTCGGAGAGGACGGCGTTGGCTTCTACAACGAGCTTGAAGTTCTCTTCGTCGCCACCCTAAAACGTGCATAAGCAGATGAACAACTTTTTGTATATTAATGGCGCCAAGCGTACCTTATCAGGATGGTGCTTCAAACTCTCGCGCCTGTAGGCTTTCTTGATGTCCGCCTCGGAGCAGTCCCGTGCAACGCCCAAGATCTTGTAATAGTCCTTGGTCTTGCTTCGCTTCAGCGCAGCCTCGGCCTTCTTGAGCTCAGAGCGCAGAGCGCGGATGTCGGCCTCTGTTGCGGTGCTCTCTGTCTGCGCCTGCTGGATGGAGGACTTGAAATCGGCGATTGAGGCGTCGTATTTCTCGAGGTGGAGGTTGATGCGCGCGCGTGTGCGAAGGGCTTTAAAGGAGTTGGGGGAGAGTTCGAGGGAGGTTTCGGTATCTGCAAGTGCGTCTTCGTGGCGATCGAGCTAAAAAAAAAAAATTAGGATAGTTCGTGGACAATGACACGCTATGAAGCGTACCTTCACCAGGGTGGTTGCCCGGTTTGACAGTAAAGTAGCACGAATTTGACCACCTTTGCCCTCTTCTTCCGACGCGCCAATCCGCTAAGAAAAAATAAGACAATATTTGAAATAAAATAAAAAGCAACACGACGCACCTCCAAGCACTCAGTGTACTTGTTGTAAGCTTCTTGGAGCTTTCCAGATTTGAAAGCAGCATTTCCCTCTTCCTTCAACCGCTCCACTTCTTTTATGCGTTTCCGTAACTTCTGCGCGGGCTCATGGCCAGGGTCAAGGCGTAATGCAGAGGTCACATGCTGTAGTGCCGCTGGTAGACGCCCAGACAAGAACAGCACTAGTCCACGTAGTGCGAGAGCATCCGGAGAGTTGGAATTTAATCGCAATGCGTCACTATAGGGTAGAGATTAGATCGTGCAAGTCAGCTAAAAGGGATACGCACTTGGCCGCAATGTTTGCAGCTTCCCAATTCCCTCGGCATAGCTCAAGCTCCACCCTCCAGAAACGCCACTCGGGAGGCGTCTCGCCCTCGATAGCCTGCAAACATTTGTCCAGCGCCAATCGTGCGAGGCCCCAATCCTTCCTTTGCCGCGCGGCCTCGAAGTTCTTTACGTGGTTCTCCAGTTGCTGCACCTTGTCCTTCAGCAGAATCGCCTGTGCGTTCTTTGGCTCGATTGCGAGGATGTTGCGAATCGTTGAGGCGGCAGCTGTAGATGACGCTAGGGCTAGCTGACATCGGGCGAGGCGGAGAAGGGTCTTTGCAGAAGGCGCCGCGGCTTGCAGGGACGCCGCCACTTGACAATCCTCCAGAGCAGGTCGGAAGCGCTTCAGCGCCATATACGACGCTGCCCGATTCGTCAAGTAGGAAGGCTCCAAAGGGTTCAGCTCTAAAGCATCCGATTAGCCTCATATGTCGGGATGGAATGGGCATCATTGCGTGCACGCACCGATGGCCTTGGTATACAGCTCTACCGCTTCAGCGTAGTTTCCAGCCTTGAATGCGGCATTTCCCTGCTCTTTGATTTTCTCCGCTCGCTTTATGATATCTTCAGCTTCGGGTTCGGGTTCTACTGGAGGAGGCGATGGCGGGTCGGCTGGAATTGGCGAAGGTGAAGGAGGGGACACCGAGCCCGATGCTATAGGCACACTGACCACAGCAGCGTGTTCAATCAATACAACTTCATGACTTCCATGAGAAAAAGTCTTACGTGGTGGTGTTGCCGTTCATGGGCGCTTTGGGCGAAGCTGTAGTTGTGTTCTGCCGTTTCGCCGCTTTCTTCTTGTTCGCCATATCAAACTCCGGGCAGGTTTTTTCGTGGAAAAACGGCTCTTTCGCGATCGGTATTGACGCCTACGATGTTATGAAGCGCGTTCGACACGATATGAAGGCAGGTGCAAGGTCGCTTTGGTCGTGCACAGCGTAGACCCGCGAGGCAAATTTGTAAGGTTTCGAGAATATTCGATTTGGGAAATGTGCTTGTTTTCCCGTCCCTTTTTGTTCAAATTTACATAATATCCTTTGCCACGAAGTGATATTTGGACCTTTATTTAAGCCACGGTGAGCAATTTTGCTGGGCAAAAAAATAGAAAGAAGGATGAGGATGCCATGACAAGCAAAGTCGAGCTCGAGTGACAACAAACTTCCACAATTTTTCATCTGAATTTTAATGCTTGCAATTGACTGACATCTCTTCTACTGTATTCCCTGTAATCCTCACAAAATCTTCCTATCGGTGGCACCTGGCGACATCTTTGAAGTTTGAATGCAAATTGAAAGTCCGCTCAGGATTTTCCTCACAATTCCTGAACGATGAACTTGAACTTGACCACGACTGCGCTGCGCTGAGCGTTGAAGCTGAAGAATCAATGGTAAGTTCTGCGTATATCAATATCATGTCCTTGTTCATGCAAGTATCTACCCCAGACAGCTTTTATCACCCCCTTTGCAGCGGAGCTGCGTACGAACTTTGTTCCGTCGTGGGAGGATACCCAGGAAATCAAAGAACTTCTCGTTGAGCCCCGCAAGCATCTGATAGAGCTAGAAGACAAGATCTCCGAGATGGAACGAGCATTAAACAGCCTAAGGCAGCAACGAGATACTCTGGACGACGAGATCCAGGAGCACACACGTCTTCTCGCCCCCTTTCGCCAGTTTCCTGACGACATGCTGCAAGAGATATTCCTGGCTTGCCTCCCTGATGATCGCAACGCTAGTATGAGTCCCGATGAAGCTCCCCTGGTACTGGGCCGTGTGTGCAGGCGCTGGAGGGCGATGGCATACAGCTTGCCTCGTTTGTGGGCATCGTTGCACATCCCATATCCACAGCCGAACACGCGGCATCATGCGTTTCTCATCAAATCCACCAAAAATATGGCATACTATGACAGACAGACGGAGCAACAAATACAAGCTGTGAAAGATTGGCTTAGTCGCTCTGGGTCATGCCCGCTTTCGATTTCTTTCCATCCACACTACGAACAAATACTTCGTGTTAACTGGGAACCCTATGTGGCTATCATGGAGTCTGTATCCCACCGTTGGTACCGATTGGAAATGACCGTCAATTGTGCAAGATTGGCTCGGTTACTGATAGCTATACCGAAGACGTCTGTTCCCCTCCTGAAGCACCTACACCTCGCATTCCTTCACGAGGGCACTGGAGTCATAGGATGGGAAAGCAGTGGTCTTCTCAATAATTCACAGCTGCAGACTCTGGATGTTACTCATTTTCCTTTCCAACCGACCAAAGTGTTAGATATCGACTGGCCTAACCTTTCCGTTCTCAATCTGGTTCGCATGGGTCCATATCGGCGCATGTTAGATAACGCTGCCGAGCATGTAACCACCATCCAGGAGGCCCATTATATCCTTAGCAGATGCAAAAGACTTGTTCACTGCACAATTGACATCCTAGATCACCGTGACTCTACATTCTTGCCTGGCACGATATCGCTTCCATGTCTCCAATCAATAACCATTTTCGACTCGTGCTCTAAATTATCGACACTTTTCGAGTGCTTCTCCGATATCTCTGCCCTTCGCACTGTATCTTATCACTTGGGGTTGGCTCCCTCGAGAGAAGGGAAATCTCCTCTGATCACTCTTCTCTCCCTCACTAACAACCAAATAACTACGCTGTGCACCTATCTTGCTTCATATACTACGGACGACCTGTGCGGCATACTTTCCCTCGTTCCAAATCTAGAGCGCCTGATGTGCGATGTTTATCCCATGACGGAGAGTCTGTTGCGGTCCAATCAATTGTCTCGAACTTCCAACATCGAAAGGGCATCTCTCGACCTTCTGGCTCCGTTGAACGGACAAACGTACTGTCCCCGGCTGAAATCGATGGAATTCAAGCCCGAAGCATTGCATTCTCTCCGGGACGAATATATCGTTTCTTTCCTGCAACGCAGGATGGATGCCAGCAAGTCACCGACCTCTGGCGTCGAACCTCTCCGAGAATTTCGAGCAGATTTCAAGCGACATATACAACAGGATGTTAGATCTCAGCTTCTGGAATACGTCGAAAATGGTCCCTTGGTGCTTACCCTCAGCTATTACGCTCCAGTTCCTGCTGTGAAAAGCGAAAAGGAATCGCTTCCTTCCCAATTCCGGCCCCACGCTAGACTTGTGTGCAGAGAACCTCAATCTGGTATTATTAAAGCAGCACGTCTTCTAGTCTAAACAAATTATGTGGATGTACTGTAGACTTGTCCATTGGAGTTATAAGAGAATGATTGTTTGGTTTTAATTGATACAACTACAATTCCATCGAATTTCGGGAACTTTCGGTGCCAGACTCCCGAAGGGAAATCCAAGTTGAAGGCACGGTGAGATTATGTTCTGTTTCAATCAAATTTCCTGGACAAAACTCGTCCTCAAATCGTGAAAATCTGGACGGAAATTGGTAGTTTTCTTCGTGGATGACCGTCCGCCGGATATTTAGCAATAGTCTGAAAACATGAGCGAAAGCCTTTTGGACCATATAGGGGTAGTTACTAACCTCGAACAGATCGTTACTTGAAGACTTTTGAGGAGGGCAACGGCTATAAAAGTTGCTGGTGGGTACATGATCCAGACGAGGAAATTGGCGATTGCAACAGCTGTTTCGCGGAAATGGTAACGTTCAAACGCCCGCCGAATGTATTGTAAGAATAAGCTCGGACTTACACAGAATTACTAACAGATTTTGAGATTAGTTTGAGGTAATATCAATGAAAAATTCCGAAGACTGACCAATGTAGTATAAAATACCTATTAACATCTGCTCAGCAAGGGCGACACTCAAATAGGGCGCATGGACTTACCATCTCGCACTATTACTGCGAGCACATTTGTCGACCATTGCACATGCGTTCTTACATCTGATTCAATAACGTACATAGGATTGAAGTGAGTGAGTGGATCAGTAATGACAATACAAGGTCAACTGCAATGAGATACTGACATAGTTCATAGAACTTCCATATTGTTAATAAGAAGACAGCTGTTCAAATGGCGTTAAATCATTGAGTTCGAACTGAGGTTGTACGCACTTGTTTCAAAGAGAATAAAAGGAATCCACAAGATGATGAACAGTGGTCGGCAAAAAGGTGCAGTACAAGCGGCAAGACACCCAGTGTTAATTCCAAGAACATCCCCAGAGATATCTATGGTTGGATAAGCAATGTTTTAAGGATCAAAGGAAGGACTCAAATCACAATTTTGGTATCGCAGTATTATAAGCGTACACGTTACAATTGTGAAGAACATGGAACACTAAGAAAGCAGATCAGAATCCAGATCGGCGACGCATGAAATTTGAAATTTAAACACTCACGAAACAGCCAGCTACAAGCCATATGAAGAGTGCCCTGCTCTGATACATCGCATGCGTTCTCATTACAAGGACCACTGATGTTTCATCAGCCTAATTTCCATCATGGAGTTCCGATTTTATCCTACTCACTTTGCACAATCGCAATTGAGACAATGTCCAAAAACAAGATCCCTAGCTGATAATCTCGACAGCTAATATAACGGGAAAATATCATTTTATATGATTCCTTTAAATCGGCAAGAACCTAACCTACAACTTTGCAGTTGAGTTGAGTCAGCATTCCGGACATTGATCAGAAATAGCACACGTACTTTTTTGGAAGGTGCATGTACAAATTGGGCTATGTGCACAGGCGAGGTGAATCAGTTGTATGTAAAGGTGCCGATTTCAATGAGTGTTTACCGTAGAGATCAAGAGCAAGTCCAATGGGAGGAACATATCTATTCTATGGGTAATTTAAATTGTGATTCAGATATCTTTGCAAAAATTGTGTAGACCGACTCACCAGAAAAAATAGCGTAGTTCCCAGATTCTTTTTTGCTCTCCATACGTTGGCTATCTGATTAAAATCGACGTGAGTCGACCGACTAGTCATTATTGCATCGTCTCTCCCTTACCTCTTGGTCCAGCGACAGAGCAATATCCCATACTAACAAAGTGGCTGAGGCAACTGTTCCCCGAAGTCAAGTAAGATACTGCATCACCACACTGCTACTCCGAACGGATGGATGGACGAACTAGTTGAATACTTGAGACCCAAGTTAGCTACAAACAGAGATATGGGTGAGGCGCATGTAATCACCTTCGTTGCCAAAACTGCGATAGTCGACGAGTTCATCCTTGCAGTGCCCTGGATTCGCCCAGCGAAGATTAAGCAAGATACTTGAAACAGACGTGAGCAGGGTGTGTCGGCGAGTGCTGCTCATGAATCTCATCTCTTATTAACGGTCTGTCAATGAGATAAAATGAAGCTTCGTTGATGCACAGCATCACTCAGCTATGATCTCGACTCTCGAGACTCCGACATCTGTCAGTGTAGTATCAGATATCCTCATCGGTCACGGTTCGTATTACTCACCGATTTCAGAAACTTCCAATGTATGCCCGTTAACACGCTGTGCCACTAGCTCTGGGAGTTGGTGCATGATGATCAGCTTTCAGCTATGTGGAACTGAACTCTGAAGTAAAATATCGAAGCCAAGGTGTATCCAAGTTGGTCTCCGAAACATGGATCCCAATTTCTGAACAGCGTTAAAGAAAGAACAAAGACAGTGCGACGCTAATCTATCATGGTGCTCGTCGGCCTCAACGGCAAACCGCTCTGAGTATAGATTAGATCCACCATTCTCATCTGTGCGATGCTATCTTTGCCTTCGATCCACCAGACGGGACGCCTGCCTCTGATTTTGTCAACAAATGCCTCCAACTGATAGCGATATGTCGACCAGAAGGTCTCGCCTCTATCCTTCCACAGAGGGCCACCCTTGTACACGTGTTCATAGGTAGTCTCGCCCGTTTTCTTGATGGTTATGGCGATGTAGTGGTAAATATGGGGCATGACAGCGTTGTAATAATAGATCTCCGCCAGATCCGTCTCGACACGAATAGACGGGAGCTCCCACACGCGTGGAATAATTCCATAGGCAGGACGACGTGACATATCAGTGTAGATCGTGCTGAAGACGTTGCTTTCGTCGGCGTGAACGTCGATGCCCGGAAACTTGAATTGCATTGTCGCCAACATCGAGGTGTCCACCCTTGGGTCGTCCTGGGAGATGGTAGTACGGACCTGAAGGACGGAGTGCGGAATGCCGGTGTGTAGTACGAACTGAGTCAAACCAAGAACGGACGTCATGTTGATGAGACTCCCTCCAGAAAGATCATAGTCCCAACGAACATCGTCTAGAGGAATGGGTGGAGATGACATCGCGGCATCGGTCTTCAAAATTCCTCCAAATTCTTTACTGTCCAGAATCTGCCGAAAACGGTGCGAGGCGGGATGAAACTGCCAGGAACAAGCTTCCGAAAGGATCTTGCCGCATTCCTCTGATTTCTTCACCAGTATATCTGCTTCCTTCGCATTGGACGTAAGAGGTGTCTCCAATAAAACGTGTTTGCCCGCGGTGAGGGCCTTGTGTGCCCATTCGAAGTGAAGTGAATTCGGGAGCGCGATGTAGACGAAATCAACTTCAACATCAGCGAGGAGATCTTCATATGAATCGAATGAATTCTTGAAGGAGTATTTGGAAGCGATGGATGAAGCTGAGGTAGAATCACCAGAAGCTATGCCGTAGAGTATAATGTCTGGATGGTCCTCCGCAGGGTAAACGACTATGGATGCTTCTTAGCATGTGATGACACCGAAGAACTCATTCCCACTCACTAGCGGTTGGGTCTATCTCTGCGAGACATAAGACGCCCAATTTCAGCGCGTCATTTGTCTTCTTGGGTGCTGGATGTCGCCAGGAATTGAGATATTGTTGGGCGGATAGGTATGCTTGTAAGAGTTGGGCCATATTGAAGCCCTATAGAGGGGTCGATCCGGTTTATATTGTATCCTATCCTGACACTGAACCACTCATGATGTCACCGTCCAAAAGCAGGGGGTAATCGAAACGCGTCCAATGCGGAACCCCACTTGGTGAAAGCTCTTGGAAAGCTCGATAGGCAGGTTCGACCTGTTGGGACCGCATTTATTTGGAAGGTCTGGTAATACGTTTCTGTTTATAGATTGCCCGGCCAGGCTGTGAGCGCTAGTGAGCCCTCTCGTTCATGAAATCCATGCAAATCCACGAACCTTCAAATCATGAGCTCCATTGGCATCTGCAACTCCACGAACTTCTGAAAGTCGCCCTTCAGAACAGGTGACGAGGAATGTAGATGATATGGCACCGTTGTGTGTATGTTCCAGCGTCACGAATAACGACTAGAAGCGAATATTGAATGAGAGAGGATTAGGGCAGGCAATGTGGCGCTTACAGATTGCACTGTCTAGCGCTCTCTGCAACTTGGACTTGCACCATGACCACCTCGAGTTTTTCATTTTCCACCAGGAATGAGCCTTAGGAAGTCCATATAAACCTTATTGAAACGTCTTGAATCCTGAGGCTTCTAGCTCTGCGAACGTGTCCTATCGGCAATCCAGCATGCTCGAAAACAATCATTTACGAATGAAGCAAACCGGATGACCCTGCTACGACTCCAGGACCGCCTGCACAATGCGCTCCTACGATGCTGCGTCAAGGAAAACGGCCCGCAAGGAAACGTATGACACGCTCTTCTTTGGAATTTGTCTATTATTGCACGATTTTCGTCCCACAGAATCCTTCTGGCCACATGTACGATCCACGTCATTGATAACAGACTATTTTATATAGGATAAATATCTATGAAGAACTCTATCTCCTCCGAACTGCCAACACGATGGTCGCGTTCCTCTCGCTTGCGTCGTGTCTTGTCAGTGCTTGTCTCTTTGCTCAAGCTTCTCAGGTCCCCTTGCAGCGTTTTAAGGCTCCGAGATTAGGGATGCTTGAAGATTTGACTGCGCCAGAGCTAATAGACGGAAATGAGCTCCTTGTTAGCAATGCGGCTAAATTTATCAGGGTGCGTCAATCTAAATTCAACTCTCAATTTCAACGAATACAAGCTTTTATTCTAGATGCCTATTGATCATTTCACGCACAAAACATCGGAGTCCTTTCAGAACAGATATTGGATCAACGCCACGTATTGGGAACCCGGAGGACCAGTGTTTCGTGAGTCGTTATTTGTACCTCGTATATGCTTGTTGGATTCACCGTTTTCAAAGTGTTTGATTCAGGAGAACAAAATGCGGAACCATTACTCCCGTACTATCTCCAAGTATTCCTTTTGGCTCTGATTATATGCACCTTAATTTATACTGCTGGAATGATAGGAATATCATGGGCTGTCCGCGACGATGCGTTTAGCGAAACGATACAAAGGCCTGGCGATCCTCTGGGAACATCGATTCTACGGAGACTCCCTTCCGTTTCCCATAAATGTCGGTTAGGCAAATATCCACCTCGCAAAACTAACTGACAAATTTTATATTCTTGCTTGACAGGTAAATACAACAGCAGACCAATGGCAATTCCTGACCACCGAACAAGCTCTCGAAGACGTCGTGTTTTTCGCGAACTCATTTGCCCATCCCTCGTCTAAGACTGGCTCTAATCATTCTGGTCCAAGTACATCCGACCCACTTCAATTTCCCGTGCACCCAAGCAAGACGCCGTGGATCATGCTCGGCGGTTCATACCCAGGAGTTCGCTCCGCATTTATGCGCATCCGGAACCCTGAAGTGGTGTTCGCATCATGGGCATCCTCTGCACCTGTTGAAGCTCAAGTTGACATGGCGAGCTATTACAAAGCGGCTGAGCGTAGTCTCACGAGAAATTGCTCTGCTGATTGGGTTGCTGTTACGAAGTAGGTGGTTGTATTCATCTCCAGCCACGAGTCCAAAGCTTATTAAATTAAAATTGATTGTATACGTTCCTAGACATGTCGACGATACGTTGATAGGGAGCAATGAAACTGCGAGAGTAAATCTCAAATTCGATCTTCTCAAAGCTCGATTGAGCGGGCCAGGGGGAAACACAACTGGCGCAAATGGGTTCACCATGGATAGGGCCAACAAGACGAGTAACGTCAACGCAGCCTCAATTCTAATGGACCCTCTTAATTTCTATCAGGCAAGTACACATTCTTTCTTTTATATTCAGGATTCATAGCAAACGTAACGTTAAAATACCTATAGTATTATGGATTCAAATCCTCCCTGCTCCCTTTCTGTAACTTGCTCGAGACGCAAAATAACACAGCCGTACCAGTAGAAGCAGGGGTAGTCGCACAATTTGGTATCGACGCAGGCCTCAAGGCGTTCTTGACTGCAATCGCGGAATTAGACTATGATTCGATCCCAGGAAATGCGGACGACCCGGTGCAAGATCGGTCTTGGATGTGGCAGTATTGCTCAGAGTATGGTATGCCCGTCCATATTGTTATGGCCTCCCACTCCGCGAATAATTTTTTCATGCAATAGGCTTTTATCAACGAGGCGATCCTGCGAATCCGTTATCCATTGAAACTTCATTCCTGTCTATGGACCTGTTTCAACAGCAATGCAATCAGACATTCCAGAAAGGCCTCCCCTCTTCGCCTCAGGTTGGCAATGTGAATAAATATGGTGGGTGGAATATGAACCCATCGAATGTGATGTTTTCGAATGGAGAATGTGCGTTATGTTATAAATTTATAGCTCATAAACTCCTATTTTTGACGAAACGATTTATACTTTCGCAGTTGATCCATGGCGTACCATGGGCCTTGCATCCATCGAATCCAATGCTCCGCAGCGCATTCCTTCAGTCTCGGTACCAAAGTAACTTTTTCGTTCGGCGAACATTTTCCGAAAGTCTAATTACTCCCATCATATAGATGTAACACTCCACCCTCCTCTCACAGTACTGCGCCAAAGTCATTCTTCGGCATCACTTACGATGGAATGGTACATGTTACAGACATGCGTGTACTCCTTACCCCGGATGCGAATCACACCGACTTCAAAACTGTTGGGTTTTACAGCCCCGTGTCGCAGCAGCCATTCTACGCTGGCCTTGGGCTCTTCCAACTGGCGCTGGATGAATGGCTTCCATGCTTTGGAAAGGAGTAAAGACCTGGTTTGCCATGTGCTTTTATTGTCCCCATCGAAGGTCGACGTACGTCCTCGAAGTCGGGCTTGTTATTACTGCTAGTGGCAGGGTATAATGATACAGAAATAAGAAATGTCAGTTGTACGGATCGCGCGTCCGCGATCTCGTATATCTACAAAGTAACATGTAGAATGCAAAATGCAAGCTAAGAGTCCGTATGTGTCCATGCAGTATGTAAGTAAAAGTAATGTAGCGCTACGATAGAGTCATACAAAGTCCGAGTTTTCGAATGAGTGATGTGTTCGGTACAGCAATTTTGGGGCGAGGCAAGAGGAGATGGCAAGAGGGAGGTGGGGTTGGTGATATGCGGGACAATTCGGGAGGAATAAACAAGTACCATCGGGGTTGGGGAGTCGTGGTCCGGATATAATCATCCAAAGTCCAAGCGATATAAAGCACTATAACATGGCAATGGTATTGTTGGGAATGGAAATCGTCAGGATGAGGATGGTTAACGGGTATTAATGTAAGAACGGACGAAAAAGGCCATCATTAGGTCCACCTCATCCCAAGGGTGATAAAATACCAGAAAAAGCCGTCAAACAAGAAGTCCGAGTGCGCAAGCGCAACAATGCACACAGCAACCGAGGGGTGCCGGCTGCAGCGTTTACAGAAGAAGGGAAGAGGCAACCAGGGGCAGCAAGAGACCAGCGACCCATTGGAAAGCGTTGGGCCCGAAAGTGATGCTGAAACCACTGCTTGTCGTGGAAGTCGTGGCAGCAGCACCGTTGCCGGAGGTTGGGGAGGCTCCACCGCTGGTGGTGGTCGAAGTGGGGTTGGTTGAGTTTGCAGAGTAGGCGTCAAGAATGATGGCAGCGCCAACTTCAGCAACACCGTATGTAGGAGCCATCAGCTACACAGGACGATTAGTTTCAAGGTGCGGATGAGTTCACAACGAAGGAACGTACATGTGCGGAGAGAGACACAGGGAAGACCGAGGAGTCAATGACACGGACGTTGGCTAAAACGCACAATACACATCAGCATCATGTCGTTTTCATACATTTTCACTTCACTCACTCGTTCCATAGACCTTCAACTTAGCATCAATGACACCACCCTTTGCCAGAGGAAGCATGGCGCATGATCCTCCAGAGTGGAACTCAGTACCCACAACACCGCGGAGCCACTCCTCGATCTCAGCGTCGGTCTGCACATTGGGGCCCGGGGCAGTCTCATCACCAAGGGCGGCGCTAAGAGGGGCAGTGGCGCCGACCTGGCGCGCAAGCTTGATGCCTTGGCGCATGACGACGATATCTGCGATGAAAAGAAAGGAGTCAGGAATAGGGGACACCAAAAAGAAAAGAGAAGGCGCACCAGCAGGGTGACTAAGGTATTGGGGGTCGATGACCGGGTTGTCATAGATGGAAGATGAGTTGATGTAGATCCGTCCAGCGCTGTCATTGTGCATCAGTACTTCACTTCCAAGTCCTAAGAGGAAAAGAAAATGTAAAAAAGTTACCTCAATGGCTGCTGGTTAGCAGCCTGCACAGCGATGTTGCTGGGGGCGTTGATGCTCAACAAAATTTCAACAAGCCCAGTGGTAGGGTAGATGTCCTTCATCGTGATGTCGTAGACAGCCTTGTACCCATCGATGACGGTTTGGTCCTTGGATGGCGCCAGAGTGGCAGCGGCGTCGGACGAGCTCTGAATACCGTTGATGAAGGTGTTGAAGGAGTCGGTTCCGCCGAAGAGAAGGCTTCCGTTGACATAGGCGACACCGCTGTTAATGAACGAGTTGAATTCGGGAGTTTTCTAGAAGACGACAAAATGAGCAAGAAACATAACTCAATTATAAAGGATCACGCACCGAGAGATCGGAGCCGCTGTTCATAATCGATCCTTGGGTATCAACCTTGGCCTCCCAGGTGACGCCAGTAGACTAGAAGACAACGATAACTTTAAGTAAGAGAACACGCATGCATATATTAAACAAGAACACGTACCAAATGGTCAACAAGATGCTGGCCAACACCGGGAAGTTCAACCTTCACGTCGACATTGGCGGCAGAAAGGACATCTCTGGGACCGACACCGCTAACCAACAGGATGTGTGGGCTGCCCATAGCACCTCCAGCAAGGATGACCTCCTTGTTCGCGGTGACACTCTGGACGGTAGAGCCCTTGCCATTGGAGAATTGGACTCCAGTCGCCACGCGGTTGCCAGAAACGAGGTCGTCAGAGAAGACGATTCGCTCGACGGTAGCCTCGGCAATTATGTGGAGGTTGGAACGGGCGGGGAGGACATCTATGTACGCGCTCTTGGAGTAAGAACGGGTCCAGTTGGATGGATTTTCAGAGCTAGTGCAGAAGAAGCCGCCAAGGTTGTCGCCAGAGTAAGCATCCTCGGTGATGGGCACCCCAGCTGCTGCTAGCGATGGGAGCCAAGAACCGGTGACGGGAACCATGCTAAAAAAATAGTGATTTAGTCACGGCTTGACTTTACTTGGTATGAGTGAAGAGAACAACACGCACTATCCGGGGTATGTAGTGTGCAAATTTCCAGAAGTACCGTGGCTGCTTGCAGTGTACTTGATTCCGGCAGTCTCTTCGGCAGCGTCAACGGGGGCCGAGAAGTGCTCAGTCTTCTTCAAAGATTCAAAGAACTTGTCCCAGCCCCAGACATCGGCGGCGGCCTGGTCGTCTGGTGCGATGAGGTCGCGCCATGCGTTGATCTGAGCTGCAGGTGGTCGGACCATGTACATTCCATTTACAGCCGCTGATCCACCGAGAAGCTACAAGTTTAAACACCCTATTAGATCTGTCCACAGAATTAATAAGTTTTGAGATGGACGTACCTTTCCTCGGGGTTGCGCCATGCTACGCCCTCCAGTGCCTGACTGCGCAACAGTGGTATACATCCAGTCGTATGGTGGTGCATAGAGCAGAGACTGGAAATATGTCGTACTCGGGGTATCTGGACGGCGTCGATGCGCTATGAACTGGGTGTTCTTCCGAAAGAATAATAACACGGGCTACTCACTGATTCTTGTGCGGACGTCATCCCCCGTCGGGCCTGCCTCCAACACGAGCACGGTTGTCGACGTGTTGTCGGACAAACGCGAGGCCAGCACGAGGCCTGCGAGACCACCGCCGGCAATGATGAAGTCGTACGAGTCGCGCCGTTGCTCGGGGGTCACATAGTCGCGGGGACTGAAAGATGAAGGAGATGGGTGTCGGTTGAAATGAGTGTTATAATCGTGATATGGGGTTGCAGAAACCAAAGACTGAGAGAGAGCGGAGATGCCGAAGAGGATCTGGAATAGATCCTTGGACAACAGCATAGCGAAGTCTAGTGAGTGGTAGAGTGGAAGTAAAAGATACTGATGAGTATCCGACAATTTGTCGCGCAGTTATATGGCTTTACCTCCATTCCAGCTTGGCGCTTTTATCCTTCCGCGCATAGTAACCAACCGGAACGGGCAGACTCATCAAGGTCAGTCTGGCCAAAGATCCCAAGCTCTTTGCATGTTCGAGGCTGCTCATACAACAGCCGGACAATGACATGACACACGGCCATTGAAGCCCAGCATCCGGGCAGCTAGCCTGCTGCTCCAGAGCTCATTGCAGCCAGAAAAATCACCGAATTCGGTAGTGATCAAACTAAACAGTGTCGGAGGTGAATACATAACGAAATTGGAGGCTCGAAGACACTGAACTACACAAAATGAGCCCAAGAATTGAAGGAAAAGGAGGAGGTTGTAAGTTCAGGCGTTGGCCGGCACAGAGTCCAGATGCCGCCTAGAATTGGCACAGATAGATCACATGATTTAGGCGGAGTTTCATCGGACTTTGAAGCTCGTGTAGCCTTTGTGCGAAGCCTTTCTAGGCCAACCCATCCCCCGCATCATACCCCTGGTGCCTCCATTAAGAAATCTTGGTGACCTTTGCTTCCGCGACGAGACTCGAAATCTTCGGTGAAAATTTGTGTGGCGCTGCCTGGCGCTGCTTAGCGCTGAAGTTAGGGCCCATGAAATCATGGGCTCGTCTCGTTGACTCGGTGAGTCGTGCAAGCTGCATGCAGGATCGGCGATGAGTCTAATGCGGCGCAGAAAGATATTCATACACCACTCCTCGAACGTCCTGGATGCATCGTTTCTTTACTACCTTGTGCTCGATGGAGCATAGAAGGATATATTATTCTCATGATGCTAATAATGGATCGTACATACGCAACTCGTGCATATGTCATCGCGGAGATCTCGCGACCATGCCCGTCTGACGCATTTCCGACACTACTGCCTGAGGAAAGATTGGTATGTATCACTGATAGTATCAGCATTGAGGTCTACTGATTGTGTATGCAGCGGATTCCGGTGTATTATCAAACCCTTCTCAACGTATCATCGAAGCAGACTTCCTCAGAATTTGGCGAATCCTCAATAACCGGTCTCAAAACGACAAATTCAGTGGCATATACTCACTTAGGAAGTCCACGACAGTAAATACGCCGCATATATGCGGCCTAGGTATCATGACCGGAGCCCTATCGGTACGCCCTTTATCAAGCTGCCTCCGAGTCCCGGAGCTACTGGATGACCTCCCGCAGTGAATCGATGACGATCGGTCCGACAGATCCAGAATAGATCTATCATTTCCGCAACGCTCGGGCTGCACTCTGCCATGCACTGCGCAAGACTGCGCAGCACCTACGACCTGACGGCATACGTTTGTGCTGATCATGAAATGGAAATATATCTGGACCTTTGCGATTCTGCGTCGAACTTGGACTTTGGCTTACTGTGATGCTGGCGTCCTTCCATCTCTGGAGCCTCAAGACCTCAGAACTCAGGTTTACTGTTCAAACTCGGGGCCTGGTTTCGGCGCTTAGACTTTGGCATCGTCGCGGGCGATGGAATCATACAAGGCTCTATTGGAATGCCTGCAAAACCTCAATCAAGAAAGACAACCTCAAGCTTCAGACCAGAGAGTCAACTATTTATCGCTATCATATGAGCGATAGAACGAGCCTATCGACATATGCACTGTGCAGAATATCTACAGACTCTACACTATCGAACAGCTCGTGTCCGATGGATGCTCGGAACATCTCAAGCGCTCGTGTATACGCCAGGAAATGATATCGATCTTTCTCAAGGTCAAACGATTGAATCAATTAATAAACCATCTCTGAAACTGGATACTATTCTGTTAATATGGCTCGAACTGCCCATATTTGCAACATTTTAAATCTGGCTTGCTTCCAACAATATTCAAGATGCGACATATATCTTTTGGCAAATTACAGTAAATATTCTTGGCACACTTGACATCTGCATCGCGAAGTTGCGAATCCGATATGTGAGCCCAATTTCATAGCCAAACTGTACTGAAGCATTGCAGGCGCAGCCTGCTTTTATAGCCCGAATTCTGTATGCCTTTGTCAATGGAGCCCGGATGACAACGAGAACGCTGTGTTCTTCGTAATCATTTGAGTTTCAGAACCATTCAAACGACAGGCAGAAGTTGAGCATTATGTTGGTGCGGGAATTTGAGCCGTCACAAAGCTGGTAATACACAAGATACAGAATACAGAAACGAGCCGGTATAATATAGCGTATGGTATTGATAGCGTGGGTATGGAAATTGCACGATTGCATGAGATGGAAGTTGGAACTGGTACATGAGTTGGGAGAACTTGAAAAACTTGAAAACTTGAGAATAGTAAACCGGAAACCGCAGATCGAGAGGGAGAAAGAACTTGAATAAGATGAGAGTGGAGATTGGGATAGGCAGCCAGATACAACCAGTGTATCCAACGATAATGCATCGTGAGCGCATTTTGCGACGGGAAGGAAGGGACTTCCTACGTCGTGTATAGAAGGTCTGAAGTTGTCGGAAATTGAGGAAAAGAGTAATCAGTTGGAGGTGGGTAGAGGAAGGCGTTAGGCCTGGAAAGAAATAGTGGTGGCAAATGTTCAACGAAGTCCCTCATAAAGGAGCCTTCCAATTCCTGGCGTCGAGTCTGTCAAAGCATCCTGATTGCATGCAAGACTAAGTCTGGGGAAAACATCCCCGGTTGACGCGAGCTATGCTCGGGACTAGGGCGACGGCTTGAGGACAGGAGGGCATTGTTGATCATGCTGAATGCGCCTTGATCTTTTCGGCGCCTTCTTTCAGTTGCGAGCGCTGCATCAGCGCCTCCACGAAGGCCTTGAAGTCCTGCTTCGGACATGAGCGTCCGGGCTGTTCCAGAAGAAAATGCAAGCGCAATGGTCAGTACATGTACAGTATCTTCCTCGCCACTATAAGGAAGAAAACCCACCTTGATCACATAGATCGCAAGCTCTTGTTTGGCAACTCCATCTTCGGCATCGGCAGTAGACACCGACTCCTTAAGAATGCAGCGCAGTACATTCTCCTCTGGTACGAAAGTGATGCGCACAGTGGGATGCACACGCACGTTCATGGACACTTTCAATAGGTCGCGGCGGAAGACTGGACCAGCGTCGACGCTTGAGTCTTTGACAATCGAACGAATGAAAGTCGCAGATAACACTTACGGATACGTTCTTCCCCTGTCTTACGGTTCGAAAGCACCTTGATAAGTCCTGGAATACCCTCCGAGAATGCACGATCTCCGCGTTTGATGAACAGCCTTACGCCCTTCTGCTCTAGCTGGACGATCTCGTCCTCCTCGCCAGTAACAGCTTTGTACACAGACCAACGTCAGTTCCACAACAATAGCCAAATTGTGGATGCACTCACGGGCCGAATGATGCGCATTGCTTGTCTTTGCCTCGAGAAGAACATGCTCAGCAGTCTTCTCGCGTTTCCTGACCTCCTCTCGCAACCTCTTCTCTCGTTTCTCTTGTTCGCGGACTTCTTCTTCTTCCTGAGCACGCGCTGCGCGTCGAGCCTCCTCCTTCTCCCTTTCTTCCTTCTCTTTTGACTCCCGCTCACGGTTCTCCTTTTGGTCTTTGCCATTTGCATCCTTCACTTCGTCGGTTGTCTTCGGCGATCCAAGAACATCATCCAAGAACTTTTCCGCCGCATGAAGTTCAGCTGGCTTGACCTCTGTATCCAAAGTGCTTCCAACTCCAACGCTCGTGCCAGAAATGTTGTTGAATCGGGTGGGAAGAGGAGCGAAGAGGATGTTGGTAGTAGGAAGAGCAATGGGGGTGGTCGAGATTTTCGATTTCTGGCGGAAGACTGATTTTGGAAGGCCATCCGGAGTTAAAGTGACGGCGGGTTTGTGTAGCGCTGCAGCTGCAGCAAACGGCGACGTCGCACCAGCAAATGCTGCAAAGCCACTTGAAGATGACGTCTGAAATTAATATGGATATCAGCAAACTAAGCCGCGAAAGGCTCAAGAGAAGGACGTACGAAGGTACTCTTAGGAGTAGTAGGCCTCGATGCTCCGAACGAGTTCGCAAACGCTCCAAAGCCTGTGTTCGCCTACGAAAAATAAGATCAAGACATGGAATGAAGAAGAACCCAAGCAGAACACATACGAATGGTTTCGGAACTGAGAGTGCTGCAGGAAGAACTGGCAAAGGTGTGAGCGCGGGTGGAAGCAATGGCTTCTCCGGTTCTTTCTCCTTTGAAATATTATTGGATGTTTCCGTAGAGAGCGACAGTGGGGTCGGGACAGGGGAAATGGGAGTAAGGGGTCGCTGGGGAATAGAAACAGGTGTCGGCGATCGTGCTCGCGCAAGCGCAGGAGGCGAGTCCTCGATTTCTTGGGTGTTAACTACAGCCTCTGGAAAGGGCGAAGGAGAAACCGGGGGCTCAGTGGCCGGTGTTGAAGAGATCTCAATCGTTGAGGAAGCTGGAGAAACATTGATATGCTAGATAGAATTTATGAGATTTGGCTGACCAAATCATGGATCTACTCACGCTGACTACGACTGCGTCGAATGTGTTATCAATGGTCGATTCCAGTGCAGGCGATGGTGCGCGGGTGAGTTGGGATAATGTCGTTGGAGTAGAAGCCTGTGGGACCGATCAACAGATGAAAATAACCTCGTGAGAGATAACGAACATCAGAGTCAGTGGAAGGAGTCCGGCTTCGCTTGTTGGGGTAGATGTTGGCCAGGTTCTAAGTGCACCATAATAGATGAACAAGTGGTTAGCAAGCGCCCAAGGTTTGAGAATACTCAGTCGAAATGGGAAACTAACATATGGATAACCTCGATCTTCCTGTCAATCAAACCCAAAAAAAAGTCAATCAGATTAAACATCGATGTCAGAAGATAAATAGATATCACGCACGACTTTCGGCTCATCGAATCCGTCATCCGGAATTTTACGTTTCAGTGACACTCGGCGTGCGGGCGCAGGAGGCGTCGTGGAGCGGAGTGAAGGAATGGTCGAAGTTTCACCGAGGGGAATGTCGAGTGGCGTCGATGCGGGTGTAGTGATACCGTGCTCTACGGTCATGGTCTCCTTTTCTTCGTCCACACGTTTCACATCGTTATCGATATCAACCTGCATGTCGGAATCCGTTTGCATTGAGGTTTGTTGGGAGAGGTGAATAACAGGACGCTGAGTCGCAGAGCTAGCGCTGAGGCGACGTGCGCAGGCGTAGCCAACCGTGGCGGCAAATGTGGCGAGACCAGCGGCGACGAGATTGAACTCTCCTACGTCAGGAAACATTCTCGGGGGTGGTTGCGAGTGGGGATGGTGTAGATAATGAGAAGAATTCCACCGGAAATCGTGTTATAAGTGATGTTCTGTCGGAGTCGGAGTCCGGATCTCCAAGATAAGGGACAATGGAATAATATACGATTCGGAAGAAGGGCAGACGAACCTGACGAGCAAATAATACAATCACTGATCGTGGCTTGCGTTCCTCAGCAATAAGAAACGAACTTTGTACAGAGAGGATAGTGGTGGGGGGAAGAAAGTCGGATTGGCGCTAGTATTTTTTGAACGCAATTGAAAGCCTCGTTGCAAACACGAGTGGCATTCATCATCGGCCCGATGGCAAAAAAGGACACGTGGGTCAGCACCTGGCTGAGTATAGCGTCGTCGAAATTCCCGTTGAATGTCAACGACTCAACATATCGACGATCCAGTGGAATGGGGAGCGAGTGTTTTCAAGCCCTAGAGCGCTTTGCAACTACAGAAATATGAATCAGTTGAGTACTAATTATAACAGTCGCACCGCGCTTCCGAGTCTTCGGAGAAATTGAATAGGGATATTTTAAAATATGGGTGCGAAGTGAAGGGAACATGGGCGTACGAGTATTAATATGTGTATTTGAGGTGGTGCCACGGTGCATGGACAACGATCTCGCCTTGTCATGTCGCGTTAAAGTTCCGTAAGAAGTTGGTAGTTTCGAGGAGTTCGTTTGGATAGCGAACATGGATTTTGAGTAGTGTACTAACCCGACCCCGCACATTGTTGATTAGAGCGTACGGTAAGAACTGGAGCGTGATTAAGCAGAAAATGAACCAGATCCCGAAGGTAGGAAAAGCTGGGGTCCGATGGGTGGGGTCAGATATGCGCCGCTCGCTGTAAATGAATGCATCTGAATGCATGCAGCCACAATCTCGGATCCAGTATGACCTGAAGATTCGAAGAAGGAAGAATCTAATCTTTGCAAAATCTACGCGAAGCCTGTGTTAAGTTGTTATAAGTAAGGTTTCGGAAAATCCCGAGAAATTCAAATTTGGCTGAACTTTACCATGACTTTCCAATAGCTTTCAACGTTTTCAGCTTGTTTTCAGCGCCCTTTCTTCGCAAGTTATCAATACTTCTAGATCTGTATGCATTGACTTGCGTAGTATGATACTCAAGCCAAACTCAAGCAGGCTCAAGCATGGGTATCATGGAGACAAAATTGCGATCCATGGGGATTGTTTCTGACATTTCTGATGGTTTTTGATCTGAATCTGATGCATTTATCAAGCCTCCTTCAATAAGTAGTGCTAATCACTGGATTGTCTGTCTCAAGCCGGTCTCACGTTCGACGCTGTGGCCATCTTGAAAACTTCCTTCAGCGGATGTACCTGGAGGTGGTAGCAAGATGTATACCCCCTTGAAGTTGCTGTGAGTCTCGTATTCAACTCGCAGAATATCCTTTTCATTCGTCCTCGTCCCGTAGATGTTTGCTGTGGTGGCCATGCCTGGTATTGGGAAGCTTCCAAGTGCTGATACAGTCGTCCGACACTGGTTTCAAGCCTGGAGACACTCTCACCTACACCCTCGTTGCTGACCCCATTCCTAGTGGATCCTTGGGCATAATCCTCATTCCTGTCCAAAGTGGTGATGTTTCGACGCCGAGGCCGTTCACGATCTTTTCAGCAACTATGGCTTATTCTCCTCAGAAGTTTACTCTGACTATTCCTGCGTCATTAACACAAGATACGTGAGTAGTTTAGCTAACCTTCGTTTCTAGCCTTGATTAACGGTGATGGACAAGTTTCTATACACTAGATGGCCATTCGGATTCGAGGTGAGGATACACGTCACATCGCATATATGCGCTCTCTTGATGAAATATTGCGTAGCGTGTACTCGACCTTACTTGGTGCCTCCAATCCTTTCGAGATTAATATTCCATCCACCTCACCAACAACACCCATCAACCCAAAGTACGAATTTTGCGATTGAGTTATGTTTCTTCTTTCTCACGTGTGTCATTAGGACTCAACAAACCACGAAGTCGACCACCTCCTCAACCACCACCACCACTAGTCAAACACCCACCCAGCAGAGTACAACAACGAAAGCTGCTCCTACATCTCCAACCCCTCAACTCCCATCATCTCCATCATCTAATTTATCGTCAAAATCTACATCCGCAGCTAATACTTCATCTGCGGACTCCCAGAGCCCCTCGGATGTTCCTGCGGAAACGACTACAAGTTCAAGTTCTGCGATGGAGTCAAGTACTCCCTCAAGCTCTAATGTATCGGCAAACGGATCGACCACCTCTCTTACTGAAAAACCTAAAAGCTCCCCAATCGGCGCTATCGTCGGCGGAGTCATAGGCGGCATCGCTGTCATCATCCTCCTGCTGCTCACATTCTTTTTCTGTCGTAGAAGGCGCCAACGCCACGAACACGACGCGCTGCTGCCAGGCGAATCTACCAGTTTCTCTACTAGCGTGCAGCCATCGCATGCTTCTCTCAGTACTGGCTATGCGGAGAGGCAGCTAGTTCCCAACCGCTCCGCGCTGCATGGAATATCACCCTTTGTTGTCAACAATGAATCTCGGGCTCGGGAATGGCCCGCATCACCAGATTTTTTGAGCGCTAAAAGCAGAGAGGCCTTTGGAGGCGGCCCCGGCCCCGGACTACGACACATTCTGGCTGCGCCATCCATCAGCCTTTCAGTTAGTTCAAACGGGGAAAGTGCCTCAGCTAGTGGCATGTCCCAAGAAGGGTTACGCATTGAACGTCAGCGGATTCTGGCGGAAATAGATGCGCTCCGAACAGGTGCTCCTACGGCTACAACAGCTACTCCCCCGCCTGGTACAATGCAGCCTAGCAGGTCGGGCAGCTCGACATCCGCTGTGGGAAATGAGGAAGATCATAGAGATGATAGGTCGGAGATGAGGGAGAGGCTAGAGCAGCTCTCCGCTCATGTGAGGAGGCTGGAGGGCGCATTAGAGCAGGTATCTTATGGCTACGATGCACCACCTGTGTACGATGGGTCGCGTAGGTGATTGCGTCGCCTTCGATGTGTGCACACAAGAACGGACGATAATGTAACTGCATACGTATTTATTTTGACTTTGACAGCTATTTTGACCACACTCCCTCTCTCTGTCAGTCTTTACCCTTCTTAATCTCCATATCTGTTGTACTGCGCAACTCAAATACTTTATTTACACTAATTTCACGTATTCGACCTTCATCAGGCTTTCCAATCCATACTGTTGCAGACGTGGGCGACTAGTTATCTCGGGATGTCAGCGTTTGGTCTGTTCGTTTTATCTACTTGTCAAGGCATTATTTCACCGCCTTGTTGCTCGCCTTGAAGGTTTTTAAACGCCCCACCCTCATCAACCTCGTCATCCCGGGCCAAAACATCGACGATGATCAAGAGCTTTGCGTGTTCCAAAAGTTTATACATCGCCTCGAGCTTTATGTAGCACATCTTGTAAGTAAGTATATTCCAATCTAGCTTTGCCTGACCACTTCCAACTCGTCGACTGAACTAAATTCAGTGGTGACACCGTGACTTTGCATGGTCGGCTTACGGAAGAGATTCTTGACTTTAACTTCGATGCGCGGCCAATTTTCTCTCCTTCTTGAACCATGACCATCTCATCCAATTTCCGTACCCATCATCATCTTTTCATCGTCATGGCGCATACCTCTAGACTTGAATTGAGGGTGGCTGAATTATCTGACATGTTTCTAAATTCAAACGTTGCGATGTATTGATTGTACGTTGTCTCTCTTGCGAAAGAGGCGCATATATGCATCAGGAAGTTCGCAATTTACTTTTTTCGACTTGTGCAAGCGGGAAAAAGCGCTAAAAAGTCGAAAAGCCCCGTTTGGAAAAAGCTAGGTACAAATCGCCAAAAAGTTGCGCACTTTCCCTCCTTTCCCCTTAAAACAGGGGGTAAATACGGACAAATCGGACCGCTACAGCAGCTATTTTTGGACGATGCTCAGAAACTCGACTCTCCGTGAATTTCTACTACTCGTAGCATTGTATTCATGTGTATGGAAAGCGAGAGTGGACTGCTCATTGTTTGGACGTGCCGTGCAAATGCCGAAACACTTATCCAAATTTGAAAATCATTTTTGCAAAACATGTTTCTTATGTAATAATTTGAAGCCTAAAAATAGCGTAGCGCACCGTCGCTCGCTCTAAGTCCCAACGACGTTCGATGCGACGCTATGTCGCCCAAGACAGCGGCAAACAGGACAGATAAAATATAATATTCAGGTGCAGTGTATGTGCGCACAGCGCGTGCCGGCGCCATCCCCCAGAGTCGGATCTGATGCGACTTCGATTAAGTCGCACAAACCCACGCGCGCAAGCCCATGTCGCAAATCTCCAGAATGCCTTATAAGGCATTCGGCTTGTAATGCCGTTTCCCAGCCTTATAATGTTTCTTATAATTAGATTTTTTGATTGTAATGATGCTCGTTAATTATAATTTTCTCATCGGCTTACAAGCGTGAGCATCGGCTTAGAATACCTGTCAATGACTTGTAAGGTGATTTCTCGCTTACAACGTCGCATTTCTCAGCCAAAAAATCATTCGAAGTCGAATTCCCACGACGTCTCTAGAGCGCGTTCACTGCGCGTTAATGGAGCGCATGCCTCAACAAAGGCATAAAACACTGGTATATATACTTATATAGCTCATATCATGCATTATATAGCAGATTAAAGGTAATACAACTATTGAATCATGCAACAAGCGTGTAGATTGATGTATTCTCATATAAGATTGTACCGAAGAATAGTATCCACTCAGAACATTCCTCATCCCCGTATCCTTGAGTATAATTCATTATGAACAAGGATATATATCTATTCAATGATCAGTCTACATATAGAGGTGTTTACGAGCGGAGGCGGCCCACGGATGCACAGAAATATTAGTTTTTAGGCGCTATGCGCCGCGAAATTCTATTGGCTAGAGGTGACACAGCCACTCACCCAGTCGACTGACCAAAATACAAAATCTTGTTGATGTGGCTTGTACGCTCTTCTAAAATAATAAAGTCTTGGGTACGGTCTTTTGTCGCCCAAGCACCTAAGGTCAGTAGGTATATAACGTTATTAACTTAGTTAGTTAGTAGTTGTAGTCAATATGTGTAAGTAAGTAAGTCGTCGCTTTGTAGTCGTACCGTAGTAAACCGTAGTAAAAGTACATAGAATACATAAGTTGATAGTAATAGACTGTGATTAGTTAGTATAAGTAACTCCTAGAAAGTCAGTAAGTAAGTAAGTAATGGTTCAGATAGATAAGACGCAGTCTAATGAGATTAGAAAGTCGGTAAGGAAATTGAAATAAATTCTTATTTTCACATAATCAACCGGTCTGCCTTGTAAGGCGGGCCATGTCAATTACAATCGCTTGCGGGTGTCTTATAATCGAAATCCGGGACATTATAATAAATAACTCTTACATTACAATGAGACGGTCCATTATCTCGATTATAAACCTTATAAGGCGCCTGGGAAATTTGCGACACAATGCACGCCTGCGTCGGGGACTATGCCTCAATGCATCAAGCTTCGCATTCGAACGTACGTTAGTTACACTCTGAGCCGTCAGAATGTTCCTCTTCTTGCAACCTAATTATATTTAAATGCTGGTGACGATGCACTGAAGAGTACCTCTGGAAAATGGTTATAAGTTATCGTCTATGGTGCAGGCCGCTGCATGGGCGCTTAGCGCTTAGCGCTTAATGCATACTCAATGATATTTGATAGCTCCTCCATCCGTATATATGTACTTCAATGCTCTGGTCTTATAAAAATTGGAAGGGTATACTATGGATATCTCGGTGATTAGATCAGAATACAAAGGCTAAGTCAGTTCTGAGATTTACTGATACATTAATATCATCCTTATATTCTTGATTCAGATTCATTGGAGTCCTTGATTGTGTAGCTAGTGACACAATAAAATGTAAGCTAAGCACTATAAATACAGACATACATTGATATTCTCCATAGGCCAGCAATGTTATGTGGAATAGACAATTAAGATTGGTATAGCAGACACAATATATATGCCTACCACTCCTCATTTTCTATTAGCTCTGATATCTTCTTGTGAGATTATGTAGCTATGATATGCCGTAGTGCATAGACGCATAGGAATTTGGCTATGTGAGGTATATTATCCTTTTTTTTCAAATTATAATTAGTTTAGTGAGCCCGTATCCGTCTTGCCTTCCGACTCGGTCCTGTCCCAGATTTGAACATATATATTAAAGGCCTGCAGTTTTAATTCTTCAATAATTAGAAGCAGTCGCTTCAAGGCTACATCTTTTAGTTAAATCTGAGGTTTCCCCGTTTAAGTATAGATTTCTCTATAATCTCGCTTATTCACGTATTGTCAACTCTCTACTTAAATATGGTCTGATAATCTCATCCTACCATATGCAGATCTCTATATAGTTGTAATTCTAAACATTGTTCATAAATTCACTGGTATAGTTCTCTTCTGTCTTACAGTTACCGGGAAAGTAAGCACTACATATTTATTGCTTATATCTACGCATGCGCACGGGCGAGGAGGGCATATGGCATATTTCACGACCATCCCCTTACAACACGTCATTAGTAAATAGGCACTGAATCTACATAACAACTTGCTAAACAATTCAACTGACGAATTTATATGTCGAGTTAATGTACTGGATTTCTTGCAGTCTGAATCATTTTGAAATCTTCTGTGCGGCGACGTCAGCGCAAAGTGTTAAATCGAACAATGAATAGGGACTATACTAATTAATTTGCTCAATTTTCATACACATCACATACTTTCAGTTGGATTGGGCGAGACAGCGGTCGGACAGCGCTGCATTGCGAGATAGCGTAGCGTCGCATTGGGCGCGCGTGGGTTTGTGCGACTTAATCGAAGTCGCATCAGATCCGACTCTGGGGGATGGCGCCGGCACGCGCTGTGCGCACATACACTGCACCTGAATATTATATTTTATCTGTCCTGTTTGCCGCTGTCTTGGGCGACATAGCGTCGCATCGAACGTCGTTGGGACTTAGAGCGAGCGACGGTGCGCTACGCTATTTTTAGGCTTCGAATTATTACATAAGAAACATGTTTTGCAAAAATGATTTTCAAATTTGGATAAGTGTTTCGGCATTTGCACGGCACGTCCAAACAATGAGCAGTCCACTCTCGCTTTCCATACATGTGTCAAAGAAATTACAATCTTTTAATTCAATTTTATCAACTTTTTTACATAAGTTAAAAGCCGAAAAAAGTCGACAAGCAAACTGCGATCTTGCTGATGCATAAAGACCAAGTTTCAACTATAGTGCAAGGTGACATTAAATCGTATGCGCCTAGGTTATGAACTTACGCAATCATTTCGCCTCTACGGTACTGTAAATAAGCGCCAGACATCGCCACTGATTTCTTTATAAGACCAACACCGGAAGACCTTCAAAGTTCAGACTAGTCTGAATCAACGGCACTGACTGATTGAATCGTAACGGGATACACGTACGTTCCAATCCTTTCTGCTCCAGCCTCAAACATAGCCTTGCACGCATCGAAGGAGCGTACACCTCCAGATGCCTTGACTTTCACGTTGCCCTTGTACCTGACCGATCGGAACATGAGACTGACATCTTCCTTTGTTGCCCCAGTTCCCGATGCAAAACCGGTAGATGTCTTGACGAAGGCTGCGCCAGCTTCGGCAGCAATCACACAAGCAGCGACTTTAAGTTCAGGAATGGGTATGAGGCCAGTCTCCAGAATCACTTTCACAGGCGTTGGTGCGGAGGCCTGGATTATCGTCTCTAGATGCTTGAACAAGTGGGTGTACTGAGGGGGTTTCGACAATAGGAGCCCGAGCGGAATGACAACGTCAATTTCTCGTGCGCCATCTTTGATAGCGTTTTGAGCTTCGCTATCAATTTCGTGACAGAATATAAGATCTCAGAGCACGAGAGCACGATAAGAACGATAGTAACCATCATGGAGGAAAGGAGCACTAACCGAGCGCCCACAAATACCTATTTTAGTAGGCGCTCGGCCATCACAAGGCACCATGGCCAAGCGGCATTTCGGACTTTTCCGATTTAAAGTGGGATGTTGAAAACGTTCTCCCAGTCCTTCGCATTAAACATCCATGTTACGGGTTTCTGCCCTACGGTTCCGCTCACATCTCTCTTTCTCCAAGCGTCAATTGCTGTCTACATCCGCGTCCTCGAAGATGAACCTACCCCCTGAAACTGAGCTATATGAACAAAGTGACGGTCGCTGGCTCTTCAATGAGGTTCAACGTGAGTTCCTTCATTTGAGACCGTGTTTTCCACATTTTTAACCTTTAATGTCGTGGTGCAGAACAAGAAATCCGGCGCATTGATTTTAACGTATCTGAACTCATACGTGTTGCATGTGCTGCCGCTGGTGCGGACTCTTGCTTATTCATTCAAAAAATCGCCGAAGGTACGCGATGACCTGTGCAATTAAACAACTACTCAATGTCTTCTCAAGGATCTTTCAATAAAGTCTTCCGGCTGCGCTTCGACAACTCTCAATCACTCATTGCTCGCTTGCCCTCTTCGCGTATGTTTGGCAGTGGAGTCTCCTATGTCATCGCCAGCGAAGTTGCGACCATGACAATCGCTCGCGAGAAGCTGAACATTCACACACCGCGTGTGTTTGCTTGGAACAAAGAGTCGGACACAAGCAAGGATCCTGTTGGGTGGCCCTACATTCTCATGGAAGATGTGGATGGCGTCTCCTTGAACAAGGAATGGTACACGCCAGAGATGCGCGGCGAACCTGTGGGAGAGCTGCTCGACGAGGTCGGCAACGATATACACAAGATGACTACTCCGCAATTCTCGCAATTGGGCAGTCTCTACTTCCCAGCCGACTTTCCTTCGGCCCCCCCACTATCTGCGCCGAAGCCGTTGGAGGAGCAGGTGCGCGTTGGGCCTATCGCCAACTTTTTGTGGTGGCGTTCGTATCACGACGAACCTCACCTTGATCGTGGTCCATGGGACACGTTAGAGGATTATATAATGGCTGCTGTGCGTCTTGAACGGCGGGCCGTAGAGCGCCACCGCGAAGACCCCTCCTCTCTGTCCTTCACAAAGTCTTCGCTTGAAGACCTTGTACAAGTCGAACACCTTCTCGACAAGGTCATGGAACTGGCTCCCCATCTTCAGCAAGCTATTGAACGTGCATCTCCTTTTCCAGCACGATTAATGCAGAATATCCTCTTCCATCCTGACATCCGCGCTCAGAATATCATGGTGCCCGAGCTTACCGCCGAAAACAGCGTAACCCGAATGCAGGATCCAGTCTTCATTGATTGGCAGGGTACAGCTGTACTGCCGCTTGCATTGCAATTTTGTGTTCCACCCCTCGTTGAATACGTGCCCCGTCTCTTCAAGCAGGACGGGCGTCCTGTGTTGGAAGTTCACGGCATCTCTGAAGTCGAATGGCCCCCAGACATAGATGACCTGAGTCTATCGGAACAAGAGGTTGTACGTGCAGAACACCGGATCGCAACGCGCAACGTCCGCTGGGTTGAGCGTTTTCTCAGTGTGCAGTCATATGCCCATCTGTTGGCCTTTCCTCTGCACCCTTATCTCGATATTCTCACACAGGGAATTCTGCGCGCTTGTGCTGATGGCCCACACAACCTGAGGTATTTGTTGGTGCATATGAAGATTGCATGGGACCAAGAAACAGAGACATTGGGCCCTTGTCCATACGCACTTGAGTTAGATGACATTCACAGGTACCAAGAAGCGCAGGAGCAATTGGAACGGTATAATGCTGCACTTCCACGACTGACTGATCGCCTTCGTTGCACTGAAGATGGCTTTGTGCGGTCAATGGACTATGAAATCTCTATGCGAGAATTAGAACGCGCACGTCTGGAGTGGGATGAAGATGCTTGTGGAGGGCCATTTCCCTTCGAAGATGGCAAGTGGGGGCAGTACCTACGGTGATTTTACAATGATCGGACTTCAAGGCCTTCGCAGCACTCGCAACTGAAGGAAGGCGCCACAGCATGATCAACAATGCTCTCCTGTCCTCAAGCCGTCGCCCTAGTCCCGAGCATAGCTCGCGTCAACCGGGGATGTTTTCCCCAGGCTTAGTCTTGCATGCAATCAGGATGCTTTGACAGACTCGACGCCAGGAATTGGAAGGCTCCTTTATGAGGGACTTCGTTGAACATTTGCCACCACTATTTCTTTCCAGGCCTAACGCCTTCCTCTACCCACCTCCAACTGATTACTCTTTTCCTCAATTTCCGACAACTTCAGACCTTCTATACACGACGTAGGAAGTCCCCTCCTTCCCGTCGCAAAATGCGCTCACGATGCATTACCGTTGGATACACTGGCTGTCTCTGGCTGCCTCTCCCAATCTCCACTCTCATCTTATTCAAGTTATTTCTCCCTTTTGATCTGCGGTTTCCGGTTTACTATTCTCAAGTTTTCAAAATTTTCAAGTTCTCCCAACTCATGTACCAGTTCCATCTCATGCAATCGTGCTATTTCCATACCCACGCTATCAATACCATACGCTATATTATACCGGCTCGATTCTGTATTCTGTATCTTGTGTATTATCAGCTTTGCAACGGCTCAAATCCCCGCACCAATTTCACGTATTTGACCTTCATTGGGCCTTCCAACCCATAAATGTTACAGACGTGGGTGACTAATTATCTCGGAATGAGTCGGTTTTTAGTCTGTTCATTTTATCTATCAAGGTCGTCTTCCCCACCTCACCACCTTGTTGCTTAATTCCTCGACTTGGGAGGCGACCTTCATCAATCTCCTTATCCAAAACGGCGACGATGTCGATGGATCAACAAGAGCCTTGCGTGTTCCAAAAGTTTATACATCCCCTCGAGCTCTATGTACACAGCACATCTTGTGAATAAGTATATTCCAATCTAGCTTCGCCTGACCACTTCCAACTTGTCGACTGAACTAAATTCAGTGGTGACGGTTTGCATGGTCAGCTTACGAGGCAATTCTTGACTATAAATTCGAATGCGCAGCCAATTCTCTCTCCTTCTTGAACCAATACCATCACACCCAATTTCCGCACACATCATCATATTCTCATCATCATGGCATACATATCTCTAGACTTTATTTGAGGGTGGTTGAATTATCTGATATGTTTCTGGATCTGGACATTACTTGGTGAGTTCTGGGCAGCGGAAGTTAAGCAGGAGCCAAAAAAAACCCTTCACTGACAGCGCATATATCCAATCTAGCAACATATGCACGGACAAAGTTCATGCAAGGAAAGGATATCAGATCGTCAAGTCAAATCCCTGGCGTACTTTAGGACGACGGAAGCCTAGGGAAGCTTGATGATTTCGCAATGCGCATATATGCGCTATATATTGATTGTACGTACGTTGTCCCTCTTTCGAAAGAGACGCATATATGAAGCCCCAAGTTCCAACTATAGTGCATGGTGACATTGAATCATAGGTTGTTAATGGCACTTTATGCATCTATGTTATGAACTTAAAGCAGTCATTTCGCTTCTACGGTGCTGTCAATAAGTGCCAGACGTCGCCACTGATTTCTTTATAAGACCAACACCGGAAGACCTTCAAAGTCCAGACTTCGTTAGTCGATGCGCTGATTGAATCGTAACGGGATACACGTACGTTCCAATCCTTTCTGCTCCAGCCTCAAACATAGCCTTGCACGCATCGAAGGAGCGTACACCTCCAGATGCCTTGACTTTCACGTTGCCCTTGTACCTGACCGATCGGAACATGAGACTGACATCTTCCTTTGTTGCCCCAGTTCCCGATGCAAAACCGGTAGATGTCTTGACGAAGGCTGCGCCAGCTTCGGCAGCAATCACACAAGCAGCGACTTTAAGTTCAGGAATGGGTATGAGGCCAGTCTCCAGAATCACTTTCACAGGCGTTGGTGCAGAGGCCTGGATTATCGTCTCTAGATGCTTGAACAAGTGGGTGTACTGAGGGGGTTTCGACAATAGGAGCCCGAGCGGAATGACAACGTCAATTTCTCGTGCGCCATCTTTGATAGCGTTCTGAGCTTCGCTATCAAAGGCTGGGTAGTTCATTTTATGCTTCATATATGCCTAGAAATATTTGACTCACTAGGCTTTCGATTCAGCCGATCCTGCACCAAGAGGGAATCCAACTACACAACACGCGATTGTTTGTGAGTTCTGCAGTCGTTCAGCGACTGATTTAACATATAACCCATTCACGCAGCAAGACTATTATTAAATGAGTGCCAATCAACAATCAGGCATGAGCAAAATAATACACACTTTGAAGCCGAACTCAATCGCTTCATCGCAGAGAGTGTCAATTTGATCTGGAGTCGCATCTTGCTTCAACAAAGTATGGTCTATGGCCAAGGGAAAACGCGGATCTTCAGGCGTCGATATCGATGCCAGTGGAGCCCCTTCAATAATGGTGTTCGTCTCAGAGAGAACTTCGGATATCTTCCGCTGTATGAAGGCCGCCCAGTCGTCGTCGTTTCTCTCCATTGGATGTGAAGACAGTAGTTGCGATCAATGGATAAAGGAGTGATCGACGATTGACACCACTAATCTGGCCGTGTGAATCTCACGGTCCAGATCATCCCAGATCGGCCCGATGCTGCCCGATGGTTCGAGTGACGTCGCGACTTGCGAGTAGCGCCTCGAAATTTCTGGTACAAACCCTCCATACTATATGAGCGTCGCCGCAAACGACCCCCGAGGCTCTCTCGCATTCTAGTTTATACCATCCTTCCGCGCGCCCTCCTCATATCTTATTTATGTCTAGCATTCGATCTTTAGGCAGCTTGCGGCCACTGGCTTCTCGAACTTCTGTTCTTCAGACTCGCCGACTGTCGTCGTTACCAACCCCCAGGAGTTCTCTGCAGTATGCTCGCACCCGACCACGTTCAGGCCCTCTATTTCTCGTCCCTTCAGCTTGCATTGCGCTTCGTGGGGGAGTACAAAGGCGCTATGCCAGCGGTCCTGGAGGTCCTGGAGGGAGCGGAGGTGGAGGAGGTGGATTCCCTGGATTCAGCATGGGTCCACAGCATCAGAAGGGTGATGCTTTGAAGGAATATGTGAGCTGGTGGTATTCTTTGAGATAATTTTAACATGCTGATCCCAGCTGATTTCGTAGAGTGTCGATTTGACTGAGTTGGCGAGGGAAGGGAAATTGGATCCAACCATTGGAAGGGACGAAGGTACGTAAATGTTACTTGTATTTACGCTTCCTGCTCATTGGTATCGTTTCCATTTCAGAAATTCGACGCACAATTCAAAGTGAGTCATTTGCATATGAAGAGCTCGAAAGTTTAAGGATACTAATCTCAAACTCTTCAGTTCTATCACGGAGAACGAAATCGAACCCTGTGCTCATTGGACCCCCGGGAGTCGGAAAAACTGCTATCTTGGAAGGATTGGCTAGCAGAATTGTTGCTAAAGAAGTTCCTGAGGTGCGTATCGTAACTCAGGATCCATTTCATGTTCGTATATTGATTGTAATCTCAGTCCCTACAACATAAACGCGTGCTTTCTATCGATCTCGCGGCAATCATGGCTGGCTCTGGGATAAGAGGACAATTTGAGGAAAAATTCAAGGCTCTTCTACGCGATATCGAAGCGGAGGTAAGCATTCTTCTCTCGTACTACTTCCAGTGTCGATTGACGCATATGGCATAGAGCGAGAATGTTATTTGTTTTATTGACGAAGTCCGTGCGTATTGATTCGACTTTCTCTACATTCTCTTGCTCAATCCAGCTTTCAGACACCCTCTTTAATCTCGGCAAAGCGGAGGGTAGCATCGATGCAGGTCAAATGATCAAACCTGCTCTCGCTAAGGGTCTCAGGCTAGTTGGAGCAACTACACGTACATTTTACATCAAAGTACTTGCAACGGTTTTCGTCTAACCGTTCATATCTTCAGCGGACGAATATCGACAGACAATTGGCAAAGACGCCGCCCTCGAGCGGAGATTCCAACCTGTCAAGATTGATGAACCTACAGTCGCTTCCACTATTTCAATTTTGCGTGGTCTAAAATCAAAATATGAAGTCCATCACGGAGTCGAGATTTCAGATGCCGCTCTTGTTACTGGTAAGACTGAATAATTATTCTATATTCAACAGGATAGACATCTCATCACTCGATTTTAACAGCTGCGGTATATTCCGCTCGCTACATTTCCGACCGATATCTTCCCGATAAAGCTATAGATCTGGTCGATGAAGCAGCTTCATCTCTGCGACTTTCTCAAGAATCTAAACCTGATGAACTAGAAGCCCTGGATCGAGAGATTGTGACCCTTCAAATCGAATTGGAAAGTTTGAAGAAGGAAACCGACGTTTTCAGCGTTGAACGCAGGACCAAAGTCGAAAACGATCTATTAATCAAACGACAGGAAGCTTCTGCGTTGACCTCGGTGTGGCAAGCTGGTGCGTTCATTCTCAGCTGCTCTTGTTATCACGAAGAATATTTGATTTTGACTTTCTTTTTTCTCTTTCTCAGAGCGCGAACGCCTACAGAAAATTAAGGACACCAAACGGAGGTTGGAGGAAACGAAATACCAGCTTGAAGTTGCGCAAAGAAACGGCAACTATGAATTAGCATCACGCCTCCGATTCGCCACCATCCCAGATCTGGAGAAGCAATTACCATCGGAGAAGGAGGCTGAAGCATACGACGAGTCGCCTTTGGGTATGGTGCTGCATGACCGTGTCACTTCGAGCGACATTTCGCGTGTCGTAGCGAGAGCTACTGGAATCCCTGTTCAAAATTTATTGAAGGGCGAGAGGGACAAACTTGTGCATGTATGTTATCTTTTTCCCTTGTTGCTGTAGTCCTTGAACTTACGATCTGATTAGATGGAACAAGCGCTGCAACAGCGTGTCGTTGGGCAGGATCACGTTGTGACGGCTGTTAGCGACGCTGTGCGGATATCGCGAGCAGGGCTTCAAGCACCCAATAGGCCCGTGGCGTCTTTCTTGTTCTTGGGACCTACAGGTGTCGGAAAGGTATGGAATATTTTCTTGGTCTTTTTTCTTCTCGAGCTTGATTTTATTTCTTGTAGACGGAGCTTTGCAAGGCTCTTGCCGCGTTCTTGTACAATGACGAACAACGAGGTCTGATCACAATCAACATGTCGGAGGTGAGTTACTTGCCTAACTAGTGAAACTAAAAATTGTCGCTCAATTGTCTTAACAGTATCACGATCGACACACGATCTCGCGCTTGATTGGTGCTGCGCCTGGTTATGTTGGTTTCGAAGAAGGTGGACAGCTGACGGAAGCAGTCCGCCGGAAACCATATGGTAAGTGTATGCATATCTAGGACCCTCTTCCAGAGCCTCATAATTATCTCTACAGCTGTCATTTTGTTGGATGAGCTGGAAAAGGCCCACAAGGTTAGTCAATGTTTGGACTTTCATTCCAAACCTTGCCGCTCATTTACTTTCTAGGATGTGTCAATGATTTTGCTCCAAATTCTTGACGAAGGAACCATTACAGACAGCCAAGGCCGCAAGGTCGATTTCAAGGCATGTTTTTTGTTATATATTGCTTTTCTCTTGTGCTAATCATCATACACAGAACACCATCATATGTTTGACGAGCAATCTCGGAAGTGATATTCTCGCCCATCCTACCGCGTCCGACAAAGAGACAGGAGTTGTCACCGAAGAAGCCAAGAAGGAAGTGTTGGAACGAACATCGGAATTCTTCCCGCCTGAATTGCTCAATCGTCTCGACTCAATGCTCGTATTTAACAAGCTCTCGCGAAGCTCTATCCTCCGAGTGGTATCTCTGCGCCTCGACGATGTAGCCGAGCGATTGAAGCACCGCCGCATTACGCTGGATGTAGATGACGCGGCACGCGACTGGCTGATGCAGCATGGATACTCTGATGTCTATGGTGCAAGAGCAATCGCGCGCGTCGTACGCACAGAAGTTCTGTTCCCATTGGCACAGAAACTTCTGCGGGGTACAATACGGGATGGAGACACTGTCATGATCAGAGCTACCGACGACAAACTAGACATCAGGGATAACCACGAACCCGACCCAACTCTGGCCCACCCCGACTCTGAGGTCAACCCCGACGAGAACCCCCCACTGTCGGATGAGGAAAAGGCGTAGAAAAGAAAAACTACTAACCACCACTCATAGATTGTTAAATTAACATTGTACTCTACAAGTGTAGCATAGAATATGTATAAACATAAGGCCTAAGGCATAATTAGCTAGTAATACGAGTCTGCCGCACTCTTCTGCCGTGGCTTGCGCGGTCGTCTAGGTCCTTGCGTCGACGAGCTACCTTGTTCCTTTGGTTGTGAAGGTCCTCCAGCAGTAGGTGCTGCATCAATTTTTTGTTTCGTGTTTCTGGGTTTCCTGGCATTTGGTTTCTTGCTAGGTGTGTTCTGAAATCTGGCTAGGGCAAGAGCTTCCTGCTGAACCCGCTCCTCTTCCGCTGTCCACCATTTGAGGAAGTCTGCCTCTTCTTGAAGTGCGTGTTCCTCTTCTTGTATTTCACGCAACGATCGTTTGTCTTTCACAGGTGCAACTTGCTCCTGTTGCGAGTATTGGATGGCAACAAATGACATACCCTGAGCAGGTCTAGGCGGTGAGGGCTCTGCAATCGGTTGGACAGGAGGCAACGTCCATGCCTTTCCGCCACTAAATAAAGAACATTAGCATCTATAGGGATAAACAAGAAATACGCCAAACTTACATAATGTTGCGGACGTGCGGCGAATTATTTTTCGGAGGAGCTTGCCGCGTTGGCGTGATAACGGGTCCAAGACCAGGAGCATTCGACGACTGACTTGCCTTGGGCACGCTGGAAGGGGACGCAGGGGGAGGGCGTGTGCCGCTGAGCAAGCCCTTCACCGGAGTAGTGCTCGACGTCGACGGCGTGCGTTGGATCGACGGTCCTTCATCTCGTGACCCAATCGCCTCCACATTAGGTTTAGGAATCGCTCGCCATGTAAGTGGGGCGTCACTACGCGGCGACCCTTTGATAGGTGTAGAAGCTTCGTTTGAACGTGGTAAAGGAGCTTTGGACGTGCTCGTTCGCGAGGGCGCGACAAGGCGAGCTGATCCTGCTCGACTTTGTGATGCGGCTGCGGCGGCTTCAGCCATGACCGTTTTCATATCAACTCTGTATACAGGAATTAATAGATGTCGGAAGACGATACGGAGAGGGACGTACTTTGGTGCTGTACCCTGAGCTTTCCAAACGGGAGCGCTTTCGGCATGCTTACTAGGTCCGCTCTGCAGTTCCGGTTCGTCCATGAGGAATATATCATCGCCAGACGGCAGGCGGCGGACTGTGTGAGAAGAGGAAGTCACTCCAAGTGTAGAAGAAGAGGCGTTCGAAATCGATTTCTTGATAGGTGTCGGAGGAGAAATTTTAGTTGAAGAAATATCCTTTCTGACAAAAGGTGTGCGTTTCAGAATCGGTTGGGGAATATCCTGCAATGCCAACCACTCTCCATGTTTCTCTAACATAGACTTGATATATTCGTCACCTCTAGAGAAAGGCGATTTGTCGGTTTGGCATTGTCTCGTAAACTTTGATAGTTCTTTTACCAGCGCGTACGGGATTTCGTGTAGTATTCGACATTCGAGGAAAGTTTCAAGATTGACGCATATATATTCTTGCAGTTTGGAAATGAGTGGTTGAATCCTATAGTGCGTCGCATCGGCGAGAATGTAGCAAGCATTTCCAACGTTGGTGTACTGCAAAATCACTGCCGAGCAAAGCAGGATTAGGCGATCTAGGTGTAATTCATTCTACAGTAGATCAATCAGCACTGGATCATTCATTATAAAGTATCAACTGACCGCTCCTGCAAGTACTGCGAACATAAATGGGATCAACTCCTCCGTCGATTTTATGAACTCTTTAGGTTGAGTTAGGATAAGGAATAGGTAAGTATGTGAAAATTGACGTACCAAGATACCGGAACATCTCTTCACCGCCATCGCAACACATAAATTTAAGAACAAATTCCATAACATGTGATTTGAGATGCTTCATATCGACCCGAATCATCCCGTCTGCGGCCCAGCGTTTCTGGGTCCAATCTTCCAGGTCAAAGAAACTTGCAAACAGTGGTGACCGAGAACGCAATAAAACGGAATGGGTATAGATGTCCTTGTCGGAGAACTGGAGCATAACATCAGGAGCCATTGGGGACGTCCTCAAAATTGATTTCTGAGCGCTCTCGAATAAGTTGTCCATATGCTTCGCCATCGTCGGCTGAGATTCTCGCTTCACTGGAGCTTGCAAAGCTTCAGTCAACGCCGGTAAATCCAACAGCCTTGCAAGGGATTGAAGTTCTGCTTTCACTTGAGAAAGGTCCACGCCTAATCCAGACGCTTGCCTCGCAACAGCAGTTCCTATCCTTCGGTCCCATACTGCGAGCAAGTCCTCCGAATACAAGTATCGCAGCAAGATAAGTGTAGAAAGCGGCTGGCAATTGGAAATGGCGATTCGAGAGATTTTGGTAACACCGAGACCTGGACCAGGCTTCGGGGAGAGAAGCTTGACGCTAACGCTAGATTTATCATCAAAGGCATTGCCAGAGCCAGCAAGGACGGCCGCAAGGATGTCAGAGCGAGCTGCCAAGATTACACGATGGACAGGCAGCAACTCTCCGGACTGCAGGTGGATCATTGTATCGGCCCCGTGAGGAAGGTGAATGCCGCCATAGTCGATGCTTCCTCCATGGTGTTTCCGCATTCGCTGTTCGCAAGAAATAACTTCCAATAGAGCGAGGACGTCCAAAATGTCATTTTCGATTCCCTGATCTTCAGGTTCATCGTCGAATTGGTGAGATTGAAAGATGACCCCTGTATGGGATGATTTCTGTCCTTGATTCTCGTCTTCGTCTTCAGCACGGTAGAATTCTAGGTAAGGTTGCACATGTTTTATGTCATGCGCAAGGAAGTTTCCGACGACATCAATTGGCATGGGTTGATAGTCAACTCTGAGCGCTCCAAATGCCCCGGTGCTGTTCGCGCAGACTTGGGTGACCCGCTGTAAGAAAGGAACACGTTCGAATTTAAACGCCTTCGCAGAAGCACTTTTAGTGTTCCTTGTCCGAACGAAGACATGTCCAGATTCCGTGCAAATGATGATAGACCCTTCAGATCCCAGCGCGACGTCCTAGAATGAAGCATGTGTATGAATGAATACTGTGAACGAAGAACGGTGAAGGAAAAAAATAACCTTGACAGCGCTGAACTTCTTCCTCAATGCCCATACCCTTTGTGGAGCAAACGCTCTTCCTTCCCTCGAAAAATTGTCCCCAGTCGTTTTGGGAGGAGAAAAGGTAAATACTTCGCCATTCAAAGAGAGAGCAGCAAAAGTATCATCGCAACACGTCACTTTTGAAATAAGTGAATCCTTGACTGATTGCGGTGGGCGATATGGTTCGATGCCAGACGGGAAACTATTCAGGGGAAAGCTATTCAAGGATAAGCGATCATATTATCCTCTGAAAGGAATAGAACCCACCTTATTCGATAGTGTACATCATTCCAAATACATTCAACGTGTCGAGTTACGAGCAATCCTACCAAGACAGTATCCTGTTGAGGTGTGTATTTAGAATCTTTCGGTAGAAAAATTATAATGCGGGTACGTACGCTCATAGACAGTTCAATTACGATGTTTGAAAACTTCGTCACAGGCCGTGGCGTGATTTGAACCGGTTGCGCATTCTTGTCGTACCCTATGACAATCTTAGTCGGAATTCGCACTAGAGACTGAAAGAATACATACCCAGTTGGCCAGTATTTGTTCCCCATGTGAAGACAGTATCCTTCGTCCAGCAAGCTGAAGCATTTTTGCTGGCTGCGACACCGCGGACTATTTCCTTCCTCAAAAATCCGACAACCCTCTTCGGAATACTTTGTATAGGTTCTTCGATACGCCCAGTGGCGGAACTCGATGTTTCGACGGTATATCCGAGTTGAGAAAAACGGTTGAGCCCCCAAGAATAGACTTCGCCGGATTTTGTGAGAGCTAATGTGTGATCTTGGCCGAGTGCAACGCTGAGTATTTCGAGATCGAAGGAAGGGAGCGGGTTCAGGTTGTACTGTGTGTGCTGAGCGGGTCCAAGACTACAACACGGTATCAACAAGATGGCGACACAAGCCGATAGAGGCGACGCACCGACCCCCGCTGCCGAATCCACAGAGACGAAGGTTGCCTTCGTTTTCCATTGTAACGGCCACTGATAAGAAATGAGTGAGAAAAAACTTGTCAAAAAATGCCCATCTCACACACCTGTGTGTAATTTAGACATCTGAATCTGTCGTACACGTATCGGAGAGAACCGAGCGGCTAAACTCAATTTCGCCCAAGACGTTGGATTTTCCTTCGATTGTATATTCACATGGTCTGGGTACGCCCTGTCGTTTCCATCAGCCAAACCGAGCGCAGCGTTACTATGAGTTCATCCATGCATTCAGTATGAAGTCAAAAGTTCCAGAAACGTAACATACTGATTAGCTCCCCATGTATACAATTCCGCGTTGATAGCCCCTGCGTCCGGTTTCGTTCCATTTACTGTAGAATTGTACAGGTCAAATGCTGTATAACCTTCTAGGTCTTTCAGAGAGGTGTCAATCTCTGGTCGTTGAAGGAGAAGCAAGCTTTGAATGTCATATGACGTCAACGAATGGAAGAAATTGTCGAGACAGAGAAGGGAACGTACGCGACAGGTAAATTGGCCGCATACAATGCCCTGTGAAGCGGCGTCCAGAGGCTTTCAGTGTCCGCAAGGTTGACATCAATGTTAGGGTGCTTCAGCAGAGCCTGAACGTATTCGATGTTCTCAACTGCGTTGCACGCCAGATGAAGAGCCGTCCTTCCTAGCCAATCTCTGGCATTAACTTCACAAACGGTTGTTGAGGCACTAGTCACTCCTCCATTACGATTCCATGATTTTCCTCCACCGCCCGTATAGCTCGATCCTGGGGCTCCCGACGACGGAGCCGAGGAGGTGGATCCACGCTCGGTTTGGGTGTCGAGCAGGCGCCGAAAGCCCTGCAAGTTCCGTGTGTTGAAGTAGCCATGGAGCAAGCTCATGCAGATGAGTGGTAATTAGACCGAGCGACCCAAGGAAGGAGACTTTGGTGGTAAGGCTCCTTCGAATGAGGTCGAGCTGTCTGTTGAGGAAATTCTTGAATCCGAGAGCTTTGGAGTAAAGGGTTGAAAATTGTGCAGGTGGTGTGTAACGGCAAAGTCGTGCGGGGGAAAGCGTTTTGTGAAGCCGTACGATGGTATACGGGAGGACAAGTAGCAGGCGTTGAACCCCAGATAAGCGTATGTAGATAAATAAGTTTAATAACGCCTGAATAACGCCCTCTGCGGTTGATTTGCGGGTGACCGTGGGCGCCACATTGAACTGACTCGTGAGCAGTATGCTGACAAACGTGCCAAGTCTATATTTGGTCATGGAGGCGATAAATTCGGAATCGGGACATCCGGAGCGATATCAAGTCCTCCGAGGATTCAACGCAAAGCCTTTCTAAATAGCCTGAGCCCACTATCAGTGATTGGAATCGACCTGACACTGAGCTCGATAGCCAGTAAGATAAGCCACACTAACCGTGTGGTTGAGCTTCGGACGCTTGCAAGAGAATTCTAGGAGCCGTTTTTGGCTCAGGTCACCCAGTACGCGCCATTAAACGTGCACTATCCAGCAGCAATGGCTCGAATCTGAGCGGTTCACACTATATTGATTCATGATGAGTATCTCACCCGAAAATGCTTCGATAGCCACCATTACCACTGCCAAAGTGTGTCCCGAGTAGCACGTGTGTCCCATACGAATACGAACGCCGGGACCGACGGAAAGATGTCAGAATGTTCGGAGTCTTCCAGGTGCAACCAATCGAGTGCTCAGTGCAGGACATGTGCCAAAGCTATAAAAAGCCGAACATCTCAGTCTTCAAAGGCGCATATATGCGCTGAAATCTAAATCCAAGCTGCTAACAAACCCTTCGGAATGCATGCCAAGTTTTCAGCTCGAAGAGGTACACGATAGAACTTACGGAGGGCTGACTTTGCGCGTACGGATATATTGACCACGGTTCTTGGACGATTTACTGGACGGCCTTGAACAACGTCAACCTTGTACAACCGAGGAAACTCCCAGAAGTGATTTCAGCGAGGAAGCTCCAGCGTCCTTATCATCCAGATATCATCCATTAGGCTTCTTCAAATAATCCATGTGGATATATGCGCTCGAAAAGGGGCTCACCAGTGTCCTTTGGACGACAATCGAAATTCGGAATGTCATCGATAGGGGCGACGAATGATTGGCGATGACTAACTTGTCTTTGATATGACTTTGGGCAAGCTGTCAATGAGGAATAAGTGCAAAAACCTTAGAGAGCATTCTTATGGAATTGATAGTATTTTGCAAGGAATGATAGTTGTGGTTGAAGAAGGAAGAAAATCAAGACGATGTTTATCTCTGGGGACTATTTGTCCTCGACAAATATTTAGCACTGCCACATGCATTAAGGACTTAAGTAACGCGTAAGTAGCTCAATGTCCTGGAGTGAAAAAGAGTATGAAGCAGTGTTTGCAGCATAAAATATAGATATACAGTAGATAGTTGTCCTCCAGTAGGAAGTACAAAAACGAATAAACTTTTTTGGATCGTAGTACCAGCCTGACTGCAACGAAATAATATGACAGGGAAGGAACAAAATAAAAGAGGTATCATATGTAACAGCAAATAGAAAGGTCCTAGTGTACGAAAGCCAATAAAAAAAAAGAAGACAAATTACTCGCTGTACTTCACCAGCGCCCAAATGATAGCCATGCTGAGCACGATGACAATCGAAAACGCCGCTCCGACATACATGAACAGCTCACCCTTACCGATCCCCTTGGTTTCCAGTAGTGTCGGGTCGACAGCAGCGCCATTGGTGATCCCGTTACGGATGTCTTCCAAGCGTTTCTTCTTCGCTAGTCCAGTTTCGATCTCCTGCTGCCGCAACACGACTTGAGTACGAGGATCGGTGGGGTCGAGTGTTTGTATGCCAGTCTCGCTGGAGAAGTGCACAAATGAGGGATAGTTATGTTCGCACCACGACTCAATCTATGCAAGAAGTAAGTTCATGTTTACAAGTACATGGATCAATGGAATTTACTTTGCCACATGCGATGGAGATACGAATAAAGTTGGGATCTGAGGGGAGAGCTTTGGCATGGATTCGTCGAGCATATTCACGGAAGATGAGGCCAACTTCTCGAGGGTTCGTTGACCGCATGATAAGCTGAGACAGGTGTTAAACTGAAAATATGCCTCTATACGCACGAAGCACGTACCTTGGCAGCCTCAGCTTTGCGAATCTTGATATTCCGCTGGAACATTTCCTTGTTCATGAAGCATAGTTCAAGAGTCGCAATCGCCATAGAAGCGGGGATCGCGCAAAAATTGAAGACGCTCTGATTCTTCAGCATCCTGAGATAGTCCAGAGAATCCACCGTGTGTCTCAACGCGTCAAGAACCATTCCGCTTTGTGCCCACGTCGCGCGTCGGGCTACAGCTGAATCTGTGCTAGTCATCTCCTTCATTTCCTTGAAGCCGTATTCTTCTTTCCCCCAGATTTCTCTAGGCCAGAAGTAGCGCTTTTGATCTACGTCTTCTCGGAAATCTCGAATGATATTGGTCTTCTGGAGAAGTAATCCCATTGAGTTGCTCAGTTCGAGTTGAGAGCCAATGTACGCCGCCTCCTTCCCTGACGCAGCGAATATCCGTGACAGTCCCTCGCCGACAAGGCCGGCCACGTAATGGCAGTAAAGATCGTATTCAGCAATAGTTTCGAGATAAATGGATCCAGTTGTAGCAGCTTTGTGAGCGTAATCGGCCATGCCCGTCTCCATTTTGTGGGTGATATCGATGATAACATTCTTGTACCTGAAAGCGACACATCAGTTCGTCCGTCCCAGTCCATTTAATGAATTGATAGACGCGCGAATCAAAAGGCTCTAAACTATCGAAAAAATATACTGATTGCAAAAACGTACTCAGGTAGCAGCCTATTGACTTCTTCGACGACTATTTCATATTCGACAAGCAATTGGCGGTCCTTTTCGGCGGGCCCGCAGCCGTCGTAGTTCCATCCTGGTGTAATGGTGTGGACGTGGAAAGAGCGCAGAATTGGTTGCTTGATGTGGTCGGGGATGGTCATGTCATCTTCAATCGTATCAAGTCCACGTAGAACAAGATAGAATAGAGCAATCTGCATAGTACGTCATCAGTACAAGAGCATCTTTGGACGCGAATCACACTAGAATAAATAATAGCACGCGTCCAACTCTACGCGTCAAAATCCAGATGCGCTGGGAATTCATTCCAAAGTATGAAAGCGAAACGCGTCTGGTTGTCAAAAATGGCAACTTCTCCCTTTTTTGTCCGATAGCAATGGATTTCGGGAGAAGGCTAAATTGATGACACACAAGTCGGGCGGAACGTGGTTTACGGGCCCGATGCTGCTGGTATCGGAAGCGCAAGGGAGTTGTTTGCTCACCGTTCGCGCCAAATCACCCTCTAGCTCCTTGATAACGGCCGAGAAGCTCCTGCTGGTCATGTCGAGGAAATACCAGCACCGGCGCATAGACTGCCTGTCCCAACCGGACGTGGGATGCTCCTTTAGGGCAGCAATGTCCCTTTTTTGTTCATGGTAGAGATAGAACTGAACGAGGGTCCTGAACTCGAGGGGATGGGTGAGGAGCAAAGCAAGCCAGTTGGTGACGCCCATGGTGTGTGCGGGAGAGCAGAAGAGACAAGAGTGTCGACGTCAACGACGGTTTTAAAAAAGGCTCGTACGATTTTGTCACCCCACATTCGCTGATCTTTAAAAATACAACTTCCTTTTTGGGACGCGCATGTACACCCGGCCCGGTGGTGTCCCCATTTTCTTCTTTCTGAACTCCCACCATGGACCCTCCACTCTCACCCCCAGTCCACATACAGCCCATTTCAGCCACCCCAATTACGCTCAAGGCCACACAAAAACGCCTTGAGGATTTTTTGGAAGATTTTCAGGCTAGGAGCACCTCCGCTCAAGGTGGAAACACAGCCGTCACTGTTCAGCTCCAAAAGTTGGCCGATGCGTTGAAGGAGGAGCGCAAAGCGAGGAAGGAAAGGAAAGACAACCTTTGATTTGAGTCTCGGTTGTCGGTTGCAACTCGTAGTGAGTCCAACTCCTCACAGCACATCTTCTTTTGTTCATCATCCTGAAGATACACAGCCAATGATATATGGCATCAATGCCTCAGCTTTCGTTAAAGGAATAATCAAAACGGCTTACGCACAAATTCCACATCAGTCGGTGGCAAATCCTATCAGAACATAGCGTCGCATCGACTTACACGCAATTTGGAAACATGCCGCTAAAGGTCTTTGGCCGCAAACATGATACACCTGTGATAATACGCAAATAAATACCCACCGCGACATCATGCACGCTATTTCGTCTTGGCTACGGGAAGTAATGCCAGCAGCGAAGCTCGTGCAATATATCATATATGTCGGAGGGATTATACCCTCGCGTAACTCAATCGACCGCATATATTCCAGAAATACTCTGGTCTTTCGATGGACGACGTAAAGTGACTTTCCATAGCATTCTTGACCGTTCTACGCTTGCGAACTCATCCAACGTATCTGTTTGAGTGAATCGATGGGTCTCTACAGACCCGAACTCGACTCAGACTGGTGGTAGTTGGTTACTCTCGATCCAAGGGATAGAAGTATCAACTGAGAAATCCAGGATGCGCAATGCGAAATACCCATGTCAATGGGCTCAATCGAGGGCGCCATTTATTTGAGCTGATGTTGTTCAGACCTAACCTCCCTAAATTGCTCCAGACCTCTAGTTCTTGATCAAGATCTAAATAGTCAAGTATCAATGTTCAAAACATCCAACACTGGTCTCGGGGCGTAATGCGTTTCGGCGTTCGAGCTCCATCAATTATAGGCTATTATAATTTGCTTGTGCTGAGTGAGCGCGAACTGTTTTTTTCTTCTTCTAGCTATGATTTTCTGACTGAGATCCTGCCAATCCTACAGCAATGTTCCACTACGCGCATCTTCTACCTAATGGACTAATTGGCGTAAATAGTCCAAAGTCTCATCGATCCCATTGCGGGTTGGATACTATTACCAGCCGCATACATGCGTCGTGTTGGACGTGCATAATCATTTGATGCCCTGTCTTGTCAATGACAATTTATGGACATTTTAAATCTCGCGCTCCTACCTCTATTGCACGCATTTAAATTGTTCGACGGCTTCATGTTCGTTTTACGGGCCTCGACAGTTCATGTGAAGGGCATGTCTATGGGAGAGGTCAATGTACTCGATGTACATCCCGCAATCAGAGTGATTAATGGATTCAGATTCAAACGCATATAACAGCACCCGCCTCAAGCATATGTGCACTTTTTCTTTGATCCCCTCTTCTAATCATGAATATTCAAGCGGCGGTGAAAGCCACCGCCTCCCCACGTTCCTTGGCAATCTATACCATTCTCTCGTTGATCCTGCCTCTCATTATCCTTCCCATGTCAATCACCAATCACCCAAGTACTTCGTTATACATAAACGCAATAGCTACTGGACTTACCGTCATCTACCATTTCGTTGTCGTGGTCCTATACGTCTGGCGCCGGCGCTTGCTCCGCAGCGCACGACTCGGACGTCCTTGGATTGATGTGATTGATGAGTCAAGGCCGACCAGGACAGAACTATTTTTGACGCTGAGCGTCGGATGCTGCGGAGTCATTCTTGCGCTCTGGAGCGGTGCCCTTGTTCTTGCACTGGAAACAGCGCTCATCGGCTGGAAGAAAGCAGAAGGCGCCCACGGCACGCACGTATGGGATAATGGAATGCAGATATCAATAATTATTCTAGTTGTAATGGAGTTTGGCGTCTTAGTGCTGTACCTCAGGTGCTGCCTCCGTATGTTATTCAGCTCACACTCAACCGATGGAGCCTTGGAGCCCATGCTAGTGAGTATTGTTCAGCCTTCGCCGTTTTGAAAATTTTACATTGACCTTATATTTTCCCCTGCATTGACAGTCAAACCCGTCTCCTGGTGATTACCGCAGTGACGATCATGTCGTGAAAGACTCCAAGATTGATGATCCCAAACTCTTTCATCCAAGATCTTCTCCAAGAGCTGCAAAGGCGTAATTTGATTTTATTTATGTTGTACTATTGGGAGAATCTAACCTGGATCATCTCCATAGGTCCATTCGCATTCTCCATGAGACATTTATTAAGCTTCCTTCGCCGGCCTTTCTCAATAATAAAGTTAAATCGCCTTACAATAGCTGGATCTTTCTTACACCCCGGCGTGACACATTGTAGAGTACTGCAATTTTATCAGCTGTGCCATCGGCAAGCGCTGATTAGATTGTTAATTTATTAACATTGTTATGCACATGCATACGTACTGCTTGAACTTAGGTAGTAGTTATGAGCTCTAGAGCAGTGTCTAAGAGGTCGTTAACTTGTATAAAGGATGTTACCTTATTCAGGCAATCCCTCGTCGGAAATACTACTTTGCTTGCTCTGTTATTCTGGATTGTTCGGCAATTGCAATTTCAAAGACTGAGGCGTTCCTATTAATTGTCCACGCTGTGCTTCAAATCCAACAGGTAATAATTATATTTAACTATATAGATAACACGGAAATTGTATGTCAAGTAAGGTGAGCCTATTACAGGTCAGCTTGTAAAATAAATTATTCGGGCGTCTATCGAGCAATTGCCACACGGATCAAAACAGTCGCCGGCGACACAGCCACTGCGTGCGCCACACAACTTCGAGCACGTATCAGGTCGGCCATCTCGGGACTTCATCAATCGATATCTCTGCCGCTGAGGAAGAGGATCGTCGCCAAAACCGATGGCTCGAAGAATCCAGAGTTGAATGCAGACGTAGTCAACTGCAGGGTGACTTGTGCATTGGCGCGGGTGATTCGGGCGAGTTCACCAGCTGGACTGGTATCTTCACCGTGGAGCTGATTGGAAGGAACGATACCGAAAAGCTAAGTTCTTCATCACATGCCATCAGGGGTAAAATCAATGAAGACTTACGCAGATGGCATTCCCGCAGGGCGTCCAAGTATAAGTGCGTCCTCCAATAACCATGGTTCGGCGCCTATGCTTCTGATGAGGCAACTGTGATAATCACGAATAATTCTGAAAATTTACCTTTTATCGTGAGAGAGTCTGAGCCACTGTGCAGACCTTTGCAACTCAATGACGCCACTAGCTTGAATAGTCGCATGTCGCTGCCAGTAGATCATCGCAAAAACCTCCCCATTTCTCCGGGAGACAGTGGTAGATGTCGAGTTTGTATTAACAGAAAAATAAGGAGTTGAATTCGGCCCATAAACATTGCACGCCAGGATGCTGGAATTGGTCATGACGAAATTGAAAGTCATCGAGGCCGGAATGCTCTCCATGGAAGGAAGCGCACCAAACGTCGGTGGCATTGTGCTATTGGATCCCCAACTCTGGTCGCGAGAGTCCGAGCCCCAAGCAGCGGCGAATGGATTGGTGTACATGTCGATGAGGAAAATCTGAATGAGAGGAATGTGGGTTCTGGTAATGGCGTTCTCTGAAAATTGAGGCCCTTAATATACTATCGAGCTTATGCATACCAAGGGTGTAGAGGGTGGAACGTCGGAAATCTGTAGTTTGGACAGATCATCGAGCGGTGAGATGAGACGGGAATTATTATTGCACTGGTCGGCCACTGTGGCAATAGGCGACGAACCCGATGGTATGCCTCTATGCATAAGTGCAATCACACCAACGATTCACCAAGATGATTTGCCTGAGCAGACCACTATCATCACTTTCCGATACACGTATGTTCCATGCCAATTCACCATCCCTACGCTGGAATGAGTCTGTGATGAATTGTTTCCAAGTCCGTCGCATCTGCAGTGTCTCGGTTGGATGTCCTGCACCATATCCTTGCGGATTTTGATCGAAAAACTGGCTTTGGTATCGAGCAGAAAAGAGAATGATGCTACGCCGTATGACTATGACGTAGAATTTAATCGTCGCTGGTCAAATACGGCATGTTTTCCCTCATTCAAACATATTTGGGGAATGAATGGAAAATAATTCAAACACTAGCTTGGTGAGAGATCAGAATGTTCAATTTTCTGCTACATGTACGCACACGCTCTTTCCGAAAGAAGGCGCGTGTAGACTTGAAAAAACACTGGTACAAGTGCAAAACCTAAAGCATTTGATTTTGTGGGGCAATCCCCGAGCTCACCTAAATCATAATGATAGGGTCATTAAAAGGCAATCTTTCATCCTATCATTGTCTCCGAAGCCGAGGGGTCAGATGAGCTAGCCTGGGCGATTGTTTAGCGGACGTTGCTAGCATTTCTCAAACTAGATTGTGGCCTCATGCATTTCATCAGGCTTCGGGAGATCTCCTCAGCAGAGGACTCAGAAACCAACCGGATCCATCAACGTATGGAATAACTAGGCGTTTTAGTGACTCGAAAACCGGCTTTACCACCATCGACGCTCCTTGCGCGTCAGCCGGCGCATGACGGACCGACGAGATCCCCGTGCAGTTGAGCCAACTATGCATGTACCGCCGCCGCTGGCGGTCGCGTGTACAAGCCTCAGCCCTTGATGAAGTGCGCTTCTCCAGAAATAATAAAGACCGGACCATGTTATTGTGAGAGATATTGGACGTTTCTTTTCCTATAGTTGACTTGAGAACTGATTCTTCTGGAATAAACGGGAGGAGAGCTGAGATTCTTGATCATCTATAATTTGATGAGAAAAAAGTCTTATACGGATCAGGTCTATGCTGCTGCGTTCTATGTAGTTCGGAGAACCGTAGTCAATATACTGCGTATGCGGTATGTGTATCATAGGCCCGGGACACTGATACCAGGTACTGACTCCCTGATCCGGTGTAAGGCAGTGCATATCCAAGCATCCGTCGACTGCTTCAGTATATTGATTCTGGTGAAGTTCCACAACCCCATACAATCTGGCGTTATATATACATGAATACATGAAAATACAAGCAACATTCCATTTTTGCATGATTTACTTCCACTTGAACGGAGTCTTACCTCCGGAGAATGTTGATCAATCTCGATCAGATCTAGCTCGAAATGGAAAATTGTATACCAACTTTAGGAGCGCCGTTACACAGTGCCTTCACGAATGAAGTCCTTGAAGCGCAGCAACCAAAATTCAAAGAAGATCATCAGATCTAAATGGACCTTCTCACCTGCACAATTCTGTGCTCAAATCTCTACCTGCAGAAAAATTCAAGACATACATGTAGGTGATGAATATAAAGATCATGATCTATTCGGATTCTGCCGTTAGCCGGAGAACAAGATGAAAGGGTTAGTTCAGTTCCATCATTTAGGTGACCAGCCCCCTCGTTTTACACATGAAATATTAAAGGCAACGGTATCGACTTAAGTCGTTAGCCATGTGGCGGTTGTACTTGTTATCCTAATCGACGTCATGTTCCAAGTACATCCATCTATTGATGGAGAATGCTATTCGATTGGATACATCATGAGCGAAAGGACTTGAACAGCTGCAAATTCTCCACCAGTGTCCAGAAGATTAGGGGAGACAGAAAAAGCTTCCCGAGTTCCACAGAAAAGCCTAGTTGTTGTGAACAATAAGTCGAGGCTAAATCAGGCGCTTTTGAAACGAGGTGGCATTTATTTAAAAGATCCAATTGAGCGCCCAGTCTCGAGGATGATGGGCGCCATTCCAGTACAGTCAAACTCAGATATCAAAGCCCTTAGGCCTCAGGCATTAGACCTCGTCACGTTCGCAGTTTTTGTGTTCCCTTCTAGAGTTGAACTGTAGGAAGTGAGTTCGGGTAGGAAAGAAATGTAAACCCAGTCTGATACCCCTCCGGCCGGCAATGTGTTTATGAAGTCTCTGTTTCAGGATTTCTCAGGTGAGTCCGACTAAACCTAAAAAACCAATACAAACTTGCACGCAATATTCAGCGCCCATTTCTTCAAGAAAACGGCCTTCGTGATACAAAGGGAAAAAGTTAAACAACCTACGTAAATGTTGCCTTTTCGATTTGAGATCGTTATCGAATGGATCTCTTAGCCTATTTTAATTTAAGTATTGTTGTTGATCTTCAACTTCGTACCATGGCTTCGAGGAAAGGGCACACACGGAGGCGCCGGTACGTCATGTACTCTACATTGTACTGCAGCGATTGGTTGTCGTCGTCCCCGGCACACCGATATTTAAAAAAACACATGTTTATCTCGGTTCTGTATTTATGTAGGGAAAAAGAAGGTGGGCCAAGCAACGACGTACCAGCGTTGTGGAATCGCCATGCTAGCCCTGCGGGGTTTCGTGGACATTGTAGCGCAAAATGTAGCACCTATTTGATTGAAGAGCAGCGATATGAATCATGATGCACATGAAGGATGAATTAGTTCAAACTTCAAACTCCCGAGTCCCGAGGCTGGCCGCTGATGGCTAAACCTGCAATTAAATAGAAAGTTTAAGCTTGAAAGCTTAGCGAAACAAAAGGCATGGAGACGAAAAATAATGGCCAACGTGGGGATCGAACCCAAGACCTTCGCGTTATTAGCACGACGCTCTAACCAACTGAGCTAGCCGGCCATATTGAGTTGATTTGTATATTCATAGCTGCGATACCATGCATCGATAAATTTGTAAACTGCCCTTCCCAATTCACATCGCGGAGAAGTAGTTGGGAGTAGACACCTAAGAGAAAAAGACAAAGTGAAGTAAATTATATATAGAAATCACAAAATTATAATTACAGCAAAATAGTCTCGCCCTAAGCAAGTTTTCTTATCCCTGCTCCATCTCGTCGCCTTCTACTTGTGAGGACCCGTTCCACCAAGCCACTGGTCCCAGACCTTGCTCTGCAATAGAACACTACAGAAAGATTGAGCAGCTAGCTATATGCACTGCAAAAGGCGAAGTACTCACACATACGACATATGGAGGCCTCTTTGGCTCTCGTTTCACTTGCACGCCCTCTGTCACTTTCGGCGGGCCTGGTTCGTCATCGCAAAATTCATCCGACTCGACACGCACGCGGATAACTTCGCCCTGGTCAATGTACATGCGTTCCGCGACAGGTGTGTCAAGCAATTCGGTGGTCGTGGTTAGTTCGGAATCGGGCAGCCAGAAGTGGGCGCGTTCGTTTGGGTCGCTGGTGAGATGTAAATTAGTTTGGCAGGATGAGGTAGAGTTTGTGGGCGCATACAAGGCACAGGGTTGAGGGAGATATGCCACGGGGATGTATAGGTCATCGAAGAATCCAACGGTTACTATAACGAGAACATAAGATACTTGTCAATGAATGCAGAAAATAAAATAACGCACGTCGAATTCCATCTTCATCAGACGACTTTACTTTGGCAACAATGACCTCTGACGTGAATGGCCGAAATACAACTAACCGAAAAACAACTAGAAAGAGTTTCAACACCAGATTAACGAGAAGACAAAAAAAGATCCTTACCTCTGTGCCACAAAAAACCATCTCCATAACGAACTTTTCCTTCACCAGCCTCCGAGATGTCGAAAACGCATATACATAGCCCTACGTCATGCAGTACGCGGTTTGCATACTTTTTGTTGATTTCCGCTATGAGCGCATCCTCTGGGGGCGCGCCAAAGTTGGAGGGGTGGATGGCCACGGTGTCCTAGACGGCATGAGTCACGTCATCGCGCGGCAGCAGTCGCCAAAGACTGACCCTGAGAATGGAGAGACAGAACATTTCTCAACGATGTGGGCGCCACGGGAGGCTACGGGGACATGGACGGGGTGCGTGCGGGGTGCGCTGCGGCGTTCGACGATGGCGGTGAGAGCGAACATGACAATGAAGGCGGCGACTAATCTTATCGCGTTTTTGGGTTGAACGCACGTGACGTGTAAAAAATCCAGCGGGGGGGAATTTCTCCTATGTTTTCCTGCTAACCCATCGTAAGCACCAACGATGACCGCCCCTCCTTCCCCCGTCAGCAAACCAAGCCCATGGCTTCACTTTGTCGCTGGAGGGTAAGTACACGCGTTTTCTGCACAGTCGAACGAGTAGGCTAACGAGTTCCGGCCTTACAGCCTCGGCGGAATGTGCGGTGCCATCGTCACAAGCCCATTCGACGTCGTCAAGACTAGGCTGCAGTCTGACCTGTTCCGCCAAAAACACCCAGCGGTCAACGTGCTCGGAAATGGTGCAAGCAGCGCCGTCATTGGCGGCCCACGGCCCTCGAACCTGTTATACAACTTCGTGGAGACGGGCTACATTATCCGGTAAGTCTCGTAGTATCCAATAGCTGTCGACATTGCTGAAAAGCATTTAATAGCGACATCTATCGCGAAGAATCATTCCGAGCTTTGTTCAAGGGTCTGGGACCAACGCTGGTCGGCGTAGTTCCAGCGCGTTCAATCAACTTCTTCTCGTACGGTAACGGCAAGCGGATCATCGCAGACAAGTTCAACGACGGGAAGGAAAACAGCTGGGTGCACTTGAGCGCCGCTGCTATCGCAGGTATCATTACCGGTACTGCGACGAATCCAATTTGGGTCGTCAAGACCCGTCTGCAGCTTGCGCAAGGCGACAAGAAGGTGCTTGGCGGCAGCTGGCACTGCATTCAGAAGATTGTGCGCGAAGAGGGCGTCAGGGGATTCTACAAGGGCCTCAGCGCTAGCTATCTCGGCGTGACGGAGGGCACGATCCAGTGGGTGCTCTACGAGCGTCTGAAGAGGCTCAGTGAGTCAATGGAAGGGCAAGGCCCTGTTGGACGTTGGGTTGGCATGCTGGGGAGTGCTGGAACGGCTAAGATGGTCGCCAGTCTTATTACATATCCTCACGAGGTGCGTTTCTAACCTTGATGAATGGATTGGGTTACTAATCATCTATGTGTTAGGTTCTGCGAACACGCCTTCGGCAACCGAGTGTAAATGGCGTGCTGAAATACACCGGATTGGTGCAGACGCTGCGGCTCGTCATCGCAGAGGAAGGCGCGCGAACGCTCTACAGCGGCCTGAGTGCACATTTAATGCGTGTCGTGCCGAATGCGGCGGTTATGTACTCGATATACGAAGGCCTGATCAAATACAGCTCATCACGACCTTGATAGACGTGCCCACCACCTACTCCTTCCACCCAGCCCAACCCCACTCAACCACCTACTACATTCCGAATAGACGAAAAGTACCCAAACCCACTGTCCTGCTGACAACCCATCCGACCTCTACGGTACTCTACGCTAATCAACATCCGCACACCCAATAATCCTTATTGTCCCGGGATGCGATTCCCCGCCTCTGTGTCTATTAATATGTGACACTGGAGCCCTATGTATTTATCTTATCACCTCATCATGCTTTTTGGCCTTTACAGCCCACCACTGTAGTACATACATACCTATTCTCTTTTTCTCGTTCCATTGCAATATTCCATAATCTGCAATACACAATAAAATTTAACCCAAAGATGTGAAAGTGAGCAGGGTAATCCTCCAACGAAAATAATAGAAATAAGAATAGTAAAATCAGCATTAAGACGCTCTCTTCCGACTCGTCTTGGGGTTCAAGCTCCAAATCTCCACCACGGTCTTGTCTGCCCTCTTACACATAACAGCACATGTACCCCTCACGAACGCAGCCTTCCACACGCTCTCGCTCGGCTCGCTGAACTCGCGCACGAACGCGCCCGTCGCCGTCTCGTACACCCGCACTCGTCCGTCATTCCCGCCCGTGAGGAGGAAGTTCTTGTTGAACTGGAGAGAGGTGACAGAGGAGTCGTGTGCGGCGATGCGGTGCAGGACTTTGTAGGTTTCGAGGGAGAAGGTGATGACGCGCCCGTCGGAGCCACCGGTGGCGAGCATAGTGGGTGAAAGCTGGAGTTGGCAGACGAGCGCAGTGTGGCCTTGGAGGAGGGCGATGCATTGGCTGGATTTTTTTAGGCGAATGTTAATTTATGAGAATTAAAAGAAAAGGGTAGACCAGCTTACCCAGTTTCTGCATCCCATATTCGCACCGTGGTGTCCAGACCACCAGATGCAATCCTCACACCATCAAAAGCCACTGAATAGATCTGCGAAAAATGGCCCGCCAAAACATGCAAACATTCACCCGTGTCGATGTTCCAGAGCTGACCCCCAAAAGACGGTAAATACGAGCACGAGTAGTTTATATGACAAAAGAAGATCACACACCCGACACGTATAATCGTAGCTCCCACTGACCACCCTGTTGCCAATGACATCGAGACACCGCACACTAGCTTGATGGCCTTCCAGCACTCGCAGACAGCGCCCCACTTGAACGTCCCATACGCGCAGAGAGGTATCCCTGGAACCAGTCACGGCGATGGGGCGGTTGTTCAGCACGCGCAAAGAGCGAATTGTGGAGAGATGGCCATGAAGGACGTATATACACTGCCTATATGTGCGCATACAAAAGATCAGCGAAAACGAAAAAGAGGCTCCAAGTTATAGGGTAGGTACAGACCCCGATTTGAGATCCCATACTCTAACCACCTTGTCACATCCTCCACTGACAATGATTGAGTTGGGTTGCCCCCATCCATGGGACGAATTGGTCATATTGAAAGGTTTTTCGTGAGCCATTGCCTCTCGAATAGCATCCTCTTCCTCCTCTTCCTCGTCTGAATAATGCCATGTCCGCGGGTATCCTCCTCCAGAAGACGATGCGCCTTTGCCCTTAGCATCGTCGTCAGGCGCGCTCTCCGAAGAACTCTCACTTTCCTCCTTGCGACCGCCCTCGCTAGAGGTATCGAGATCCAATGCAGCCTTCATTGCCTGTGGTATAAGATGCTGCTTCAATTCGTCGGGCATAACGTGCAACACGTTGCGGGTCGAATCCACGCTGAGCCCGGAAATGTGAAAGGGCAAATTGTCGACACCCTTCCCGCTACCGGATTTCACTTTGTCCGACTTGCCCTTATCCTTCTGCTTGCTCGTATCGTTCTTTCCACATGCTTTCCCACTCTCACCAGAATCAACCCCACTTGCTCTCTTCTCCCCCTTGCCCTTCACCAAAATTTTCTGCGGGTGTGCACTGCCATCATCGCCCCGAGAACCTGACGGACTCCTAGTCGGCTGCTGCGTCGGTTCAGGCAGTCGATGACCGCCTTGGCTCACCAGGGAATCAACCAAACTTGCTCTCTTCTTCCCCTTGCCCTTCACCAAATTTTTCTGCGGGTGGGAACGGTCGTTATCGCTTCGAGAGCCTGACGGACTCCTAGTCGGCTGCTGCGTCGGTTCAGGCAGTCGATAACCGCCTTGGCTTACCAAACATATACTCCACACGCCAGAGTCGTGCCCGCGCAGCGTACGTACGAGGAGGCCCGTGCGGGTGTTGTATACTTTGATCATGGAATTGGCGAGGCCGATGACGAGCCATTTCCGGTCGAGCGCGAGGGAGGTGACAGTGCCGCTGTCTGGGCTGATGATAGGTAGTCGATGCGATTGGAGTAATTTACCGCCGCGTCGCCAATTTTTATCTATGATTTTGACGAGATGAGATAAGAAGGGCGATCCACAAATTAAGGAGTGGTGGACTCACTAATAATACAGGTATCTCTGAAAAATCGTCTGTAGGAAAATGGAGCAAGGGTTGGTGTAGATGCATCGGGAGGGGTTGACAGAGGTGAATTCTCTCCTTCATCTTGTAGCCGGACTGGTTCTTCGTTGCTCGATGCCTGCGTATTAGATCGACGACTTTGCTTGCGTATCTTCCAATAAAGATTCTTCTCCTGCCGTTGTCTCCATTCTTCCTCCGCTTCTTCCAAATCTTCGAACTCGTAGGCAATGGCCATCGCCTTCCATATGCTCTCATCTCTCGCTATCCGAAGCCACTGTTTGTTGACTAGCGATGCATTTAGTAGCGTCTTGACATCGTCGACAAATGATAGGACATGGAGAACCAGTTCTTCCGGCAGCGAAAAGAAAAATTCGCGCTTGATGAGTGGGCCGATGGTTTGAGAGATGAAGAGGAGCTCTTCTGGTGTGCATGAATGGAAGATGGACGAGAGATATTGGCGGCGCAATAAAGTATGATGCATCTCGAAGGATGGAAAAAGTGAGGGAGCATTATATGGCTGAAAACCAAAGTGAGTATTTTTATCGGCGGGTTGAGGAGATGGCGCAGGTGTTGGTGGTTTTGTGATGGGCATATAGAGGATTTGGCCCCCGGAAGTGGATGCGGACGAGGATGAAGGCAGAGGATCCAGGCGATTAGAGCTCGGGTGCCCACAAAGCTGTAACTCGTTCATTGGCATTGACCCATCTCCATGGAAGTGATCCATAGATGATAACCCGACGATTTAAAATATATTTGGGTTCCAAACGACAGTTTAATAAGAGACTTTGGGTTGGTCGTCGAAATCTGTGCCAGCATGTGAGAGATTGTAAAGCAAGTCGACAATTCTTATCATCCGCTCACATTGCAGAATGAAAAAACTTATTGTAGAGTGAATAATGTTATCTAGACGCGATTCAGTACATGTTCTCGTTGCTCGTCGATAGATCGTACGCACCGGTTGAGTAAGTCGCATATCTGATAAATAGCTCCTAGTCGAGGTAAAATGGAGAGACTATTTCAAAGAGAAGTTCGTCAGGGAAGATCTAGAGTACAACATGGTTTAGAGTCAGTTGGATTGGCTGTCCTTGGACAGAGAGATTGCGCGCCGCATCCGAAAGTTAGGTACCGAGCTCCTTACGTAACGCGGACATCATTGACAGTTCGTGGCACTCGACTTGAACTTGTCAACTTCCCGTCTTTATTTCGTCTGGACTCTGCGAAAAAAAAAATTCTGCCGCTTCTTCTCTAAGCTTATGAAGAGTTTCGCAATCAGGACGCCTTCCATTGAAGGAATCGAAATCTGGGATCAGAAATTAAAAGCAAAAAAGAAAAGAAAAGAAAAGAAAAGAAAAGAAGGATGAATTTAGTGGGACTTGCAACAGCAGTGGAAGAGTATGAAAAGGTGTAGTACATAAATGCATGACGGGCTGGCCTTGGAGGTCACTTGAGATCACTTGGTACGTTCTTTTGTGTTACTTCATATGTTATGTTTAAATATTTTTCTTTCTTATTACTGGGTGCCCATCGTCCGCTCCTTGGGTGCGGAGTGCGGTCCATTTGACGAGTAATGCTGCTACGACTGCCCCCACCTTTTATCACATCCAACACCACCATCTGCATACACAGGACTCCACAACGTGGACGCAATAGTATGAACGGGCGCATTTTGCTCAATAAACGACAGAGCGTGTTGATGTACACGCGCAAAAGGAGGAAGAATTCTACACCTCCAATTTTCTTTCTCTAATTTTCTCTTTACACTCCTTTTCTTTTTTCCTTTTTTGATCCCACAGGCATTGCTATCTGACCGACGTTCTGACCGTTGAATCACGAAAAACAAACCGAAATGAGCTACTAAAGGTATGGTATACAAATTCTATTATGCGTCTTCGGTTTCTAGCGGTTTTCTAACCTCGAGATACACGCTATCGCACCAGCCTAGATGAGTCTCGAAAGTATTCTTTGCGCTCCCTACTTCCACGAAACCAAGCTTTCCGAGGAGCCGCAGCGAGGCTGCGTTGCGCGGGTCTACATCAGCCGTGATGGCCTCTGGCGCCTTGTCCTCTAGCGACCAGACATGCCGAAGGATAGCATCCAGCGCCTCGAACGCGTATCCTTTTCCCCAGTATTCGCGGTCGAAGATGAATCCTATTTCTTTACCGTCGTATAAGCCAGCTTTGCCGATGACGATGTACGACCCTTCCTCGTTCTCCGAACAGCAGCAGCTTGGGGCATCTTCTGTTACGGTCGCGACTGACGAATCGGCGAGGCATACGGAAAAATCCATAATGCCGTTATACGGAGACGCGATCATATCATCGACGAATTTTTGGGTCTGCTCGATTGTGGTGTGCGGCGGCGTCGACCTGTAAAAGAATGCATGTTAGCGCGCTTCAAACACCATCCCGCCGCTGGGATGTGGACTGATTATAATGCAACCAATGCGCGTCTGTAAATTACTCACCAAAATCTCATCGCTTCAGGATCACAGAACCATTTTCTAAAATACCGCAGATCTCTACTTTCTGCGCCTCGAAGGAACAGTCTCTCCGTCCATATTTCTGTTGTTTGCGCCATTGCAAGAAACGCCAAACGGGAAATGGCGTGCGGTGGGGACAGAGATTTTTGTAGGAAGCGCCACAAGTGCAGAAGGTGAGTCTGAGCGTATTTTTGGTCGCGTAGATTATATGGATCCCCAGCATGGGATTTGGATGACTCACTTGAGGTACCCATGCATGGTGTGATGACATCTTAGAACTTACCAGATCTTTAACAATGACTCGATGTAAATTATTTATTCACAGCTGAGAGTTAGGAGCGACGACCTCCGATGAGGCCCCCAGTGTACGGTACTCTTTAGCTGCGCCCGTTGCTTCCGCCTGTGAATTTTCTAGGATTTTGTGATGTAGCACATTCGAATTCCTCATTTCACCCTACAATTATTTCTCAGAGCTAACGTCAATGGGAATAGAATAGGAATGTGAAATGAGTTAACAGCACAAGGGCTGCGCCTTCGATCGAGGGATGCTGAGGCCAACCCATGTCCAACTTACGGAGCCTGATTTGACGGAAGTACTTAAATTGGCCCGTTCCGCGTCGATTCCGTGTAAAACGCGTGCTTTCAGGCAACCCGGCTCCAGCAGAGAACCGGGCAGAGTTCAAAGAGAAAAACAAACCAATTCAAAGGCTGTGGTACACATTGTTCTAATCAAGGCGTACATACAATATTCCGAAGTACATGAAAACATAAGACGGGAGACTACTACAGGGCGTTTCCCCAACAAGAGAGCTGGTAGAATGGGTACCAACATTTACACATAACAAAAAAGGGGGTGAGGGAGTTCATAGACAAGATAAAAACAACATGGCGCCTTCGCTCGCAAGCACACATAAAAGGCTACCTTACACATACACATTTATTGCTTCTTTTTCTTCGGGGCAGGAGCTGCGGCTGCGAGAGTCATGGTAAGCAGAGGCCCGCAACATCGCACAAACGTGGAGGCATACCTGCTGCTTTAGCCTTCGGAGGCGCCTTCCTTTTACCACCTGTCTCCATTGCATCGGCGTCATCGGCCGGGCTTGCAGCGCGCTTGCTTTTGCTCTTGGATTTGGTCTTTTTCTCGGTCCGCCATTTGCCTACGGGTGCACCGGGGTCATCCTCGCAATCAGGACAGAACCACTCACCATCTGGAACTGCATCCAGAGGTGGATCAAGACACTGAAGGTGCCAGGGCGCGTCGCACTGCCAAAAAATCTAAGGTTGAGTCGCGGAGTAGGAAGAATGGAAGAGAACAAACCTTGTCGCATTCAAGAGGCGAATCGTCCTCGCCGTAATCCTTCTTGCATCCAACACACGCAACAGGCGGGTCGACGTCTTCTGGGTGTCGAGGCATGTCAGAGAATTTTTCAGTGGGCTTTGCAAGAAGCAGAGTGGTATTTTGCCCAGCAGCAATACTGCAAAAAATAACGGCGGGTTAGCATCACCAAGCGGCGGTGGCCAGCCGGAACACACTCACTCGATGACATCAACTCCGACGAGGGTGAGGTTGCGCGTCGGTTTACTTGAACTTTTGCGTTCCTCGGGGCCCATTCCAAGCTCCCCTAAGCGTAGATGAGCAGGCTTCTCACACTGCTGTGCGCATGGTTTGACGTACCGTTAAGGGCATTCTGACCCCAGCAGACGGTCATGGGAGTGCCATCATCGTCAGGAGTGACCAACCAGTGGGTAACGCCTCCCGATCTGGCGAGAATAGCTTTGCAGCCCCTGTGAAGGATGTTAGAAAGGCCAGAGGCTGTGATGCGATCTACTTACATGACATCTTGGATGTATCTGAAAGATGAGTAAGGCGAGCCAGAGGAGCCTTATAGCAACATTAATTAGTCTGACCATGGAATATCTGAAAAAACATACCCTCTCCACTATTTTTCCACTAAGTAAAAGTCATAAGTCGAATACCAGATACCATTAAGCGCTCGATCAACTCACTTTGCCCGCCATCCAGAACATTCCTTGTTTATCAATGACGATGCTACTCGAAGGGCCTGCAACGATGGCCGAGGCCATAGTGGCTTCATTTGGGCCAGCGAACTGCATAGGAGGATAGATTTGAACACTTTGCGTAAAATATCATAAAATAGAATGTTAATTTACCTGTGGAACAACTTTGGGTTTCAAGGCGTCGACTTGATTTCCCAAGCCGAGACGACAGTATCCGTTGTATCCCCAGACGTACACGACTCTGAAAGTTGGTTAGAAAGGCCTCGTCAATTTAGCTTAAGTGATGCGCACCCTGCATCATCCAGCGCGAGACTGTGCTGCTGTCCGGAGGCAATATCCACAATATTCTTTCCGTCCAATTCCTTGATATAGACTAGTGCAGCAAGATCAGAGAAAGTAAAGTGACAACGTGAGGACTGACGTACCTGGCTGCACCTCGATGTCGTATGACGTCTTGTTTCCTGTCGCAATGCGCTCGCCTGTGGTTCCATTTCCAAGTTGTCCCTTCTCAGCACTGCCGAAGGAAAATACTAGATAATAAAGGATCAGAGAAAGAGGATAGATCGCAAATATTTTTATTCGCCTTTTCCTGATTTTGTGCGGACGAGGGAAAAGGTGATGCCTGCTGCAGCTTGAACGACATGTTCTTTTTGTCCTGCATACATGACGGGTATCGGTTGGAAAGAGGTTACTTCAGGACATACTGACTGGCCACACTGTAGCACTGAGTTAGATGCCATCCTAGCGAGTTGGCAGTACGAATGAATGCTTACTTGTCCCAAGTTGTTCTGCCCAGCTGCCCATACGGCACCATTGCTTCCTACTAATAAAGTGTGGTTTCTGCCGCAGGCTGCATGTACAAACTTAGTGCCCTCAGGCGCTCCCAGATCCGCTGGCGTAACAAGGCGAGGCGCGTTTTCGGATATAAACTCGACGTTTGGAACGCCCAACGCAGAGTAGCCGTTGCGTCCGAACAACCACGCATTGCCTTCAATGTCGATTGCCACGAAATGACATCCAGCGCATGAAGTGTGAATCGAGACGACCTTGACGTTCAAGAGCGAGCGAAGAAGATGAGGCTCGAGGAGGTCGGGATTCCTGTGGGATGATGGGAGAAGGAGACCGAGAGGCTGAGTTGAAATGTCCAACAAAGCCAGAAGTTACACGCACTGCGGTTCGGCTTCGGAGCCAGCAGCCCCTCCACGTTCTTTGCGACCAAGTTTAGGCCTGTTCAGAGAAAGAAATCGAACATTGGTTGAAGTTGGGTAGTGTGAGAACAGCAAAAACGCACCAATCCGTTCCGCCGCATATTAGCACTGGGGAAGGATGAAATTAGCCGCGAGAATGCAGTGAGATAGAGGACATCATACCTCGACCCCATTGTTGCTCGGAGGAAGGATGTTGTTCATCGGTGGCCATGATAGTCAAAGTACAAGGGGTGGGTTGCTGTTGATCACCTTGTATCCATACAGGGCTTACTCCGGAAGGATGTCGTACATTCATGCGTGGGCATCCTACACAACTTTACACAAGCGTCTAATTATTTTTCTAAAAAATCGCCAAGACCTCTCGACGCATCCCAAGTCTTCAACGCGCTAATCTAAGAGCTACGCTTGAGAATAGCGCTATCTAAAGAAACGCCAACGACTCTGGTCCAAAAATATAAATTAAGCGTGTTCCAATGAATCATGAGATGCAATCAGGACTATGAATATGGATCGTGGTCAAAGAATTGAAGTTAAGAATGAGGCAATGAGGCACTTACGCAAGGAAGTTCCATCCCGTTTGACAGAATACTATAATTAAAATGAGCAATAGATCTCACACCAAATCCAGGGGCCGCACACCTCAAATTCATCTCCGTAAAATACCATCATATCTCCATGCATGAGGGTTATGACGAAGCTCGGTTTGGAAGATTTAGCGATCGTTTTACCCTTCTTGGAGATTTCAATTAATTCCTCGGTGCCTTCGCCATCTTCATGGTTATCGGCTATCCAACCTGAAGTCGTTTCATCGTGATCCACAATGTCGTTTTTTGGGAATTGTCCAAATTCGGCGTCATGGGCTTTATCGCCCAAAGTTGGCAGCCCTCCCATAGACTTAGGGGTTACAAGGAGTATGACCGTACATCCCAAGGCAAGGAAGGTGACCGATTTGTTTTTGGCACGAATAAGATCATCACCCTATAGATTGAACGACATCTGATTTAGAAGGAAATTCACTATTGAATTCTAACAACCTGCGCACCTTTTTGGAACCTACGGTAATCCAAGCAAGCACGTTCAGGTGATTCACCGCCACCTGGTCGTCGTTTAGACCTCCGAATGACCGAATCCCGTTGACAATTTGTTCCTTTGCTTGGTTCATAGTGAGCGGTATATTGGTCCATTGAGTGTCTGTCGGACATTTATTTTCTTTCGGGCTCTTGGCCGACCAAAGAAAGTACGGAGCTGGGAGGGACGGACATTTAGCGGTGGTAAGAATAGAATAGAAAGAGAAAGAAACATTTTATAAACATACTGTTCTCTGACATGGGTCGAATAAGTGGAATGTTTAATTGAATATCTTGAAGAAGTTCATCTGCCTCCTTTTGTAAGGGCGGTGCATTGCTTGTGAAAATATGCTTCATGAAGATATTAGGATCCTGGTTAAGATGATATGAAAATGTTTGCATTCCACTTGGAAATTGTGTAACAGATGTCGTTGTTAGAGATTCTGGATATTGGTTTATGGGCGACGAGAGAGGTAGGCGTTCTTGGGGGTCGCGAAGCAAGAACAAAGGGTGGGCATACGAAGTAGCGGCTGCTATCTTTCCCTCCATAGATAAAACTATCAGCGCAATCAGGAATAAAAAGAACGAAAATCTGTACCTCATTACAGACCGAACTCGGACAACTTCGATGTCGAAACGCGGCCTGGAAGTTGATTCTACCACATTCTTTGCAGCACCAGCCACGCGGAAAAGAGGTATCCATGTAGTCTTCGCCGAAGGGGATGAGCAAATGCAGGGGTATGACACTTTCATAGAGATCATTCAACGCATGATGTCTGAACTTGTACTCGTGATGGCGCACTCGAGCGTCTCGGTAGCGATGAGTGGAGGGGAAAGAGCTTTCAGGATCGTCCATCTCAGCGTCTTCTTTCTTAGCCGCGAGCTCAGCCACTTGTTCAGCCGGGACTTCTTGAGTGGAGGAAGATGGCGGGTCCCACCAGGCGTGTTCGAGTTTACGGTCGGATGAGTCTTTTTTTGGGAATATGGATTCTTCGCCTCCAGGCGCCCACTGTAGATGAATTCTCCACCGTACTTGTCCTGATAATATATTTTGAGCCTTGTCCATCGACTCTTTGGTGCTTTCATCTTCTGCATGGATGCGAGTTTCCTATCAGAACAACGTTAAATTACAGAAACGACATTTCTGGCTGTGTACGCACCTGTACGCCGAGGATCTTGAAATACCCCATCATTGCATAGCCGTACTCGGCCGGTAACTTCAGCGACCAGTGTTTTTCCAGCAATCCGTTCGAAATAATAATAGTAAGCGGGCGTCCAAACAGATAGGAATCAACGAGAGCGCCCAATTCCTCAGGGAGAGGTGACGGCACGTAGTCGCGCAAAATAGCGTCGTCCACAGCAGGAATAGGGTCTGGTTCCTCAGGATATGCCCACTCCATAGGTTCAGACTCCTCATCGGTTATGGCGGGTATGTGTTGCGAGCCGGTACCAGGAAGAGCGACTCTCTCAACAGCTGAAGTGGGGAACGTTGGAAATATATGTGACGTACTTTGCCCGCCCGGAAAAGAAGGCATATGATCAGCGTGCACGTTCCCTGCTCCTAAAATACCATATGGAGCGGAGAGAGTTGCTCGATGGCCCCAATTCAAAGAGATTTGGTTCATAGTTGGGCGTAATGGGTACAGATTCCCGATATATGGGTTGATTGTAGAGGGGGGAATAGGGTCTGGATCCTCAGGATCTACCAAGTTCATGGGCTCAGGCTCCTCTTTAATTATGGTGAAGCCAGAACCATGATCAGAGGCTTTATCAATAGTTGGAACATCCGTAGGGTGTTTCGGTAGAGGGGGATGCATCATCCCTTGTCCTACAGGGAAGGAAGGCATACGCTCAAGATGCATATTCCCTGTAGTTGAAGGACCGTGTGAAGCAGAGACAGTTGTTTGATGACCCGAATTGGAAAACATTTGATTCGTGCTAGGGAATGGCTGGTGCATATGCGCAGCATACGGGTTTCCCTGCAGCGAAGGTGCAATATGATTAGTATGGTGGCCCGAGCTGCTTCCGTGGAAAGGAGCAGGGGCTTGAAACATGTGCTGGTATGCTGCAGATGCAATATTAAAAGTGGCATCGATAAAATTTCCGGGATCCACACCTGGTTGCATGGGGTGAACCGAGTATCCCAAGGCCCCATGAGCCGAGGGATGCTCAACCCTCATAGTCATTTGCACAGAAGAGCCTGTAGATCCTGTTGGCACCAGTCCTTTCATTGTGCGGGAAGGATCCTCTACCGACAAGGGCCCAGGTAGGGATTGTGCCGTGTCTTGTGCATCAAATTGAAGTGAAAGCATCGACGAGGCACCTGTTGGAATCGGGTTTTGGGCGTTCAGCGGTTCAGGTTTCGCACTCGTTGGTACGGGAGAGTTTGGGGGGCCCATTCGCACGGATCTATTCACTGCTCTTGAATGAACATCCTTCGAAGTCTGCAAAGGTACAGATGTGAAGAGATTTGGTTTGTGGAATTGAGGTGTAGATGTTGGTGGATGTACGTCACCAACGGGATGAAGTGCTTCGTTAGGCGCTGAAGGTGGTACAAGCTTTGTAGCCATTGGTAAGGAGCCCATAATATTCGTTAATGCTGATATGGCGCTCGCCTCTTTTGAACGAGTTTCCGTCGGCGAACGCTCAGGGAGGGACTTGCGAAAATCGGGGTTCCGAAATTTGAACGTGAGCTTTGGTAAATCTTTAGTTCCGATCGATGTCTCCAAATTTTGAGATTCTTGCAATGACGGAGGGGTTGTGGCACTATTCTTATTTTCAGGCGATTTGTATCGTCGTCTGGGTCTGGGCTTGGTTTTCTCGGCAGATAGTTGGGCTACGGGTGCCTCTGGCGCCACAAAAGGGCTGGGAGGCCGAGGAATGTCAATCACAGACCATTTATCCACGTCGGATTGTTGAGGCCTTGGACAAACAAACGTTCGTGTTCTAGAAAGGAGTAAAGGCTAAGCCTTTGAACACAAAATTGGGGAGACAACATACGTGATCAAATCCAGAAACAGTGGGCCTTTGCTATCCTGCCGGTCAACTTGAAAGCAGGAGTTAGCTTCTTCGAGCAGCAGCAGAGGAGTTTCATATAGTTCCCATGAGATCCCGTTGAAACACCTGGTGCCGGTCATCTCTGGTAGCATGGCAAGTAACTCTTCTCTGTTCTGCAATAAAAGTGAGAATTATTGAACATATCGTTAGAGAGATGAAAGACTGACATTAGTCCATATTCGAGGTCTGAGGGTAGTTTCTAGAACCGGCGATTCTTCAGCCGTTGCTGAAGGGCCTGGTTGCGTGGGCGGGAGTGCTAAAACATTCCACTGTACAGACTGGAGAATTGTAGGTCGTTTTCCTGTTGCATGGCTGAGATTATTGAATAATATGCGAGGAATGTACAACTTTACCTGTCTTTCCCGAAGAGAGAGCTTTGATCTTGACTTTCACTTTTTTGACTGTCGCGGGCTTGACCTTCTTGGGAGATTTCTCGACCACCTTTGCGCGCTTAGAAGGGCCCGGTTCAGTTAGATCGACGTCCTCCCTTGCACGCTTTTCCCCTGACAGCATTTTCAGGATATATCATATCTATAACTATAATTGCACGATACTCGTACCGTTTGCCTTGACGCTCATTTCATTGTCCGTTATGAAAAGGGGGATGATGTATTCAACATCAGCGAGTTCAATTGCCATAGCATCCTCACGGACTCTCATTTCCATCATGGCATCGACATCTTCCTGTCGCATCTTTTCCTTACCTTTGAACAACGGGGAATAAGAAATTATACAGTCCGAATATAATACAGAACCCTCACCTTTCAACGAACTTTTGACCACTGGAGGATCCGAAGGTCGAGGGAAGGGTCGTGGCTTCCTACTGACGACAATAGCTTGCTGACTGGTATCATCGGTATCATCTGGTCCATGATTTTTCGTCTTACGCGGGCGCTTGTTACCTCAGAGAAGGGAAATGGTTTATTTGAAGGCATAAAATCAGGATAATATATTCCCTTACTCGCAGAAACGGATTTCACGACTGGAAGCTGTGAAGTTGAAGCGATAGGTTGCGTAGCCTCGGCGTCCTCTGAAGTGTTTGGAAGGTCGAAATTCCCTGGATTTGTTTAGTTAAGCCATGCCATAAAATTGAATATACATTCCCTCACTTTTGGGGGCCCGTTTCACCACTCTGATCGCTGGTAACTGCGAAGTTGAAGCAACAGGTTCAACTTGCGTAGCTCCTGCACTCTCCGCATTCGTTAGAGGGTTGATGATAACTTCGTTTTTACGAGGTCTTCCGCGTTTTTTCCCTTAAAACGTTTCCAAGATATATGACAGTAGACTCTTCGACGTCTCACAATGTTCGTACCTGCAGAAGGCCCAGCTACGTCGTCGTCGCGTCAACAAGTTGTCGATTTCTGGGCTTAGTTTCGGTGGCCGCGTCGCTGGCTTTCTTGGCCTGTCGAGTTATAGGCATCCTAGGGACTGAAAGTCAAGATGTTACGAGCAATCGATTTCGGCCATGCAAAAAGTGGACTGAGAAAGTGTAAAGCAAATAATCAGAATTTGTGCGGAACATAAAGACGCGGAAAGCTTATGAGAATGTTGGAACTCCGATCAACCGTCCACTCTTTCTCTCCACGACGTCGATGAACGAACGATGCCCATCTGTACTTCGTGTACCCAAATAATACCCTATCTCTATACCGTATATGAATCGGAATACAATCTTCGTCTGGAACAATGCGTTCGTCTTCAATTGCACTCAGAATGTGGCACAGTGAAATGACGCATGTGCATGAAGTAGCCCAACTGCCACGAATTTGTTGATCCCTATGTCGAACACGACTCCTTGACTATACTGCTGGATTTGATCTTGTTGAAGCTTGGCGTATATCGACACCTCTTGTATAACAGAGGGACAGAGCCACGAAGACTTCAAGGAAAGAGCAAAGCGGCGAACAGCAACGAAGCGAAGGAGGAATTAGAAACCGCGCTTACGCGAAATAAATCGCAAAAGGAGCTGGTTCGTGGTTTTTTGTCTCACTGACAAGTGGTCCTGATTGTGCGTTGCCGTTAGGGTCGTTGGTTGCTTTTATTCAAACTCGGAACTGCCCTCATTTTTACGGATGCATGTGAGCTTACAGCTCATATTCTATAAAATCTGTGATGTCTAAATCCCTCACAGTCATTAGATCGAGCTATCTAAGTGAATTTCGACACTTCCGTCCTGCCGTTCAAATCTGACAACGCGCAGATAGCGATAGAATTTCGGAGACAACCCGGTGGACGAAGCAAACGGTTTTGGCCTTCCTGCGCATCTTTTTCGGGACAGCAGCGGGTACGATTTGCTTCACCAAGTACATAGCTATTGCTAAGTTTGAAACTGCAGAAACCCCTGCATTTCATGGCGGAATCACGCTCTCATGTTACCTCGCAATAAAGCTGATGACGCTCTTCCACTCCTGGTTTCCTTCGAAGTCCGCATCGACTTCGAACATCCGTCAGGAATTTCGGTACGAGCAGCAATTATATCATTACTTAAGAAACTAACCAACGCCTATAGCCTTTCCATGATATCATTCAGCCTGTTCTACTCGTCAATCACGAAACTCTTTCTTTTATTTCTCCTCACCATCTGGCTACCCACTGGTGCATCGACCCAATCTAAGGAATACACCCACCATCCTCTTCCTGAATGGGCAACCTTTATTTCCAACAATAGTAGTTTTGTGATGGAAGCTTTGAAGATTCTGGACGATGAAGCAGATCGCGAATGGATTGTTCGCAACATCTTGGGAGGTATGTCAGCGGGGTTTGGGCTTCGTGGTCAGTCACCTTCATTATCTGGTTGATAGTTTGCATTGATTTCTTGTTAGTTATATTGGACATACACCCGATCTTCACCACCCTGATCATTCTGGCCGGATGGGCAGCGAAGACCGCCGTCGCAGCTCTTTTGAGTGGATGGGTAGGTGGAAGCGAAAGCAATCGAGACGCTTGGCTTGCATACAGTATCCCATAAGTATGTATTCTAATTAATTTACATTCGTGCGTTATAAAACACAGGAAACTTTCGTCGCCGATAATTAATAGCAACGATAAGGCGAGAGAATTACAGGTGCCATGCTAATTTTATCAAATCAGCTCCACGCTCTCCGAAGACATAGGCCACGAATTGGGTATGGGCAGCAGGTAACCTTGGCTGTTTATATAAAAAGAGCAGAAAATCATCAGTCAGCCTGTAGCACCGAAGAAAACAAGAGCGAGGCACGTACTACCACCGAATTATCAATAATCCTTAGCCCAACCACGCCTTTCACTCTCAAATCCGGATCTACGACCCCATATCCCGAGTTCTTGGGCGACATTGTAGCAGTGCCAACAGGATGGAAGAGGCTGCTAGCGATCGAACGTACATATGCATCGATTTCATCGTGAGTCGTCGCATTGCTGACGGGACTGAGGGTGTAGTTCGCCCATGCGGGTGCAGCTACGAACCGATGCGCTGTGCGGACAGACTCCCGGAGACCTTGGACATCCCATTCGGTGGAGAGGAAGTTGGGGTCGATGACAGGTGGATCAAATGGGTTCGCTGAGTTGATGGTAACAGTGCCTCCTGAAAATTTCAGGGAAGAGTCAGTTGGGAATGAGCAGGAGTTTCGTAACGGGGAATACAAACGAGAGGTAGGCGTCAAAAAGACCACGCCCACAGAGAGGAAGTGGCCGCTCGTTGGGAAAGGGGGACGTATCATTCCATTCTATAATAGTATTGTGGTCAGTGGCGTTGGCTTTTTTTGGTATGACGAAAACAACGTACAGATATCAGCAGCTCAACATGTGGCGTAGTGGGGCCGGCAGCTGGGTCCGGGAACGACTGCAGAATAGACGAATTCTCCTGGAAGCGGACCCATCCCAGGTTATTGAAAGCACCAGTCGCTAGCACCCCAGAACGCGTTTTCTTCCACTGCTCGACCAGCGCATCCGTAGCCGCCGTACTCGCCGAGAAAACCTCAAACGTATTATTGGAATTGACGTTCCACTGGTTGGACGCTAGCAGGTGGTCGGATAGGTTCCTGCCGACAGAGGGGTTATTTACGAGCGTCTTGATTCCCAACTTGGAGAGCGTCGCTTTGTCGCCGATGCCTGAATGGAGGAGGATCTGTGGCGAGTTCACGGCGCCTGCTGAGAGGATAACCTCTCGGCGGGCCGTGGCTCGTGTGAGAGCTCCAGATGCGGATTTGAATTCGACAGTTTGCAAAACAGGTTGGCCGTGGACGGTGCCGGTGCTCAACACCCGAGAAACGCGCGCGTGGAGGAGGACATTGAGGTTTCGTCTCTTGATGAATTGTGGGCCGAGATATGATGTCGCAGAGCTGCTTCTTGCGCCATCCTTGATGGTGTATTGAGTGAAGCCTATACCGAACAACAAATGTTAGCTTTGTATTGATTGACCTTTTATACTTAAATAGGCTTACCAACACCAATGGGCGACCCAGAATTATAGTCGACGTTGAACGGAAATTCAGGAAGCTGCTGTGTAGTCTCCACAACGCGCGCATCGATCGGCTCTTGGAACCCATATAAACTAACAGAGTTGATTCCGTGAAACCCATGCACGCTAGGGTCGAACTGACCTGTTGTATTATGGTGATCAGCAGGCGGGGTAATGATCTCGTTCTGCCCAAATAACGTTAACGATCACGATAACGGTTGAAGAACAAAAAAGCGGACAAGCATACCCTCCGGAAGAAAGGCGTCATCGCGTCCCATCCCCATCCTGGATCCCCAGAAAGCGCCGCATAACGATCGAAGTCCTCCTTGCTTCCGCGTGTATACGCCAGATAATCTGTGCATCAGAAAAAGCGTTGGCGCGTATGCATAATAAGTTCATGATGCCTATCCGCCGTACAAATGGGAAAACGGGACTCACTGACAGAGCTGCTGCCGCCTATCACGAAACCTCTCGGATACGAAATAGCCCGATTATCTAGGTTGGGTTGGGGGATGGTGGTGTAGTTCCAGTCAACGCTAGTTCCAGGCGTTGCGCGCGTATCGAAGAAGGGAATGCTGATGTTCAGAATCCCGGCGTCTCTGCAAAGGAAGACATAGTTAGCTCTTGCTTTGTAAAGTGGAACGAAGGAGCCTTACGATCCACCAGCTTCAAGCACCAGGACAGAGACATTGGGGTTTTCACTGAGACGGTTCGCGACGACATTTCCTGCTGTACCACCTAATGAAATATCAGTCAACATCTTGCGTCGAACGGAATAAGACAGCATACACGAACCTCCGACGACGATAAAGTCGTACTCGAGACCTGGCAAGTCCTTAACCTGCGTAAAGAACCTGGCCAACGAAGCCTGGACATAAAGGCCCGCAAACAAGATCAAACTCCGAGACCACATCCTGGTACGAGTCGCACTATTCAGACAGCGCACACCAACTACCGTTTTATAGCACCATCCCAAGACGTTCAATCTATTTTTACGTCCAAGGAAAAAGATAATCATAGCGCTGTCAATGATGAGATGCTAGATCAGTGATATGACGGCAAGACGAGATAGATTATAGCACATACCCCCACACCCAGATCAAAGTTTACAGGCGCCGCCTACCCACATGCAGCATCGATATCCCCTGTACGGTTAGGTTGGAAAGGCGAGTTGAAGGCCGAGCGCTGCCCGAGGTTCTTAACGGCGAGATGGGGTGGTTTTTGTCAGCAAGATGGATACTGATGGATAGCCTGAGAGCGCGTATATCTGAAGGACCCATGTTTCGCGCCGGCCCTGCGACGAGGGATGTCTACGCTGTTCAGTGTTGAAAGGTGTCAGGAAAAAAGGAAGCCTTCGGAAGAGCGGTTGCACGTCCGCCTTTCATTTTTTGCCCATATTCTGCGCACTATTCTGCGGGCGGAGATATCGTATACGTTCAGGTTTGCAGAGCATTTCACACCAGCGTCATTGATAGGATTGATACGCAGATTCGGGCCGCAGAAGGTCATCGAGGGGCGAGTAAGGGAGGAGTAAGGAAGAGCAGTTTTGTCGGGGGGAAAATGACTTGAATAAGGTGGGGGCCTCGCAGACGTTCAGGCTCGCTGGCGTTCCGTTTGAGTGTAAAGAGCAAGGGAGGAGCACTCAGAGCCGTTTCGCAAACCCAAAACCACAATATGTTCGGTGTGAGAACAAGCGAGAATGTAACGGTGTCATGAGCCCGTTTGTCGAGATTAGACATTGACAAGTGGGTTGACAGCCAGAGCCGTCACGAATGTCTGATTGAAATTTTGGATACCCTGCTGAGAAAGCCGGGAGATCACGGTCATCCAACAAGTCGGAGTAGCTCCTATGAACTAGAAGCATGTAAGACTGAACTTCTTCTGCGCACTCAGAGGACGATATTTTGGTAGCATGACCACGAGTCTCGCATGGCTGTTGGTAGGGCCTCGAACCCCTAGGAGATTGCGTGCTCGATATTGGGCATAAGCGCTATAAACGACTGAGGTGCCAAATAAGTCGAATCATGGGATTGTCAAGTAATTATCTTTATTCCTTCAACGATGATACTGATAAACCCGTATCCATGATAGCCTGACCTAGTACAACTTTAGAAACGTCTTCAGTCGGATTGGGCAGAGTAGAGAAAGGCGGTCAGTAAGGCAGTACGCACCTATTATTATCGAAAAATACGCTTCTATGCGCACTTCCGAACACTTCAAGGCCGCCTAGGCAGCTCCAATTGCTCAGGACCAAAGCTATCAGGCAATAGCTCCCCAAGCGTTGTTTCCTTAACTCCTCCTTCTGTGTACCCAGGCTTCGCCTCCTCGCCTGGCTTCAGTTCCTGTGGGTAATTGCCTGGGACGAGCAGGATTGGCATATCGAGCGCACAGAACTCGCGAATTACCTGGCGACAGATCCCACATGGCGATATCGCAGACTCGACATTTCTGTGTAGCAACAAGAGCAGAGAAAAGAAAAGTCAGTGGGACAGCTCGAATGGTAAATGAAAGAATGCGTCCCCGAGGAGGAGAAGAAGAGTGAATAGACGAGGGAGAAAATGTGACGAACGTTACCACAGCCAGCCCGATAAAGGAGCGAATGCCCTCGCTCTGCAGACGGAGAAGTGTTCATTCGAGAGTTATGTTCTCTGAAATCATATGGCGCTTACAGCAGCTTTGACGATGGCGGTGCGCTCTGCGCATATCGTGCCACCTGGGTTCGGTTCACGGTGAATTTGAAGTCTCATGGGAGAGCACGCAATCCGTACACACCATACGACGCGTTCTCGATGTTAGCACCCTTGATAATCTTGCCGTCGGGGGTAAGCAATGCAGCGCCGACGGGGAATTTGGCGTATGGCGTATAAGCCCCTTTCTTAGCTTTGGACGAGCTCCATTACAACTTGATAGAGATTAAGAGCGTTCGACGAATGTCACCTTCGAAAGCGCCCTGTATCAACCTCTCCCGGTCCTCAACTGACAGGGTCCACGCACGAGCCGACATAATAGAGAATATACAAGCTGAGGTCGAGCTGAGCTTGTGGTTGTGGTGGTTGAGATCAAGATTCAGAGACGCGGCGAGCGTGGGCGAAATGCCGAATTCTGATTGGCTGCTGATCTCACCCTGTCGACTGAACAAAATACAAAACTCTGTTGATGTGGTTCCAAAAATACGTTCATAAGTACCGCAGCAGCGGAAACATCAAACAAACAATCCCCTCGCCTTTTACTAGGGGATTCCGTGATGCTTCCGCATCCAATGCTGCAATACAATCTTTGGAAACCCTCTTCCTTCGGAAGTACGATACATTTGTATCAAGCGCTCTTTCTTTTGTTACTTGTTTTTTTTTTTTTTTTTTTTGTTTTTGCAAAATCTACAATGTCAACGAACTTCGAAGTTGAAACTTGAAACTGGAACGGGCATGCTGCTTCCTGCTCGTAGTCTGTAGATATCTTGGCACATTTTTTGTAGCAGACGCCTCTGTTAAATGTTTATCAACCTCAACTTTATCACTCTTCAGATTATACAACTTCTAACTTTCATCGCGCAAAAATACGAAGTGGGGAAGATAATAGTGATTACTATAAGTTACAAGTACGAAAGAATTTCCATGATAAATAACATCTGACGGTATCCGACTCTCCGTAGGTCCAGCATTTAGCAGCAGATACACTCTATGTATCTCTAACGAAGTATACGGAAAGGGTGCGCTCAGAGCACGCCCAAGCCCAACAGACCCAGCCCAGGGATGCCGTAGTTCACAGCGGCCAGGAGCATGAGCAGGGGCACGAGCGAGAGGATAAAGAAATGGTTCCGCGACGAGGTATCCGTCGCCGACCACCAGCGCAGCTCCGACCACAGCAGGGGGCCGAACACGACGCATGCGGTCCAGAACTATACATTCCATTCCACGTCAATCAGCAAGGGAGGTTGGAAGGGATGTATGGAGATGGGACGTACCACTCTGACACTCTTCACGAGGAGCGCAGGATACTGGAGCACGCCCGGCGTTTCGTAGACCGGCTTGATGCCGTTCCCGTTGGCTTTGGGGGGCGGAGAGACGAGTTGGGGTTGGGTGAACATGACGTAGATGGAGTAGAAGGCGACGGAGAAGAAGTGGTATGCGAGGAGGGCGGGTGAGGGTGCGATCCTAGGATGCAAAGTTAGCATGAGGAGTTGGATAGTAAATTATGCACGTACCCTGAGAGAAGAGAGACGGGGCCGGTGATGCAGTCGTTTCCGCGCTCGAAGTACTTGAAGCAACCTGTCCGTAGGACTTGCAATTCTTCACCTGCGATCACAAAAATTAGTTTAAAGCACAAAAATAAAATGCGAAGTCAGCTTACCGTCTGCACCGAACAAATCATACAGAGCTACACTTAGAATATTAATCGTCGACGCAAGAGGTTTGCGATCCCAATGCCAACGATGCAGCGCCTTCTTCACCTGCTTCCAATCCCTGAAGTCTTCCACCGAGCCGAGTAAATCGCGCAGCACCACCACATCGTTGAACGCCACGGTCATACCGCCGCCCGTGAGGGGATGGCGCATATTCCACGAGTCGCCAACGAGGATCGCGCCCTCCTTCGTCTGCGCGGTGCCCTGCTCGATCGGCGGGAGGAAGGAGTTAGGCATCCGCCGGAGACGGTCTTTGTCGAGGGCCTTTTGGATGGGGAGGTGCAGGGCTGAGGGGAGTTGGGGAACGATGTTTTGGAGGATGTAGGCCTAGAAAGTAAATTATTAGAATTTGGTAGTTGATAAACGAGGGGCGGGAGGAAAATACGCACATTGAGGTCGGAGGGGAGGGGTTGCTTGACGTCGACGAGCATGCGGGTATCGTGCTCGGAGATTTGGTATAATAGCACGGGTCCGAATCCCTTGACGAGAGCGACCGTGCCATGGTTGGGTATAGGGAGGCGAGCGTCCTCGAGGATGACGCCGATGAAGTGACTCTTGGTCTCCGGCTTCACCGCCGACGCACCCATAACTGAACTCCTGAAATTCGAGAAGCACCCATCGGCGACAATCACCAGGCCCGCGTAGAGCGTTTCTTTTGGGCCGTCAGTACCATCCGCCTTTTTTTTCGAGATGTTGACGCCCACGACAGTCCCGGTGTAATCCCTCTCCATGAGGCCCGTCACCGTCGCTTCAATCAGCTCGACGCCCTTCGCCACACGCGCCGCCTCCCTCAGCTTCGTGATAAACCTCCCGTGGTGGAAACTCCGGCCTTCATAGGAGCCAGGATACGGGATGTGCACCGACTTCCCGCCGTCCACTACGCAGTAGCCATTGACAGTGACAGCATCGATGCCCTCCAGTGTGGATTCGAGCCCGAGGCGCTTGAGCGCCATCACCCCACCGGGTTGGAGCAGCTCGCCGACGATGCGGTCGGGCTCCGCGAGCGAGCGTTCCACGACGCCGATCCGCAGAGGCGTTGCGCGCGGCAGCGTCGAGAGGGCGTGCGCGAGAGAGCACCCCACGACACCGGCGCCGACAATGATGATATCGTAGTTCGGAGGGGCGTTGGCCATGGTATTACGGAGGATATGTCGGTGGGAGAATGGTGCTGTGGTGGCCCAAGTCGCGTCAATGAAATATGACATTCCAAATCGGCCCACTTCTTCATTCGGCAAATGCCGTGCCGCCTCGATCGCGTTGAAGTCAACGGCGCACAGTCTGGACGGCGACGGGAACGCTGTGACCTGTCTGGCCACCGTTTTTGTCAGTCGAGGTTCGGATAGTCAACTACACTAATGATTTTATGGGTTGGACGATGGATGGAAAAGAAAAGAAATGACCAGACAACTTCTGATCTTTGTTTATTTCTGAAGACGAGGTGGAGACAAGGCGATAAAAATTGTATGCCTCGGTTTCTTCTGTAGATAAAAGTGTTGAACATACGACTATTCACATTACAGTAGACGCCGTTCCGGTCTTCCCAAAGAACGTGAAAAGAGTGGTTCAGACTTTCCAAATTCACAGTAGTCACTGCGTCAAAACTTAAAAAGGTCAGCTCGGCGCCAGTGCGCCACCGTCTAGAGACTAGTATCTACGCCGTATGGTCTACCGCCCATGAAGTCCACCGATGCCAAAAGTAAAATAAATATTGAGATCCGTAGATCTACCACTCCGGGAAAGCGTGTCATCCTTGTGCAGGGGCCATGCTAATCTTCTCTGTATCGTTCCAATTTTTTCGTATGTCACCCCGAAGGGGACATCATGTTGCGCTAAATTTAGAAGGACATCAACAGAGTTTTGTATTTTGTTCAGTCGACAGGGTGAAGTCACGTGTGGTCTTGGGATTTGGAATCGTCTCTCGCTTCAACTTGTAACTTCAACTTGGTCTTTACTCTCTTTTATTCGAACTACCTGTAAAGTTAGTCTCACTACAAAATATATGTTATGGTGAGTGATTTTTTATACTAAAAATTTAACCGCTAAATTTACGGCAGGCACCATTTGCTACCCCATTCACAGATGTGCTCTACACGAACTTCGTTCCTTCATCCGAGGACAGAGATCTGATCAAAGCTCTCCTAGTAGCACCCCAGAGCAGACTAAAAACATTAAACGACAAGATATCTGAGATCGAACAGATGTTGGACACCTTGAATCAGGAAAGAGATACGCTGGACACCGCCATACAGGCGCACACGAATCTACTCTCCCCCCTGCGCAACTTGCCCGACGATCTACTCAGAGAGATATTCTGCGCCTGTCTTCCGGATAGCCACAATGCCATTATGAGCTGCGACGAGGTGCCTCTTCTGCTTGGCCTTGTGTGCAGTCGCTGGAGGATGTTAGCATACAGCACACCCAGGTTATGGGCCAGCCTTCACATCCCCCTTCCATTACGACGCTTGCCGCCGACATGGGGAGCTGCGCTAGTTGATGAAGTCTTCGATAATCAAGTCCAGAAACACTGCATTGCCATACGGGAATGGCTCAGTCGTTCTGGAACGTGCCCTCTTTCTCTTTCGTGCCATCCGTCTTTTACGTCGAGTCCTGACGACGTCGGCTCTGAAGCAAAACATGAACATCAGCAATATCTCGCTACCATGCTATCTTTCTCAAATCGCTGGCATAGCTTTGAAATGACCGTCCCATCTGAAAATCTGCCTATCAGTATAACATCCATATCAACATCATCCGTCCCCATCCTAACTCATCTTCGTCTCAAGATCTCTCCAGATCTCCCTAAATCAGAGAGCGCAAAATGGACAACCTGTGGATTATTATATGCACCGCGACTTCGTACTTTGGAGATCAACCCAATGGCCTTCCCATTAAGCTCTGTGTCCAGCGACTGGTCTCACCTTACCTCACTTACCCTGGCCCATCTTAACCGCTTGCCGTCCTCCAGAAGAAATTATGCCACCATCGATGAAGTGCATCGTATTCTCAGCAGGTGTCCCAGACTGATCCATTGCACCTTGGATATTTATAGTACTTATGAACCCAGCATGGTGGAGGCCGGACCAGTATCCCTTCCATTCCTCAAATCGCTAAGCATCGCTGAATCTGCTACGTCGCAGAATCCTTCTCTCTCCCCACTATTTGACTGCTTCACCGATATTTCTGCACTCCGCAGCGTATCATATCGCAACATGCTGCGGGGTCAATTCAGCGGAGACTCCTTGATCAGTCTCCTTAGGCGTACCAATGAGCAGATCACTCACCTTTCCACTACATTCGCGGCTTTTAAGGCGACCGAGCTTCATACCATATTCAGCCTCGTCCCAAATCTAACGTATTTGTTCGACGAGCATCACCACACCTATATCAGAAATCTTAACACTGCTGAACGACCGTTCTCTCTCGAACCCTTGGCGTCATACATGAATCACGAAATCCCTTGTCCCTGCCTGCGGGTGATACATATCAATAATGCAGCCGACCTTAGTGATGCGATCCTCTTGTCCTTTCTACGGCGCAGGCTGGATGTTACGAGTTCTTGTGATCCCCAGCCGCTCAGAGAGGTTTGTGTTGTGTTTCAGCGGCCAATTGAAATTGACATTCGCGCTGAGCTTTCGGATTATATCGATAAGGGAGCTTTGAAGTTGAACATTTCATATACGCTCGCACTCCCGGTTCATGAATTCGTCGCCCCTCGTAGTGGCATATGGGAGAGGTGTAACTATCCAAATCTTATTACTTAAGGGCTGTAGTAGTTAGCTTACTGTGACTGACTAACTAACCAAAAGACCTCTTCTAAGTACAAGTACAGTATCATGTTCTGAAAACACTCTGTGTTGAACTGAGTACAATACGTGGAATACATCTCACAGAATACTCAATTGAAATTATATGTTCACCCACTGATCCAGTAGTTCATTCAGATGTTCTTCGTCCTCCTCTTCTGGCGCTTCCATGTCAGAGTCCTCTTGTACTTCAGGAGGTTGGCGCGCCTGTGTGCTTTGGTGGGCCGCCAAATCCGCCAAGTGACTCGCAAGCCGAGGGTCACTGAGCGAGCTGTGGTTCTCTACTAGATCCGACTCGTCAACTCCTTCGAGGGGCATCGGCATCGTCTCCGAGTCGTTCTCCGACTCGTCGTCGTGGTCAGAATCTCCATCCATCGATGCATCCGACGAGTCTGCGTCCTGCGTCCATATAGTCTGCCATACGACCTGTTGGCGGGGTATTCCTGCCTGATCGAGAAAAGCCCAATCCTTGTTGGAAAGGGATTTGTGCGTCCCAGCCACGATGACGATAAAGGGGCTCCGTATGTATGCCTTACGGCGTTCGAGCATGTGGACAAACGCTCGGGTGGAAAAGCCGTTGCAGTCGAAGATGTGTAGCTGGTCCCAATTCGACCTCTGCTCGGTGGCCTCCCACATCTCAATCATGAGGTCAAAGACATTGTCGGTGAGTTCAGGACAATCGCGAATGGTGACATTACTCCCAATCCACCGGTGAAAGAAGTACATAAGGTCGCATTCTTTCATGTTTGACAGTTCGACGATGTTGAGATTTAATGGGGAAAAATCGCGTTCTCTGGACAGGTCGCAGTGGTTTATGACGACGCGACGGGGCCGAAGCAAGGCCGCCTCTATGATCAAACTGGAATCGACATTCGTGAAGCGCAGTTCGCGGCCATCTGTGAAAGGGGTGGTCGCATGTCCCACACGATGGTGATGAATCGGAGCAGGCGCAAACTGCACGTTTACGAACGTCACAATCTGCTGCGAAGTGGTCATCATTAGGTTATAGAGGGCGCCGGGGCACGATAGATCGAATGATCCAGGTTTTTCAACCTCTGGGTGCCTGTGAAGGTCGGCTCTGTAGTTTTGAACTTCGAGGAAGTGGCAAGATAGAGAGTTCGGCATATACAGCAGCGCCAATAGGAAGTTCCGTCCATTTAGCACCAGTTTGTTCAGAGGGATTCTTTTGCCTCCGGAATGGAAGTTGGTGGATGAGCCAATGGTCGATAGATAATGGCGGAATTCGTCGTTCATCTGAAGATTCTGAACTACTTCCTCCGATGGGTCGTGCGTTTTCCGACTGTTAAGTTGGAGTGATTTCAGACCTTTCGGTCTGAGCGTCATGGCACGCAGGTCTTTGATTAGACAAGGCAACGATGTCGCATATTCGACATCATAATTGATGACGATACATCGATGGAAGTGAGGAGCAAGGGCCCTCGTGTATTGTTCAATGAGCGCGCGTTCACGTTGTTGGTATCCAACGTTACCAACCCAGACTTCGAGTGGCAAATTACGCGACCAGAGAAGATAATCTTCAAGAGCAGAAGGTGGGGTATGCACGCCTGGAGTTCTGGATACGATAATCCTAGTCCAAAATTCAGGCTGAAGCGAGAGCACGCCTCGCCACTGGTGGCACACCTGCGCCTGTGCATAGGGAAATATAGTATTTCGGGACTCGATGATATACCTTTCTTCGCAATCACATTCTGGTAGTTCCTTGTGGTGAACATAGTGCATAAATGGCAGCGGGTTACGTTTCGCCGCAGCGGAGAGGAGTTTGAAGATCCAGAGTAGCAGTTCTGGAGGAAGTGAGTTTATACCGGTTCGATTTGGGGAGTGCTGCCAGTCTGGCGATTCTGCAGAAGAAAATGGCGTATCCTCAAGGCTTGGAACGAACAGTTTGTGCCCAAAAAGAGAGTGGTAAACTTCCTGACGAAAGGGAAGTGGTATTTGCTTCAGCACACCAATAGATCATCGAGAATGAGCCCATACCTCGTGATGCTGTCCTGCTCTCATCATATCGTAGTAGATACTGGTTGATACTTGCTGTTAACAGTCACTAGCCAATGTTCGAGGTTGACGTCTTCGCTGACGCTGGGAGGAGATTGCAGGTGATGTTAAGGAGATGATGGCCACTGAATCAAATCCAGATCAAGCCACAATGGCCGCTCCCTTTTGGCTAATTCAGGCTCCGCACCGTTCCTCCAATTAACCGATATAACTACAAATGCAGACAGAGGGTCCGATGGTCTTTAAATACAGAACCCGAATGCAAAGCATGCTCCCAAACATGTGTGCCCATAAACGTGTACAATAGCACAAGTGTCAAATCATACGGCATGACTTTTACCAAACAGCCTCCTAAACCGCATCCATATAAAAGTGAAAAACCTCTTCTCGCCGAAATCAGGCATCTCCTGCTCGTCTGATAATACGCCGGATGTATCGTTGGGGAATAGAATCGTCCGTCGGTGCTCCGTGAACGTCAGTTTGCCGAGAGGCAGGGGATGCGAGCTGGAGATGACCGTCGAAAAGATGTAGTCTCGCGAAGATGATTTGGAGGAATAGCCGCCATCGACACCGTTACGAGTGATTTGATCAACCCAAGCGTCCATCGCTTCTCCGTTCTCTCGTAGACGGCCCCACACGGCGCTGTACATTCCTGTCCAATAAATGCCATAACCAATTTCCATCCGTTGCAACTTAGGATGTCGACTCGCAAACTTCTCCGTAAAACAGGCAGCTTCGTGTTCTTGTCGTGCAAGATCAAGCCTGGGGCTGCCCAGTCGCGTCGATAGCTTAACGTATCTAACATTCGGTGGCAACGTCACTTTGTCCAGCATCGTGTATAGCGCCTGGTAAATGGTGGGATGCATTAATATCATGTTCATAAGATGCAGAGCAGGGTACTACGCACCGTAACGGCCGGCGACGGCCTGATCGAATGCGTTAGCGGCATGTCCTTCGGTGAGCTATCCTGCGATTGGATAATGATGCTCTCCAACCGGATGAAGGGAGCAAAAGCCTCCAAGAGGTCATGTGTGATATCGACAACTGCGACTTGTAAAGAACGAAGGCTATCAACGGTACCCGTCTCCGCAAGGTTGGATAGTGATGCAACGAGAGCATCGGGATCACAGAGGGCCGGCGAGTCATCGAATCCCCAAAGCACAACATTTTGTAGTGGCTGTCGGGAGAACTGTATGATATGGCTGTATGGACCCTCGTACTTGGTCAACGCGGGGAGCGTTGTCGCTGGCAGACTGTCGATTACGGCATCTCGCGATCGTTCATCGGATGAAGGTGGGAAAATACAGAGTGATTCTAGAGCAGGGCAATGTTCGAGGGTAGGTATGAAACTTGGATCAGTAACGGATGTAAAGGGTATTTTGAGCGTTCGCAAGCCATACGTCATCTGGGAAAGGACGGAGTAGAGGTGGTGGGCGGTATCGGCCCTCGGGACGGATATAGTTTGAATGACGTCCGGCTGGATGACATGGTGCAGTGCGATTTCACTGACACCAGAGGACCGCTCCTCGTGGATTGATACGTGGTTGGTCACCCGACCCTCCCATGGCCATTGGTCTAAATCAAGGTGCACTATAGAGGGTAAGGGTGAGGAGATTGAGAGGGGAATGGTCGAAGAGTTCAGCCACAATTTCTTGATAGACAGTGACTGGAGAGCACTCCACCACTCCGGCGTAATATCAATGCAATGCCAGGAGAGTGTCGATAGATTCGGAAATAGGGAAAGGGCCTCGAGCACGGTGTCGATAATCAGGCTTGGCTCCAAATCATCTTGCTGATTCCGTACCGGGAATCCCGACCGTGTGTAGGGTGATATCCAACAGTGTCGGACTCCATGAACGATATGCGGCAACTTGAAGTATTCCAGCCGCTCTTTACAGCGCTCGAGATAGTTGCGCGGACGAAGGATGGGCCTCTCGGCGTTATACGAGAGAAGAAAAGGTGATACATCCAGGACCGAGAATAAAAGCGGCTGCGCCAAGTAACGAAACATAGCGCATGTTAACGATGCCGATCGTAGGTCGTGTGGTTTGAGATATGGGAACACTAGCAGCCATATCTCAGGGAATAAAACGGGATGGGTATATGAAGGTTGGACGATGGTAGCTGTGCTCTTTGACGAGAGTCGGCTGTTGGGTCTTGAGATGGTGGGGGTAATGATGGAAGACATGTACTGTAAGGCCTCAGGTCTCGGAAGCACGCTAATTACACGAGCAGGACGGTCAATAGGGAAGGCAACTAGAGGACCAGGGTAGGATCTGGGAGTGCCGTGTCAATCAGGCAGGTCTTTTAAGCAAGCCTGTTGGAGCGGGGAAGAATCATAGAGGCCGAAGTGGACTCGTCGAATGGTGGTTAGGCTGACAGCCGGGATGCATGCGCCAATCTTGGAGTCGTTCCATGAAAAGCCGTGACGGAGGATGACAAAGCGATGTGATGCTTGTCGGGCACGTGCATATATCCAGACGATTGCCCGTCGCGACAGCCTCTCGATTCATGGATGGTCTGAGAGGATGGTCAGGATGTTGGAGGAACCCAGGAGGAACCCATTGACCACTAAAAAAAAAGTCGCTGACAATTTCAAGTCAAAAGTGTGGTAAATACGACTTCCTCTCCTTCATCGTCCATGGCCTGAGTATCGTCTCCCCATCCAAACAGGATAACTTGGACATCAAGTCCAAGTGCTACCGTCTTCGACGCGGTAAGACGCGGTAGCACCTGCTTGAAGTATTCTGACACCTTCACCTTGAACGCCTTCTGGTCGAACGTCCTCGCCTGCTCGACAACCATCGGCAGACTCAAGAATAGATCGACGGTGTAGAGCGCCGGATATTTCGGACTCGTGAGGAGAGAATCGATCAGGTGCCATCGGGAGGACTCGTGAAGTCCCGTGAAGAAATTGTCGTCGGGGAATATCTGCCAGGACGTTATCATGATGTCGAGTCTCTTCAGCGCAGGCGCTGGTGTCGGCGTGTCGAGGAGTGAGAATATATGCTGCACGTCCTCGTCAAAAGTCCGCACAGTCGTAATTTCCACTTCTTCGTCGGGCATCAGCACCGTATGCGTCAGTGCCAGATTCTGTAATTTCGTCATTTGGCCGAAATCGAATGGTTTGGGCGGTGGTGGGAAGCGTTCTGCTAGAATGTTAGTATCAGCATATATTTTGATATCGAATTTAAAAGCGTACCATAGAAATCCAGTTGAACAGCCTCGATAGAGGAAGCCGAGGCCTTCATTGCCTCCCATGTAATATTCATGTGCGTGATTGAGAAAATAGTCGACGTGAATGTTTTGAGGTGTTGGAGGTGGGAGAGATATCCGCCAGCGATGCCCTCAAGGCAGTCGGCGGGATTCATAGTAACGCATCCTAACGATGGTGGAGTTGGTGCACCTTTCTCTACATCGCCAGGAGAGTCGTTCTGCGCGGAGAACTCGGTGTGGGAGAGATGCAGGTGTTCCAGCTTCGTGTCGCATAGAAAGGTCGACGGAATACCGTATATATTTCCGATGTGAAGGAATGTGAGGTTGGGCGATTGAATTAAGCCGAAGATTGATTCTTGAAAAGGTGCGTTCAGCTCTGACCAGTCAACGAAGTCGATGCTGGTTGGCGGGCTGGAGCTCATGGCCAGCGAGAATTTCCGTACACCATAATCAGCCCCATGCAGAGCGTTAATGATTTTACAGAATACGCCCTCTTCGTCGCAAAGGAGTGTCGAATAATCTTTCACTGCATTCTCAGCAGTCGAATCTAACCATTCATGATGTCAGTGAATGAACAAAAAAAAAAGTCTTAAGAAAGAAAACGCACCTATAATAATCTCAAACGCTTTTATATAGGGCGCAATACCTATTCCGCACGAAGACTGCATCACCTCCAACAACGAACCAAGCCTCGCTGTCAACTTCTCCGGCGCCTGGTTAGAGAAACCAATTTGCCTGAAGAGATGTGTGCGGGCGCGGTGATAAAATGCTCTGCAAACGAGAGAACACGCGCGGAGGGTCGCTCTTGACTCTTCATTGAGGTCTTCTTGCAGTTTGTCCATGCAGAGGTCGACCAGCTCGCGAGGGAGGGAATGGAAGTGGGAGGTCATGGTGGCCGTACGCGATGAAGAATGTCAGCGCATGCATTGATCAGGCATTCGGTGGTATTTGGGCTTGCTTGCAAATTCTTCCAAGTTATGACTCGTAGTCACCGACTAGAAAAAAAAAGAATACAGCCCCAGGCAAAACCCAAGTATCTCATGCTCTGCTTCGCGATAATAGTATTGATGCTGTACATACATTGCATTGGTAGTAGGGAAATAAACAAAAATAATTATCGCATGAGCAACTAAATGCATTGTAACAACCCTCTCAGCTAGGACTGACGCTGAGGCGATTGCGATTGGGCACACTGAAGTGCAGGCAATGAGAACTTCCGACCATGCTTAAGATCCTGCTTTATAGCCTCCGCCAACCTCCGAGTTCGATTCCAGTCCATGTCCGCATCGCCATCCTCTAACACCGTCTTAAATGAAGGCAGTGTCCTCGCGGGCGCTAGCTTTCTCCCAGAACCAGCCATTAATGGCGGTGGCGGCCCAGATTTTCCAACTTCTGAGGAATTTTGGTTCGCTGTTGGTTCATCAAGGAGAAATGTCGAGATATCGACGCTCTTCTGTTTCTGCCTTTCTATACGAGCAAGTATCTTCTCTCTCTTTACTGGGTATGACATCGAGGCCCGTTCGGGGAAGACTTTGAAGAGTTGCTGTGCAATGTCTAGACGCTTGAGCTGCATCGCATCCCGCTCAGAAAGGGAAGGGTCTCCAAGACCCTTTTGAAGACCACGCTGCAGACTTCTGGACGATGATGACAAAGGGGGAGCAGAAATCGTCGGTTTAGAGGCTGGCAAGACCGTCATAGGCTTATGTTTGATGGGGGAAGCTTCGCTTGCGCTCATCGTGTTGCGGCGCGCCTTTTTGACAGTATTATGCAGAACAGCTTCGTCACCTTGCCTCGGTCGCTTCTTGGAAGATGGTATGGGGCTTTGTTCCCCAGCATGATCTCGAGGTTGATCTGAAGGTGTCCCCTTCCTCACTGATTGACGGAACGAAAGGGAGCTAACCTTGAGCAAACATTTCCCTGACACAGGCCCCAAAGTAGTGGAAGGGCCAGCATGCAAAATGGAAGGGAACACTAACGCGCGAGATGTGGTAGTATAAGATTTCTTCGATGTTGTAGGAGTCTGTGGGGGTATCCCAGAAGGCGAGCTAAGAAGACAGATAGGCGATGCAAGACTGTGTCCTGCAGATAAATTCGTCTGTCTAGCTGGCAACTTACTCGAAGAAGCTTTGGGAAGTTCGTCGAGTCCGCGCGGTGTGTTTTTGACCATTTTCGAGCTTCTTGGTGCGCTCGATTGCGGTTTAGGAAGTGAGCGCTGGGGTAATTGTACAGGTCGTACAGGCGAAGAATCCGGGGTCATACGGTTAAGCCTCCAAGCACCGTCGCCTCCAGGTACAGTGCGACCCTTGACTGGGGTTTTCTGACCGAAGATATCCCCAGCGATCTGAGCTTCTTGTTCCTCTTCAGAAGGCTGCGAAGACGCCCACCAAGTATTTTCCTTGTCATCGGAGGTCGCAAAGAGTATGTGCGCAGTCCTTCCACGCTCATCTTGACTGTCATAGTCTGAATCCTCGTCGCTGTCTCTAACATCGCGCCGATGAGCCACCTCTTTCCCCTTTTCTTCGCGAGAGGGAGCTACGTAATCAAGAAAGCGGCCATTGAATTTCTCTGGCTGCGGTTTTGATATCCCGAGGAGCTCGTTGATCATGTCATTGTCCTCCGATCCCAAGTAATTTCTGAGAATCGAAATTTTCTTGAGTAGTTTCCCGTGATCTGCCCAACGCTCGGCGACCTCTGAGGCACCTTCACCGATGAGGTTCTTCAAAGTTACGTCGCCATCTTCTAGAGTTCCTTCGTTGAGACGTTCATCGGGGTTTATACCGAGACGCTGTAACAGTGTGGCACTGGTCGAAGTTGATTGTTGCATTGAAGCATGTAGACATGGCGCGAACATGCGATCAAAATAAACCCAATCAAGGTTCTTTAGTCGAGGGTCAAGAGTGTTGGGCACGACGCGTTTGGGTCGAAAAATCTTCACGAATTCTTGAAGCTCCGGAAGAGTGGAATGTCGGAATAGAGGTACAAGCTATACAAGAGTTGAGTGGGCTAGATATGGAAGGGGAAAAGAAGTTTACTTACTAAATTGTTGATCACTTCGCCCGACCACAGTCGAGATTTGGTATCTTCAACATATTCATTCCATTTCGCTTTCTCCATATTCACCGGATTGACATATATAACCCGTTTACCCATGGAACTCGTAGCATTGCTAAAACCCGAATCGTTTTCGACAGCCACATAACCACAGCGATGAAAACGTTCGCAGGCATGGAATCGAGTGGAAGCGGGATCTGAGGTAGCGATGTGACCGAGGAAGGGGTCGGACAGAGACTGATAAATCGAGAATTTGTAACGATCAACGTGAATCTGGGTGATATTTAAGTTCGTAGATGCAGTGGCTGATAGAATTTGAGTTCACCCGTGACTGGAAGTGCGAAGCCACCGCTTTCAAGATGTCCTCGTAGCCCCATGTCCAACAATTTAGGAAGAAGTATACCGACTCCGGAAATAGTTTCATGAGCTCGATGAGACCAGAGGTAGCAGATGCCTAACAACAGGAATAAAAAAGGATCTGAGCCAGAGATATTAAGACGCGACAAACTTTTGTGGGGACTTCAAATTCGGATAGCACGCAGGCGGTATCCAGATAGATGGCTTCCAGTGTGTGGCTTACAGGATTCATATGAGGATTTTCTGTTTTTCCGACTTCGTGCGAGAGGTATTTCTGTAGGAATGGATTGCGGGTGAGCGATTCAAGAAACCACGGCTCCCCTCGAAAATCCCCTGTATGAAGAACAACACCGCGAGATCCTTCAATGAGAAACCTGTTAAAAATGAGATTGAATCTTGGAAACTGGGTCGAGTCTGACACACATCACCGCCCCTGGACAGTGGTTGGCGTCCAATAGTGTAATCGTCACAGATTCTTCGCCTTCGAGAGGAATTTGAGTGGGTGTATGCAGCGGTAGGGGGTGCTAAACGAAGTCTCAGAAGAAGCAGTCGTACACTGAGCATTAAAACTGACCAGCAAGTCCCTCGATCCAGTGTAGTACATGTTGCCGTCCGGAAATTGCAAAGGATCAACCTTCAGATGAGAATACGTTCGTATCTTCTCAGCTCTCAATTCCATCGTGTGCAGTTCTCGCTCAGCATAAACTTCGTGTTTGAGGAGCATGGCCTTCGCATCATAAGAGCAGTAAACTTTGTAGCCAAACGATTTCGCAGATAGCCCATTGATGTGATCTGTGTGGGTATGAGTCAAGAGATGCAACAGTGGGGTCTTGGCGGGATCCGAGCTCAATGTCGAAAAATCATCCACGCGGATGCGATAAGGAGCAACGAAAGAGTTGTAGGGCGTGCCAGTGGGCATTTCTTCTCTCGCCGTTGTCTTGTCTTGCGGTCGGGGGATTTGTTCAGGGTCAAATACGGTCGATCCGACCTTCAGAGACCATCGTGGTCCAAAGTCAAGAGGGGACGCGTCACACGTCACCGTAATAACGTGCGTGTGACGGACGTGTTTTCACACACGAACGCGCACTATAAATAGATTGCAAACGAAGGAATTTCACATCGGGAGTTTTGGGATAAAAAAGGGACTTCCACGTGAATTATTGATTTTGACAACTGTATCTAAATCGGGTCGTGCTGGAAAATTGTAAACCACTTTCAGTATTTATCAACATATTGAGGCGTCAATTGTTTCTTATGTTTGATACCATCAAAGTTTGACTTCGATGTTGACAAATATTTCGACTATGAAAGGCTTTTTGACAACGATTCAGAGTTTGAATGTGTTCCACAATGGAGGATAAATTTCCATTTAAAACTAATATTTCTAAAGCGTGGCCACTTTTCTTTCAAATATGCTGGTCAACGTGCAAAAACACGTTTCCATTTAAAATATTTTACATCGTTCAAATCACGTTACCGACGGTCAAAAACATTTCAAGTTGAAAATCGTCAAAAACGTGAATTGCCCACTCATGATTCACGTTTTTGACGATTTTCAACTTGAAATGTTTTGACTATTGGTAACGTGATTTAAATGATGTAAAATATTTTAAATGGAAGCGTGTTTTTCACGTTGACCAGCATTTGAAAGAAAAGTGACTGTGCTTAAAATCCTTTGACTTTAAATATATATCTGTCTTCCATTGTTAATCACACTTTAAATTCAAATCGCCGTCGAAAGGCCTTTGTAGTCGAAATATTTGTCAAGATTGAAGTCAACTTTGACGGTATCAAACATAAGAAATAATTGATGCCTAAATATGTCGATAAATACTTAAAGTGGTTTACAATTTCTAGTACGACCTGATTTAGATACAGTTTCAAATCAATAATTCACGTGGAAGTCCCTTTTTTATCCCAAAACTCCCGATGTGTTTGCGAAAATCAGGGCGAAATTTCCCTTTACTAGGAATAGCTCCATGTCAAGAATTCCATATGGGAAACAATTTAGTCAATATTTTCCATATTCCCGTAAACATAAAATTGTTATTATACAAGTTCATGTTAATCGGAGTGCAGCCAATGGCAATGATACCGTTCTGTAGAGTACAACAAGCAATGGTGCAGCGTGCTTCAGATCTGATAATTCAAGGGTAGCTGCTTCTGGTGTTTATCCATTTTTGGCTGCAGGCTGCTACTCCGAATTTGAAGTTCAATCACCTGTATGTCTACTCAATCACAACCTTAAGGAAATTCTTGAAGACCAGGTTTAAATCAGTCGCAATGTGTATCAAATTTTAACATCGAAATACTAATACTAAGAGTCCAGGCTACAAATAATTATTCGACTGCCACTCAGAGATTGATGTTGATGGGAGTGCAACCGAGGGCGATGAGGCCTTTCTGGATGTAATTGAAAGAGAAATCAGAATGAATCCCAGAGCGCAAATGGTCACTATGGCTTACGAAGCTGTTGTCGCTGCAGCAAACTGGCTGCGTACTGCAAGAGGTTCCACTGGCACCAATGACGGTGATGGGAGAGCAAGTGACTACGGCAATTTGCGGTCAGATGAGTAATTTCAACGCAAGAAGTTCAGCTCGCTTACCGCCTACTTGGCCAGTAATATCGCTTGCAACGATGCCGAGCAGACCGAACAATAAGGCGAGACCACCAGACGTCGCCTAGAAAATCATGGCGCTTGTCATTCTAACGTCCGTTGTATAAAAAGTTTGAATGACACCTACAGATTGAACGGAATTGCAGCACTGAAGGCTTCCGGTATTGCACTGGTTGTCGTTTGGACCATTACGAGGAAGAACATTGGCGACCGCAAGGACGGGAAGGGCCAACACAAAGACGGAGGATGCGCGAGCGAACATGGCTACTAGTCGAGTAAGATAATAGAGAAAGAATGGGGCTTATGCTTGCGTTTACTGCTTTGCTGAAGGCCTATATTTTCGGTGCGAATTACAAGTCTCTTTATACATGTTCTTCGAGGCGTTTTCTGGGAGTCTAGTCCATAGACACGTTCTGGCATGGGTGAATACAGTGCCGCATAGTTTTAATGAATCAAAATGTCTGGACCATACGCTAACTCGGAGTCTGGAATAATACGATCTGTCGAATCTATCAGGATGGTTGAACGATGCAGAGTTCTATGCAGATAACACGGTGATTATGTTGAACAATCCTAAGAATAACCCACACTTTCATTGGATCGCCTGTACGCTGGTTATAATTGGACCTCACATAGCTCGTCCGGGGCCACATGATCCGAGCAATCGCAAAAGGAAAGTCAATTAAATTTTATCAAATCGACATTCAATCTTTAGATCAACTGACATAAATCTCGAGATCGCGTAGATGCCTCCGCGTCCAATGCGTGAGTGAAACCAGCCTGCGCGAAGACGTTCGTGGAATCTACCCATCTGCATGCCCAATGGCCGGTGAGACAGCATGTAAGCACTGCTATGTACAACATGTACGTTGACACATTGGTAACGTTGTCGCGCCCATCTTTGGTCCATCCTTCCGGTTCGAATTCCAGGTGGATGTCGTTTAAGCTTATTAAGAATCCTGTAAGAACCTACAGCTAAAGATAAAGCTTAGGTATTTAATAACCGTCCATCGCGACCGCATAAGATTTCTGCATGGAAGGTGATTTTCCTGAATGAATGAAGAATGTATCGAGAATCGAACACACTCACTTGTATGGAACTTGAACTTGCAGCCGTAACTTGTGCAAGAACTTTCTCTGTTCGTAGCTAACGGAAAATTCTCATGAATTTAGACCGCTGCGGAGAGCTCGCATGTACTATTTTCTGGAGATCTCCGCCGTTTGAAGACATCGGCAATGGTGGAACATCATTTAATTTTCCAGATTTGACTGCGCTAGGCTGCTTCTGGTATTTATCCATCTTGGGCGGCAGGCTGGTACTCTGAATTTACACGTCTACTCAATCACAACCTTAAGGAAATTCTCGAAGACCAGCGTTAAATCAGTCGCTTAAATGGGTATCATATTTCAACAAAATAATACTAAGAGTCCAGAAGCAACTACATAAGGATAAGGTGATTCGACCACCGCTCAAAGGTCGAGGTTGATGGGAGTGCAACCGAGGGCGATGAGGCCGTTCTGAACGTGATTGAAAGTCAGAATAAATCCCGGAGAGCAAATGGTGGTCAGCGAGACTTACGAAGCTGTTGTTGGTGCAGCAAACTGGCTGTGCACTGCAAGAGCTTCCACTGACACCAATAACTTCGATAGGGGAGCAAGTGACTGTGCTCATCGTCAATAATTCGTTGATATACAAGCGGTAAGGATAAACATACGTCCAACTTGAGCGGTGAGGTCGTCGAGTACGATACCCAGGAGGGAGAGGAGGCCGCTAGCGCTGGCAGAAGCAGCCTGTATTGAAGCATAGTCAGAAAAATGCCCGACCATTTTCAAAAGATACTAACGCTCTGGGTGGACACGCAGCATTGGAGACTACCGGTGTTGCACTGGTTGCTCTGGCGGGGCAGAACATTGGCAGCCGCAAGAATGGGGAGAGCGAGCACAAAGGCAGAGGATGCACGAGCGAACATGTTAGGCGGCGGAGGATTTCTTGAGTTGGAGTAGTAAAGCTGGTGCTGAACTGAAGAATTCGTGGCAAAGAGGCGCCTCTTTTATATGTTTTCTACCGCCCATAAGAGCCATTTCCGGAAAGGCATGTTCCCAAGAAAAATAGAAGGGACCGAAAGCCTAGCGAAGATCGTAATCCATTTGTCAAAGAGCGCTAACGACGCGAATGTGCGGACAAGAACAAGAAACAAAAGTAATGGATGCAATCAATGGCTGTCAAATCTGTATATGGCAGATCGCTAGTGGCATGCTCGGCAACTGCGGCAATCTGCACATCCCGCCGCCGCATGAACTTGAAGGGATCCAGTCGATGCTTTCTTATAAATATATCTAACAAATCACGCCGCTTTACACTACACGCTATGTTATTCGCAAGCCTAGATTTTCACGTGTGTCACTGGTAGAAAGAACTCAGCTCCAGAATCCAAATCGTCGACGCGTAGACCCTCGCTCATCAGGCGTAGCAAAAGAAAAAGACGCGTCGAGACGTAGAACGGCACTCAATCAACGCGGTCAAACGTCCCTCCAAATTTGTAGCTCTGGGCCCAGTTAAAATCGGAATGCGCTGTGTTCTGATTTCCCCCAAGACTCGGTGCGCTGCTCCTGATCCGAGTAGAGAATCTACCAATAGTCCTGACAGTAGTGGCATAAATTGCTGTGTTCTGCTTCTAATACGATGACCTTTTGAGCATACTTGACTCGGGAGATTTATGGACCGAGTGGACTTTGTGAGGAGGGACACACGCTATAGCTAGTCGGATCCGCATGCCAGTGCGCGCCTCTTCGAATGTGTTCAGAAACTGATTTGAGTACAGCACCGTCGTACCATATTTGGTCGCAGAAATACAAAAACGAATCGGAAGTGACAGAGATATTTGGATGCCTATTACTACCGTAGCACATCTAGGTACGTAGATTAAAAGAATCAAGGCCATGTGTAACGAACATTCGGTCCGTGATCTATCTATATTCACTTACTGTATAAGTTCTAACCACTTTGAAGAAGAGAACGGCGACCGAGACAATTGACACAGAAAAAACCTGAGAAGGTAAAAAGTTATGATCAACAACATTTACTATTGAGGAGAAAGTCTGACAAGTGTCCCGTCCTGGAAGAGTACAGAATTCCAGCCATGAGTTAAGGGCAAGTACTCTTGACTTGGAAAAGATATCAAATCTCTCAGCTATAAATACGTGTTAGAGTCTAGGCTGCGCCTTGAGTCGAAGCTTGGTTTTAACAGTTGCAGTGAATAATAAGGTTTGAGTACATATCTGTCTTCGCTCGTCTTAATTTTAGATCAAAAGCACACGATATTATTGCACATAGATCGACGTCCAACAATCACAGCGTTCAAATTTATACATTGATCACAATTTCAGAGGCATACAGAAAACTAGTTATGTCCAGCGCCACGCGCTCAGAGGTTGAGGTTGACGGGGGTGCAGCCAGTGGCGATGACACCTTTCTGCAGTCAATTGCAATCAGGATCCAGTATTTCAAGGCTAGAATTTCGAAACGTACGAATGTGTTTCCGGTGCAGCAAACAGGTTGCTGAGAGCAGGAGGTACCGCTGACTCCGATGACGGTAATGGGGGAGCAAGTAACTATTCGCAGACGTGAGTAGACGAATTTTAAAGGGGCAGCTTAGACCTTACCGCCAACTTGTCCGGTGATAGGCCCAACACCCAAGAGTCCAAGGAGGATGGAAATGAGGCCGGAAGAGCTCGCCTAAATGCAATAACAACTTATCAGGGCCTAGAAACTACACTCATTTGGGTGTAGAAGCTTACGGATTGGACAGAGGAGCAGCACTGAAGGCTACCAGTGTTGCACTGGTTGTCCTGACGGGGAAGGACACTGGAAGCAGCAAGGATAGGGAGAGCAAGAACAAAGACGGATGAAGCGCGAGCGAACATGATTGTGCTAGGAAGATAAGCTGACTGGGTAATAGACCTCGTGTACTTGTCTGGGGACTCTAGAGGCAGTACGAGGCGCCTTTTATCACTTTTTCAAGCAGTAAAATAGAACATATGAAAACATGTTTGAGTGCTACACAATCGAAAGCAGTCTGTGATTATTTCTTGGAGCTCAGCGTGTAACCTAGAGCCTCGATGTGAACAAGTACTAATTTTGGAAACTATAACGCCCTTAATAGAAGCACTTTATTTAACAAAAACATTCGGTCGTAGTTGGCTATTCTCACTCCAAAGCTTCTTTGAACTCGCACCGATAGAGCGGTCCAGGCTAATTGAATTGAACTATGTAAAACTCACTGGCGGATAAATGCATTGCAAGGACGGTAATGCGTTAAGCGAAAAAATCATATACTCGAGTATTTGGAGGCTTGATGTGTGACATTATCTGAACAAATCATGGGTAATTGTGAATCACCCTTTGACCAGTGCCCGCTCTGAGGATATGCTCGAAGTGGAAGAAAAGAATGTCACAGGAGCCCGCCTCAGGGCCTCAGGCTGTAAGTACTTAAGTACTAAGACGTATGGCATTCGAGGTATGAATTTTCGATGTTTATTTTTGCATTGTTAAAATGCTTCCAAATAACGTAGGCAATTGTATTACTTGCCAGTACATGTTCGTCGAGAAAGCATTTTGACGCCCATCAATGATCTGATCACTCGAAGCTATATATAGCACACATTTCACCTTTTGTGAACATGGACTTGGCGCTTAGCGCAGAAAGGTTCATAGCAAGAATCCGTCACGACAAAGTATTTCTCCAAATCACATCTCACTACATACAGATATAACTCGAAGACCGCAACGGCGCCAATGTTCTCGTAAACTACACGGCAGCGCTCAAAGGTTGATGTTGATGGGGCTGCATCCAAGGACGAGAAGACCACCTTTCTGTTTGCTCGTCAGCAGCGACTCAGAAAAATGGAAGAAAGGAACTCACGAAGGAGTTGCCGGTGCAGCAGACGGGCTGAGCGCTGCAAGAATTTCCACCGACACCAATGACGCTGAGAGGAGAGCAATTGACTGCAAACGATTTGAAAACTCAGAATCTCTGGCAATAACTGATAAAAATTGACTCACTTCCAACGAGGGCCTCAACGGGGCCAAGAACGATCCCAAGGAGACCAGCGAGAAGACCAACAATGCCACTTGAAGACTATCAAATACATTTGTGATCAGTCATGACGAACGTCGCTATCAAGTGGCGCACTTACCTCCTGGACGGAATTGCAACACTGAATAGAGCCAGTGTTGCACTGGTTGGACGGGCCAGTATCAGTGCGGGGAAGAACGCTGGCGGCAGCAAGAACTGGGAGAGCCAGAACAAGGACGGAGGAGGCACGAGCGAACATCTTGTAGAACGTTTGGAAGAAGGACTGAGGAGTAGTAGAACTGTTTCTTGTTCGACTGGTTTTTCTGAGAACAACCTTCCGCCCTCTTATACGTTTCTGAGGCCCGAAGAGTGGACGCAGAGAGGATTTTAAAATTCCGATCGTCGCCGTAAATCTCTCGATTACAGGTCCTTTCGGCGCCCACAAGACAGAGCACTGGCTTGGCGTATAGTAATTCATTGACATCCTTTCATTCCGGATGAGGAAAAACCCAACTTCAATCAACGCACTCTCGCTTTGCCTGTTCTCAATATGTGTACGCATCTTCCACAATGGGCCTGGTTAGTTCATTCGCGAATTATTATAAATGCTTGGATACTTAAAACCATGTAAGTTTCAACGCGTCGCACACTTTCAAATAATTTTCACGTCTTTTCACGGAGCGGAACACATTGCTTGGCATAAAATATTTGCCCACTCTTTTCCGAGCCTGCTGGACAGGCGTTGATGCACCGTCAAGCGCGCTTCCAAGTGAGGCATGCAAAGGCCTTCTGACTAACTCAATCATCAACGTAACATCTTATTTCTGTCTACTTTGACAGTCAATCCTTGGGCTGAGATCTATGTTCGGAATTATGTGAACTGAATTCAATGGGTAGTGGGGATACTTATCCGTAAGTGAGTGACTGCATTCAATAGAAATACGATTTTGAACCGATTTTACCCTCCGTGACATCTGTACCACATAGGCAGATTGCACTGCACCCATTTGATTTGAATAATCCATCAGTTTCGTAGCGGCCATAAGTCAGCCAGAGAACTCCTTTTAATTTCAAGATCTCAAGACCATAGGAGGTTTAGCTTGGATCTAAAATAGGATTTGATGCAGCGCGAGGCCGTTCTGGACAGCAAAATAGAATAATTTCTCAGCATGCCTTCAACTTGACCCCGAAAGAAGCCTTTTCGGTGCGCCCGGAGTCAAGCGATGGGATCATAAAATATGTTTTCCCAAATTCATTTCCGCGGAACTGTGTTTATTGGGTAGGGTAATGGCATATTCAATTGAGCGTTCTAGCACCAAAGAATGTTCATTGGACGCACAAAAAGGCTACAGCTCGGCGATGTCATTCGCAGCCTAACATGCGTGAGCCAATGCGAACAACCAATAAGGAGAGTCGTCGGCGCCGAGGTAGACAGGTGAACGTTAACATTTATGGCACGCGGGACAGCCAATTAGAATGTTCCGTTACATCCACCCTTTAACACCGTGAAAACACAAAGGAATGTCTGGCATGTCAACGAGTCGCATTATAATACCGTGTCTCCCCGAATATATTTAGCCCCCTGCCTTCCAAGTCAGTCAATTCTATGGCCCAGACTTCTTATTTTAAGTAATAACTCTCACCTGAACGGTCGAGACTTGAAGCTTGAAGCTCTGCAGCGCGACAACACGCAAAGCACAGGTTCGACGGCGATGTCGAAATCGAAACGTCGCTTGTACTCTATCATTTTCATGAATCTGCAAGGGATGGATATCCCGGGTCATGTTTTCGGGCGTGGTAGTAAAATATGCCGATCTACAGCCTCGAAGGCTCTTCTATTGACACTCCTGGGGATCTGGCTCTAGTCGACAACGGTGACCTGATGCTGCCGAAACTCCTCCGCAGTAATATGGTAAAGTCGAATGTTCGTAGGCCACAAAATGGCGGATTTGTGGCTGGGCTTCCCATGGGATGACCGATGGCCTATGCCATTGAACTCAACTGATGCTTTACCAGGAAATTTTACCAATGAATCAACGCACACAAGTGAGTTTGGTTAGTTGATTACATGTCTGATGCTGCCAGTATAGCGCTTCAGCAACCGACATTTTTATTCGGGTGCCTCTATGTTCAAAACCTTTCCTTCACAAGGTCTTCAACAAATGTCTGTCAGATTATTCGCATCGACAATGAGGAAGGCAGGTTTACTTTACAGCGTGTTTGTCGGCGGCATTCTTCCCTTCACCAAAAACAGAGTAATTCATATAATCTGGATCCTTGACTTTGGAAGCCAGAGACGAGCCACGAGCTGGTTACATGAGGTATCAGAACGTGTGTTTGACTGTCGACCGTCACCGACATTAATGATGCTCCACATGTACATGAGAAAGAGTAACTCATTTTCTTGTCGAAGTCGTTATTATGGAAGTGGGCATGCAGCAGACGGTACCTTACTTTGACGCTAAAGAGGAAACAAAGTCTGGTCGAAGGCGGTTGTGAATACCTGAAATATCTCCTCAGTTCTTCCAGAAGGAGTCTAGTCAGGTCTCTTGAGGAGGGAAGATTCGATGATCATTGTTTCGGTGATATTCATCAATTTGAAATTCTGAAAGCTGTGTTGCAAATCGTGGTTGCAAATAGGACATGAACAAAATGGAACATAAGCGATGGGTAGACACTCACCCAAGTTCGGACATTGTCCGTCCAACTCTTGACTGCTTCGAAACCTGAAGGGTCGAAATACCAGCAAGCCAGCTGAACAAACCATTCGTACTTCTGTTTACTTGAAAAAAAGGGCGCGGTGAGTGCCAAGCGGGATAGACAGTAGACAAGAGAAGATAAAAATCTGATCCTTTAGAGTGAGATGCCTCGGAAATGTCAAAAAATCCATGCGGCTAGAGAAGCAGAGCAGCGACCGTTAAATTTTCTAAAGATCTAGGTATCACATGAGCACCTGAGAATCATCACCCCCGCCAGTAATTGGGTTTCGTGAAAGGCATGGGTGTAAGTACTGCCTTACGAAGCTGCTTGCGGACTTCGACTTCGACCTCTGTGCCTTTCTTGTGCCAGCCAGATTTGATGTATCCCATGGCTATGTTTTTTCCGAGCGTTGGAGATGGTATCCCAGAGGTGACAATCCCTGTACAACACGCAGTCAGTTAACATTTCGCGCTAACTTGAAGGAGAATTAATAACGCACCGAGCTCTTCTTTTCCGGAGGGAGAGAATATTTTGGCGCCGTCTGATGGGTATTGCAAATAATTACGTTCAGTTTTACCGGTCAGGTGGAGATTACTTACGGCGTGCAGGAGCACCTTCAACGACTAATCCAACACGACGTCTGGAAGGACCTTCTTTCAGTTGCCGAAGGACAGTTTCTGCCCCAATGAATCCGCCTTTTTCCCTTCGCTCTTTGCCTGACAAAACATGAGCATTTTTTTAGATAAAAAAACACGAGTCGAGGACGTGACTTACCGATGACCCATGAGAGACCCGCTTCGACTGGTGTTGTCGTTTCATCTAGATCATTACCATAAAGGCACATACCAGCCTCTAGGCGCAAGGAGTCCCGAGCACCCAGACCGATTAATTGCACTGGGGACTTAGAGAGGAGCTCAGCAACTTCCACAGTTTGTGATGGAGGAATCGAAATCTATGGCAAAAAATTAGGCCGACGGCGAGGACATTGCAGCGAATTAATTCCTGACCTCGAAACCGTCTTCGCCGGTATATCCACCACGCGCAACGTGGAGATTGAAGCCTTCGATTGGAACAAAGGCGGAGGTGCCGAACGTGAGCTGCTTGAGATCGAAAGAAGTTAGCCCTTGCAGGTAGGCTGCGGCTTCAGGACCTGTGGGGAAGAATATGAGCGGGTGCAGACGTCGCCATTGAATACAAAGCACTCGCCTTGGAGCGCGAGAAGACCCCAATCCTCCAGAATCTCATGCTCTACGGGACCGTCTTTGCCCTTCTCACTCGCGTTCCATTCTTGAATCTTCTGCTTGAACCATGCAAGGTCCTCATTTCGGCGACCTGCATTAGTGACTACGTAGAACGCGTCGGAGGCATGCTTGGTAACTATGGTGTCGTCGATAATTCCACCATCAGGGTTGAGAAGTACCGTAAGAGTGGATGAATAAGGCTTCAAAGAGGACAATGAAGACGGCGTTAGCCATTCCAAAAACTCTGTCACCGTCTTTCCCCGAAAACTGAGAGGGTGCAATCGGTAAGTCCAGGAATAAGGCAGAAGAAGGTACTACTCACTTCGACTGCACCATATGTCCCACATCGAAGATGCCGACGCTATTTCGTACATGGTTATGGCTCGCGACTAGAGTGACATACCTGCGTCAAGAAAGCTAAATTTCGCCTGGTAGACATCGTGCGAACTCACTTTGTCCAACATTTCCGTACGCCAAAGGCATGGAATAGCCTGCAAAAGGCACCATTTTGGCCGCGTGGGCGACATGGAAGTCATAAAGACCTGTCTTTCTCAAAGGCTGTCGAATGCGCTGTCGTCAGCGGTGCGAGGGACGTTAATAGTTTGAAAGTTGATTTACCGCATCGCCGGCGGTAGCGTAGCTTCGAACGAGAATAGAACGTCTGCTGGCGACGCTCACAGGCCGACTTCTTAAGAGAGAAAGAACGCGAGAGGAAATCATGGCGAGTCTCCTGAAGATGGCGAGCAGGACAGGCTGGACCATCAGGAAATCGGCGGAGCCCTTGTTTGAGACCGTCGACGCTTGCGGAGTTTGTAATAAATTGTGCGTTCTGCAATGCTCAAACAAGTCTTGAATCATCTTCATGAGCTCGGGTAAGGTTAGGATTGGATCGTGAGGTAGGAGAAGTCTTGAATGAAAATCTTAGATACTCCAACAAGATTTTACAGCTTTTCCATAGCAGAGCTAAGATGAAAATTGAATTACTGATTGGAATAAATTCTTTTGTTGATCTCAAGAGAGAATATAAATGTTTCAAAAGACTTGCGCTACCAATGGCCATGTATTGACTTGATTAGATTTTTGATTTCAACCGCCTTACGACCAACTTTTCGACGTGTCCCATGTGCCGCCACCCCGGGCCTCAACTCATTCATGCCGCATGAATGAAATTTGAACTGCGCCTCGGAAAGGAACAAGGAGAACTTGAACGCTAGCCAGTACTAATGATGTGTTGTATTATATATCAATGTATCAATATGTTGTCTCCTGCCGACTTGCATGCTATTGGTGCTCGAGCGCTATGAGTATAAATATAGCCTGTGCGTGCTGGAGCGACAAACTCATTTCGTGTCCACTCATCGATCATCGCTTCTATTGATTTGCCTGCGCTATCTGGCTTCTACATAGGTGTGTCTATTCCCTCTAATTTGGACTCATGAGAGTTAAAACATATCACACAGTTTAGTGCTTTATGCTTGAAGCTGTTGTATTGCAAGTTGGTGACTCGTGAGTTAGCCCTGTCTCCTTCCAGCTCTATCAAATACTCATACTATCTGTTTTCCAACAGTGCCGGAGCGCTGTCCCATTTGAAGTATTCGTGTAGTCATTAAGTAGTACCCTGGTCCCTGTTCTCAATATTATCAGTAGCGTATTCAAACAATAACAGTTGAAATTTCCGCATTTGGCACACTTGCAAGTCAATGTCAAGACAGATTCACATAGTCATAAGATGAAAGAATTTATAGTAATATCTTTGGGGGTACGGAAAGGCCTTGCAAGGTATTTTACATTCAAAATGACTTGTAGTAATTGATAATTTGAACAAGGAATTTCGGAGTTATTTAATTTGCTACTTGGCGTTAAATGCCGGCGCAAGATCGGTTCTGAATCTTGCATACATATTCGGCATTTGGGCAATTATAAGGGCATGTAAGACCTTATAAGACGCGTCCCAATTTCCTGATGACAGCGGTGAATTGGCTGGAACGCTCGATTATGACCCTAACCCCACTGCCTGGTAACGACTCTGGTTGGCCCTGAACAACCCAATCACTAACGCCCAAGTATACCATCCATCTCCAAATCATCCCCAGCTATCCTTCCTTCTTTTCGCTGAAACCGTCCAGTGCGCCCCAGCAGCATGTCTCGTTTCGTGCGATCTTCCAAATACCGGTGAGAATGCGCTCAAATTCGCCCTACTGTCTCCTGAGCGATCTAATCACGTCCATCGTTCGTGCCATGCAGCCATGTCTTTGGACAGCCAGCGAAGAAGGAGCATTCATTTGAGAATGTGAAAGTAACGAACAGCGCTTGGGACACGAACATCGTCTCTGCATCTGCGGTCAGTGGCGATCATGCGATATCTGCAACGTGTAGCACTAAAGCCAGATCCTAGAAATATCTCAGCGTCAACTGGAACGCGTCTGGAGGAGGCGCATTCGCAATCCTGCCCCTGCCGTCTCCCTTTCATGCAATCCCTGACTTCCCTCACAAGTTGCTCGACACCATCCCGATGGCGCGCAGTCATACTGCGGCTGTCTTGGATACGGACTGGTCACCACACAACGACTCCATCGTCGCATCCGGAGGCGAAGACGGCAAAGTGATGATTTGGAAGGTCGAAGACCATATGTTCGAGGGATGGGGTCAGGAAGGCTGGGTTCCACAGGACTTTGAGCCTGTCCTGCGCATCGATGCGTCTCCTCGCAAAGTCGGGCAGGTCCTTTTCCATCCTACCGCTTCAAATGTTGTGGCCAGCTCTTCCGGAGAATACACTGTCAAACTCTGGGATCTAGCTAACCCCGAGGATCCAAGATCGGTGCTCACGGGTCACGGTGATATTGTACAGAGCATGGCGTTCAACCCTACCGGCACGCTTTTGGTAACGACGTCCAGGGACAGGAAGATACGCCTCTTTGATCCTCGTGTGGGCGGCGAGGCGGTGAGGACTAATGACGGCCACAGCGGAATCAAGGGTTCTCGTGTAACATGGATGGGCGACCTGGACAAAATTGCTACGACAGGCTTCAGCAAGATGTCGGATCGCCAGGTCGGGATATGGGAAACGGGAGGTTTGAGCAACGTAAAGACAATTTCTCTGGATCAATCCGCTGGCGTTGTGATGCCCTTCTGGACAGACAACCATATCCTATTCCTTGGTATGCCCATTCACTCTTTTGTCTTTTTGCTCGCTTCCTGATACATGGGTCTCTAGCGGGCAAAGGGTACGCATTCATTTTCATTATGCGCGCTGTCACATACTGACGTAGGAATATGCAGAGATGGGAACATTCGCTATTACGAGTACGAATCCGACTCGCTGCACGCTCTCTCGGAACACAAGTCATCGGAACCGCAACGCGGCATGTGCTTCCTTCCCCGCAGGGCACTGAGCGTTGCAGACTGTGAGATCGCCCGTGCGTACAAGGTCCACGGGTCCTCCATAGAACCCATCGCCTTCATTGTTCCGCGCAAGGTGCGTTCAAATGCCACTTCTCTTATTCGGCTCTGACACTCATTCAAATTGAATTCGAAATTCACACCCACCCCGCACAGGCTGATTCGTTCCAGTCCGACATCTACCCTCCTGCGCCCTCCATTGAACCTTCTCTGACCGCCGCAGAGTTCTTCAACGGGAAAGTGGCGCCTCTCAAGCTTGTCAGTCTGGGAGATGGAACCGTCTTCTCGGGTCCGCCACCAAGTGCCGTTACAGTGCCACCTACCCCCGTCTCTGCCTCTGTACCCACGCCCTCTGTCGTCCAGCCCACTAGGGCCTTCAGCTCTGGTCCCTTGAACCCTCCTCCTTCTGCTGTTGAGCCCCCTCCTACCGCTACCTCGAAGAGCTGGGCGCCAGCCCCCACCCCTGCAGCAGCTGCGCCCGAACCGAAGATCCCAGCACCCGCCCCAGCCCCTGTGCGCTCCGAGACGATCGAGACGATCGACAACAAAGTAAGCTTCCCTTTATCCATCTAGTCTTTCAATCAGATCAGAGAATAACACACGAACCCCTTCGTTTAGCAGACTGACTTGGAGCAAGAGAACGAGCGCTTGGAGTCTGAGCTAAGGGAAGCGCGCGAGAAGATCAGGAACCTCGAGCTGCAGGTGGAGGGCATCCGCGCGAATGCGCGAAAAGCTGCTCAGGCGCTGTTGAGTGAGTCTTAGGGTGCGGTATCTGGATCGTATTTGTGGTTTTTTGTGCTGGATTATTCTATGTCTTGGATGTCGTGAGTTGTACTGTCGTAGTTAATTACGCAGAAAACTGTCGCGTTGGAAAGTGTCAACTGGATTATTTTTTTCTCAGATCATTTGGATAAGAAATAGGAGGGAAAACCCTTACAACACTGGCTTTCTTTGCGAGCTATCGAATGGAGTGACATATCGACAGTACTTAAATTGACGATTCGTCATAACGATTTAAGCACCGAAGAGGTTTTGCTCGGCATTGTTGACCCCCCAGCGGGTGGCTTGAACATCTTTAGCTCTTATCGATATCACCAGACAACGTTGCAAAAATTTGACATTAAAAATTTAATGCCATACGGAGGGAAGCAACATGCCTTCTTCATATCGTCGCTTGCATTGATGACATCGATCATGCCGAAGTCCTGCTCAAACTTTCAATCAGCCCAGCGCGACTCTGAGACGAATTGAAACATTCAGCCATAAAACCAAATTTCTGGAAGCTTGGGCTTCCCAACTTCCTCCTCCAATTTTTTTTAAATGGTCATGGAAGAAAGAGTCGATCCGTATTGATCGACGTAATAGTCAACTGCTTGATTCCTAAATTTACTTAGGGAGCCAGGCACCTAACGTCTGTGAGATTCGAAACCTCAGAACGTCTAAATACTTAATTAACTTTTTGGGGTCGACAATACACACACCTACATAATACGCGCGTACGACGTGGGGCCTGTCCAATGCCGTACTTTGCCATGCGCCCCCGTTATGACGAGTTCATGACACCAAACTCAGGAACAACCAAGAAGGCTTGTTAGGCTGGTTCACACACATCCATTATTATTTTGGAAGACTTATCGAGCAAATCTGTATTGCAAAATCTTCTTTCCAAGTGTAGGCGAGTATTGAACAGGATATCACATTAAGCGCCCAAAATGTGGCGCTCTGCTATAAATAGCCAGCAATGAACAAGGCCTATGAAGCCAAGAGTTACTTGGCGCTCTGCTGCAGCGAGAAAAAGAAGGGGGCACTGCTGCGAATTATCTCAACTTCTCTCCGGAGATATTTGCCACCTAGATGTCCTTCATTCCTCACTCAATGCCGCACATATAGCATCAAATCAGACTTCTCTCCAGATCCTAATTCTAAGATACGTACCCCGTGGAAATTTCTCTCTCGGATGGAACTTGGCTAAAAGATCAGAGTAGCTCGTCATGGGCCATAGCTGAGTCGCTTTGAGAATCAGAGGTGATCACCTGTCTAGGCACTGCACACTTCAGATACTCAAATAATCACGAACAGACATCAACGCGTTCACACAAAGGCAGCGTTCTGTGAACGCCAAGCCCACCGAGAGCCACCCCGTACGGCTCAATCCGTCCGGGACCGCGTGTCTACCTTCACGCGGCTGAATCTGCTCAGGCACGCAGTTATTCAACCAATCCAACATTGTACGACAATTACTTCGAAACAAAATATCAATTTGAGTAGTTTGGAGTGAGAACATGTTCTCATTGTAAAAAGTGCATGGGGAGGACCCCATTATTCTCATCAGGTGAAAATCTGAGGAGGGAGAGCATCGTAAATGGGGCAAAGGTTATCCCAAGCAGCTGGAATACGAGGTCAGCCTTATCATTTCTGTCGTCGTAAAAACAAAAAGACTTACTGGGAGGATTCTCCGTTGCGATCGTAGCTACGTCTTCAGCCATCACAACAGCGAGACCGCTATTCGAAAAAATGGGCTCATCAGCGCTGTTTAAAGCCAAAGCAACAGAACGAAAACTCACAGGTCGAGATGCCAGTCAATATGACTTGAGAAACCATATTAGCATCAAAGGCTGTAAACTCGAGAGAGATACCTACCAATGCATAATCCATGGGCCGGCATTATCAGTCTTGAAGCGGATCGTCGTATTATCCCCAGCTAATCCGATGCTGACGACGTCCCGTTGCACTGGGTTGGCGTAATTGTAGACCGTGCTTCCAGCGCTTCTGACCACCGAAAAGGTGTGCTATTGCTACGTCAGTGAACAGTCAAACCATAGAACGAGTGGAGAACTTACACCGTGAAGATGAATAGGATGCTTATTTAAAGAATAATTTATCAGAAATCTCAATGGGAACAGGTGTAAAAAAAAATGTGCTTACGGGACCACCAGTGGCTCCTCCTGGCATCGATATCTCGATGACCTTATTAGGTGGCAGCACATAGACAGACCCAGGGGGAAGTAAATCCTGAGCGGTCATCGCCCCGCTCATAATCTGCATAAGCACGGGCACCGAGGGCGGAATGAACGTCGCGCCGTTCACCGTGAACTTCAAATCGGTGAAACTGAACTGGATGTCCAAGTTAATATTGACGTCTGCAGCACCAACAGTCGCGACTCCGGGCGCAGCCGCATTTTTCAGCGGATGCAAATTCGTCTCGACGAGCGGATTCGAGCTCGTCGACGTCGTGGTGGGATCAGCGCTCGGCGCTCCCCAGTAACGCAGAATCGCAGAATTGATCCCGCCATCAAACGTCTGCGCGCCAGTATTCGGCATCGCCCGAATCCAGTAGTTGGAAACCGCCTGATTCGTGTTGAGCACGAAAGAATAGCGCTGGCCCACGAAGATCTGAATGGAGTCGACGGTGAGCGGCTGGACGTTCACGCCGTCAACTTCAATGATTGTCTATTTTTAGAAGATGTGAGTATTCTCGCACGGTCGGGGGCACAAAGCGCGCACCATGGTGTGGCCGTCGATGGAGAATACGAAGTTGGGATCGCATGAGATGGATACTAGGCGGAATCGGTACCGCTTGTTTGGGAGCACCCTGATCACGGAGAGCGGCTCTGTTGGACCCCCAACGTAGCGGCCTTTGCCGTTGATCAAGGTTGAATCTGCGGTTGGGACGAGTCCCGCCGATGGAGCAGGAGTATGATACCTAGGATAACAGTCAGAAATAAAGCTATGCTGCTGCGGGAGTGACCATCATACCAGTCAGCTAGAGTTATGACAGTGCTATCTGGAGGAACGGATGGAAACGCGTTAATTATCCACAAATCTCCGAGCTATCATCGGTGTCCCGCTCACCATCGTCGTAGTCATATCTAAAATGACAGTGGGCGTTAGTCAATGAATAAAATAGAAATGTATTCGGCCACGTACTTAGATCGATGAGGATCATTGCGGTCGTAGATAACCAAAGCGCCTCGGAGGCCATCACAATATTGCGTCGCTGTTTGGAACAGTCGTTTCATTAAGATTCATGATAACAGATGAAAAAGAAGGCGCCCTACAATGGTGTGAGTGATACCAGTAAGTTCCAGCTTGATCGGGGACGGCGAATTGGTAGAGAAAAGAGTGGCCTGGTGCTATAGGGCACTGAGTGACACCAACAGGACCGTCGGCCCAATTCGTTCCTTCTTGAAATAGACCATGCCAATGCTATTCATAGGCAGTGAGTTCATTAACTAAAGGTACGGGTAGAAGGATCCTTACGATGCTAGTGCTCGTCAGCATGCTTGTATCGGTTAGCTTGTCGACGACATTGACCTTGAAGGTATCACCCTATGAACTCGACGTTAATTGATTTTATTTCGACCAGAATGAACTGCGTCTTTTACCTTGAAGCCAGCAATGAGGGGGCCGGGGAAGGATATGCTTGACTCGGTTTCCCCAGCCAGAACGGTCCTCGAATACCAAGTCAATGCAAGGAAATTGGAAAAATTAGATCTCACTTACGAGCGATTGAAACCATCTGGCAAAAGGAATTTGTTCTTGATGTATAAGTTGGTGGTTGGACCAATAGAGGCATAAGCGCCTGCGACGGCGGAGAGACCAGCAATCGCTGAAAACAAGCGCATCTTCAAACTTGGATCCAAATCACTAATGTTGGGTTGCAGACCATCTACGCGAAAGGTTCCCAGTGATTTTATATCAGCGCAAGTCTACCCGTTTAGACTTCGCTGTTCTGTCCCTGTAACACAAAGGGCCAGATGCCCCAATTTCAGACTGCAGCCCTGCGGTCGTTTACGGGATATCTGTGTCATGAATCTGACAGATTTGTGGGAATACGGGTGGGTAAGAATCATGGCCGTTCATATGAATATCGTCGCCTCTCCATTCACCAGTCCGACAAGTGCTGAGTACTGAGTGGTGTGTCCTAAAAAGGGTAACTTTGTGATCTTGATGCCACAAGATTGATTGTTTCCACGGTCCTCAAAGTATGAGATTGAGGCGTTTGCGGCAACCAACGCACGTAAGTCCTATGAAGAATAGGGTACATCTACCCCCTTCGAGTTCCCCCGACGTCGCGGACATATTTTGAAGAATAAGCTACTTCAGCATGCAAATATGGATGACTGTGCTTTGTGGGGATGCTAGAACCGAATTCGAAAGCGAGGTCGTGATATAAGTGTCTCTCGCAAAGCTTCGATGCCCATACCCACAGTTCTTCCTTGCCCACCACCATGAACTTCAAATTTCTCATCCTTGTCGCAAGCCAAGTTGTTCCTATCATGGCGGTGAGTTGAAATATTCTCTATAGTTCCAAGGAAGATCTTCAGTCATTGATAGATGATTAGTTAGAGCGTAGGGATGCCACGTTCACAGCCTTGAAAGTGTACAACACCCTTATCCAGCAGTCTCCCTACCTTGTGCAGGCAACCAAAACGGTCGTCTGGACGTGAGTATGATTCGTTTATAGCATGTTTTGAGTATGCGTTAACCTTTCTTTCCCACTGCAAGCGAGGGCCCAAGCATTAGCGATACTTCTGTGCCCACAACGGAGCCAACTCCCACAATTGGGTATTGATCTGAATTGAAATCAGGTCAGACCATTATATTTTTGCAACTCAAAATAACTAAAAGAAATCAGCCAGTTCGTCACATGGTTCAGCGTCTGAATGAATCTGTAGTATTGCACAAATATTTGAATACTTGAATGCCATTTTCTGTGAAATCTGGACTTGAGATTTGTCGGCCTACAAAAGAAGGATAGAAATGAGTATCAACGTAAGGTGCATTAACCGTCCGGTTAGCATGACAGAATCGGTACCGCTGGCTAAATGCTTATGAGGTCTGCGACGACTCTGCATCTAGACACAGTAAGATAATCGTGCAAAGAAGTTGCGTTTCATTGAATACATGAGTATTTTGAGATGCAATTCTCCGTATACGAATTCTCCCGGCATTGGGCTCAAGGAGATTGGGGTGCACGCCCAAAGCATATTTCTCAAGGCTGCCGCTGATTCCTACAAAGAAGTGATTCGGAACCGACCAGGATGTCCCATCCTCTGGGAATCCCCACGGCGGACGGTCTGCCAGACCGTCCGCCAGACTCTCAGCGCCTTTCCTGCCCGTGTGATGTCTTTGTGACCTGCCGACGCACGGCACCTCGGCGCGCCATCTCCTGTGCGGCATCGCACGCCCCCCGCCACAACAGTGGCATGGCTTCATCGCTGCCATGGGCAGTGAGCTCGACACTGTGCCACTCTGTCTCACATAGGACTAATTGTGATCGCGTCACTGTTCCTTCGCGTCACTGTTCCTTCGCGCCACTCAAGTTGCCCGCTATTTGTTTGGTCGTGTCTTTCTACACATCCGCAGACACTTACTACTGCGCGCAAGGGCTTTCTACGTTCAAACATCCATCTGCTGTAGCTCTCTCACTCAATATCACCTTCATTACCAACCTTCTTGGTTATCTCTCCCCCTTTCCAGGCCACGAGAGTTGGACAGTGGGCATGATGTGAGCGTGTATGGCAGTGAATCTTGGGATATTTGGAACTTATATAGGTACATAATTTATTGTATTGTACGTGTTGACTAGACGATGGTAAAGAACAAACTATACAATAGACCATAGTCGAGTGTTGATCACCATAAACGCTGAGCGCTGCGTGATGACGGGTGAGTGGCACGTTACGACGGCAGACGGGTGCCACGGTGCCACTCAGTGACTCAGGGAGCATCTTCCGCCCCCACTTGCCAGGGCGGTGTGGCACATAGGCGCATCACGGTGGTGAGTGCGCACCGAACGCACACCGTGCGGCGCGCGGCGGGAGCGTTACACATGTGAGCGTCACCTCAGCCTGCCAGGGCAGAGCTGCAGCAGAGTCTGGCGGACCGTCTGGCAGACCGTCTGGCAGACCGTCCGCCGCAGTTATTCCCAGCAGACGATACGTCCTCGAACCGACAATCGGGGGCATTTCCGCGTCCAACTTCGGGATTTTCCTAAATCAAAAGAGACTGATGTCCATACTGACAATGTGCATCAGGTTGCGCCCGCGTCGGTGATAGAATCGCCAAAAAACAAAAGATAGCTCTGGAATGGATGCAGAATCGTCTTCAAGGAAATATCAGCACAGCTCCCAGACTGCCGGCATAATTACATTAACTCTACGATGCCATAAGGTCATCCGAACTCATTTGGATTGAACAATGACTTTGACAAATCGTGAGTGCTTTTTTCTCCCAGGCGGCGTGCATTGGTCTTGAATTTGTGTCAGTAACAAATCCTCCGGTCCACCTGAGCGAGTCCCTGAAGCTCAGGTACTTGGAGGAGCACAAGCTGCGGTACTATGACCCGCGCCGCAGGCTTGAAGGATTTATCTTGAGAATAATACGCGCAGCTCATCATCGCATAAGAATCTAATCTTATCAAACGATGCCACGGCGCCACCGGTACCGCCCAGTTGGCCTACCGTATAAGCGCCGATCACAAATGCAAATACACCGTGTTGCACCCGAGGCAATTATTTAAATTGAGTCGCCCGTAGTCTCCCACTGAGCCGGACGTCGCGCAGACATGCTGACTTCCACGCCTTCTCAAGGCCTTCAGTACGCGATTGTATTCACCAAAAAGCACCGTCTGCGCGTGAGTTGCGGTAAGCCGCTGGGAGCCGTTAGATATGGGACTTGCGTGGAACGGCGGCGGCCGGTGTCGTCCTACCTGCTTTCAACTGGATTGGTCGCCTTGAAAAGTGCTGACCACATCCGTTGCGAAATTGCTATCAAAATGAAAGGATGACTCCAAGGATGGTAGATCAAAAGCATGTTGTAAATAGCTCACCTCTTTAGTCAAAGATAATGCCTCAGAATAGATGTGAATCAGGTTTCATGATACTTTTGTTGCCCTCAAGCTTTCGTGCTCGCCATTTCGAAATGTTAAGAATCGCAAGAAGTTCGTTGGGCTGTTCATATCCGTGGTTCTCGATTTCTTGTCCCCCGTCGAAGCTGATTCATAGAGGACGAACATTCGGCCCTTTTCGTGATGTATGCGGCAAGACGAGCAACAGCAACAGCACCGGCACTGAATCCTGATCTTGAGGCCCGAAGATGAAGAGCTTCTTTTGCGCTTATTTCATCATCATATCAAGGCACTGGCATATGGTAGCAATAATGAAACAAGGCGGATTGACGCAAAGGGTGCCTAAGCAGGATATCGGATAGTGGACCGGAGTACAGAGAAGGTATCCCGATAAAATGACATCGTCAGCAAGCAACATGTGTATATCGCCGACCAAATGAGGATGAGGTGAGAAATGATGAAGCTCTAAAGAGTGTCCTTCAGCGTATATGCGTACTCAGCTCAACCAAAGCCGATGGTCGGTCGCGAAATTTCCTCGTTTCCCAGGTCGTTCCAGCCAGATGCCAAAGTGGATAGAGAATCTCCTTTCATCGAGCTTCCGCGCCCAAGGCGATAAACGCCAATAGCGCGGACGCACACACGTCTGACCTATGGCAGTAATCACCTTCATTGATGCTTGATAAGACCTGTCGCAAACCTTAGAAACAACCTAGGCCATAGAAACCCGAAGAACAAAACGAGATCGCATGCGCGTAGACAGAAGACGAACAAAGGGATGCCCAAGAAAAGTCAGAGGAAGAGTAAATGTAGTAACAGCGACTCTGGGCGCTGGCGTGCGCCACAGACGTGATCGCTCGTAGCCAGAAGATGAACAAAGATGCTCAAAGGAGGAGTAAATGTAGTAACATCGACTCTGGGTGATGGCGTGCGCCACATAAGTGAATCTGCGAAGACTTCAGTGTGTTCATTATTGGAAGACTCGGAGTATTGAACCGCCACCGTTGAAGTTGCCAATGACACGAGCACAGTAGCAGTGGCGTCGATGGGTTGGTGGAGCGAGCGTGCCAGAAAAGAATGCATTGAGAAAAAGCATCCCAGCGAAATGTTGAGTCTCTAGTCAAAGCAGTTTGATTGAGCACCAGAACAGAGCGATGTCATTTCATAGTCACTGTAGAAACTGTCGCATACACTTGTTCCACTACCTCCACCCCATTTATCCTTCCACAAGCCAGATGGGTACCTCTATACCCCCGAATGGCTTTCGTCCTACATAGGCATAGATGATTCAAGGTCCAATTCACTTTCGCTTCTGTGGATGCGTAGTTGGTGCAAGTGTGGTTGGCGTCCTGATGTTCGGTGAGTCTTCAAAAGCGCGAATGATGGTACCAAGTCCTTATATAGTTAACAGAACCAATGACAGGTCCCATTCGACATAAGAATTTGACGAATCCAGTGACTCGTGCTGCTGAAGACAAGTTTTGGCCTTTTGAACTCGCTCTGCTTGGCCACGCGCCCCCAACGTCAATCCTGCCCGCCCAACAATGACGAGTACGCTATGATCCTAGAATAACCAGGAACTCACAGGATGTCTCCAAAACCATCAAATATCCCACAACGCGCGCCATGGATGGACAGGACAGTGGCAGTAAGGTGGAGGCTGGTGGATCAACTCCACGCTTTCCGAGTTGCGCTTGCGCACGGACCCAATTTCCCCGTACTGTTTCCGTCGTTCATGATGGAATTGATCCCCAACAACCTTGATCTCTTTCTTTGACAGCGGGGCAGTTAAAGTCAGGGCAAATTTTTATGACTTTGGCAAGAGGTTAGGGAAACTCTTATTGCACCATAGTGCCACCGCTGCTGCAAGAAGCAAGCCGCGCTACACAGAACTCCTATCCTTCACGACGACCTCAAAATTAGACGACGTCACTCTAATGCCTACGCCTCTCCATTAACAATAACGTGGATCTATCAGCAGAACTGACAGTAGTACATATGCACCCATCTGCGACATCAGTCCGTCCCACCCGTACCGCCGACGGCCCCTTGTTCAAGGTCTTCAGGATCTGTGAGGTCGTCAAACGCTCGAACATCCAAACATGAATCATACCCATTTCACTTCATCGAAAGCGCAGTTCTTCCGCTCCTCTGATAAAACAGACGGCAAGGAGACAGAGTCTGCCATTTCTGATTATCAAAAATTAAAAGCTACCGCCGTTCACGCCCCACGCTGTCCCAAAATACTCCGGCTTGTCGTTTGACACACGACACATATCTCCCATTTGATACCCACAAAGCCCTCACGATGCCCCAACCTTTTGCTTTCTGAAAATATCATTGACATACCCTAGGTGAGCAGAGCTCAGTCTGCGCCCGCTTCCCAATGGATGGTGGGGTACCACCGATGCTCTTCTCCAGCTTGGCTGCGACGAAGGTGGGTTTTCGTTATTTTTGGGAGAATTCAAGCGAGTTAACGTTATTGGGGAAGTATGCAACAGGTTCGTCTGTGTCGATCCTGACTTCTTTCTCTCGGAACGAGGATGCTGAGGGTTGAATATCATCTTAGTCGCTTCGGCCACGGTTTTGTTGTGGGACATGGCCCTAACCTTTGATCTGGAGGTATGTCAACCGCGTCGATGTTACCTTCATTGCTGTAGCGAGGTACTATTCTTCTGCGTAGGTATCAAGGGTTTGGAAAGTCAAAAAGACCACCGGGACTACCCTTTTCTTCGTCGTGAGTCGTTATCTATGAAGAGAACAGATAGCAGGCGGACTGAATTCATTTGAAGAATCGTTATCTTCCACCGCTGTTATTCGCTTTCGACTTATACTGTAAGAGGGCGCGTTGATTAGCCAGAGTCGCAAAGACTAATAACGGAATTGCGATAAAGCTCAATTTGTCTACGCACCACCCATAAAAGTATGTGTGCTTCCCCTCCGGAATATTGGGGCGCCGTCGCTTATGTCCATCTACCGATGCAGTTGTAGAGTGTTCCCTTTTCTGTCTCCGTTGCCCTAGCGCTCAACCCACCAATAGCTGCAAAAACTACGAGCTTTCGTCCACCATCCTAGACTTGGTTTCCATCGCTGCAATCGAATGTATGGCAATTCACCATCGTCATCCGTTTCGGTCCTCTGATCTCATCGAATGACTAGGTGTATTAATAATGAGGACTCAAGCTTTGTACCAGCATCGGAAAGTATTAGCCTTGCTTTCTTTTCTATGCATCGTACGTGTATCTTTCCTTTCAAATCCTTGAGTACCGCATTCTTAATCGCATCTTAATTGTAACTTTTCATTTGAATACAGGCGTCCATGGTCGTGATGTTGACTTGCTTTTTATTGGTTTTCAAAATGGAAACGTGTACGGATCTCCAAGAATCCCAATACTCCTGACGTCTAACTCTTTATTATCCAGTTGTTCCGGCCAACTTAATTGGCCTCCGGGGATGTCTCTCGGGATGCACGAGCCCCCTCTGTCAGCCCCTTCTTATCGCTTTCTGGGTGCCTTTCCTTGTCTTTGAAACTCGTGAGGAGAATCTGCTTTGCTGGGCGCCGATTTAGTTCCTGATTTTTCTTCTCTTTTGAACAGTTGTCATCACCCTCACAGCATGGAAATCCTATCATTCGTGTATGATTCTTTCCTTCAAAATTGCCCCACAGACGCTTATTGATTTGTTTTATAGTTTTATCGACAAGATTCACTGGTTCGACCACTATCATCCGGATCCTTGCTCGTGATGGTGAGAGGCACTACCTTCTTTGCGCATAGACGTTTGGCTGACTTTTCCCTGACTCTTCCGCAGGGATTTTGTACTACATCGGTCAGTAAATGAAAATGCCTTGAAAAATGGATATCACTGACTTACTTTGCAATTGGCGGTGGTTTTATCAGTCATCATGTGTACGTCTTTCGCAGTCATTTTTGTGTTCAAAATTTCGACCTTTCCTCTCGCAGCTGTTTCCATCTGTAATTTCCTCATTTGGATATTGGACCCATTCGCTTCATACCTTGCCGTTGGCCTCTTGAAGAGTCTGCAAGTGACAATTTGCTCAAGGTAACTATATCCTTCCAGTTATTAAATTCGTTTCATTATTAACTTTGATATCACAGGTTACTTCTCAACCTAAGAGGAATCGTAGAAAACAACACTCCAACAGTCTCCCAGTTCGAACACGCTTATTCTGGATCATTGATTGATTTGAATACCCTTGGACGGTCGACGGATGCGCTAACTGGGCTGTCGACGATTGCGCGTGAAGAGCTGGAAGAATGATTTCGCAATACCCATAGAGTATGCATGTTTATCTGAATAAGCTGAATTTGTTGTCAATTTGTTGTGCTTCTAGATGATCTGTTGTAACATTTGTAGTTTTAGCTTTAGATTCCATCGTGTGTTGTGTATACCAGGTCCAGGTTCCAGAATCAGGCTGGTCAGATTTGAAAGATGAAATGCCAACGTTTCAAAGTTCAACGCGTATACTTGATCTCAAAAATTTCCGAGTTATTTGACGCTTAGATCGGTTGTAAGTAACGTATGTTATCTCCGTCGAGGAATCATCATGATACTGATGAGGAGCGACGCGGGCGCTTGAAATCCACATGGCGTCGAGCTCGTGGTCCAGTTCGAGCATCAAATGATACAAATCCATGGATGGATGGATGGATGACGTCCAAACAATGTGAAGAACACGATGGCGTCTAATGTTAGTTCTCCAGGGGCCTGGCAGGGTTTCAAAGTAGGGAAAGATCATGAAGTGCTACTTTTAACTTCCGAAATTTTATGACAGTTGAGCATTAAAGATGAATTTATAGGCCATTAGCATTTCATAGTCCATTTAGAATGGAAAGTCGTTGATAGACAGATGCTGCATCGATATAACTAACCTCTAACATTCTTGCCTACCCTTAAGGTGGTTGGGCGGTTTTGATAACTTCTGAACCTTACGAGTTGCAGGTATCCATATTGACAGTTGGACGTTCGTCGCAGTTGAAGACAAAGATGATAATCAGTGTCATCGAATGGCCATGTAGCGCGTTTCAACATCGATATCGATCTTTCAGAAGATGACAGGTTCAGTCATCACCTGGTGCCAGTGGTGGTGTTAGGGCGGGTGGTGAAAATAGAGAGTTCATATATGCATCATATCTGTTGGCGTTGCATTCAGCTTAATTATATTACTTGCGATTTACAAATTTAGGCGCACCATAAATACCGTTCTTCGTATACGAAGAGTGGATGACTACCTGCCGACGTGCTCCTCGCAGATGAACTGCGGCTCAGTCACTTACTGCGCGACATGCATGAAACAGAGTCTCGGCAGTGAGACGACCAGAACTCCATCTGGCACGAGAGAAGACTATTTATCGCCTCGTTGAGATCGTGGGGAACGCGAACGGCAACATGAGAAATTCAGGAATCGTGAACGCTCAAGGGCTCGATAGCTTCTTCTCGTCCTCGTGGAATTAAGCACTTGAGAAGCCTCGACGTCGTCCAATTTTCGCACCTGCGGGACCGCCAGTTCCTGTTGGCTGCCACCGGGCTCGGGGATGGTGCTGGCGTGGTAAGAAGCCAGACCTCTGGTCATCGAGCCGTTTCAGAGGGGCCGGCTATATCATGGCAGCACATAGCCTGTCTATTGCCGGTCGTGCAGAAATTGAGGCTGTCGAGGCTCGCCACAGTCATTCAAGCGGTTTGCAGCCGCAAAACCCCAAGATTTTTGGCGTAGATCACTCTACGAACCCCGTCGTTCATACAGCTCCAGAAAATCGTTGGTTTATGCCCCCGCGCACGAAGGAAAGCGGAGAAAAGACGAAAGGTCGGAGCGTGGGTGACATTGAAGATCAAAGGACACGTCAGTGCGACCAAATATGTGTTGTCCCGTTGTTTGCTTACAACGCCGAAGATCATAAATACTACTCGATGCACTCAAAACGTCTTTTCTTCCATAGATTTCTAGGCGATACCTCTATATCACCATGATGCTGCCGTCTCAACTTTTGGCTCTAACGCTTACCCTGGCTCCTTCACTGGTAGCCGCGGGCATGTTCCCGAAGGATTCTCTGGTCAAGATGCTGGATCACAAAACTTTCAAGCAGGCGATGAAGGCAAATGTGAGTATCTACCATACCGGTACCTTTTGTATAGCAATTTTAATGAAGTTGTTCAGGAAACAAGTCTGGTCGCTTTCGTTGCTCCTTGGTGTGGGGTGAGTTGGGTTGGTCGGTAGATGCACTTCGCGGCTGAACGTCTATCTTAGCACTGTCAACGAATGGTCCCTGAATACAGCAAGGCAGCTCTCGGCCTGCACCCCCTCATTCCGGCATACGCTGTTAACTGTCATGCTGAGAAGAACAAGCGATTCTGCTCTGAGCAAGGTGTCCAGGGATTCCCAACAGTTAAGGTACGCTCCTTATGATTTCTTCGGCTTGTGCGCCTTCAACTAACTTTAATTCAGCTGTTTCCTCGTGGAGGCTCTCTTCCTCCCATTCCGTATGACGCCGAACGAACCTCGAGTAATTTCTGGTACTTCGCCACGAGGCGTATACCCAAGCACGTAACTAAACTCTACAATGTGAATGACATTCCAGGATGGGTTTCAGGGGTATGTCCGTTATGCTGCTGTTTGTGGTTTAATTTTCTAACAAATCGCTTAGAACAAGAATAAGTTCCGTGCACTTCTCTTGACGAAGGAGAAGAGGATGCCGCTACTGTGGCAAGTTCTCGGTAACAAGTACGCGGGAACAGAACTTGTCTTCGCATCGCATCGTGACAAAAAAGGCAAATCGTCTATCGCAATGGGCTATGAGAAAGGAGGACCCAAGGAACCTAAAGTGTTGATTTACCCCGCTGGAGCAGATAAGCCTATGATCTACCAAGGTAATGTTGCCTTCGCATAAAATTTTTCTTCAACTTGCTCAACTCATTTATTTAGGCTTGCACAAGCTTGACTCCCTCACCAAATTCTTCGATTCCGTGCTCGATGGAACTGCGGACCTCAGCGAGGCCTTTGCGAAGGCGAAGGAAGAGGAGTTCGTAGAAGATCCCGAAGAGGCCGAGATCATGAAGAAGCAGGAGGCCCAGCGGATCGCGCTCATGCACGGAGGATTCACCAACCTTATTGACTTTGAGAAGGCCATGTTGGAGGGAGGCGCGAACTACCATGATACCGCTGGCTACGGCGGTATGATGGGCGGTATTCCCGAGCACATGAAGAAGAAAGACGCTGGCGACGCGTCGAGTGTTTCCATGGGTAGCACTGGGATGCCTGCTACCACCACCCCTTCCCCTACACAGGCCCCTGAGGCGACTGAGAGACCCAAGGATGAACTATAGTGTTGTGCATTGGACATGTAGTATACCTTGGAATCAAATCTATTTTATTATGACCTGCGATGTTCGCTTGAATTTGACAAAATTAATGCGATAGTGGTGAGTCACGATAACTCTTTGTCACTCCACGTGAATCTATGTTGGGAACATGACCGTTGCGTGACCACCCTATTGAGTGACGCTGACTCCGCTGAGTGTCTAAATAGCAGTATAACCATTTGCAAGAAAATCCATCTTAAACCTCTCCCGCGTCCTTGTTTTCACCCACTTAGCTCAATACTAATGCAGGTTCTGACCTTTCTATAGTTCTAACTGTATTTGGTGTCCAGGACTTCAGGGAAACAGTATCAACCTCTAAATCAAGAACCAATTTAGAACGCATGGCGCGAGGAGGGAACGCCATTTCGCCTCCAACCAACAACTCTTTACCCAAGGTCGAATACGAGGTCATTAACGATGATAAGCTGAAGCTCCCCGGAGGCGTGCATGATTTACAGGCAAGGGGTTTTGGATGTGAGTCTGCAATCTTTTTGACGCGATACGCTCAAACATTGAACGACGATCCCTAGACAATGATTTTACCGACTTTCGAAGACCGGATCACTATATTCGCCACATAGGTGCTCCGTCTGCTGCAGCATGGTCTTAGGTTGATGTTAACAGAGGAATTTTCTTTCAGAGCCGCTGGAAAGTGACTTGGCGAAAACGGTCGAATATGATATGGACGAGCAAGGTGAGTCCTTTTCGCTTTCGTAACGCGTAGTTCTAGATATTTATGCGCACCTTCAGACCAGGAATGGCTCGATGCAGTCAACGCCGAACGAAGCAAGCTTCAGCTGGACAAAGTCAGCTGCGAAAGCTTCGAAATCATCATGGATCGTCTGGAGAAGGAATGGTTTGACTTGGTGCGTTACAAATCTATGTTTTGTGGATCTAGTCATATTCATGGTACATCTCCAACACAGACGAAGAATATTCCGAAGCCAGATTTTGCTATGCCGTCTGAGGATTCGACTTGCGCTATTTGTGATGATTCTGAGGGTGAAAACAGTAATGCGATTGTGTTTTGCGATGGATGTAACCTTGCAGTGCATCAAGGTGCGTAATCGTACTCGTAGTCTTCATGATACGATCTAATTACTGCATAAGATTGTTACGGCGTTCCATACATTCCTGAAGGCCAATGGCTTTGTCGAAAATGTACAGTTTCGCCTGAAGTGCCAGTGGTACGTCTGTCTCCATCCCATTTCCCATAAACCTCATGCCTGACATCATTTTACAAGAATTGCGATCTTTGTCCAAACGAAGGAGGCGCCTTCAAGCAAACTGTGAATGGCGAGTGGGTGCATCTACTCTGCGCGATATGGATACCCGAGACCCGAGTTGCGAATGATGTGTTTATGGAGCCTATTACTGGAGTAGAGCGGATATCGAAACAGCGTTGGAAGCTGGTCAGTCAAATCCCAGTTCAGACAGGAATATTCAGGCTCATGTTGGTCAAAACAGAGGTGCAGTATATGCCATCATCGGTACGGAGCCTGCATACAGTGCACGAAGCCGTCTTGCTTTGTCGCATTCCATGCTACCTGCGCTCGAAAGGAGAAGCTGCTGATGCCCATGAAGAGCGCCCAAGGAGCGGAGCCAGCTTCGTTAACGTGCTACTGTGATCGTCATCTTCCGGTATGTTGGCCTGACCTTGGTTGCGCGTCGTGCAATTTTTAAATATTTTACAGCAAGAACAACAAGATGCGCGCACTGCTGCTCTAGCCCTAGATGAGACACGCGACCGGACAGGTCCAACTACCCAGCTTACCTCCAAATCCGCCCGCGCATATGCGAAGACATACAAACCCGGTCCTCCACTTGTGCCCGCTATTATCGTCCGTCGAATATCCGAATACATAGCACGGATAAAAATAAGGAAGAAGATAGAATTCATCCAACAGATGTGTCGGTATTGGAGCTTGAAGCGGGAGGTAAGACGGGGTGCGCCGTTGTTGAAGAGGCTGCACTTAGAGCCATGGACTGCGAATGCTGGTACGAAGCAGTTGTCAGAAGAGGAGAAAATGATGCGTCTTGATGTGAGTCATCTGTTATGTTTCTTCAGCGTAGAGACCCTGACTTCTTTTCCAAAGCAACTTCAACGATTGCGCCAAGATCTCTTCAATATTCAAGCACTAACTAATCTCTGCCGGAAACGAGAAATCAGAAAGCTCAGGCAGGCAGAGGTCATATATGAGGTCTTGTCACAAGGGCTCTTTCCTCATCACGCTGCCCTACGACTTGCCTTTGAACGCATAATGTCGTATGTCTTATTTCATGGATTGCCATCGGAAACATACTGATCGTGCACTCTGAACGAAGGTTTGATCGTCAAGACCATTTCAAGAATCCAGTTAACAAGCACGATGTACCAGATTACTTCGATGTGATTAAGAAGCCGATGTGCTGGAGCTATATCGATGCGAAGCTAGATCAACATAAATATTGGGATCTCCAGACTTTCCGAGTGAGTTTGCCAAAATTCTGAAAGTCTAACATCGCTCAATATGCTCTATTGATAGAATGACATAGAGCTTGTAATTAACAACGCCCTTCTGTATAACAAACCAGGAACGGTCTTCCATAAGACTGCTTTGCGGATTCAGAAAGAGGCGAGGAATATTTTGGCCGAGCTGGAAAGCATCAAGTATTCGCATCCCAATGCTGTCACAAAACCCAGAACAACCGACGAGGAAGACGAGCATGATAACCTTCCCTTGATTGGCGATCTTGAACCACCTTTGAACGTCTTGGAGCTCTTGATATCGTCCGATGCAATCAAATCCGACCTCAATATGGAGCTTGACGTTGACCCAGTCACCTCGTTGATTAATTACGAATTCGCCAAGGTCAAGCCGCCACCTCTCCCAAGCCCGCTTGTGCCTCCACCACCGCCTAGAGTCAGGGTCAAGAAACAGAAGAGAGATTATAAGGCGGAGACGGAGCGTGCTAGGATTAACAGGGCAGCCAGAGAAGCTGCTGCTGCTGCTACAATATCCCAGAAGTCTCATGTTGGTGCAACTCAGATTGAGATGAAGGAGCATGGTCAGGAGACGGACGAGGGTCACGAGAGTAAATGGGAAAGCGATGAGCGAGACGTGGAGAAGGAGGCTAAGCGTAGAGATCGGGAAATGCAGGCAATGCTGGATGCTTCCGCAGGGTTTCGGGCGCCTAGACCGAGGCCTTCACAAGCGGAGGTGGCGCCCGTTGCACAAGAAGTTCCCGGTCCAAGCTCTGAATCTACGGTGGTGTTGCCTTCACTACCTTCAGAAACGCCCGCGGACGTCAGTATACCTGCCCAACCTTTGAAGAAACGCGCATCCGTGACGGGCCCAGCAATGCAGTCCACTATTCCCAGAGTCGTCCATGATGTAGATAACAGGGATTCGTTCAGCATGTTCCATGCCGGATGGATATTACCTCCTGATCAGAAACGTGGCGGACGTTCCACAGCGGAGCGACTGCCTTTACCTCCTCCAAAGAAACGACAGAAGACAGGTTAGTATTTTTCTTTTCATCGTAGGCATATCATGAACTGATTTTGTTATGATGCGCAGATCATCCAAGCTCCAGATTATCGGTTGTAAGCACTGCACCATCGGACAATTATACTTTGCGCAGAACTCCTCCATGGTCTTCCGATTCATTGCAAGAGCCCAAACATGATCCCAATGAGCCAGGCGAGGGAGCAATGGATGTAGACATCGAAGGCGATCGATCCTTTGACTCTCAGCTTGGTCCTTCCGAAAGCGTCTTGTCTCATGGGCAATCCGCTGACAGTAGTCTCCTCCTTGAAGAGCCGCTGAATGTGGTCACTCAACCGAACGGCGTCGTCATTATTGAAAAACTAGACACGCCCGCGACCCGACGAGAGAGAGCGATGCGGAAAAAGGCAGAGAAACAAAGGCAGGCTGCTCGCGCAGCTGAGAGCAGCTCTGCTCCCGTGTCGTCAGAAAGTAGTAACGCCCCTATTAACATCCCTGTCGACGTTCCTACTGCGAAGAGGACTCCATCACCACCGACAGTTCCACCACCACCTCTATCCGTCGCTCCATCCGAACCTGAACCTCCATCCGCATCCGCACCTTCACCGCATCCGTATCCACCAATGTCCACCCATATAGAGACCGAGACTAAGGATGAGCCGGGCGGCTTTGAATACGACTTCGAAGAAGAGTCTGAATTGAGCGAGCTTAGCTCGTCACCCTTCAGTGTCCCCTCTCCTTCCGTTCCCGATGCCGAAGAACTTCCTGCCCCGACTCCAGAACTTGAACCCACCGTCAACCAGAGCAAACCGAAGAAAGCTACGCGCCCCAAGAAACCCAAAAGGATAGAGGCTTTTCCAGAGGGTACCATTGGTATGTCGTTCGAGATGTTTTATCATTTTCAGTGCTGATACATTTTCATTTTTAGTATGGGCCAAATCAGGTATGATTGTATGGCGTGCGTTGTGCGTTCGTCCTGACGCGACTTCATTTTGCAGATTCTTTCCCTTGGTGGCCGGCTGTGGTTCATTCCGATTCGAGTCCATTGGTTCCAAAAAACATATTAGCTGCCGCAAAAGAGAAACGACAAAAGCGCAAAATGAAGTTATACATTGTCCAGTACTACGACAAGCAAAATTCATGGTTTGTCCTTCTTTCCCCACGACGCTGAATTTTATGCTGACTCGCGGTAGGCAAAGTGTTGCAAAGGAAAAGTTGCAAATGTTGGGCGAAGATAAAAGTACGCTTCATCTGGAAACTTGTTGTCACTCCTTTGTAACGCTTTGAATTCCAGAGCTCGACGAAGAGATGCTTACGTCCAATCAGAAGCAAAAATGGAAAACCTCAGCATCGAAACAACAATGCCGTGAAGCATACCGGTGAGTAAATTTCACTTGTCGTACTTGTGAAGGAATCTCTGATGAGTCGTATTTGATATCAGGATTGCTCTTGCAGAGATGGACATGGAAAATAGCAGCACTCATCCCACTGAACAGAGTCTAGGTGGTGATGATGCGGACGGAGAATCGGAGACCTAAGTTGACGTTCGAACTTCTTGCATGGAGTGTGCTTTTTGAATTGTCTATGTCATATATCATGTAAATCTTTCCCTTTTTGATCTTCATCCTCCAATCTCTTGACCATTTTACAATTCTCTTTCCATCAGTGCTTCTTCTATTATGAATTATTTTGCGTGAGGTCAAATACCCTTATCTATAAGTACCTACTTTGAACCCAATTATATAGCTGTTGTATAACGACTCGTTTTTGAAATGTTCAAGAATATTCTCTTGATTTCGAAGGGAAGAAGATTTGAGCGTTACTCACATGTGCACGGTGCCCGGCATGTTCTAATTATTCTCACTATTGGGTGCAACAGCTCAGTAAGATACCCCATTGCCAAGCATGGGAGACCCTGGTCAATGTAATCATTAGATTGGGTGACAGATATACTCAGCAGTGCGCAACTTGGCCAAACAGGCGGCCAATGATATTCAGAACAACCTGAACATGGATGATACAAGTAAATCATCATCAGAAAAGGAGGGTAGGAAGGAGTAAGGAGTCTCGTATGTATACAAAAAATCTCAGTGACTCGCCCTCTTGAACGCCTTCTTATGTTGCCCACCGGTGACCATGCTGGCCCACTCAATCGCATCTCGATGAGAGAACAATTCTGTGTTGTGAGGGGCGGATACCACTTCGGTGACGATCTGGGGCTCGACTGATAGCTTCAGGAAAGCCTCTCGCATCCCCTCCGCTATAGAAGATGCCATCCGTCGTCAGACCATGGACACTGACATGAGATGAGGAATGTGCCCGTACTGTCGGTGAAGTAGAACAATTCTTCCAATTCCAAAGCCTCGCGGTTGTTCGCATACCAGTAGTCCTGGACAAAGGCCACTGGGTCTCGAGCTATTTCGTCCGCCTGAGACGCATGCTTGGTGGCGACTACAGTTGCGAACTCCTCGGTTAGACCGCACGCAGTCAATACTGAGAAACATCCAGGCTTTGAGTGCTGAGGAATGGCATGGGCACTTAGAGGGAGACTTACGATGGACGATGGTGGAGATGTTGGACTGCATGTTGCTTGTGAATGGCCTCTTCTCAAGTCGAATGGGAGCTTGTGTCCAAGTGACAAAGAATATAGTTCTTTGTCGAGGCTGAGGCTCCTACTAGGACTCACTATGACTAAGGAGGAAACTTGAACGCGACGCTGCTCTGACTTTCGCTTCGAGCCCACGCGCCAGTTTTCCTCGTCGCACTCTCAGATCCACCCCGCCGAGAGTAAGATCCGACCTTTGTTGGAATTCGTCGGGTGCGCTAGACTGCGCGGGGTGCGAGTACGGGAACTCCGTGGTAATTGGGTGAAGAACAAGTTGAACAATGAAGATACAAAAACGTCTCTACTGACTACAAACGTGTCACGTGCTACGCGTTCATCATTCCAACAACCTTCTGTGACTGTCCTTTGATACGTTGTTTGAGTGACATTTTGTCAGGACGTTGTTTCCGACGTCTGTGCTGTTTCCTACGCTAGAATGGGGGGCTCCCTTGCTGTGCCGGTCTGCGCGAGGATATAATAGCCATCAGAGTTCACTGGTGGATTATAATTTATGGCAAGCTGCCGAATCCGAAGCCTGAGATTATGTTCCGCAAACGTTTGGTATAGGAGAACTCAGAAGAGTGCTTTACCTTCCCGGGATTTGCAAGCGTTGCTTGTCCTGCACGATTTATACTCTACTCCACTACCTATGGTGCGCCCGGCCTAGTCACCGCTACATTTGTCCAAAGAAAATCCAGGGTCCGGAAAAACCCCAATTTCTTATTCCCTTGGTAAAAATGCTTCTTTTGATTGTCTGAATAAAACCGCCAAAGTGTTTGTCATTTGGATCAAAACTGAGCAAGTTATTTTGCCAATGTTCCCCGGATTTGGCCACATTATACAATCTTATTATGTAATGTACCCATATATGGGTAGTCTATTTTAAGTTCCGCACCCAAACTCCAGGTCCAACACCTCGTACTCTGGAAATCGGCGCTGCAACACACAATACGGACTAGCAGTGCATGTTTTCCAGTGTTCAGAAGCTTATTTCTATGGTGAAACTTGGGCTTCCCAAGCAAATATATTTTCAAAAATTTCTGGTGCCAATTTGGCCACTGGACAAAAGTAGCGGTGACTAGGCCGGGCTCACCATACTCAGTAACGCATGATCTATTTTTAGCATTTGGAACTCTTATCGCACAGAACAAATCCACACCCATAAGCCAATAAATAGCATTGGAGGTTTCCGCCAACGCTATTGAGGTTCATGCAAAGCTTATATCAAAATAGACAGAAGACATTCTGAAGTGCCTGTGATAAAAACTGCTCCGAGCCAGGGCGGTGTGGGACCTGGGTTGAGTGTGGGGAAAATAGGCGCCCGGCCGGCCTGGGTCCGGAGCGAGCTTGAAATAACCCACGAACAGCGCTGTCATTCTGAATCCGGATCTATCATCGCACCATAGGTCCACAATGCACATTGCAACGTAATCGGCTCTTGACCTCGACTGCGACTACGACTTGAACCATGTCCTCCTCCTCGGGAGGAGCTGCATCGCCCACTCAAATGCGCGCCGCATCCGCCTCTGAATCCCAGTCCAACCACCGCCGACTCGGAACGCACGTGAACGGCCCAGGCAGACGTACGTACCCACCTCAACGTCCAACCCTCGATGTCTCCGCCGCCGCGGAGATCAGGCTCAAAGCCAAGGAAAGCGTTCTCAACGACGTGGCCCGCCTCGAACGCGAACTCGGACTCACCCTCGAACGCGGACGCACGCTCTCCGCCCTATCCCTCCTCGAGATGGCGCGCACGGAAGTGCGCGCGGCGCGGGCGTGCGAAGATAGGGGGGACCTCAAGGCGGCGTTCTATGTGTATGTGAGGGCGGTGGCGCTCGTGATGAGGGTGTTGGAGGCTCCGGAGGCGGCGGATAAGGCTGGGGAGGTGAGGAGAGAGTTGCGTGTTTTTCTTCGGGTGCGTATGTTTCTTCATCAAAAGGACTATGGCAGTCCTTGACCTGGGCGTACGGACGTTTGACTTTGATGCATGATGCATGGTGTAGGACGAGGCTTGTGATATCAACGAACGCGCTAGGGTGGTGAGGGAGAAGTTGGAGTTAAAGCTTAAGCCCGAGGTTAATGATAAGTAGGGGTACGTGTAACGTCTCCTACGACTTGCCTTTTCATCTATTCCTGGCTACATATCTAACGATTACCAAAAAAAACAAAACAAAAATAGGAAAGCGAAAGCGAAAGAGACGCATGCCCCCGCTAGAATTGAGAGGTCGGGGTCGGGGTCACCTGTGGAGCGGGTGGATGTTCCTGAGGACCCAGCCTCTCCAGACAACCTAATCGACTCCGAATCCGAATCCGAATCCGGGTCTCCTGCGCGCGAGCAGGACCAGCAGCCCACCGGGTCTGGGGGTTCTGCACATGTACCTGTACAATCAGTGCACCGTGACACCGCTGCAGCCGCTTCCTCTGCGTCTTCGCCGCCAACTGTCCTGAGCTCAGCGAACTTGAAGACTACGACTACTACTGTCTGCAGGTACTGGAGGAAGAACGGGAGGTGCTTGAACGGCGCGAGATGCAAGTTCAGCCACGATCTTCAGGTGAGGAGTTTCGTTTGATGCTTCGGCTCTAATCGAGTTGCGCACTAAAGCTTGACACCATTTGTTTCGTGCTAGATCAAGGCCGACAATCCAGGACCCGCCGTGGCTTCCACTTCCACTTCCACTTCGAATCTTACAGTCCAAGACGCGTCCGCTCCGGCGAAGCCAGCGAGGTCCCGCCGACGGAAAGGCCGGGCTGGCGGTGATCAGGGACAAGGACAGGCGGAGATACGGAAGCGCGCTGAAGAGAATCAGATACAGAGACGCGCCGAGGAAGAGTCTAAGAGGCTGGCGCAAGAGAGGATGGAGAAAGAGAGAGTGGAGGAGGAGAGGGCTAGGGCGGTGGAGGAGGAGACGGTGAGGAAGGAGAAAGCTGAGAGGGCGAGGAGGGAGAGGAGGGTCAGGGCGGCGGAAGAGGAGAGACTGAGGAGAGAGGAGAAAGAGAAAGTTGAGAGGGAGGAGAGGGAGAGGAGGGAGAGGGAAAGGAGCGAGGAGGAGGAGCGCGAAAAGGAGATGGCCGAACGACAAAGAAGAGCGAAAGCAGCGAGGGAAGAACGCGAACAGAAGCGAAGAGAGCAGAGGGAGAAGGAAGCCAGAGAGAAAAGACGAGAGCAGATGGAAAGAGAGAGGAGAGAACTCGCAGAGGCCATACAAAAACAGAAGGAGCGTCAGGCAGAGGAATGGCGACGAGCATACGAGGCCGAACAAGCCAAGCTTGCTAGGATCGAAGAATTAAAGCGAGCGCACGAGGCCGAACACGCGAGGTTGAGGAATGAAGAGAGGCTGAGGCGAGCCAGGGAGCACGTCGCGCTGGACATCGCGAGGCGGGAGCAGCAGGTCGCGCTGGAGCAAGCCCTCGCCCGGAAGGCCGAACGCGATCGACAGGCCCAGGAAGCGCCCCGAGTCAGTTCACTTTGGGGTGCACCCCCCGGTTCCCAATATCACGAAGGCCAGCCGACTCGGTATACCCAATATGAAAGGACGGACTCGGGATTGGGGCAGAGTCAGGGCGTGTCGCCCCGGCCAGCAACAGCATCGCAGGGAACAGATTTTCAGGCGGCGCAGAGTCAGCCTGAGGAAGAGAGCGGGGAGTGGAAGTCTTGTGTCGTCGTGTAGCTCGCCGCGGGCCCGATTGGAATTTGACGCCCATTTTTGAAGTTGTACAACCGAATCTTTATAAACACATGTAAAGTATATTTTTACTATGTACGAGCTCATTCCGCAATGAAAAGACTTGGTCGAATTGAAGCCACTTCGAAGTTCGCCTGACATCCGAGGGACCGAGCTCATAGAGTCCCCAACCAAAAATGCTCGGTCCCGTGACCAAATTCAATTGGAACGCGATGCGCGTCCAAGTCGAATTTCTGAATTGCGCCCACCTCTTCCTTCCTTCCTTCCTGCCCTGCTAACATCCATTGTCTGTAATATTTTCTCATGACTCTTTCCCTTCGCAATAACTGTAATTTAAAGCCACATGAAGGCTACAAACGACTCGGAAGGCTTAATGCTGCGCGATCATCGATGCTCTCCTTGGTATCCAGGATGTTAGGCTGACACGCTCTGTAATGGTGAATTTCATAAATATACTTGTATGCGCTTTTGATGTTCGATCTGACCGTTAAAATACTTAGTCTTTGGACATCTCATCGCATGTATCGACGCCGCAAACCCTGCTTAAGTTTCGACGTCACTTGAAACTGTCCAGAAGACAACAACGCGGTGATTCACGGCTCTCCGGCGTCGGCACAAAACATCCGTCGTGTTTGGTTGAAGGCCCGGGACACACAGACAGGCCCGACGGGTCCTGGCTTTTCCATGAAAGTCGGACATGAACATGAAGAGAAGAAAGCTACTCGCTGGGTTATCTGGAAAATGGCACATGTTGAGAGTTTTTTTGAGCCCTGGAAAGCTGCAAGTGAGAGTTCAAGTTTTCATCATCGTCACCGTGGTCCATCGTGTTGTGACGTGTCAATGGTTCATAGCAGACAACTTTGAAGTTGTTTCGGTCTGAGCGCGGACGCTCTGGCGAAGCTCTCGCATGGAGTCGGGGAGGCGCCGATTTCCTGCACCGAGGTATGATAGTAGCATACCTTTCGTTGCAGAGAGTTCTTGGATGAGGGCAGAGAGACGCTGAGACGCCGCTGATCCAGAAATGCAGAACATGCAATGGTAGCCTTAGGTGAGTCCACGTCGACTCGTGCTGCACTGGATAGGACTGGATAGGCTTTGATGCGCCCTGCCTGTTCGCTCGCTGCTTTACAGACGCGGGTCATGAAATAAAGAAGGCGAGTATATTTTCTTGAGGTATGTAAGATGTGATCTGACCCCCCCCCCTCTCTTCACGGCACGTTATTTTGAAGGTGATGTTAGCCATGGAAGGACAGCCCGAGTGCCTCTTTTGCTCGTCCGTACTCCGACCTATTTTTCTTTTATCGTGAACTTCTCGTTCAATCTGGCCTTGTTCTGAATCATTCTTTCTGTGTGCATGATCGGTGACCGATGAAAGGGCCGGCCGTGGAATCCGCACTGGCAGCTTCTCAAGCTCAAGCCTAGATGACAACAATCCCACCACCACGCAAATCCACGGTCTTTCAATTTCAGCGTTCAACTCAAACCAAAATGCCTACTTCACCCTACAAGCCGCCCAAGCGCAGACCCAACAAGAACTTGAATCGCGGCCCAGCGGCACCACCCAAGAAGCCATGCAACCGTTGGCGCAAGGACGGCACATGTCCGTTTGGGGTGAAATGCAGGTTCGAGCATGCTGAAGGAGACAAGGGCCTACTTCGAGTGCGTTCTCCGATTTTCTAAGCGTGCATTCTTGTTCTGGCGGCGATTGACACTTCAAGAACTTGAAATCAGGTCAGCGCTGCTTTAGATGGAAAGGAAGAGGATCCCGCTGCAACTGCTATTGACAGTAGGTGAGGAGTCCCGCATATTTGAACCCTGCAGGACTTGCGCGTCTGAATCAATCCTCTAAAAAGTCCTTCCAAGTCGCATCCCCAGCATGATCGCTCAGAAGGGTGGTGGAGAAAGACCAACACGAATATAGCGTCCAATGCTTCGAAATTGGCTATGCTCTGCAGAGATTGGGAGCAGGATGCGAGTCTGACAGACACATGGGGCGCGAGATCTAATGATATCAATCAGGTCAGTAGGCGCCCGTCAAAACTACATCTACTGTACTTTATTGCTCATCACATTACGATGTTTGTAGATTGAGAATAAATCACCAGAGGCAGCTGTTTCCAACTGGCGAAAGCCCCCCGAGAATGCGAAATGGAAAAGGGGTGGTGCCAATGTCAGTCAGAAACAGATGTTCGCGCCGATACACGATGACGAAGAAAGATTAGAGAAAGAACATCGGGATTGGGAGAACGAATGGAGAAAAGCCAAAGCTGAGGAGGAGGAGAAAGAAAGGAAAGAGACAGAGAAAGCGGAGAGGGAGGAGAGGGAAAGAAACGAAAAAGAGGAGAGACGACGGAAGGAATTTGATGCAGAGAAAGCAAGCAGACTCGAGGCAGATCTGAGGAGAAGGGAGGAAGAGGTGAAGAGAAAGGAAGAAGAGTTACGGAGGAAGGCGGAGGTAGTGGAAGAAAGGGGGAGGAAAGCGGAAGAAAAGGCGGAAAGATACTGGGCTCTCGAGGTTGAGCAAGCCAGACTAAGGAAAAGGAATGAAGAGGCGCTTTCAAAAGAAATGCGAGAGCACCAGAAGCAAATGAATGCCCGCTGGAAGAAGGAAGCCATTTCTACCGAGCAATGCCTTATCGAAGAGACCAATCTGGTGACATTTTCCGCTGGGATGAACGTCCAACGGATTGTCGGTGGATTTGACTTGCGTCGCATTTCCTTCAAAAACCTTCCAGACGACACCACCACGGATGAAGTAGCAGCAATTTTTGAACGCGAAGGCTTCACTGCTTCGGAATTCTTCGTCCAAGAGTTCAAGTGGTATGGGGACAAGTGCGAGGCCGTCGTGTTGGCGAGTGTGTGCCGATTGTCAGCTGAAGGTTTTCCTCGAGTCCTCAAGTTTCGCAATAAGGCTGTGGCTTTCGAATTCAACCAAAACACGAACCAGAATGGTATGACCGCCGTAACAGCCCAAAATGCACCAACCCTCACAATATCCTGGCGGGCTCCATCAGAAATAATCGTCGCGACATATGGCTCTATCGACCAAGCTAAGGTCCATCTCCGCAGGGTTAACGGCAAGATATGGAACGGGAGACGAATAATCGCGACACCCAGCGACCACCTCGTTGGCGGATGCTATGTCGCCTCATCAGATATCCTCGTTCTCGGTTGTTCAGCCGGAACAGCGGTCAGCTACGAGTTCCATGCTTTCTTGCAGACTTCCGACATCAAATTGCTGGGCTCGGCAGATTTCAATTCAAGTGAAGTATCTGGACACGTTCGCGAACATCTTCGCAAGCTCCCTGGAGTCCAGATGGATACGTATGAGGAGCTCAACAATGGGTCCGCAGATGCGACGATCAAGGTCGGATTCAGCAGTTGGAAAGAAGCGAAGAGCGCCCACGATACGATGGATAAAAAAAGGTTGTCAAACTTTGATAATTTTCCCCTTCTTCGCTGCTCCGTTCCGAAACCCATCCATTATTTCATCAAGATACCTCGACAACAGTATCAGGCACAGAAGAAACAATGGGACCAATTATCTGCACGGATGCACGTTGGTGGAGGAGACGTCTTAATCCAAGTGTTGGCGTACAACAAGAAAGCGGCAGGCCCATTGAAGGTCAGGGTCGAAAGCATAGCCGCTGGGGAAACGCTCGATGCGACTCAATGGCACGCGTCGTTTGCGACGGCCACAGGACGCATTTTCTTCGACCGCGTCTTCAGTGCAACAAAAGTATACATTCGGAACAACATCAAGACCCGACGTCTAAGCCTGTGCGGCGGGGATCCAGCTAGAGTTAGAGAGGCGAGGAAGATGATCGAAGATGAAGTCGAACGCCTCTCGGAAGTGACCACCACGATGACCTTGGATTCCACCAACGACCTTGCATTTATGACCATAGGATGGCTGAAGCTCAAGGAGCTTATAGGCGCGGAAAATGTTGTGGTAAGACCCGCATCGACGCCAGCCACCTTCACGGTGACGACCAGAGGCGGTCCCGAAGCCGCGCATCACCTTCAGAGGGCCATCGACGAGGCCTCTCCACAGAACCTTCTGAGTCCCAATGTCGCCGAAAGGGGAATCTGCACAATTTGTGCCGGCTTCGTCTTTGGTCCTGAACAGTTTGGGTGTGGACACATCTATTGTCCTGTCTGTATTACAGACTTCCTGAAATCAACAGCGGCTCGTAAGAGCTTCCCGCTCGTGTGCATGGGAAACGCAGGCGCGTGTGGGGTTCCGATCTCGATCCCTTTCATCCGTCGGTTCTTGCCGCCTCAGCTATTCGAAAATCTCGCAGAGGCGGCATTCAAGGCATATCTTCAACAACATCCACAAGAGTTGAAATACTGCAAGACGCCGGACTGCGTGCAGATTTACGCTAGGCGTCCCTTGAGCAACTTGAGGAGTGTTGTGGAGTGTCCGGCTTGTTTTTCGACTGTTTGTAGGTTGTGCGACGAGGAAGCACATGTAGGCGTGACCTGCGATGTGCAGAGAATTCGTTGGAGGATATCGGGTAATTCTGATCAGTGGCCGGTGGAGGAAGCACAGGAAGACGAGGAGCAGAAGTCTGAGCAGACTAGTTCGTGTATCACAATGTAGATGATTGTAGATGGTAGGATAATGCTGATTTTGTTTTGGTTATCCAATGTCATTCCCTACGGCGAACTTTGGGTCAAATCGATGGATAAAGACATGCGCTGACGCTGACTTCGTGAAAAGTGATGTGCATACCTTGCAATCCCTGCCGCAGGTATCATAATCTGACTAAACGAGACCATCTGATCAACCCGGAACATGAGTGCTGAGCGCTGAGTACTGATGTTTTGCTGTGATACGTGAGGACCCGTCAACGCAGACTGCGGAGGAGCAAGCCTTGTGTCGTCATATGCATGTAGCGGCCAGTGAGAATTCGAAGCCCATTCGCTGGCAGAAGCTGTTACCTGCGAAAGGTCAAAAAATCACCAATTTCGAGATGCAGCTGCCGGAAGTCGTTGGGGGCATCGATTGATTTGGTCAGCGGCCAATAGAAGAAGCACAGACAACGAAAGACGAGGTGCAGGTCCCAGGAGGCACCAGAGCAGAAGTCTGCCACTGAGCCTGAGCAGGCTAAATAGTAGGTGTATCGCGATGTAACCGGCGGACGTAAAATAAGGGACACGTTCTGGTTGTAGATGGTAGGATAATGCTGATTTTGTTTTGATCGTTCGATGCCTTTCCCTATGACTGACTATGAGTAAAATGGATGGGTAAAGACATGCGCTGACTTCGGATTGAACGAAAACAAAAAATTATGCGCGTACCTTGCAATCCCTGCCGCAGAGCAAAATTATCCATCAAGCCATAGGCAGGCCTGCCCAAGTATCCTCTACGTTTCATTATCTTATCCACAGGGGCCACGGTCCACGGAACCGGCGTCAACCACTAAGGATGCATGATATCGATGCATGTTATAATGCGCGCGTCGACTTAGAGGTCGACTGATTTCGTGTAAAACGCTAGAGCCAAGAAAGGGCGAGATTCATCTCAAGCCCAAATGCTGAGCGCTGAGCACTGGTACTGACGCGGATGTTTTACCGTTCGGTGGATAGTGGATGTGCGGAAAGAAACAAAACGTTCTCCGAAGGGCCGTCCTTTTGAAATTCCTTCTCCGACTCAGAGTGCGGTCGGAGTACCAAGTTGAACTTCTTGTTTCCTTCTACCAACTGCTCTTGAACTGCTTCGCATAAAAACTTTCCAAAGCCTTTTATTTCTTGATGCATTCGAGAGTGACATCTGAATATGTTGTTTTTGCGCTTTCTGGGCTGTTGGAATGCTTCAATCCTTGCCAGCCGATTCAGAAATTATAATTCTGCGTGCCTCATTGACTTGGTCCATTGTTTTTCATTTGACCTACTGCTCCTTTCTCTGCTCATTCCTAGCCTACTTCAATTTCGATATTGTGGGGAGGCCGTACCGACAGGCGTGTGTATGGTCTATTATTAATACTCACCAAAATCGTGCACGCAGAGCTTGAACGTCGTCCGTAATCCGTCCGATACTCATGGGCATTCAGATAACAGTCTTCACAATCACCATACATATATGGCCAAGCTACAAGCTTCAAGAACAGAGGGAGTCAGATCTGTGGGATCAGAAGACTCTGAAGAACGCTCAACCACCGAACACGAGGCAGCAAACTGATAGGCGCCCATCCGATTAGAGCCTATTAAATAGCTGCCACGCCGTACTAATCTGCACACCCTTCCAGCTTCCACCACCACCACCACCACCATATATGTCCACCCCAAGGCGGTCTGAAGGCACCCCCGCTATACCGTCGAGAAAGAACCGCAAAGTCGTAGCGGACCCATCTGATAAGCCATGTCGTCACTGGCGCACGCTCGGCGTGTGTCACTTTGGAACGAATTGCAAGTTCCAGCATGCCGAAGAAGAGAGGGGTATACTTCGAGTACGTCTCTCATACCTTGATAGAGTGTCCAGTTCAACTGACTACTCGTTTGCGAACAAATAGTCGACTTTAGACGGGAGGGGCCAAGACGTCCCTCAAGCCGGAGGGCGATCTGCAGAGGGCAGCACGAGCAACGTGTATAATGTATCAAATTTCCCGGTGCAAACAATCATCTGCAGAGATTGGAAGAAGGATGCGAAGTGCGCATATGGTACAAAGTGTCGCTTTAGCCACCCGGTTCAGGTCAGTGGTTTTTCCATCAGATCTCCAACCATCACTCGATCTCATGTTATATGCTACAGATTAAGACCGAAAACGCAGAAGCGATACCGACAACTTCCAATATAAATTCGAAAGGAAGGGCAGGGGCCGCGAACGACAGGCAGAAACAAGCAGAGATTCAGAAACGTGCCGAAGAGGAAAGGCTGGCGAAAGAAAAGCTAGATAAGGAGAACGAAGAGAAAAGGGTCAAAGCAAAGGAAGCAGAAAGGGTCGAGAAAGAGAGAGAAAGAGCGGAGAGAGCGGAGAGACAAAGGATAGAAGCCGAGGCGAAACGAATCAGGGAAGAAACAGCTCGACGCAAAAGAGAGGAGTGGCTGGCGCGCCAGGAGGCAAAGCAGAAACGTGCACAGGAGGCTGAAGAAGCCAAACGAAGGCGCGAGGAAAAACTTGCACGAGAAAAAGCTGAGAGGGAGACCGCGATGAGGGAACAAATAAAGGCCCGCAGAGAACAGGAAGCCACCATCGTCGAGCAGTACATCGTCTCCGAATCCAGCCTCATAACGTGTTCCGCCGGCCTCCACATCAAGCAGGTCGTCAGCGGGTTCGACCTGTGTCGGATTACGATCCGGAACCTCCCATCTAACGCCAAATTCGAAGAAATCGCAGACATCTTTCGACACCAGGGCGTCGCCTCGACCGAATTCTTCGTCCTGGGGATCAAGCCGGTTCAGAATAGAACCAAATGCGAGGCCGTCGTAGTCGCCAATGTCGATAAGGGCCAGAATATCGCAATAGGACTGGAAGGCATCGAGTTTCGCAACGAGACATTGACGTTCGAAGTCAGCGAGAACGCAAGCTGGAATGGCATGGCTACAGCGGCACAGAATGCGCCCTTCATCACCGTATCGTGGTGGGCGCCGTCCGAAACGATAACGGCGACTTACACCTCGGATGCGCAGGCTCGGGAGCAGATGCAGAGGCTCAACGGGAAGACGTGGAACGGCCGCCGAATCAGGGCCATGCTCAGCGATCGCCCCAATATCTTTTCGTCATTTGAGGTCAGGATCCTTGGCTGCGCAGCTGGAACGTTGCTTGATGCCGAGTTCTGTACCTTCGTTGGGACCTTCAGCGTCAGGCTGGTGAGCCCAGCAAAGTATAACCTGCACACTATATTCATACACGTACGCGACCATCTGAGCCGCCTCCCTGGTGTCCAGATGGATACTACGAGGTGCTGAACAAGGGCACTGACCTTGACGCGGAGGCTAGGATAAAAATCGGGTTCAACGATTGGGAGGACGCAAAGCGGGCGCACGAGACCTTGGACAAGCAGCGCTTGGTCTCCACTTTTCCTATGCTTCGTTCGTGGCTGCCCAAACCACTGCAATATTCCATAAAGATACCGCGCCAGCAGTTTCAGGCGCAGAAGGCGCAGTGGGACGAGCTATCCGAAAAGAGGCCGGACCGCAACGCCCATGTGCAGACAAAACTCGGGGAGCGCAGCGACGTCGTCTTTATTCGTCTGCTGGGTCAAGACAAAAAAGCTGCTGGATCCCTGAAAGTCCGCGTCGAAGGCCTGGTGGCCGGCGAAAAGCTCGATGCGGCCGCACATTGGCATCCGTCTTTTATGTCTCCGAAGGGGAAGCTCTTCCTGGACCGCGTGTTCACCGAGAAGCAGGTATTCGTCCGCACCGATTTCAAGACGCGCTGCTTGAGGGTGTGTGGCGAGCCGGCCAAAATCGAGAGAGCGAAGAAGATGATCAGGGAGGAGGTGGAGCGTCTCGCTGGGATGGAGACTACCAGGTTCTTGGACCAGGCGTGTGTGCGGGGGTTTATGAGAGAAGGGTTGGGGAAGCTCAAGGAGCTCATCGGCGACGACAATGTTACGGTGAATGTCGCATCGAGGCCGTACAGAGTGACGGTCAAAGGCGGAGCCGAAGCGACACATCATCTGCAGAGGCTCATGGAGGAGGCGCGTGCGATGGGTGGTCTTGACAAGGGCAATGCCGAGAAGGATACTTGCCCAATTTGCACCGACGACGTCTCGAACGGCGAACAGCTCGGCTGCGGGCACGCCTATTGCTCTGGCTGCCTCGCGCATTTCCTAACCTCCGCCATAGACAACAAGAACTTCCCGCTCGTCTGCATGGGGAACGGAGGCCAATGTCGCGTGCCCATCTCGATCCCATCGATCCGTCGCTTCCTGCCACACCAGTTATTCGAGAACCTCGTCGAGGCGGCATTTATGGCGTACCTTGAACGACACCCGCAGGAGTTGAAGTACTGCACGACCCCGGACTGCAAGCAAATCTACAGACGCCGCTCTGATAAGACGCTGTTGAAGTGCCCCGCGTGTTTTTCGAATATATGTCCGAAGTGCGATGAGGAGGCGCATGAAGGCATGACCTGCAAGGAGCGGAGGATCCATCGTGACCCGGCGCTTCAAGACCGACTCAACGAGGAATTGGCGCGGGAGCGTGGGTTCAAGAAATGCCCCCAATGCAGCGTGCTCATCGAGAAGACGGATGGGTGCAACCATATGACGTTCAGATGCGGGGCCCACATTTGCTGGAAGTGCATGGGCATCTTCACAGAGCACACCATATATGCTCACCTTCATTCTGCTCATGGCGGAATACACGACCAAGTTCCTGGCCGTGCTGATCCGATAAACGTGGCAGACATGGCTGCTCAAATACGTGAATTTCAGCGTATTGAGCGCGAGCGCGAGCAACGTGCGCAGGCAGCGATCCGTGTCGCTCCACCGATGCACCCGCTCGCAGCGAGGCCCGCCGTGGCTTTTGGAGCTCGTGAACAACAACAAGCACAGGCAGCGCTGGAGGAGAGGAGGAGAATTCAGAGAGAGGAAGCTCAAGTAAGGTATGAGAGGGCGAGGCAACAACAAGAAGCGAGGGCGAGACAACAACAACAAGCAAGGGCGAGAGAGGACCTGTTGGCGGCCCAGAGACGTCGTGAAGAGCAGCGTGGGTGGTGTGTCGTAATGTAACTTGCAGAACTGGTTGAAGGACGCCCGAACGGCTCTTCCTTGATTTTGATTTTGAAATGAACGCTGTATTCTGGTCACAAATAATAGAACATTGTTTAGTCATGATGATTTTTTGTTAGTCTGGTATCCTGCAGTCGTCGAAATCAATATATTCTCCAACTCACGAAACACATCACCGTCAATTGAAAACAAATACAATTTTTGGCGGCGATTGCACAAAGACTAGGTATTATGCACCCTTTTGTGCATCCAGAGGAAATTTTAGCAATCGGCTGTCAGGCAAGCCGACAAGACGGAAACCTATCAAAAGTCGCCTAGCATCAATTCGAGGGCATTCATAGGCAGGAAAAACGATACGCACCTATGCTTGGTATCAAACTACAACAAAGCACAGAAAAGCGAGCAAAAAAATAGAATAGAATCTTTAATCAATAACTCCCAAGTGATCTTCCTTTATTGTTCCAATAGCGAACTGGGAACAAGGAAAGTGGTTGAGTATGGTGCGTTGGCTTGCAAAAAATTGTCTCACAATCTCTGTCGCGTCGACACGCGTTCCAACAATCTTTAGCCGCACGCGAGTGTTTTTCTCGATGATCTGGTAGAACAGAATTCAGACACATAGCCGTACGAAGGAACAGCAAGCAGAATAACCTGTTCGTCTGATGCAAATGATGGAGGGTTTGAATTTGGGTCAAATCGCATGTCAGGATGGATGAGCTGGACACAATATTCGTTAGGCAGACCCGCAGAGGCGCGATTCCAGACATACTTGATGCGAGACGAAGACAGTCAAAGGGCCGACATCTGCGAAGAATCCCATCTGGTTCCAGGTCAGACTACAGCTCGGTTCTCAGACGAAAGCAGACCCACTTTGTTGACATTATTCACCACACCATCTACAACCTCTCCCTTGAACGGTTTGAAGACAATCGCGCGGTACCGAGTGATGAATTCGGCTTGTCCACTACCACTCAGCACCATTCCCTTCCCGATGTCCAATATTGACACTACGGCGATGATGTATCCAAACTGGCCTGAACATGTTCCTTCAACGTCTGAATATAGCTTGGATTCGAGAAAGTTGAGCATCCGAGGCCCGAAGTATGACGGATGGAGAAGGATAGTGTGCGTTAGCTCTTTCTTGATGGTGTAATTAGCTTTTATTTGGGTGTCCGAGAGGTATGGCGATACTCACAATGAAGAACATGGCGGAGTGGAAGCAAGGACGGAGTGCAATGTTAGTGGGAGCTTTCTTTTGTAACATCATGTAGATAATGTTTGAGAAATATTACAGTTCATCGGCCGACTAGCTCAGCTGGTTAGAGCGTCGTGCTAATAACGCGAAGGTCTTGGGTTCGATCCCCACGTTGGCCATAAATGTTCTTCTTGTTTTGTTTTTTGTCTCCATCCTTTTGCTGCTTCAAGTAAGGCTCCAACCATATATGTATAGGCCTGGGGGTGTAAGTATACATATACGGTTGCCTACTGTATAATTACTGTATATATACAGTTATACCCTTTTTATAGACACTTTTCGAAGATTTTAGTTTACAGAGTTTTTTTCTGTGCTAAAATTCACTCTAAAAGTGTTACAACCATGTCATTTGGCAAAGTTGAACCTACCATACGTCTATATGTTACCCAGCCATAGCAGCGTACATTGATCGTGCATCATGCGGCGATGCGCAGCACGCGCGGCAATACTAGTGCGCTTCCAGCCTTGGGCGTGCGCGCTTGCTCGGCATTCAAACTTTATTCAAACGGGACAAGGGACCCCTACCAAAGTCAACCAAACACATCTGTAAGTTGGAGAACCAGCACACCGCGCATGGTGTGGGCTTCGCACCGGTCCCGGATAACCGTGTATTACATAAGTTGCCTTATTAGCACCCATTCTTTTATCAATGATGCAGTTTAATCCTGCCGTTTAATCATTGTCTTGACCTTGCATGTCTAAGGATGCAGTAGTGATACTGGTTAACTATGTTATTTACCCAGATAAGTGTATAGAAGCACCAATGATCAGGTATAACAGGTATACCTGGGTAAACATGCCGCAAAGGGAACATTTTTTCAATCTGTTAGGTATTGTATGCAGCGAACGATAATTTCTTTGTGTTAGGAGTACCATGTTCCCAAATAAATTCAATACCCTTCCTGAGAAACCATAACTTTTGGGAACTCCCTGAAATATTGTTCTCAGGGAACGGCATTCTTCCAATTATCGTCCACGGGGCACGAAATCAATATTGTTCCCCAGGCACGATTTCCCTCAATAAATCAGACATCGTTCTCGGGGAGCAATATTATTCAATTTTCTGAGTATTGTGCCCGGCGCACAATGTTGATTTCGTCCTCCGGGAACAATGTTTTTCAATAAGTCAGATATTGTTCCCGGTAAACAATTTTGACTTCGTTCTCCGGGCACGAGTTTCCTCAATAAATCAAACATCGTTTTAGGGGAACGATATTTGACAATTTCTCGAGTATCGTTCCCGGCGCACGATCTTATTTCGTTCCGCGTGCACGATGTTTCTCAATCAGTCAAACATCGTGCCTAGGGAACACTATTGTCTTCATTCCCCGGGTACGATTTCCCTCAGTAAGTCAAATATTGTTTTACAGGAATGATATTTGACAATTTCTCGAGTATCGTTCCCGGCGCACGATCTTATTTCGTTCCGCGTGCACGATGTTTCTCAATCAGTCAAACATCGTGCCTGGGGAACACTATTGTTTTCGTTCCCCGGGTACGATTTCCCTCAGTAAGTCAAATATTGTTTTAGGGGAACAATATTTGACAATTTCTCGAGTATCATTCCCGGCGCCAAGGGGTGTGCAAAAAAAAAGTCTGGTATACGACGTCGATTTTTTTGAATAAGGCAAATTTAGGTCCCCCTCCCCCCCTTCTGCATCCAGAAAAGGAAATAAGTCACGTGATAACTTCCAAATTTGGCTAATCAGCGGTTGATCTTGCTCTTCAACTCGTCTTCTCTCCACCCCATTCTACCGTGCACTCCACCCCTTGCCTGAGGGATGCAGCTGGCATTTCTGTGAGGATGCTATTAAAATGTCCCAGCAAGTATATTGGGTATGGACAAGCTCCAACCACAATTAACGTGACATCAACCACAGGAGCATAATGTACCGTCTGTGTATGGGCATTAATTTGAATTAAACAATGACTTTACAGTGCGTGAGTAGTGAGTATAAGGATAATATGTATGCAATGGGTGCAATGGGCATGGGCATAAGGGATAGAGCAAATTTGATGGATGCACACAATGGCATGCGGATGGTGTGCCAAGTTCCAACTTCAACACGAGGTCAGTCAGGAGGATGAGGACAACAATGTGAGGAGCCTGATGTATTCCACGGTCAGTACTGTGGTTGTGAATTCTTTCCTACATCTTGTTTTATCAATAAACCTAGAAGTGCATGCCAAAAGTCATTGTAAGTATTATTCATAAGGTTTTAATTCTTAAAATTTGAGTAATAAGCCCAAAAAACCATCCAATTGCTTGAAACTACCTGCCAGAACATGCGTTTTACTGACAGAAAAAAATTTGATTAAGGCAAATTTAGGCCCCCCTCCCCCCCTACGTCGTATGCCGGAATTTGCCGGTGCATACCCCTTGCCCGGCGCACGATCTTATTTCATTCTGCAGGCACGATGTTTCTCAATCAGTCAAACATCGTGCCTGGGGAACACTATTGTTTTCGTTCCCCGGGTACGATTTCCCTCAGTAAGTCAAATATTGTTTTAGGGGAACGATATTTAACAATTTCTCGAGTATCGTTCCCGGCGCACGATCTTATTTCGTTCCGCGGGCACAATGTTTCTCAATCAGTCAAACATTGTGTCTGGGGAACACTATTGTTGTCGTTCCCCGGGCACAATTTCCCTCAGTAAGTCAAATATCGTTTTAGGGGAACAATATTTGACAATTTCTCGAGTATCATATCATGCGCACGATGAAGTTTCTCAACAAGTGACAGAGGCTACTACTATACAAGCATGTCAAATATAGATCATAGACAAGACTATAAATAAACATATCATTGATACTACAATCGACGTTCCATCTGTTGAATCCGAATTCGGTTCCATATCGAAATAAACACCTTTGTAAATATGATTGCCCTCTCTTGAGACATGTAACTGACTGATTTTCTAATGCGCTTTATACCACTATTACCGCATTCCGCGGCGCTGGAATTTATTGATATCAGCCGGTGGTCCGCTTCAGAATAGGTCGCAAGGAAGGTAGCATGGCCGCATTTGGTATGACCGCTGCAATGGAAGACATCGATAGCAAATAGAGTGTTGGCGAAGAATTCGGGTTCGCGTGTCATGCAGTATGGCTGAAGCGCGCAGGCGAAATCATATACAACTATGTGTGGGGCAGTTTCCCATTGGGTATAGAGAGCGGAAAACACGTCGTTCCGCCCCTCTGCTGAAGGGATACAGTGAAAGCCATAACACACGCTATGCGTGCACCACACGCACATGATCCCACCGGTTAGGCGGCTTTCCCCGTATTTGGCGTAGAATTTGTTACAACCCTCCCCGCGCTTCTCTTGGTTGGCTTTGTCGCTTCCGGAGTCATTCGGAAATGATGGGTAAGAAGGTCGAATACGAAGTGTTGGCATCCCATAATAAGAGCTGGTCTGTTGTCGCGATGTCAGACTTCAATTATTGATGAATACCAAATAGTACTGTACCTTCTGCCAGTCGTCGCTGTGTTCAGAAACTAAGCAATCTTTGGCAGGATATCCATATTTTTCTAGGCCCTTCAAAGCAATATATGCCATTTTGTATAGCCATTTGCAGACCCCAAGCGTCAAGACGTCCGCATTCCCATGAAGCTTCATTTCAAAGATCACGTGGTATAAGACAGGCGTCAGTTTCAGTTGTGATGCTGTTATTGCGGTTGGCGAAGTAATGTAGTTCAATAGATGGTCAATTGCAGTGCCATTAACCAACTGGAGGATCGACTCCTCTGCTGCAATCTATAGTTAAATAAATAAAAATATTAGTGCAATAAATAGCCAGTCCTAGTCTCGACGTACCTGCAGAAATAACTTGCGATAGACGGCTGGTGCAATACTCCTGCTCTCTATTGACTCTTCCCCCGAAGTGCGCGTTGAACTTTTGACCTAGTGCCGGATCGATATCTCCCAGAGCTTTAGTAACCCCAGGCACCAATTCCATTCGCAGAGCCAATGCCTCGGCTTTCTTCTTCTCTGCTAGTCGTGATCGAGATATATTGTTTCCATTGTCGCTATCTTCAAGCCCAAGATTTCCAAAATCTGGTACAATTAATTGAGGTCCCAAGAGGATGGTGCGCATGTTTCTGCGTATCACCCTGTCCTTGATACACTGCAAATTGGGTGCCGAGCGGACCAATGGTTTGCATTGCGCACTTGGTGTGACCCAAGTCGGTGGTCGCAGAGTCGATAATAAATTCTTTCGATTGAATGCGAGCGTCACTCCATCGAAGATAGCGACATCGGGATTTGGGCTGCATTTTGAACAAACCATGTCATTGTGGAGCTCGACCAGTTTGATATAGGAAAACCACACTGCTCTGAATGTTTTGTCGGAGACAAAGTCTGGCGATCCACGAGTCATGTATTGGCGGTTGACCACAGACACCCAAGCAACGAAAGGAGTTTCAGAGGATGTGAAGGCGCTAGTATAGTCGTCGAGTAGATCCAAGGCAAATAGGGACCTATTATTCCAGTTGAATAAACCGAGGTGACGTCCATCAGGCCCGATATGCCGCGCTGTGCAACCTGGACATTTTTGGACCTCAATATTCGATTCCCAGACACCCACTAGGGTGTATATGACACAGGGAATCGTTTCGACAATTTTTGTTGGCGTGAACATATGTCTCGATTCGTTACAACAGCAAGTTGAGTCAGGCATTATTTTGATCAATTCTGGCGCCGAATGCAGGGTGGGCAGTGAAGGGGCAACGCGATCGCTCTTAACGCGCGCCCACACCGGAGGCGGAAGTGATTTATATGATACGGCTTTCGGATTATGTGCCGACCGACGTTTATTTGTAGGGGTGTACTCGTCTTCGAGAATCGAGATGTCAGTGTTCCATCACAACTCAATAATATCAAGACATACCGGGATATCTCAATGAGTCATTTATCGCATTGGGATCCTCTGCATGAAAGTTACCCTGAACGTGTTGTTGAAGTGATTTACGAGCCGCATTGATATGTGCGCAATTTGTGGCATGTTGATCCAGTGAACATTTCCACAAACCATCGCCCGATACGGTCACCTGGTGCGGCCAGTTTCGTGCAGTTGTTATTGTAACTGTAGTAAACGTCTATTGCAATAATCTGTTACAGAAAGCTCCCTCGTGCAATACTATATCCTCCCCTCCCTCTACTGTACCTCAGTGACTTGTGCAATACCATTCCACCATGCAATACGCCCTCTCCCGCTCCCTCCCATACTTTCCCGTGCTGCGGCCACTTGTGCAATACTGCTCCCTCCGCGTGGCCCCGCTTGGGTCCCGCGCTCGATTGTGCAATAATCCTCCCTCCCTACACTGTGCGCCATGGCAGCGACTTGTGCAATAACGTTGATTGTGCAATACTTATTAGTCTTCCCGCCGGGCGCCCGCACGTGCCAACTTGTGCAATACTCTCCTCCCCCCCATTTACTCCCACGCTGCGCCAATTTGTGCAATACTCTTCCCGCCCTCCCATTCCATGCCGACTTGTGCAATACTCCTCCTAGCCCTCCCCACACCGCGCCCCGTGACGCCGACTTGTGCAATAACGTCAATTGTGCAATACTCAGCTCTCCCGCCTCCCCTATATTCCCGCGCCTCCCTCTTTGCGCCGCGCTGCGCCACACCGAGTTGTGCAATACTACTCCGGCCCGCACCAATTTGTGCAATATTCCTCCCTCCGCGCTGCGCCCGTGACGCCGACTTGTGCCTCTCCCACACCGCGTTGACTCGGACTTGTGCAATTCTCCTCCTCCCCTCCCCCATGATGCTGATTATTGCAATAGGTTCTATTGTGCATTAATCCTACCCGCCCTCCCTGTACTCCCGCACCAGCCCGCACCACGCTGTGCAGTAGTCCTCCAGAGTCCTCCCTCGCGGCTGGTGTGAGTGTGCCGGCTCGGGCCTGAGCCGAGTCCGCGCATGCCGAGTCAGGTCGAGACCGGCATCTCAAAGCGAGCTTACGGCTCAGGGGAAAGATTTAGTCGGAGCTTAAATTGAAGCGTGATACCATATACGTCAAATTAAGCACCAGCACCGACAAGTTGTTCTCTTCTTCCCCCCCTGCAGGCTGCCCCCTCCGGACCACATTACAGCCCACTGCCGCATGCTAGCACAAAATTGACGACCGAAGCGATGAGCCGAACAACGATGACGTGCAAACACGACAGACGCAGTACGATTGACAACAGGAAGACGGGATGACGCGTCGACGTCGTCCTGCCACAGGTGTGTCCCTGCCTCATCCTATACATTTCGTTCAACTCGACTAACTCTTTACCCCAGCCCGCCTTGGCAATGTCTGCTCGCATCCACTGCCACGTCATCACGACGTGCAGTGGCCGTTGGATGCAACATGACATCCTGGCCCCACAATCGGTGCCTCTTCAACCCGCCCCGCATCGCTGTCGCCGTTTCACCTCCGTGCGTGCAAGACAAAGTGCAACGCATCTAGATCGCAAGTGGGTATGCAGGCGCGGGTTGCTCACTCCCCGCTTCAGTTGCTCCTCGCCGTACTCACCCCAAAGACAACAGCGAACACAGGCAATGCGGGCATGCGGACGCGTCGACAAGACACTATTAATGATAGGGAAGGATGGTAGAGTGAAAACGGAACGACGCGTCGACGCCGTCCCGTCATAGGTATGTTTCATTTCCGCTCTTAAGTTTTAACTCCCATGACGTGCTAACACGTCTCCCCTAGCGCACCGTGATAGGTCCGCGTCCACCGCTGCCGCAACGTCATGATGTACGGATGTATTTCGCGTTGACGGCGTGCAGCCAGGGCGTTTCCTCCCCTCTGCATCCTCGACCATCCCACAGGCATATCTCCCTATCAGCTGCGCCACGTCATCGCCACGCCCTCTGTCAGGTGTCCTCCATGGCTATCCCACTCTCCCTGCGTCCCCGTACCATCTGCACGTACAATGAGGTCTGCAGTATGCAGTCTCTGCGGCGTGGAGATGCAAAAAAGGCGCCCTTTCTAAAAATAACCCCTCGACCTTCCCTTACATGTTTCTGCTTCCCCATAGCTCCCTGGTACTGCATTTTGGACCCTATGCACTAGACGCCGCCATGTTGCTGTGTCGCCGTGCGACCAGTACCATAATCTAAGCAAACAACGCAAAACTACATTTGCAGTGTTCTGCGATGCAGGGATGTTCGCCGATAGGTGGTGTCGCACCTGCTCAAAATGCCCAATGCTCATTCCGTTCAACCCCAAACTACCAGGTGGTGGGAGCATAGTTAACCAACCATCTTCGTACACAACTAGTGCCGCATATATTGCAGCCTCTGCGATGTGAAGATGCAAGGTATGATATATATATACAGGCGCGCTTTCTCGCTGCTTGGTGCTCCTCTTTCAATTTCCTTAACTCTATTTTACACACGAACACGGTGAATTATATACACGAGATAGATACATAGAATAAATATTATCTGGATTTTATGAGATATATTTACGCTGCAATGGTCATAAAATTCACGAGAGGCCCATCTCATATTGCGATGAATTACTATACCATTAGTGAACTTGAGCGTTCATTTCTCCGGAACGACCTTCGTAGATCAGTTTAGACTAAACTAATTTCATATATTTGTTAAAATATACATATACTCTCTTCCCTGTTGATATGGGAGGATTCTGGATAGATTTGAGGGTACTAGTGCATGTTCTTATGTTTGTCGCCCTATTTTCAGCATCTTTCTATTCACGTTCTGATTGGCTGATCACGTTGACATTCTCGAGATCTGGGCATTTCACTGCTCTTTGTTTAATTCTTTTTAGATCAACGGTCATAATAGCACCTGGGTATCTATCCTTCAAATTTAAGGAGCATGAAATAGTGAAAAAAGTGGATTATACAGCGACGACTGTTTTTTTCAGCGGGTATCTATTAATTCGCTGATTGGTCGATCAGCTCCTCGGTGTTCGCCGAAACATCCTTAACAGCGTTCAACATGGTTAACTTTCTTGCGCATACCACCACCGCTGCTTGTACTCAACTGCGTGTAGCACATCCCAAAGGTCTCCGTCAATGGCGAACTCTAGCAGTTCAAGCACGTAGTGCGTCTCTGACACCCCACCTGTATTCCCTCATTGACATTCATCTCCTGCAGTGCGCATCCACCTCGCTGAGCCTCCCCAGCTCACTGTACTCATCTCTCCCTTCTCCCTTGCATCATGCATGCATTGCCTTCACCCCAGCGCTGCTCTATGCAGGTAGTATCCCGGCTTCCCTACCCCTGCCAGCTCCCGCCACTGTCGTAGCACTTGAGCGACAATGCCCATCGTCGTCTTGACGGCAATGCAGCGCCTCAGCGCCATGTTTACTGGCTCGTGCCCACATCCCTGCCCACCGAGTCTAATGTTTATCTCGGGTTAGGGTAACACATGGGGATTGTTCCCACTCACTGCCAGACCGTCTATGCGTGCAATGAATACTGCATAGGCAGTTTTCTGCGGCGTGGAGACGCAAAGCGGTGAGTAATATTCATGGTTGCAGATGGGTACGCAGATGTCAAGATACGGCTATCTTTTGCAAGTCTTACGCCGTTCAAGTCTAGGGTCTCAGACGTGCCGCTGTCATCATACACGACGACGAAATTGTGATCTCGTAATTCCGAATGTCGAGAACGTAGCCGCAGTACATTTTTGTTTGTCCTTTTCTGGTCGATTCCTTGCTCATCCGTTGCAGCAGCGCTTCCGGACAGTGCCCAGAGTACTTTACCAGTATACGCAGACGCGCCGCAGGGGGAAGGGAAGGCGGATTTATAATATTGCACAAATAAACGCGGAGAAGGGGCCACATGGGAGGAGTATTCCACAATCAGCATTATTGCACAACTACTCTACAGGGCAGGTAGGAATATTGCATGATCAGGTTATTGCACAAGTGTGACACGCTGCGCGCTGTGGGGAAGGACTCGTAAGATTATTGCGCAACTAACTCGATGTTGTGCGGCACCGCGCAAAAGGGACGCGCGGGGGTACAGGGGAGGCGGGCTTGGGAGAGTATTGTGCAATCGACGATATTGCACAAGTCAGCATCACGGGGCTGATGCGCACAGCGGGGAGGGCGACAAGCAATAAGTAGGCGCGGCGTGCAGGAAGTACAGGGAGCGCGGGTAAGAGAGTATTGCACAATAGCACTATTGCACAGATTGTCAAGGCACGGGAAATTTCAGGGAGGAAGACTATTGCACAATCAACATTATTGCACAAGTCGGCGTGGCGCAGGAGTAGAGCGAGGCCGGAAAGGATTATTGCACAAATTGGGCAAGGACTATTGCACAATCGATGTTATTGCACAAGTCACGCAGCGCGGTGCGGGGAGGGAGGACTATTGCACTGTGTATATTATTGCACAATCAAGCGCAGCCCTACATGGAGGAACAATATTGCACAAGTCACCACAGTGCGGGAAAGAATAGGAGGGGGGAAGAGGGAGTATTGCACGATGGAACGGTATTGCACAAGTCACTGGGGTCTAGTAAAGGGAGGGGAGGACAGAGTATTGCACGAGGGAGCCTCCTGTAATGGATTATTGCAATAGATGTTTACTACAGTTACAATAACAACTGCACGAAAATGGCTGGAACGGCTGATACGGTGCCGTGGTGCTCGACGATTGCCCGGTTCTTGAGATTTTGGAAAGTTGCTCCTGTTGTTGGCACGGAGAATTTTGATACAAAAGAGTCATCGAGAGCGTCTTCAAATCGCAAAAACATGAATGTGCGCTCATCATTTCCTAGAAAGGCAATAAAATTTGACGCTCAAAATAAATGTAGAATGCATATACACCGATTACATACCGCTCAGTCCACTGTCAAATGGAAAATATTCCTCCCATCCTCTTGCAAGAAATGGGCGTGAAAGCATGTCCCTGCTTCCTGAGAGTGAGTGCAGAGGCACGTCACAGAAATTCCCAATCCTATTCTCGATCTGCTCAGATGGAACAAATGTGACTAGGCCCGGGGAATGTAAGTTGCAGCGCCATCGATCTAATCATATTGACTTACTGTAGCTTCATCTTTCCGACGATTCCACCCGTGGACAATGAAAAGTTCTTCCGACAATTGCGTGAACATGGAATCATCCCACTCTAAGCTCTCCACAAACAAGCCATACGACCGACCAGGCCAAGGCTCTCCCACAACATTGCCGGATCCCATGGTGTTCGAACTATGTTGATCCCAACCATCCCACCCGAGTCCAAAGTTATCCACTGCATCTTCCTCCTCTCTTCTCTCCGCAACAGCAACTTTAGGTTCAGTCGCTCTCTTTCGCCGGATGCGTTTCTGCTGTTTCCCATCCACCGAGCTTGAGATTCGAGGCTTCTTCTGCGGTGACTGGATGTCAAAGTCTGAGTCTGAGCTTTGCGCATTGACAGCATATCTGATATTTGAGACTGGCGAATCTGTCGCAATCGCAACTCTGCTCGAGGGTGCGCATGTTGTTGGGCATGGGCAATGTGTCAGAAATGCGCTCCACCCTGTCCATTGCCCGGCGTCCAGTGTCTTCGTTGCTCACGGAAGAGGCGCCAAGAGGCGGCAGCGGCAGCGGTTAGAAATTTATTAGAAATTGTGAGCATCAGAGCCCTTAAATTATCAGTTTCGACCCTACAAACAGTGTATCCGAGTGATTCTCGAAGTACTGTATACAAACTATATACGAAAACCATATACTATATAATTACTGTATAGGCGGATTTTCCGATTGGCCCTATAGGCTATACCTATACCTAATCATATACAGTTAAAACCGTATATATACAGTAGCCTATACTGTATGGTTGGAGCCTTAGCTTCAAGTTTACTGTTTAATGTTTAAACGTTTATGGCTTGTTGCTTCAAATTATTGCCCGAGGTTTATAAATTATTTTGTACCAATTAACTTCCATCTGCATTTTTGAAGCTTGTTTTCTGAATTGATGATCAGCAAGTGTAAACAAGTGGCGGTCAAGTCTGTTTCTGATTCATACGACCATCTAGATATCAACCATCAATGAATACGCCAATCTCGCTCGACGAGGAGGCCCGTCTCTACACTACCAACGCAGAAAGAGAGAAATACAGCACGTTAGCTACGCTCTTCGGAATCATAGTCGCTCTGGATTACCTTGAACGCGCCTATGTTCGCGACTCAATCACCTCAGCCGAGTACGTCGAATGGCAGCCATTTTGAATTGTTTTTTGTGCTGAGCATCCTTGTTATATCTGAAGAGATATTCGCCCGCTTGTACACGTCTTCTATCGCAGTACAAGACCATGTTGAAGCTCGTTGCCACCGATGTGCCGAATATCGAGGACTTCATGAAACGGTATCGGGTGAGAACACAGTTATCAATTGTCGACATCAAACAGAACTGATGAGTGCCTTCGTTCTCAAAGATGGACCATCCAGCCGCACTGCATAGAATTAAAGTTGGTGTCCCAGCAACCGTTGAGCATTCTAGTGAAGCCGGACCAGAGACTGGGAAATGGATCGCAGAAACAACACAGGTTCGTCCGAAACTATGTGACTAAAAGACTGACCTTATATCTTGTCCCCCAGAGCTTCATTACCTTCATGGACGGTCTAAGGCTGCGGATGAGGGCGAAGGACCAACTTCATCCCATGCTCCAGGAGCTTGTCACGGGCTATGCAAGATTCAAAGGAAGCAAAGACTGGGAAGGCCGAAGTAAGATGGTATCTTGGTACGTGGCATATATCCGACAGCACAGAAACGATCAGGTCTTCTAACAAGTTCTGCTCCATCGGCGCAGGCTCATCACACTGAATGGCATGAAGGCATCTGAAGAGCTGACTGAAGAGCAATCTCGTCAGGTATTCAAGATCCATTTTCGCCCTCAGGGTATTACTGATACGCCTTCACAAGTTATCTTTCGATGTAGAACATGCGTATGCGGAATTCTTCCGCAGTTTAGGAGGAGAAAAGGACGCCGTTTCATGACTGTACAAGAATATAACCACCACAATTGGCAATCACACTTTACCTCCAATGATACAGATTTCGATGGACCTTACTCTTTATGTCAGGCACCGTCAGTAACTTTCGACCACAGTCAATGCAAATAAGAGGGACTGTCATGCCAGACTTCAGCAATATGGACTGTCCATTGAAGAGGAACTGGGAGCCGAACGAGCGGTGATCGCGGCTATGCAGACTATTATTTCTTTTCAGTACGTTGTCATCGCCCATTTGAACCACCGTATTGCTATAGTCAATGATCTTTCTGAACATGATCATCATGTTGCACATCCATAAAACCCGATCTATCGCTAATGCTATCTTTCAGCTGTGCTCATTTCTCCCTTTTGTTTATATTTCATCTTCGGTGCTTCTCCGTAGTTTCAGTGTTGTTCGCTGCAATCCTTACCCTCGTTCAAAGATTCTCATTCACCCACCCTTTCTCTATCTTTCGACAAGCGACTATCGGCGCCGCAATTCAAAACGAAGAAATCTCACACAACTCAATACATGAACTGAATCAGCACAATAGCAACACAAAAAACCCACAGATTGACGGTCTTCTCTGCATCCATGGAACTTCAAGTTGTAAATCCTCAGCCTTTCAACTGGAGCATATCCAATCAGGTACGCATGATATCATATTGTTTCAAGAATGACTTTCCCATTGACTGGACGCATCAGGTTGGCTTTCGCATTCCCACATGCCAGCCTTGGCGTCTCAACGTCACCCGCACCCCAACTCCGGACATTTTACCTTCCTATCTCCTGACTATCTTCCCGATTGAAAATGGAAAAGAGCCGAAAAGCGTTCGTTTTGAGGATGGAAGTGAGGGCAGCGTGTCTGATTGGGTGGTGGATGAACCAATCGGTACTTTTTCCCCTCGCTTGTCCTGAGAAGGAGCACTCAGAAACTGTTTATCTCCTCTAGGTTCCAGACTGCTGCTCAGCCTAAAGGATACGAACGGGGCCGAAGGTGGGATTTTGCCGCATGTCTTTGAGGTCGTAGGTGAGCGCTTTGTGCAAAAATGTCAAAATCAGTTGGGCAACACCAAATCTTATCTTTCAAACCTGATCTTAAGCTGGTAGAACAACAGAATGTATACGTTCTGCAACTGCATCGGTACATTCGGATTTTATCTTCCGGCCTGACATCAGCGAGCAGTCGGGGGATTCAGAGTCATTACATGTCGATGTTCACGGAGGAGACCCACCTTACGAAACTACTTTGATTTCATTGAAGGCCTCCGGCCCCCATTCGATACCATCCATTCCATTTTATCAATCGCCACTAATCCATTCGATAAAAACCATCAACGACAACAGTCTGTTCAGTGAGCAATCCTTGTCAGTAATCTTGGCGCTTCGAAATTGACTCTGTGTTTTCTCCATTGGTTTTGACAGTTGCAGTCAGCGACTCGTGAGTTCGTTTCGCTTGGTGTGATATTCTACACCTAATTGTGAACATCACCTCTTGGAGAAAAGGGAAATGGGCTCAAGGGGCGCCTATCCTCCATTTTGGGAGTAAGTTCCGGAAATGGCGTGGATTCTGAGAGACTTCAGGGCTAATATTTATGCACAATATCAGGATCTCAGATTGTACAGGAACAAGCTCTTACTTTTCCGTCAAGCTCTCTAGATCCAGAGGCCTCAAGTCATCATGACGCTCAAGTAGATCTCCCAACATCAACATCGCAAAAAAACCTGACCAGGCGATCGTCGGATAATGGCACTTGTGATCATTGTTGTCGATGTCATCGCCCTGGTCATGCTCATAATAGTGACAGTAGCCATTGTTCTTTGCGACGTCGTGCGACGGAGAAGGCGGCGACAAATGGACCAACTGAAGAATGCAGTCCGGTTACAGTTACAGAATGTTGGCTTATCATCAGACCTTGAGGTTTCTCGGACAGCAAATGAAGACGAAGGCTCGAATGAGGTAGAATCGTCAATGAGAGGACTGGATTCTGCTTCTGGCAGTGTCATGAAATCACTTCCTGCTCTGCCTCCGCCCACACCAGCTACGATGTCTACGAGCGCAAGGCAATCAAGAACATCCTCTCTCCAACCCAGGATGATTTCTGAGCAATCGACAACCTACAGCCCTCCCACCTTCTTCGGAGACCCATATCCCCATCAACTCTTTGGAGATACGTATGCAAGTGACGTTCTATCGACTCTAAGCCACCAGACGAGTTCCAGCTCGAACAAAACAGCAAAAATAATCGCAAAAGCCCATGCTCCCTTTTTCGGATTTCCTGAGGGTTCTTCCTTCGATATCAGAAGCGGCACTCTCTCTAGGAATCAGTCGAAATCGTCTGCGTTCACGATGAGGACGGACCAGCAGACTCCCGTGCCTCCGTCAGCAGGTTCAAACCGACCGAGTTGGTATCAATTATCTGCCGACGCTCCCAACGTACCTCCACTGGCTAGCAAAGACCAAGATGTGCAGCCGTAAATAGGTTTTTTTTTCTCTCGTCTTTGCATGCTTAAATTATTGTATATTTTAATAATTCTCCCTCATTCATTTTTGCATATCACAAATATCCCTGCGGACTATTTATTACACAAGCCTTAGAGTACTCATGACTCGCGCAAACTATGAAATTATACATACTTTTGTCCGTTGAGGCCTGAGGCGCCCGATGGCCGAGAGCTAGACCTCATTGACAGTCAAAGCGTTTGAGAAAAATTATCACTATCCAAAAGTCCATAGCTTGTTAATGGAAGCAACGTCAGATGCACTCGGGCGGCGAGCCATTCTTGTACATCCTTCGCCCCTTCATCATACTCCAGCCTCGCCGCGCGCCACGGAATGGGTTTAATTTTATCTCCATGTCGCCGTATACTGTCCGACAGATGGCGCATGGACGATTTTGCAAGCACGACAGTTTGGATGCCCTTGTGGCGCGCTACAAATTCGCACAAGAGGGCGACGTCGGCCGCCGGGAGGGTGTCTAGCATTATGGTGCGGAGTTCGGGCCAGGGGGTGTTGACCTGCGCCATTGGGTCAACGCCCTCATTCGCTGAAGCTGACGTCCGTTGATAAAGGTTGAATCCAAGATCATTGGCTCGCAAGCCAGGAATGCCTGGAGGCTTCGGGAGATGAATGGACCGAGTGCGAACACGGGAGAATGGATTCGTCATCTTTGAGAACAAGGAAATAGTCACGGGTGTATGTATGATTTGTAGATGGCGGAGAGCTGCGAAGGAATGGAATATTCGAAAGTCTTCGTCTTTTCCGCCAAAGGGTGGGTGTGTGGTACAATTGGATATTCGAAGGGTTTTGATATTTGCGCCCGATATGGAGGTACCAAAGACCACGGAAATCGACATTGCGAAAACACCATCCAGTTCTAGATGGGTGAGATTGGGCATGGAGAGTATCCTTGGGAGATAAATGCTATCTGCTTCATTTCCTAAGCAGCTGATTGCAAGGCATTCCAAGGACTGTGCGTTAATAAGCGGTCGATCTGAGGGCAAGGGCAAGGAGATGGGCAGAATCTCCTCCAAGGCAAGCGTCGTGAGGTTAGGTAAGACGTTGAACACGTCCTGCGCGTCTTGATAAGTAAGGCGAAGATGAGATACCCGCAAGTATGTAATGTTTGGATTATAGGGGAAATATGGACCTCTAACTCTGAGGGTTCTGAGATTTGGAAGTCGCGACGCCCACTCCCACTGAAAGGGACGATTAATTCCAAAAACCTGGGAAGGATGGGACGCAAGGTACAAAGAGAATCGCTCCAGGTGGATTGCGTTAGAAAGTTTTTCCAGAACATCAGGTTCGATATGGGTGAGGTCATAGTCATATATGTCCAGCGTCCGCAATTTGTGCGTAGCCTTCTCCGTTAAACGGAAGAGAACCTTCCCCAGTAATGCGGACATTTCATGCGTGTAGCCTCTGCCTTGTCTGACGTCCAAGACCACAGACACAAAGAGGCTTCCGGATCTTCTTAGCCATTCCAATGTCTCCGAGATACAGAAGCTTTCGTTCCTGTGCAGTGGCGGAATGATGAACGTCCACAGCTCTGGCGTATTTTGCGCAAGAAGGCGCCAATGCATGCTGACATTTGAAACAAGAAGAGGGAATGGGTGTTCCTGCACCGGAGTCCGACCTTCGCTCCATGTTCGTGTACCAGTAGAGAATATTCTGGCTATGATTTCGTTCGGTAGGTCCGTAAAGGACAGTTGGCATGTCGCATTATCATTCTCGACGCGTTCAGATGGAGGCATCTGACTCGCAATCGGGCCCAAATATCAGACGCTGGACACAGCCAGAACATGGAGAGATATCGTAAAGCGTACCTCTCAGTAAAAATGAAAAATCAGGTGACTGTCCGAGAAAAGTAGCAGAATTGTCGATGTAGTGTCGAATTTGACACTTGAGCACTTTTTGCTACCACGACTCGACATTGTTGTCGAGGATTTGTCAGAAATTTCGTGGTGTATATGTCGAGTATATGTCCAGTGAACCTCAGAGTTGATGGCTGTTGCTACCGTAGCTGATCTGCAAGGAAGTCAGGCTATATTCAGATCCTAGTCGAGGATATGTCGAGTCAAAGTAACACTACTGTCCAGTTCCATGTCGCACAAATATCTGAGGATTGTCATCTCACAGTCGTATAAGGATTATGGTAAAATCAAGCCCAATTCATACTGAGATGGTATAAAATTGGAGCGAAGTGTGCATGATATTAGGATAAAGAAATATTCTATAAGAAATTGAGTCTTGTATGGCGCGCGTGTAAGTACTTCATCACGATTTCGTCGAGTTCTTATTGCGGCTGCAAGTCGGACGCTAATAATAGATCTGCGTTAGACTCAACACTGGGAGACGTATGTTATGTCGACGAACCTTGCGAGACTCGTTTTCATTTCATTGAATATCACATTAGTCGACGAATCTTGATATCGGAGATTTCAGGATGTCGGCAAGGTAGTCTGACATGGGGGTGAGCAACAAGAACTTTAAGGTGGATATATACGTACCTGATTTAATAGGTTGGGCTCGACGAGATGTGGTCTTAGTGCCATGAAACCCCATAATGGACTCAGCTTGTCTTTACTAAATTTCTGGAAAAGATTAGAACAAAATAAGTGATAGAAAGCGACATGTGTACAAAAATCAGGCTCACCCTGAAGGCTTTTTTGGCTTTGTTTTTATGAGGCGGCTGATAGTATCGAAGAGCAGACTACCAGATGTCGCGGTCGAAGGGAGGACTGTATTTATAGCTGCCTTTGCCCAACTGTTAGCATAATAGACGAATATACCATGTCAATAAGTACCTGATTAGATGTGTTGCCGGACACAATCCACTGAATCTGATCAAGTCAATGGTTAGTGCCATGGTTCTGGTGTCGCATATGTAGCCGCTGTACGCACCTTAAAGTTCTAGGCACTGCCTGAACTCAAAATTCAACCATATTATCTTGTTCCACCTGCCGCACCTTGAATCGACTTTGAAGTCCCCATGATTGCAATAGAAGCGCTGGACAGTTTTCAGCTTGCAAGACTATAGTCATGGACTGATTATGAAAGGGAAACGTACATCGGCATCTTTCGGTATGGCTCATCGCCAACCAAACGTCTATGAACTAATTGAAATGTCAGAATGTACGAGGACTCGGAAACGATGACGCGAGTCAGAGCTACATTACATTCACATGGTCTCGGTACTGAAACAGAGACAGTGGCGCCTACGCACTGCTATTTGAATCATGCAATCCTCGGGAGATTTCGGATGTGGGCGAGCAGCGAGCATTGGATGAGCGCCAAGGTGGTATAGCTTAGTATGACAAGGGCCGTACTCAGAAGTGGAGTTCAGTGAGTTGTAGATGGGCGCCAGCGCAGGCGGGAGTGTTAGTACACCGATCTGTGTGGTGGCAGTGGAAGGAGAAGTGGTTGTTCGAATGCAAGTTCAACTTCAAGCGCAAGTTCGAATTTCGATGACCAAGTTGAAATCAGTGGGCACGTGTACTTGGGAAGTTGAGTGAAGGATTTTATTGGAATTTCACTTGACTTCTACTAGATGCATGCTTGAATAAAAATGTACAAGAAATGTCAGACGAATTGATGGGCGCGATATTATTATGCCGGACTTGATAGAAAAGCTGACATTTGGCGGTACTGTGAAGTTTCTTTGAAGTTGACGCGATATACATGTGACTAAACTCGACTTAAAGCGACTTTTTGTTTTTACTGAGCGTACCTTGTTATCGCAGGATGTCAAACCGAGTGAAAGTTGAAGTCAATGGGGGTGTAAGATGGGAATTACAACTGGTGGACGTTTGTTTCCCAGCCGCCACTGTGGCTATCTCCGAATTGAATGATAATCAACAATCGCACCGTATGACATTGGTAAAAATCGCTGGCCCGCATAAAAACCCTCAAGCCAAGCGCCCTGCGAGAGGGAAGTACCGCCCGAACTATGGCAAAGTTGGAGGAGGAATTGGTTGTGAAATGAGGAAACGCCGCGCTGGACGCGCGAGGGAGGACGTATTTGGTCGTGCTTGGCTGTGTGTGCCTAAAGCCCGGGTGCTGTTGCCGCATTCAACGTTCAACACTGTCAACACTCGTTGAGGACACCCATCTCTCTCCGAACTGTTACAATCAAGCTCTATTCTAACTCTGTTCTACTTCTTGTACGAAATATATCGCCGTTTAGTTCATAAAGCCAAGCCTACTACGCCATCCAGGCTCTAGCCCAGCAAATTCCAGCCAGATCATATCGTCATCTCCTGCGGATTGTCAAGTTCAACGTTTCAACATGCGCGGTGTGCTCTACATTGAACTATGATGGATATGTATCAGAATAATGTCGATGCCGCATGAGTCATTTTGACGGGCGGGATGCCTCGATAGGTGTGCGGTCTCTTATCCGCCTTTCATTATGAATTGTTTTTGGATCGGCTTTTTCTCACCACTGGCACGGAACTTCCTTGCGCAACGATGCGAGAGAACAATCGGACTGTCAGAGGACTCCACTGCACGCCCCCGTATTTCTGTCATCATATTCGTTGCTGATACTAAGGGTTTTTTAACGTGTTCTCATTTGGCCAGCCAGGCGGGTTCCATTCTGTGTCGATGCCGGTGAGTCACGTCCAATGTGCTCCGATTGTGCAATTTCTTATTTGTTTCGTTCCAGATGCAGAAGGAGCCCATGAAGCGCCGGGGCGTATCTTAGCATGCGCAAAGCGACGAAAATGCCTCAAGTTACAAGTTTGATCTTAGTGGGTTCAATACAATACAATTCTCGTAAACGCCTCGCATCTCACAAAAAAATTGATACGCTAACAGGCGACCAGATTTCCCTGACCTCTGCAGAGTGCCTCTTCAGTAACTGATTGTCGGAGTTGGCGCAACGGTGGGCAGAGAAGTATCGCTTATGCTGGTGCTTTCACTTAAATGGATGTAAGTAAGACAATAACAACGAAATCCAGCGTGTTTACTTACGTCCAGACAACCGTAGAGGTTCGTTCAACGAGGAAGGGGGATTCGCTGATGACAGTGTGAAAAATCCTCTGTGCAGTATGAACGGGAAGAGCCCTGCGCTCCATCTAGAAATAGGAATCAGTATTGGGCGTTTACTCAAATTCAAGGGTAAAACTGACCGCCATGATAGCGACAATTTGGGTGGCAACGAAAACGATGGCTTTGAGCTGCATAGTGGTGATCAAGAGGGCGGGAAGACTGAAGCGGGCTATCCGTCCAGGAGGGTTTATAACGTAGTTCCCACCTCCACTATCCCTTAATTAGTGAGTCGCATATCTACCTCAAAACGTCCTGTTTTGACTGTACCCCTTGTAAGGCCACATGTCCCCGACCCAAGAGAAAGAGACAAATACGCGTTTACGGCAATTCCGATGTCTATTTCCTAAAGTCTATGTACGCAACATTTACTGTCCTCCAAATCCAAGAGTCACAGCGTTCCTAGATCGTTGTATATACTGACGCCGAGGCAGTGTCATTATGAAAGTGATCATCTTTCATCGGACCAGGACTTCCATTAACCTCTTTAGGATCGAAATTGTGCGAAATTTCGAGGCAAGAACCGAATATCCCAAAGACGAGGAATTCAACAGTTTCTTTACCGTTTCATAATTTAATGGTCTAGAGTCCGAACGTGGTGTGTGGATCTGTTATAAAAGTCATTGGGAGGTGGGCGCTTTTTTTTTTGCCCTTCATTGGCTGCTCGATTCAACCATGCTTTCTCTCGCAGTCGTTGGCCTCTCTGTTGTCGCAGGAGCCTATGCTTCTATTGGCCCTTTGGCCAATATGTATATCAAGAATGCTAACATACAGCCAGACGGCTTCGCCCGCTCGTAGGTCGTTCTGTTGAAGAAGATAACATGGGGTGTCTAACATCCTTTTTTCAGTGCTGTTTTGGCTGGAGCATCCGCCTCGAGCGTAACGTTTCCTGGCCCACTCGTCACTGGCTTCAAGGTATGGCTCATCTTCATCACCTAATTAAACTTTAACTCTTCCGATGATGCTTGTTCAGGGCAATACATTCCGCCTGAATGTTATCGACCAGCTCACCGACAACACCATGCTGAAGAGCACAAGTATTGTACGTATATGTCAATTTATCTCGAGGGCATTTTCATCTCACCTCGCCGCCCACTCACTGTATATAGCATTGGCATGGTATGTTCCAAGAAGGCACTACCTGGGCCGATGGTCCTGTGGGCGTCAACCAATGCCCTATCGCCCCGGGCCACTCGTTCCTGTACCAGTTTAGCGTCCCAGACCAAGCAGGGACTTTCTGGTATCATTCGCACTATTGTAAATTGCCTTTTTTCTTCCGCATTCAAACTCTCCTCTGATATACTATCCAAGCTACGCAGTACTGCGATGGTCTCCGAGGTGCCATGGTCATCTACGATCTCTTTGATCCCCATCGTCTCCGGTAAGTACGATCGTAGCGTCAGTGATTTCTGATCTCTGAATGATGACATCTCATTCATTCCTCATAGCTATGACTTTGACGACGGTAAGTTCATACGGGATCATTTCTATCAAACGATGTATTCATTCTATGTTACTTGCAGACAGCACTGTGATTACCTTGGCCGATTGGTATGAAATGTTTCCATCTTATTGACGTTCACTTGTTGATGCTTTCTCCGTGGCAGGTATCATACACCAGCACCCAGCGCTGGACTTGTACCTACGGCGGATGCTACTCTGATCAACGGAAAGGGCCGCTATGCTGGTGGCCCAACAGTACCATTAACAGTCATAAGAGTTCTTCCGCACGCGCGTTATCGATTCCGCCTAGTTTCTATTTCCTGCGATCCCAACTACACTTTTTCCATCGATGGACACTCTTTTGTGAGTTGTTTTGTGATCCCAACTCTATGCGGTTTAATGCAGGTTTAATGACCGTCTTTTAGACCATCATCGAAGTTGATGGTATAAACACTCAACCGCTCGTTGTCGATCAGATCCAGATCTTTGCTGGTCAGCGCTATTCGTTCGTGCTGAACACCAACAAAGCGATCAGCAACTACTGGATACGCGCACTGCCCAACATCGGCACGCAGGGCTTTGACGGTGGTGTCAACTCGGCAATTTTGCGGTACTGGGGCGCTCCTATCGCCGATCCCACGACTACTTCCTCTGTTTCGGACCCGCTGGTAGAGACCAACTTGCACCCTTTGACTAATCCCGCTGCCCCTGGCGTGCCTACCCCAGGCGCAGCCGATATCAACCTGAACATGGACATTCAGTTCAGCTTCACCGATTTGAAGTTTACTGTCAATGGTGCCACTTTTGTTCCTCCAACCGCTCCTGTTCTGCTACAGATTTTGAGCGGCGCGATGACGGTCGCGGATCTGCTTCCAGCGGGATCGGTCTACGTTTTGCCACCGAATAAAGTCATTGAGATCTCCTTGCCAGGAGGTGCAGTTGGCAGTCCTGTATGTGCTTTGTACTGAAGGGTAATCATTGTACTAACAAAAAATTTCTAGCACCCTATTCATTTGCACGGCGTGAGTTTCTAACATATTCTACCGTAAGATTGGTATTTACACCCGTCATAGCACGCTTTCTCTGTCGTTCGAAGCGCAGGAAGCAGCGTATATAATTACGTGAATCCAGTTCAACGCGATGTTGTTAGCATCGGTCAAGCAGGCGATAATACGACGATTCGCTTCAAGACGGATAACGCTGGTCCATGGATCATGCATTGGTGAGTTGTGGCCCTTATTCGAATGCTTAGTATCGTTTAATAATTCCATTAAAGCCACATTGATTGGCATCTTGAAATGTAGGTCTTTTGCCGCATGTCCTGCAAGAGGATATCTCTGACCATTCGCATGTAATTGACAGTGGTCTCGCGGTCGTCTTTGCCGAAAATGTCAACACGATAGCCACGATGGATCCCCCTAGTATGTTACTTTCTTGTCTCTTTAAGCATCAAACTCAATATCTGGATTCTAGCTGCTTGGGACGAGCTCTGTCCAATCTTCGATGCCCTGCCTCCACAAACCTTCAAATGATCCGACATCTTCAGGTTTATATTAGTCGAAGTATGTCGGTAGCTTCCTTATGAACGAAGGACTGTTGAGATGAAGTGATTAAATGAATGGTCCATAAATAAATGTATGTTATTCATATTCAGCAGCGTATGGCGAGATTATTTCATGTATTACTAATATACAAAGAACATCATACAATTCAGTAGTCTCGGACCAGCGAGCGTTGCCACTAAATCGAGACGCATAAGAGAGGATGGTCCGAGACCAACAATTCATATTCAGCAGTTCGAAGTCGTATCCACATTTCAAGCTTCGGGCTTCAGAAACCATTGCTTGAAGTTGCAAGATGATTATTTGGCCCGTATTCATAGTCTGTCGGAAATCTAGTTCTAATGCTACAAAAAAAATGAACTACCTATCGTACACCTCGTTTTTCAATGTCCAAACGGAATCCTACTGAATTTATGTCGATCTCCGCACTGAATATCAAGGATGGGGCACTTTTATCACAATATCTGTCAATGAGTCAACCGAGTGTGTCTGAGCCACAGGCAGCGGCCTCGCGAGCTCCTCCCCAAGCATTTTCCCCTCAAAAGACCTAGTCGTCGCATACACAGAAGGCGATTTCCCCGAAATCTCGCTAATATCACACCGCTCCAAATCCGACGCCTTGCTCAACAGCCGCGTCGACGTTACAGGTGTGAGATCCGGGTCGTATACCCTGCACCGATCGCCCTCAGTCAGGAATAAAGAACTCGCATTGGAGTTGGGAACCATGGCGAAGTGCATGGTGCTCGTCGGCGAGATGGGGCTCAGCGGCGAGGAGAGGCTGCGAATGTGGCTGTGCTTGGGACTGTGCACTGGGCCGGGGGTGATGTGGAAGATGGCGTTGACGACCATTGGGAGGCTGCAGACTAGGAGCGATACACATGCCTTGAGTAGAAGGAAAGAAGCAAGGAAAAGAAAAAACATAAATAAAAGCAATGATTTTTGGAGCGAGATACTGCACACCTCAATTAGAGAGGCGATCAAAGCCCGTCCGGAAGTTCCTCGTAGAATAAATGCACCTTGTATAATTGCTACTACACTAGTAGCCATACAGGTCGAGAAAATGGCTTTGAGGCGATGCCTCAGCGAGTCATCTTGAATTACGCGGAACAGGCGCAAAGCGCTCAGCAGGAGGGTCAAATCAGCGACGATGGAGGCTGCAAAATTGGACGAATAGTATCTGATCAGCCTTGGGAACGTTTGCAATGAAGATCAAAAAGTACCAATCATGTGTAGAATCCCTATCTGCTTGTCGAGTACACATCCATTTTGTTGCGGCGAATCAGACGAACGTCGCTGAGGCTCGCATACCCAAAATAACTGGGCAGTCAAGACGGCCCATATCAGAGTAAACATGACAACCGCAACAGAGATTATGACGATATGCTGCTGGCCACTTCTAACCCGGATAATGGTGAACAGGATCGCGATTCGTGCGCTCCTGTAATAATAAAATTCATATCGTCAATGCTCGAGAACGTATATGAGAGACAGGGAAGACAAGTACCATGTGGTGGCGTAGGATGCAACTAGCACTAGATATGAGTGGGTGAATGTGTTGATGTGCCCTGCAACGGAAAGCTGCGCATTAGAAGACCATGGATATTGGCATTTGGGCAAACGGCGCACCCCCAAATTGTAATATTAGGGCCATCTGCGCAAACAGAAGGAGCATTGAAAACAATGCGCAGAACTACGGCCGACAGGTGAATACGAAGTGAATTATTTGAGGTAGGCAGAGGAGGCGTACATCATCAACCCAAAATGTGTATCGCTTGATGTATAGACGATGTAGCGTTACAACAATGGCTACTGCGCTGCATATCGTCGAAGTCACTGCATTATGGAGTTGCTGTCATCACTTTGGCGTGGAGGCGTACATCGTGAAGGAACGTACGTTCTATCTGCAGTGAGGATACATTTGAATCATTGAGACGCATGGAAACCGGTAGACAAGGGGGAAGGGAGAAGGGGTATGATCCAAATGAGTCAAGTGGGACATGTTGCTATAAGTATGTCGGTGGACACAATGCAGTGGGCGGCGTGGTCAGGCATGCGGCGGGCTAGCCACATAAATATGACTGTACTAGGGAAACAGTATAGCACGCCCAGCCCGATGTATTGCAGAATTAGGCCGAAATAGAATGTCAGGCGATGTTTCGCTACAATTCAACGTAATTTCTGCAGTCGCGCTGCCTGACACCAGGCAAATGGGGGTGCAATAAAGGACAATTGCGCACCTTTTGCGATGGGGATTATGGGATTATCCTAATCGATAACAGTGCATGTTGAGGATTCGTATTGAGAAGGACGCCGGTATTAAAGATGGGACCCACATCGGTGTGCAAGCACAGCTACTGCTGTGATATTTTATATAGCTAGCGCAGCACTGCTGTGCCGACTTAGAAGGTGGAAAGGTGTGTCAAGGGCATGTGCGACCCGCTGTCTATTCTTGGATTTGAGGAAGAGAATAAGGATATGTACTAGATGCCGTCACGAAAAAAAAATAGAGCAGCCATACGGTGATTGTCAAAGCCCTGAGATATTCGGCTCGACCTCCTAATTATTATGGGGCATGGATTTTGTTTGCGAATTGATGGAAGGGGTTGAAGAGGGTTGGAACTTGGTGGGGTTGCAATGGAGTTGAATATTTTCTGATTTTTTGACTTTCCTGAAGAGGAATGTGAAATTTGAGGGTTCTTTGGCAGAAATAAAACGGCTTCTTATTCTTGAATGCTCTGCATGGCAGGTAGAAGTAGACTGTTAAGGAGGAAGTGCCGAAGGAGTTGCGAATGGGGATGCCGCGACGTGGAAAGATAACACGGACAAACAACTTTTGCCGCAGTGTCGCGACGACGGCGGCAGCGATGCTACCTTCATATTTTCAACGGAGAGCGTCGCTCTTTTCACCCATCACACCCATCCCACCCTCATCATGGATTCGGAATTGATACAACTCGTGAACAAGCTGCAGGATACCTTCAGCAATCTCGGTACGCACCATTATCTTAGCTCGGGTATTTCTGGAGCGCTAATCCACTGTCAACTATAGGCGGAGAGCTGGATATGCCGCAGCTTGTCGTGGTATGTACAATATGTACATTTTCCGTTGATAGCGCACACTGAGCGATATTTTCTGTAGGTGGGCAGTCAGTCTTCGGGAAAGTCGAGTGTTCTTGAAACGTGAGTCGTTGTCATTTTTGGTCAAGTATGTGGCATTGATCCTTTTTCTTAGCATTGTCGGACGCGACTTTCTTCCGCGAGGTCAGGGTATCGTTACAAGACGCCCGCTCGTTCTTCAGCTAATCAACACACCCGAGCCGACCGAGTCTTCTCCCAGTCCATATAGAGAATGGGGTCAATTTCTCCATATCGACAAGAAGTTCACCGAATTCAACGAGATTCGGAAGGAGATTGAGCAGGAGACGTTCCGCGTTGCAGGACAGAATAAAGGCGTGAGCAAGCTGCCTATATCGTTGCGGATATACAGCCCCGACGTGCTGGACTTGACGCTCGTGGACTTGCCAGGACTGACAAAGGTGCATATCCTCAAAGCTTCTCTCATGTGGCTTTCTAACTTCTGCAGATTCCCGTTGGCGACCAACCGAGCGACATCGAACGACAAATTCGGAATCTCGTCCTCGACTATATCTCAAAACCCAACAGGTGCGATGCTAAAAGAAGTGTATTACATCTCAAGGTGCTAATGACTCCCATGCAGTGTTATTCTCGCAGTGTCGCCCGCCAATGTCGATCTTGCGAACTCAGAATCGCTCAAACTTGCCCGATCCGTCGACTCACAAGGGCGACGGACAATCGGTGTCCTCACCAAACTCGACCTGATGGATGCCGGCACCAACGCACTAGATATCCTCACTGGACGCGTATACCCCCTCAAACTTGGCTTCATCGGAATCGTCAATCGTAGTCAGCAGGATATTAACTCGGAAAAGAGCATGGCAGATGCTTTGGAGAGCGAGACCGAGTTCTTCCGCAACCATCCGGCGTACAGGAATATTGCGCATAAGAACGGCACAAAGTACCTGGCGAAGACGCTGAATCAAGTATGATAACTCTCTTATGCGATATGTATCCAGGGGCTAACATTTTATGAAGGTTTTGATCAACCATATCCGGGAGAAGCTTCCAGATATGAAGGCGCGTCTCAATACGCTGATGGGGCAGGCTCAACAAGAGTTGAACTCGTTCGGAGATTCTGCGATTTTTGGAGACAAGAACCAGGTATGTTGACGCATCCAATTTGACTTGTACATCCCACTTATTCGAGAACAGCAAGGAGGCCTCATCCTTCGCCTGATGACCCAATTCGCTCGCGACTTCGTCTCGTCCATCGAAGGCACCAAAGTCGACATCTCAACAAAAGAGCTCTCGGGCGGCGCTCGCATATACTACATCTTCAACGACATCTTCGGTCGCGCGCTTGCTTCCATCGATGCCACGCATAACCTCGACAACCAAGATATCCGGACTGCTATTCGCAACTCCACGGGCCCTCGACCAAGCTTATTCGTGCCAGAACTGGCATTCGATCTGCTGGTGAAGCCTCAGATTAAGCTCTTGGAGGCGCCGAGTTTGAGGTGTGTGGAGTTGGTGTATGAGGAGTTGGTGAAGATATGCCATAACTGCACGAGTGCGGTACGTCTGTTCTTGTATCTGTGGTTTTTGCAGCCTGTAACTTGGCCCCTGTAGGAACTGCAACGCTTCCCTAGCCTACATGCGCAGCTGATAGAGGTCGTCTCCGAGCTTTTACGCGAACGTCTAGGCCCAACATCGGAGTATGCGCAGAGCTTGATCGAGATTCAGGCGGCGTACATCAACACAAATCATCCCGCCTTCATCTCGGGCTCCGCCGCTGCTGCTCAGCAAAACCAACCACAGCGAGCACAGATTACACAAAGAGTGCGCCCCATCTACAGTCTCCTATGTCGTCATATTAAAACCCCTTTCTTTAGCCTCAATCTACCGAGCCTATCAACGGCAACGGTATGCCAGAAGACGATGAGGAATTCTCGGACGACCCGAATGGTCCTGGTGCGCTCTTCCCTCCGCGGGACAGCCGCTCCGTTTCCTCCTCATTATACGAGCGCTCACGCGGCGCAACCACCACAGGCGCCTCATCCACCGCATCCTCCACCATCACCGCCAGCGCCCATGCCAAGCGCTCCTCCTCCAAAACGCGCCAGCAGCGCGCCTCGCATGGCGGCACCGGGTCGCAAGCCATGGCCACCTCGCGGCCGCCGTCGGCGTTCGACCGCCAGCAGCACCAGCACCAGCAGGTGGGCGGGATGAGCTCGTCCCCCCCAGGCGGCTCTGCACGCGAGACGTTCCTTAACTACTTCTTTGGCCAGAACGGGCCTGGGCCGATTGCCGGGTCCAGCGTCGAGCGCCATTCGCATCAGCACGGTCAACAGCATCAGGGCCAGCCTAGCGTGAATGGTCTCCAGGACGTGCCGATTGTGCCCATAGGGAGGGATGTTTCGGGGACGGAGACTGGGATGTCTTCAGGACTTATGGCTGGGAAGAGGGGCATCGACGGCAGCAGTGCAGCGTATGATATGAAGAGTCTAGGGAGACATATTGAAGCTGTGAGTGTTTTTATTTTGTTTCTCCATAGGGAACGCAAGGAGAGTGATAGGCGGAGTATTGGTTCTGGTGGCGTTATATCCTGCTCTCGCTTCCGATACCGTTGACATGATTGACTGACATTGCATCTACCAACCCAGGTCCCCGCGGACGGAAATCAACTGACGATGCGGGAAGAGATGGAGACACAGCTCATCCGTTCGCTCATCGCGTCCTACTTCAACATTGTGCGCCAGAGCATCCAAGATATCATCCCCAAAGCCATCATGCACTTCCTCGTGAATTTCACCGCACATCATGTGCAGAACCGCTTGGTGGCATCGCTGTACAAGCCCGAGTTATTCGCGGACATGCTCAACGAAGACGAGGCACTAGTTGCAGAGCGTACGAGGGTCAAGGCTCTCCTTGATGCATATAAGGAGGCGTTCAAGACCCTTTCGGATGTCAGCCTGAAATCCACGTAGGTAGCGAATGCTGTGGAGTTGGGGTGTGGAGGCGAGACGTAAAAGTGGATTTATCATTGGATAACGAGTAATGCATTAATGGCTAGTTTAGACGTAAAAATATGTTAACACACGCATCACCTCCATGTTATATCGTTACTATACCTTCGCCGATAGTGTACATAGCTACTCGTGGTCAATCCTCTCATTTGCGGTTATGATACCTAATTTCTTTATCGCATACAACTACGTACCATGCTCTGGGTATCTGTAAAGATGCCATCCGGATTGAATCTTTTATTTTATAGTTATTCACTTCAAAGGTTAGTTTCGGAGCTCGCCGGTTTTACTTGGAGGAAGCTGCTCTCTCCGCGGAAATTATTTGTTCGGAGGTAGTCCATGGATTATCATTGGATCGAGACAAAATTACAGAGATGCGGGGCAAGTAGAAGAACTAAGTTCAATCATCTATAAGTCGTGATATCATTGCAAACATTGAGATCCGGTGCACTACTATAAACAAGTACTTAACGAGCTACGAACAGGAAGACGCAGGCACGGATGGGGAAGGAGCGGCGGGCCATGGGCCATGGGGCTTTGCATGAATCAAGGGTGTATACCCGAATCCCAAAATCCCCACATGATCCCACACCCTAAACCATTTGTCGGTACGGAGAGAGTAAAGACAGTCACGAATCACCTAGGGCGCACCGAACAGACAGAGACGGAGACAAGCACATGGTAGACAGAGATAGCCCTTTACAGGGAATATCCGGAGGCAGGACATAGCCAGAGAAAGCAATTTAAGACGCAGCCTCGGCAGCGGGGGTGGCGGCAGCAGCAGCAGCGGTTTCCGTTGTGGTGGTCGCAGCAGCGGTGGTGCTCGTGGACTTGACAGCGACCCACTTCTCCTTCTTGTTCTCCTCCGTTGTAGGCTTTTCGGTTTCATCTTCCTCGGTCGCGCTCTCCTCCGTATCGGCGTCGACGCCCGTGCTCGTCTCGGATTCGGAGCTCGTCGTTGACTCGGAGGTAGCAGTTTCGGTAGTGGCTGCTGGAGTGGATTCAGTAGATGAAGGCGTGGTGGCGGCAGAAGAATCACTCTTCGCCGTGGCATCAGCTCGGAGCTTTTTAGCCTTAGCGGCGCGTTCTTTCCTCTCCTGCTTCTGTAATAAAATATCCACGTCAGACAATCGGCTGCGGAGAAGATCCACGAGATAAACATACCTCTTTAGCCTCCTTTTCCTCCTTCTCTTCCTTCTGATTGCAATTGAATGAAATCAGCGAATGGTCATGAGCGCTAAGAATAGTGTCTGGTCATCACCTCTTTGGCCTCCTTTTCATCTTTCTGTTGACGAACAAATGTCAGAATAAATCTGAAATGAATGAGAACTGAATGACGAACTTCTTTCTTGGCCGCCTCTTCGGCTTCTTTCTTTTCCTTCGCCTCGCGCTGTATGATAATTAAACTCAGTAAAGCTGGTAAAAGAGGATGCGCGGATTGTCAGAATTCGAACCTCAGCCTTCTCTTTCTTGAGCTTCTCGCGTGTCTCGCGTTCTTGGACGATCCAATCCGCGACTTCATCAACGCACTCGCGTGGGCGGGTCTTGTTCTTGAGAAGGTAACCTTGCAGGGCAGCGACCTATCATAGCTGTTAGAATAACTCCAAGAATATCGTAAGTAGTACTCACGCTCAGTTCATCCTCGGGGATAGCCTCGGCGAACTTCTTAGCAAGTTCAGAGATCTCATCCTCAGTGAGAAGAGGGATCGCGTGAGTTTTGGCCTTGCGTTTAGGAAGAGGCAGATTTTGTTGCGAAGGATCCTTGGGTGTTGTTGGCGTGGGCGCATCTGCTGGGGTGGAGGGCTTGAATGGGAAGAAGCACTTGAAGATACCCTCGGCTTGCCACTTCGTCGCATGAGTGAAGTTAACCCATACGTCCATACGTCCGGGCCGACTGAGTGCAGGGTCAAGGCGCTCAATGTGATTTGTCGTAGCGAACAAAAGTCTGGAAAATCATATCAGAATGCAGAGAAGGCAAATGAATTGCGTGTTGACTCACCGTCCCTCAGCGGCGGCGACTCCATCAAGACTGTTTAGAAGACCACTCAAACTCAATGTGGAACCGTCGGTAGCCTCAGTTGCGGCGGCCTCTTTAGCGGTGGCTGCTGTGGGAGCGCCAGTCGATTTCTCGTCACGCGAAACTGATCGAGTAAACGCCGCATCCAAATCTTCGAGAAGGAGTATACATCTAATAAAAGAGGGCTCAAAAGTTGGGAAATGAAGGAAATAAAGTCTCGCTAACCTTGAAGGGACGTTGCCCATTAATGTCGTCAACGTATTATCGCTCATTCTAGAAGGATAGATTAGATAGGGATCCAATAACAAAAGGAGCTTCATACCCTTTCGAGGACAGCGAAACCACATAAATGTCCAACCCGAGCTCTCCAGCCAGCGAATGAATGAGAGAAGTCTTCCCGCTACATGAAGAGAGGCACGCGATAAACATCTGACCCTCAAATGAAGCAGGGCACAAAGACAAACCTTCCGGGGACACCGTGGAGCAAATAGCCTCTCCTGAATGGAATACCTGACAAAAATAACAGTTAACAAGCTCTGCATTGTCACATCAAACAATGCACACCTCTTTCCGCATACCTGGTGCGAGTTAAAAAGCATAGGGTCAGAAGATGCATTTATTTATAAGAAGTCTGGAACACATACCATTCCTCCGAACATAGGAAGTCCTTGCAATCCGCGAGAAGCATGTCTTTGACACCGGGCTGCAGAACAATGGAGCTCATCGGCCTCTTTTGACGAGCGCCATTCCAACGCCAACAACCATAGGAGCTGGCAGAATTTAATCAGACCCACAAGCAAAGAAATTGCGGACCGATGCTTACGTGTCAGCCATGAAAATATGTACACGATGCTCGGCGTCTTTCTCATATTCGCGCTTTGCCTCCAACACAAGCTTCTTCAATATATCGTTATTACGAGCAACGACACTTCAATGAATTGTTAATGTGGAGGTAGACGCAGCATGAATGAATTAATGCCTACCTGATTTTCAAAGAGCACCCATGGCGATAGTCGGGATACGCCTTCGTTCGTGTAATCTACATTTAGAAGTTAGATAATGAAGAATCAAACAGCTATAAATAGACTTACGCGAAGCCAATGGCCACAGTAGTAAATGGTATGCGTGGTATCTTCATGAAGTTTCGATATAAGCGAGCCGGAGTGAAATGAGTCACCGCCACTCACCGAGACTGGGCATGAATGCAACTTTGCGCTTCCGTCGGCCATGAACCAATGCATCATCCTCCTCCTCCTCCTCCTCCAGATCTCCAGTCGTTGTTTGAGTGATTCCATTTCGGTTGACTGAACGAGTTGTGATTTCAAACTCGCGACTGCGGCCCCATGAAGGTTGCTAATTGAACGTTAGGCATGAGCAGTGGCACAGAAAGGGGCTAAGCCTCTCTTACCTTAGCCAGCCAATGCATTAGCCTGTCGGAACAATGATTAGTCGGACTGAGAGAGGGTCGAAGACAAAGGAACATACCAGTCGTATGGATAGTCATCTTGACTGAAATGCGCAGTGAGGAAGAAGGCTTCACGACGACGATGAGCAGCGTCCAGACGATGTTGAGAAAAGGCTTACAGTCGACGAAGCCATTCCAGGCAGAAACCGATGCTCGACGGGCAGTCTCGACGGTGCCTCCAATAACAACCAATTTCTAAAACGTACGATTCAGAGGATAATTGGAGGAAACGGAGCATGAAAGGAAGCTCACGAGCGTGTCTTGTATAGCACCGGTGCTCATACCCAGAGGGGACAGTATATTTTTGATTGCATCCATGATAGTGAGCGAGGATAGAGGAAGAGAGAAAGGAGGGCGCAAATAGGACGCAAAGGCGCAGCCCTTATATGGTTCTAATATTCGCCTCGTGTCAATGTAAGATTCATCCAGGGTAACGCCAACCTACAAGGAGAATGACCGCGGTTCTGTCCCTTATCCCGATGAGAATATATTGACCGTGCGATCTGATAAAACCAGATCACACCGCCCACAAATCCTCAGTCACAAATATGAACTCATCTCTATCCCTGCAGTTCCTTGTGCAAGTCCAGTGAGCTGCATAGAAGTCGTTTAGCATTCTTCCCTTGCTTATACGACTTGCAAAAGGCATTCCTAGCAACGAACCTGCAGGAGTGGCGTTGATGAAGGCCATATGAATTGCACACAGCGGCTAGTCGAAAATGGACACTGATGGCCTTATGTCCAAACGGGGCTTATGCTGCATTACGATATCGCCGCAAATTTGGTCGGAACCTGTACAACAATCGAGTCAGCGATGCGCAGGTCTTTTCGTAACGAGTCATCGCAATGCATATACTTACCAACACTACCCCAAGATCTTGCATAGTTCAGAAAACTAGACAGGAAACATGAAAAGTCGGTGGAATAAAGTGAAAAGCAAATCGCTAGCTCACACGTTAACGGTTAGCGCCTCAGAATCCAGATTGTCCCCACAAGCGGTCACATCTTCCGGACAAATCTGATGTCACACTTCTGGGAAAAATCAGTCCTGTTCCGATTGGAAAGTGGAAACCCCGTAAGTGTAATTTACGCGCCCAGATCTTGGCCACATGCCATACATCATTGATCTCCAAAGCCTACAGGATTACTCGAAAGGAGTCGCCCTCTTGCTCCTATCGCATCATCTTTCAGCAAATCCATGGTATGCATATGTCCAGATAATAACCTAGACGAACTTACCATGGACGAAAATTCCACTCGTTCCAAGCCTGAGAAGAAGTGCGGAATTCGCGAAGTCATGGTCTATCTGAACAATGGAGATCAATGGCCCTTCGACAGAGACGTCAAACGTTAGGTTCATGACAACAAAGGAAAAGGTCAGGGATTATTATGGCTCACAAATAAAAAAAGCAAGGCAAGAAAGAAAGCTTCTTGACGTGTACCCACCGTTGAAGTGCATGGGTTTTCTGTCGAGTCGGCCGATGGAAACGTAATTAGAGAGCAGGAAGCAATATTGACTTCCCCATTGAGAGCCTCGCAGGCGTTGAACAGGGCGGATTGCGCCTCGTTGAAGAACACGCTACACGACGAGCTCTATCTTCGTTGTTCCGGTCCGTACGTGCGATGGGTAATCGCGCACGCCAACTTTGTGGCTGAGCCGCCGAGCGGGTACTGTCGTTACTGCATTGCGTCATCAAAATTCCAAGGACGCGTGGATAGGCGTCTAAAAATCGTCATTGCCGATGCTGTGAAGATAATTATATCTCCTAGGTGAAGAAAGCCCTGCTGTGCACCATCATATGATACTGTTACTTGCATTTAGAACACCTGTTAGTCAAGACACATCATCAGTCATAGACCAATCAACATTGCTTCGGCGTTTTCGAAAGGCTGCTGACAGTCGAAAGTGCTGAGAGTGCGGAAGTTGAATAAGACTGACTCACCAAAGAACCCCGCGTCCGGCTGCTGATGAGTTATACGACAACCGACGGGACGGAAGAGATTATTCGTCCACAAAATTAGTGTCTTCGTGAGTGTGCTGTCAGTACCAAGCGCCTTGGAGACACAGATCGTAGCTGCGTGACACGAGCAACATCTCTAGAAGGTTAAGAAACACCACACCAGTGGGAAGAATGATACTCGATTTATAAGTCATGGCAACAACTTCATTCAAATCTTTGAAACTGCGCAACTTGAACTATTCATCTGTACTTTTCAAGTGAATGCCACAAGCTGTTGGTATCCAAATGCCAGGAAGAGAAGCGTCACAAGAGCTCACGAAGTCATGTTCCGGACTATTGGAAGCCCTATGCATATGATACATCGTCGCAGGTCCTAACGAAGCTTATCTGATTCAGAGTCAGAGGAAGGTAAATCAATTGGAATCTGTATCAGCTGAAATCCAAACAATCACCTTGCGTTCCCGAGCAAAAGAAGAGTATATTGGTGTGCAGCAGGACGAATGCGGTGGCATTACAGTGGATTCATGACCCGCGACCCCAGCAGGCACACATATGATTGACTGATTAGCGCTCGGGTTATCGGAAAGATGATCGATTAATGATCTGACGATGGGCGGTGCCACACCTTCGAAGGCGAATCCCTAGAATCAAGGAAGTGTAGAATCAGAATTGAACACACGAACTGAAATGGAATAGAATTTCATCGAGCGAGGGTAATGATATGAATGTGACCGCCGACCACCACGGTCCCCATTATGATGCTAATAGGATTTTGGTATCTATTGCGGACACGAAGCTGATATCAATGAACATCGATGGATATGACAGATAAGAAAAAAAGCGCACCTGCTCACATATAGATCTGGGGTTGAGGCAAGATCTGACAAACAAATATATTGGTTTCGACACCTTATCTTCGACGACGTGCGTATGCTTTAGGGTTTTATTTCCGAGACGTCTCGCCAGCGCCCACACACGTCGGAGGCTCCCATATTTCAATTAAGATGGAAAACATGCTATTTCGGCCACGAAACTGGCGCATCGGAGTGACAGCCATACAGATTAAAACCAGAGAGTTACTTTTGCGGAATATTACAAAGAGGCGGCGGAAATAGAGAGGGCAAAAGTGGCGTGCGATCGTGTCTGCACCAAGGCGAGTGAGGAAAACGCCCTTTCTCCTTCTACCGGAGAGGGTCTGCGAAATTTGAATCGGAATCGCATGCTAAGCTCGTCGCTGCTCCGTGCCGGATAGCAGAGGCGGGTCATGGAACAAAACGTGCAGAATCGCATCATTTAATTATAAGAAAAACTTTTTCCAAAGTTTTAGAAAAACGGCCGAGCCTAGAGGACATGTTCGCCCCGAGTCATCTCCGTGCCTGCCCATTTACGTATCTGATGAACTTTAAAAGTAAGAGGAGGCCCGCAGCTGGATATACGCGCCGCCCGCCGGCGGAGGCGTTAAATAGAGTCTGCCAGGAAAGTCAAAAATGCCTTGGTCTTCATGGCGAAAGTGTGTTCGCGAAATTGTGTTCAGGCAAAGTTCCAGCTTTACCTATAGATCTAGAGCGGGAGATTCAAGACAGCTTGCTTCAGAAATCCAAGACAGAAGCCAGCCAATGAGTTTGTCGGGCCAACAGGAAGACACTGTCAAAACGCAGAGAATTTCGAGTCACCAGAGGATCTTCACGACAACCCAAAGTCACCGGAAGAAAATAAGGACTCTACTCAGCTGAAGCTCTCCACTCATTGCTCTTGAGTTGGTGTTAAAATGCAGTGCAAGATCGATGGCCGCGTTGCAGCCCATCGGAGTCAACACGCGCTTCCACCTGACCCAAGATCTTTTCTAAACGCGTCGTAGAGCACTGTCGACATGTCCGATGGGCTTTCGACGCGATTTGGAACGAGAAATTTGTTGGATGGTGGTCGTCGAGATGGAAAACAGGTGAGTTACGTAAGTTGAAATCAACGTTATGAATCACATTCTGACGTGTGATTGGGCGGTATGATTCACTAAACGTATACAGTGGAGTGGAGGGTAATCAAGATGTGGAAGAATACGTTGTATTTAGGATGGAGATCAGCGCTTGAGGTTAACAGAGCCTAAAGTACCCTCGCCCAACTGAGTTAAATGAGGGTACATACAGTTTGCAGGAGGCATCAAGCGTACTAGAGTCTTTGGTGCTGTTAATTGTGGTTTTCGCGTTGGCGAGGACGCCTTGCCTAGGATAAGAAGGCTGTCGAAAAAATCGAATGACAGCGATTCGATTGTCAGCGTATTTTAAAGTCTGGAAGGATTTTGCACTGGAAAGAATTTTGAGTATTGAGAGCGCTTTGTTGAATCGCGTTGTATTGCATAAAATCAATTAGTTGTGAGTATCACTAGGAATACATGGTATGTCGCAATCGTACAAATCTACCTGCAGATAAAAAGGATGACATTAGCATAAAGAGAACACAGAAAGGGACGAACTTGCCTAATCATAATCATAGTCCGATATGTCCTTGAATCCCTAATCGATTCTGGGTAACAGTCCGCCCATTTCCATCTCTTCTACTTGCACGTCTTCCGGTCTCACAGACATAATGCTCAGTCCTTCCGACATTTCTCGTTTGACGCACAGCTGCTCCGCGACCACGATGGTCAGCACGGCACTCCCAGCAAGAACAATCCAGAAGAACAAGGATGTTGGAATCGCCGCCGAGTAGTATGTTGTCAGCACGAGGTGTATGAACACCAACGTCAGCGCAAAATCGAGAATAAGCCGCGGCCGTCGAACGAGTTTGTAGAGGTAATAGATGCTTTTGCAGAGAAAGGTCAACCCAGTGCACGGGTAGTCAGAGAAGAGCGGCACTTACTCGATACAAGACGCCACTATCCAACAGAAGGCAATTATCCAGCCCCTCCTGGGGTCTAAACTCCCGTCCCATTGATCATCCTTCCACCCGTAACCAATTTTCCTGCCTTCGCTCCACGCCCACCATCTTTCTCCTATTGGCATCCCTATCACAGTCGGCCGGCCAGCCATTTGACGCCAGTCCATAATCATCCCTGAAAGCCGCGTTAAGATGCTGGCGATGAACAATGGGACACATTGAACGCACCAACGTTTGCCGCTCCTCCCTCATATTTAAGCGACGAAGGCTCCGCAAATGCAGCCAAAAGTGGGGGAATAATGATAGATAAAGTTAAATAATGCAGTGTCTGCATTGAGAAGATCTGTTAAGATGTCAGTTTCAACCCGAGCGCGAGCAATCCCCCTGTACCTGAGATAGAAGAAGTACAGGGTCCCAATTGGACAAAGTCGTCTTGCTAGGCGCCATTGAGGTATAAGATGGTAATACGAGCAGCCAGTGCTTAACGTGTTTCCATGAACGAAGGTCGTGGTGCGAAACCAAGAGTCCGTCAGTGGGCGACTCGAAGTTGAAACGCGAGGCTGTCTTTGGGGTTAGGGTTTACTTACACTCTATACACTGCTGACCTTCTTGTTGTTTTACTGTTCCCACTCTCTGCTCGCTATGCCGCAATTAACGGGCGACGAGCCCTATTCAGACCACATTGAGGGCCCCTCTGGCGTTCTAGAAATGACCCAAAAGAATAAATCCGGCTTGGTTGATCCTTTGGTCACTCGTCCAGCTGTTTACTACGGCGAAGGACCCTTTGATCCTCCAAGTTCTGACGACGAGGATGGACCGGCGGTTCGAAATAGTATGGAGGACGATGATGTGGAGAGTTTCTCTTTGCTCAGTGGCCGGCCAGCATTGCCTTCATCTCCTGGAAGAGCTGAAAGGGGAGAACCCAGCCCGCGTCGGGGTCCTATAACACCAAAAGTGCGTGGCTAATGTTTTTAATTTGACCTCAATCTTATAGTTATGATTTGCAGAAGAATGACTCTGTGCGGCTACTTGCCATACTCCTCTGCTCGTTGGTGTTACTGGCTACTCTCATTGGAATCATTGCTGGTTTCGCCTATTCTGGGACCTCGTATCGTACGCCCGGACAACAACGCATTACGATGGACCATATCTTTAATGGGACATTCTGGGCATCGCAGCCTGACTTAAATTGGGTTGCAGAAGGTACTTTCCGTGGTATGAAGGCTGAAATGATCTAAAATTATTATGCAGCTGGAGATGGAGTATTCTCTCTTCAGGAACAAGGTTTCATCAAACTCGTTGATCTCAAATATAATGTTACCCAAAATCTAATTGCGACAGAGGATGTAAAGGATGTAAGTCAGACTTTTTAATTTTTTTTAATAACGTTGCTGAATTTTCGCAGCAATCTGGAAATGGACTAATGTTTTCGGATTGGAAGCTGTCTGACGATATGAAATATCTACTTGTTAAAGCGGATTATAGAAAGGTATTTGAATTTAGTGCTCTGCATTAACGAACTAAATTAAATTAATTCGATGCAGCAATGGCGCTGGTCCGGTTACGGCAACTACTACGTGCACAACATTGAACAGAAGACAACATACCCTATTATTCCGCCTTCTAATCCTTCGAAGACTGCTTATGCAACGTGGTCACCCACTGGAAACGCTATCGCCTTTGTGGCCGACAACGACCTCTTCGTTTTGCCTACAGCCGAGTATGCGTCTTCTTTCTACTATCATTGTCTTTAACTGTTACTGACCTAATACAGACCCAACACGACTCCCATACGTGTAACGAGCACAGGCAATACATCTTTATTCCACGGCGTTCCGGACTGGGTTTACGAAGAGGAAGTCTTCTCCGCCAATTATGCATTGTGGTGGTCGCCTGACTCGTCCAAAATTGCCTTCCTCTCGCTTGACGAAACCGACGTGCCCGAATTTGCGTTCCCAATTTACAACCCAACGGAGGACTCGAATGCCGTTATTCCGTACACTACTGAGGTGACGATGAAGTATCCCAAACCGGGATATAACAACCCTCTGGTTTCGGTCCACGTTTTCGACCTTGGTGCCTTCTTGGAGGACGATGATGCTGTTGAGGAAGAGACATTCGCGCTTGACTGGGATAATCGTCATCCTATCAATGATAGTATCATTTCCGAGGTCGCATGGGTTGGCAACACGTCGTTGATCCTCAAAGAAGTCAACCGGAACGCGGACGATGGAAATGTTGTCTTGTTCGACTTGAGCGAGGAGAACTTCGCGGCGCGTGCTAAAGGAAAAGTTGTGAGGAAATTAGGGAAGAAGGGCGAGCAAGGTGATGATGGTTGGATTGATCATGTTCGTACAGTTCTCTTGTCGATCCGCATGATAACGTATTCTAATCTTTATCTTTCGCGAATTAGGACCAGTCAATATTCCCTGTACCTGCTGCCGTGACCGCATTTGCCGGTACGAATGCCTACTTAGATATTGTGCCTTCGCCGGAAGGATACAATCACATTGCCCTTTTCAGCCCTGCTAGCTCTAGCAAGCCTCGCTTTCTGACTTCAGGCGACTGGGAAGTCACAGGCGGTATTAAAGGCGTTGACGCAGTCAAAGGATTAGTGTACGCCCACGATACATATATCTTTGTAAATGCTCCTGACCATGTTGGCCGTTTATCTACAGATACTTCACTGCAGCCACACCTTCGACAGAGCGACACGTCTACTCTGTACCGATTCCAGACTCGGATTCAACGAAGGTCGTTCCGCCGAAAGCCTTGACTGACACCACGAAGTCGGGATACTACACTACTCGATTCTCGCCCGGTGCTGGGTTCTATGTTTTGACCTACCATGGACCAAGCGTGCCATGGACGAAGGTTGTCTACGCCGATACGCCTGGTGAGCCCTATTTTCATTTCACCTGTTGCAAAATGTTCTACGCGAAGAGCCTAGGGCCAGACATTTTACCGCTTGTTTCGCGCCTTCTCTCGCGCGACTCCTTTTCTATTGTTTTCTTTTCTTGGCTCGCGACAAGGTTCTGACCCTAGCTGTGTTTACCTGTCTCGTACTTAGAACTGAACTATCTCCTGGAGAAGAATGAGGGTCTGACCAACGTCACATCGCAATACGAAGCTGCAACGGTGGTATATTCGACGATCGTAAACGATGGTTTCGGTGGGTCACCCTCCTTTTATTATATGCTGGCTGCCATCACAGTCAATAGCCGACGCTGACCCTCGCCTGCCTCCGCGGCGCTGACTGTTGACAGAATTAAACGTAAAAGAAATCAGACCGCCTCGAATGGACGACTCAGGACGCACCAAGTACCCAGTCCTATTCCGTGTGTACGTAGTTATCTCTCTTGTTTGATTCGACTACAAGCGTTGCTGATTATTATCCATCCATTTGATCTTTCTTTCCTTGATCTTTGGTCTCACTATTTGTTTGTCCGGACTTCCCTGGGCGCCTTTTCGCTTCGTCATGGGCTGTGCTGCTCATGTCTGTCGAATGTCCATCCCTGTCGGACCAAAATATGGCACACCCCGCCTTATTGGCCAAATCACAATCTAATGAACGTTCCCAAAAATCGAACTGAATCCGCGACGCGTCTTCCGCTTCTATCACTCGGTATCATCAACCGACCCATTCGCCTACCCTACGCTACCCCTTCGCGCTCGGACTTCCGTGGCGCTCTTCGTGATTTGGCCATCCCATCCATCCACTACGCGCTCGGACCTGCGTCTGCTATGATATCCTATCGCGGACCGTGGCGATATCAATATCGATATCCATCTATCACCCTCCTGCCCTGCCCCGCTTCTCTTCTGGATGGACCCGTGCGTTCATTCCATTCCGATTCCGATTCCAATCCAATCGACTATTGGCTCGTTCGCTCGCTCGCCTATCCTCGTCCATCCTGACTCTCGGGCCCAACCACGCCTAATTCATACCATTCCACTCACTCGTCTTCGTCCAAACTTACTTTCGCCTGCGTTCTGTCTGGGCCTGGCCCTCTGCTGTCCGATTAATAACCGCACCGTTCGCACCGCGCGCCACATCCTCGCCTTCCTTGAATTATCACTGGCTGCTTTTCCTGGCCTATGTCATTCTCTTCTGCCCGTCAAAACAAAACATAAAACACCTCGCGTCTCTTTGGGTAAACCGAATGCCACATACACATGCGCATATCCAGCTACGGCGGCCCGGGCAGCCAGATGGTGGACGTGCGCTTCTCGCGCGACTGGCACGACTACCTCGCGTGCGGGAAGCAGTATATCACGGTCACCGTGGATGGACGCGGGACGGGGTATAAGGGCCGTAAGCTGAGGAATACGGTCAAGGGTAATCTGGGCTTTTATGAGACGCTGGATCAGATCGCGGCTGCGAAGTGAGTGGTGGTTTCCTTTCCTTTTCCTTTCCACTTTGTCTGTTTTGTTTGTGTTCTGTTTTTTCCGGAGTTTTTCTTTTCTGCTCAGCGACAGTTCTCTGTTTTTGGGATATGTTTCGGGTGATGGGACGTTTCGAAGCCTTCTTCTGTTGTTTTACCTTTTGCCTTTTCTCGCTGGCGAGCTGGTGTGTTTCCTTTTTTTTTTCCGTTTTCGCGTCTCGGTTCGCACCTATTTTGTTCTGCGCCTCATGTGTTTTTGGCTTTGAGCTTGCTTCGACGCGATGGGATGGCGATGGCGATAAACGTTCTTCCGTCTTCCTTCTTCCATGCCACCTGCCGTCTGCCGTCTGCCGTCCTCATCCTACTGGCTCTGTGCCTATTGGCTTATCGTGGTTGGCTTGCCTGTTCGCTCGCTCTTGGTGGTGGTTTCCGTGATTTATTTTTGTGGCATGGTCTGGATCTAGACGTTGGTGACACCCCGCTTATTCTCTCTTCTGTCCGCGGTTGTTTCTCTCCTGTCGTGCCCTGCTGACCGCCGTTTGGTGCGTGTGCGGGCGACGAGCCGCGGATAGTGGTGGTGCTCGTGTTTTTTTTAGTCGCTCGTGTTTTTTTTTCGTCGCTCGTGTTTTTTCGTCGCTCGTGTTTTTGATTCTTCTCTTCGTTTTGTTGTGCGCGTGAATGGAGGTTATCTATTGGTTGGGCGGGTGAATAACGATTCAATTCGGGGTGCTATACACAAAACAATGCAGCTTCACAGCTGCGAGGCTCGAGCGGTGTTTTCTACTGCTCGTTCATCTCCAGGAACATGAGATGGATGGATGGATGGATGGATGGATGGTCGTCATCCTTACCCTCTCAGCAACCTCTCAGCAATCTCTCATCATATGTATTGGTTGTTGCTTTCCCCTTCCTGCATCCATCCATCCATCGATCTGCATTGGCTTTCTTGAATCCGTATCCATTCGCATCTTCACATCGCATCTTGATTGGTGTGGGATGGAAAGAGCGCGGATCGGTGGGAGGGCGAGGGGTCTGGACTCGCTCGGGATTGGCTGCTTGTGATGCATGGGTTGGTTGGGCTTGGCTTGAAAGCGCAGTTTACGACACCTGTGTCTGCATCTTCGTGGTTCTGTCCTCACGACGCTGCGCTCTTTTCTTATCTTTCTGTCGCATCCCACCCAACCTGACCTACCCATCTCACCTTGGTTTGCGGGTTTGGGTTTGGTTTGGGTGTTTATTTTTTATTTTTACGAACAGGCCTTTTCTTTCCCTTGGCTCATCGCCTGTGCTTGCCGCTTGTTGATTGGCTATTCGGCTGTGTGGTTGGCTGGATGATCGGTAGGAGGGAGAGGCCCAGACCCGATCAGCTGCGCGCTCTGACTGGGTGCCTTGTGCTGCGTAGACGTGGATTGGGTATGCATTGTGGACACTGGATTGGATGGGAAGCTCTGGTTGGCTGTGGGGGATACTCGGGTTATGGGTGGTTCGCGGTGAAGGTGAAGGTGAACTTGGAGGTGAACTGGGGCTGGGTTCGAGGTGGATCGTTAGAGGTGAATTGGTGGATCGATGCTTTTTCTTTTCTGTTTTGGGTGTTTGGGTGTTTGGGTGTTTGCTGGAGAGGAGAGGCAGAGCTTTTTTGCTTTTGGGGGTTTTGGTTGCTGGTACGCGTATATGTTTTGCGGTGATTCTTTATTTTCTGTTCTCCTGTTTTTTTTTTTGTTTATTGATATGCGGCTCGCGCTGGCTTCCATCCGATTGACCGCGGATGCTGGCGGAATTGGTGTTTATCGTCTTGATTTACGGTCCTTTGATTTGTGATTCTGTTTTTTGATTTCGGTGATGGTTGCTGATCTGGGATATGTGGGGTTTATCATTTGTAGAGCCTGGGCCAAGAAGCCGTACGTCGACCAAAAGAGGATAGGGATATGGGGTTGGGTGCGTCGTCGTTGGGGTTTCGTGTTCCCGGCGTGCTGACATTTTTTTTTTTTGGTTTTGTTTTTTGACAGTCGTATGGGGGCTTCATGAGCTCCAAGGTCGTCGAGGCGGACGCGAAGATCCATTCGTTGGCGATGGCGGTTGCGGTAGGTTATATATTTTGGATCTCACACGCGGTTCTGTGCTAACTATACATGCGACGGGCAGCCTGTGACGAGCTGGCGGCTGTACGGTGTGTGGTGGTCTCGTCCGTCTTGCTGGCGTGGAATGATCATACTGACTTGACTTGACGCTGTCTATGTTTCTGGAAATAGACTCGATATACACGGAGCGCTATATGAACGTGCCGAGCGCGAACGAGGGCGGGTACGTGAATGCGTCGATCTCTGACGTGCGCGGGTTCAAGGAGGTGGATTTCCTGCTTGCGCACGGGAGCGGGGACGATAATGTGCACTATGCGAACTCGGCGCATTTGCTGGATATGTTCACGCGGGCGCAGGTGCGCGGGTTCCGGTTTAGGATGTTCACGGACAGGTGAGCCGGCGAGCTGAGCTGATGTAGAGGGGTGCTGACTGGTTCGCTCGCAGCGACCACAGCATCAACCGAAGAGGCGCGCAGCGGGAGATCTACGAGTATCTGACGGGGTTCGTGGTTGAGAAATGGGGCAAGGGAGGACGGCGGATGTAGTGGGCGGGTCCAGACGGTCTGGGCCTGGGTGCAAGCGAACCAGGGGGGCCCAGAGCCGAGCCAGCACGGGGGAGTCTGTAGTAGGAAAATGTAGAGTATATATCTCGCCTCTGCTGTGCTCGATTCCCCCCGAATGTGAATGTCTCCCCGTCCCTGCTGCTCGTCGTCGTCCGCTGCCCCGTCCCCCGCCCCGCAGCGCCCCCAGGGCCTGTGGAAGGCGCGCGCCGGGCCCCCACCGCCGCACTCGGCCCATCACGCCCCTGAGAAAATTCTGCAAAAGCGGCTGTCCTCCCACCACCACCACCACCAGCACTACGCCGACCTCCTCGACCCGCTCGACGACCGTCTCTCCGCGTACGACTCCGACTCCAGCGACGGCTCCCGTAAGCGCCGCCGCCTCGCCTCCTCCACCCCGCCCACCTCCGAAGACGAGGTCCTCTATTGGGACTATTCCCGCAAGTGCAGCCCCCACCCCGAGCGTATCAGCAAGTGGGTCACACGCTCCAAGGTCATGGACACCACCACCACCGCCGGCCCCGGCGTCGACCCTGCTGCTGCTGCTGCTGCTGCCGACCGCGCCTCGTGCGATATGGAGGACTGGGAGGATCTGAAGGAGCTCTTCGCAAAGGCAGCCGAGATCTACGAAAGTGAGTGGTCCGATCCAAGTCAACATCGCCCCTCAAGGCAGGTTTGGATGGCGTGCTGACGCCCAGCGCACCAGATCAACCCCCGAGCGAGGCGATCCTGCTGTTGCGCGGTGTGATTCACGAGTGCCATCGGTTTATGCGCATGTATTACGATCCTTCGATTATCTATGCGACGCCTGCGCTGCCCGAGCCGGCGAAGGAGAGCACCCCGCCCGAGCAGCGCATCATCCGCGACTGGCTAGCCGACCGTCCCCCGCTCTACCCTCCCCAATCCGAAGAGAAAGAGCTCCTCGCAAAGGCGCGGGGCGTTCCGGAGGAGACACCCAAAAAATGGTGCGCCCAATCCCCACCCGTCCATGCTGACTAATAATAATAAAAATTTCCAGTAAATGCAAAGACCTCTCGAGCGCGTTCTACACCATCCTGGGCACCACCCTCTTCTTCTTCGGGAACCTCATTGACCAGGAGCCTGGCCTCGCCGCGGAGGGCGAGCCGACCACGCCCATCCCGTACTGGCTCTCCGCCCTCGACGTCTTCGAGATCGGCGAGAACCTCCCCGTGCGCACCAATGGCCGCGGGTGCCCGAGCGCCCCCGAGGACTGGCGCATGGCCATCGTCTGGGGGCGTACCCTCGTGGCCCTGACACACGAGGCGCTGGCGAGGCAGAAGGCCGCTGAGGCGACGTATACCGCCCCGAATGCGGACCCGATGGCGCGCATCACCGCTCAGTACAACTTCGCCATGCCTGCAGGCCCGTTCAGCGCCCCGATGGGGGGCGTGCCGCTGAGCAAGACGGGCACGCCTGACGAGCCCGTCTGGCCGCCCGGGTCGCCGTTTGCGCTCATCGTCGAGCGCAGGCTTCCCCGGACGAGTCGGATGTCGTTGGATAACACTTCGCCCGATGAGATGATGCTCATCGCGAAGGACCAGTTCTCGAGGGGCATCTTCCACATGCCGCATCCGCTGCACCATTCGCAGCGCACGAGGAAGTTCGCGACGCCAGCCAAGGCGCTGCCTGCGATGTTCACGTGCACGCCGCCGCTCGAGGCGTACTACTCCATCGCCGCTAGCAGCGCTGCCGCCGCCGCCGGCGACACATGCAGCACCGCGCCAGCGGAAACCGAGGCGGAAGCCGACACCCCCTCCGCGGCGCCCTCCGCGCTGCCCCCGACGCTGATTCCCGGCGAGACGTTCTCGCGCGCCAAGGAGCTCTTCACCATCGCCTCCGAGGTGCTCGACGTCGCCGAGCGCTTCCCCTCGCCCGCCTCGCGCGCCGACCTCGCGGGCTTCGCCGACGGCGTCCTCTCGCAGATGAAGATGGAGGCGAACACGGAGCACGCGGCGGCGTATGGCGGCTGGGCGGGGGCCGGGGCCATCGTCCTCGCTAGGGGCCGCGCGAATCTGGTGGTTGGGGCGGCGAAGGCGGAGGAGATTGAGGATAGGCTGGAGGCGGAGGAGGTGGATGAGAGTGTGTGGGAGTGCGATGAGGCGCTGGATGGGAGGGAGGCGTTGGGGGTGGCGGTGGTGTATTTGGAGAAGGCGCGGGAGGCGCTGGTGGCGAAGAGGGAGGAGGAGGCGAGGGAGGGGCGGGGAGTGAGGGCGGCGGAGGAGGAGGAGGTGATTATGGTGGAGAGTGTTGAGGAGGAGGAGGAGGAGGATGGGATGGATCATGATCACACCGCTGCTGATACCTCCACCCACACCCTGACCACTATCTCCGCGCCTGCGAGCCCCACACGCCCCACCGCCACCTCCTCTAACACAGCGCCCTCCGAGCCCACAACAGAAGACACCATCGCTGAGATCGGGACGATGCTCGCCGAGGCGCTCATCACGCTCGCCAACCTGACGAAGGACGAGAAGGAGAGGGAGGCGCTCTACGCGCAGGCGCAGCGCGAGGGCGGGGATGTGGTTATGCTTGATGGGGATGGGGATGGGGATGAGGGGATGAGGTTTTATGATGAGGATGGGGGGATGAGGTTTTAGATTGGAGTTGGGGGAAGGAAGGAAGCGGTAATGTTGGCTTCGGGTTCTTGGGTTTTTTTGTTAATTATTGGTTGTTGTCTTCCTCTTTCTCTTTCTCTTTCCTCGCGTCTTTTTCGATCTGCTTTTATCTATCTGCTTTTGTCTGTCTGCTTTTTCTCATCCTCTATCTGCTTTTCTCATCCTCTATCTGCTTTTCCTCTATCTATCTCTGCTTTTCCTTTTCCTCATCCTCATCCTCATCCTCTGCCTCTTCATCTCTTCATCTCTTTATCTCTCTCATGCATCGCTCATGCTCGCTCATGCTCATACACGTCGCTCATACATATACACATACACATTTCTCACGTCACGTATCACCGCAATTTTGTATACCACCACCACCGTCTACCACCGTCTACCACCCACCGTCTACCACCACCGCCCACCAACCACCCACCGCCCTGCATGTATTGCTTGATTTATGTCTTGCTCTCACTCGCAAAAATGATAAGGATTTTGGATTTACTTGGGGATTTGGAGGGATTATTTGGAGGGATTGGAGGGATTGAGATCTGTTTTTTGCTCGGACTGTACAATGTACATTTGGGGACTGTACAATGTACATTTGGGATTTTGGCAACCCCGGACCACCACCTTGTTCCCCCTTTTCGTCGCTCATTGACTGAATCAAGCCTTGAGGACTTCCTCTCCTATTGAAGGCTTAGGCAAAGGCTGGCAAATGTATAACACCACGAACCAGCACACCGCGAGCCAGCACAGTAACCCTTTGAGCTGGCAAGTAACCCTTTGAACTACACCCTGTCGTGTCCCTTGCCGTCCGCCGTCCGCCGATCTAGAAATTCTAGACGAGCGCGAGCGCTCTCGACGACGATCAGGAGGGGTCGAGAGGGTCGAGGCGCACCTGCATGTATTGCTTGATTTGCACGTCTTGCTCTCACAAAAACAAAATTAACAAGGGATCCTTGGATTATGTAGAGGGATTGAGATACAAAAAAACAAAGGAAAATAACTCGGACTCTTCGTTGTAATTTTTTTTTTTTTTTTTTTTTTTTTGGTTTTTGGTTTTTTTTGGCGCCCCGGACCGCCTCCTCGTCCCCCTTTTCCTCGCTCGTTGACTCTATCAGAGGCTTGGGTTAACGACGTCTGTATTAGCACGAACCATGAACGTACAGTAACTGCACCCTGTCCCTCCGCTGATCTAGAAATTTCTAGACGAGCGCTCTCGACGACGATCAGGACGAGGTCGAGAGGGTCGAGGCGCATGCACCTGCGTATATTGTTTGATTTGCACGTCTTGCTCTCACAAAATTATCAAGGATCTTTGGATCTTCTTCGAGTTTTGGATTATGTAGAGGGATCGAGATACAAAAAGAAAAGAAAGAAAAAAATTACTCGGACTCAACTTGGACTCTACATTTGGGGGTTTTTTTTTGTGTTTTTTTGTTTTTGTTTTTTGGCGCCCCGGACCGCCTCCTCGTCCCCCTTTTCCTCGCTCGTTGACTCGAGCCTTGAGGTCTTGTTCCTATCAGAGGCTTGGGTTAACGACGTCTGTATTAGCACGAACCATGAACGTACAGTAACTGCACCCTGTCCCTCCGCTGATCTAGAAATTTCTAGGCGAGCGCTCTCGACGACGATCAGGACGGGGTCGAGACGGTCGAGACGCTGGTAGTGAAGGGTTCGGTGTAGCAGCCGATGCGACGCGAATGCTCGTGGCTGCTGCGCCGTGCTGGGGTGCGAGCGGGTTTTTTTTGGATAAGTATATGTAGTTGATTCGTTAAGAACTTGAGTGCAGCGGTCCAGCGGAGGATGAGGCGAGGCGCGCTTGTGCTTGTGGCACTCAAAGTGCTCGTAAATTCACCATCGGAGAATCCACTGGCTCTCTCAACGGCAGGATTCTGGATTCTGGATTCTGGAAGTCATGTAAAATATGTACTTTTTTTTTTCGTTCAACATTGCATGGGCTGAGGCTCAGCGCATCCTTCCAGGCCCAAGCACGAAGTCCAAATGCATCTTCAAGTTCCCACGCCCCAGCGCACTGGCAGCGCAACGAACAACGACGACAATTTTGGTTTCCTTGCAGATGCTGACAACTTCCAAGGCAATCAAAAAACATATCCAATCCCAGAGGTTTGTCGCTTTTTTGCCATTGGTTCCCTGGCCGCATTCACGCTGCAGGATTGGGCGGGGATGACAGATGTAAGTTAGGGTCTGGACCTTCCAGCCGGAGTGGTTCGTCCGGCGCGCGAGCTGGGTCGTCGGTGACCCCGAGTTGCTCAGCCAATCGGGTGCGCCACGCTCACCGACGTTGCGGCGAATGCGCCTGCAGATTTCGGTGCTAGTCCTTGAAAGGATTTGTTAGACTTGGTTCCGCTCTGTTAAAACTTGAAGCATGATGCGAGTTCTCTCCTCGGCGTATGATTGGATTGGACCGTTGGACGTTCCCAGGTGGGTGAGTTCGGATTTTTGTTCTGTTTTTGTTTTTGTTTTCCGCCTAGAGCCATGTGATGATCATCTTGATCATGATCAAATTGTGGCATGCCGCATCTGCATCAACGCGCAGCAGCAGAAGAGTCATTATTATTCTCAGTTGTGCGCCTCCGCCGACCTCAAACCCGTTTTGCATTAATAATGAGTGGGTGCGGCAGCGCAGTTGGTGCACAGAAGGTATATACGTGTACCCGGCCGTGCTGCTAGGTAAGAGCTCTCCATATTCAGTAAACCCTAGCACTGATACAGACGGCGTTAGATGAATCAGCACCCCTACTCTGCGTCCCGACCCCCATCGTCGCGGAAAAGGGACCCCGTATACGCGAAATACGGGTTCTCGCTCTCACGTATAGGTTCAATTCCCAACAGAAAATATGAGGTCACCGCTGGGATTTTTTGGGTTGTTCTTAATCATAGGCGCATCGCATCTATCAGCTGCGTGTACTTTACTTTATATGTCGCCGTGTGCTGAGAAGGTGTCCTTTGCCCTCTTATAGTACAGGCTCTGCGGGGTCATCTTTGTAGCTAGCTATGCATGATGCGGCGGCGCTGCCCCAGTTCGATTCGCAGCCTCGTGTACACAACCGAGGGCCATAGATGCCAAAGCGGGATGGGGTATCGTGGATTCGTACCCACAAGCTTATCGGCGGCGCATGTGAAGTGCTGTAATTACTGCATGACGTCCCAAGGTCTAGCCCACTTCGAAGTGTATTGGAAGCCTTGTGGAAGTCACCAGTATATCGACGGAAAAACAATACAGTAAGTGCCGTTGGCAGATGCTCGTGCCACCGACTTACTGACTTATCTTCCAGTTGATCATACACTTTGATCGTGAGTGCGTGCATGCTCGCATCCATTTTCATGAATAGAGACGCAGGTCATTGGCCGACGAAAATAAAGCGCTGAAGCTTGAAGCTTGATCTATGTGATTCGTCTTCCGCTCATCTCGCGGTGTCGCCTCGGATCCACACTCAGGAAAAACACTTCCAATGCACCCGCTACACACCTATGTATGCGCTTCAGGCTTAGACTACCTGCCTTCAAGCTCGAGCAAACGCTACAAAGATAAGTACCGCGGTACCCCGCACCACGGGCAATGCCGCGGCTGATTATTGGTGTCCCTGTAGAGCTGTCAGTGGGTGAGCAGGCACTGGGTACCTGCGAACTTGATACCACAGTCGAGAGAGTTTGCAGGAAAGAAGTATAAGGTTCTGTCAATGGCATCATCGCCCTCGACCCTGCGGGGTTTCGTTCAACGCGGATCGTCTGCTTCGGGTAGGCGCCTTCTCACTGGGTGATTTTTTGTTAGTGAGGATTTGAGGAGGACTCCGCGAGTTCTGGAGGTTCTTTTCTTCTGGACCAGCGAATATCGCTATGCGAGCCCGAGTCGCCCGCCGCGCGTGCAGTTGTTACGAAAAATACGGACCTTCTGTATGCAGTTATTACTTAAGTATTACTCGAATATGTTTTCCGGATTTTAGCAGGCTCACAGAAGCTCACATGCTATGTCATAGAGTAGAACAGAGAAGCGAAGAAAGTCTGTATATGGTAAATATTATTCAGAAAAGAATCAACGCCGCAGACGTCATCTGATGGATCCCTGGAATGCCATTGGAATTCGTCGTAACGGTATGATGCAGGAGGTTTCTAGAGTTCTCATACATGTGTTGGAAAAGTTTACTTGAGAGGCGGTATGAACGACTTCAGTGTGGGATGAACCGGGGCGATAGTTCGTTAATTAATATGTTTTCAAGTTATTTTGGTGCTCGACGCTCAGCGATGCAGTTCAAGTTCAAGCTGAGCTGAGGTCGAGTGTTTGAATTCACTTTCTATTGTAGGTTATTGCACAGCAGACTACATAGCTATAAGGCACAAGCAGCTGCCTTCAACGGAATTACTTACCGCCCTTTAACGTTTGACCGAGCGAAGAAAGCGAAGAAGAGACTGATCGCAGAGCCTCGGCGCCTCACGTCTCCGACACAGACCTCCTCCTTTTGTCCGTCCGACCATCTGTTAAACCAGCTCGTCCGCGCTCGACCAGCGATCTCCCATCCCAGATCAACGGCTCGAACCCCAAACCACTCAGGCATAAACCAAGCTTGCGAGAGGAGGAAGCTCTTGGTATGAGGAAGCTCTGACATGCGAAAACGTGTGCTCAACAAACACCGCCAAGAACCAGGAGAAGAAGGAAAAATAAAACACTGAGAAGTCGACAGGGACATGTCAATGCGTCATCGCCATTTTTACTTGACTTTCATGTGTGCGGCGGTCTGGATTCAGAAGAAAGCAAGGGGGACGTCGCAAGCATGGGTTTGCTAAATATACCTAGGGTGCAAAGCGCGTCGATGACAGAAAGAATTTATAGATAGTTGTGTGCGCACTTCATAATTAATTTGGTGTGTACTATCAGTGGCAGCGGTCCAATAGGTAGAACATTCAATGTACGGGCAACGCGCGTGTGTTGTGCTCGGTGGCAAGCATGAGCGTGCGTGCGTGCCACTGGGTGGACCAACTTTAAAGTTAACTTGAAGTTCAATCCCCGAGGTATGTTCTCGATCCACCAACATTTCAGACCGAGCAACGGAGAACGTTCGCTTTCCAGTTTGCATGCATAGGAATCATTTGACCTGGCCTACAATTTCGATTCGGCTGTCAACGCCTCAACCAGCACGAATTCGAGCACTTGAGTCGGTCCAGACGACGTCGACGAGTGCCTCAGGTGTTCTATCTTCTCCTGATTGCATTAACTGAGCGTTCAGCTCTGTTAGATGAACTGCGCCATATTTCCTAATCTCCCCCGCATCTAAATCGCAATGAATTAATAATATCACCCCCGCAAGCGCAGCAATACGAACCCCGGATCTCTAGATGTCTTGACTGTCAATTTGAACCAAAGTTTCACCCCCTTCCTCCGAACCACGACCGCGAACGCTCGAGACGCTGCTCTAGTCTACCGATCCAACCGTTCGCCGGCGGGCTGCCTCCTATTTCCGTTCATAACGTGTCAGAGGCGTGTCAGGTCTTCGCTCCCATGATGCGTACCCATATTTTACCTTTCCTCTCTGTCTTCTATATGTCATCCCCATCGCGCTTCCATCATATCCTAGGTGGTTCATCCGTTATCGATGATCCCAACAGCGAGGGCCAGCCACCTCTAGAATCTATCTTTCGCCCGATCGGTATTCATTGAATCTTCATTGAAGAAAGTTCGTTCGTTCAGGAAAGGGTATGAACCACCGCCTCGAACATTGCGAACGTCACCATGTTCACCGGGATCGCTCTAGAACAGAAGGTAGACGAGAATGGGTCGTGTCAGCTTGGTCTTTGATTCGAGCCGAAAGTAATGGGAATGTGCGTCCACGAATAATCATCTACTAAGCCACCTTTCTCGCCGGACATGCACAGAGAGCGGTATGGCCTGTATTGATAGGCAGGACACCTTAAACCCATGCAGCCACTCACCGGATTAATGTGGGGGACAGACCACGCCAAAAGACGCCCATCCCCTCGGTCCTATACGAGTGAACAATCGTTGACCACGTCGAGCGGTACGGATTGGCGTCTCTCATTTTTACCTTGCCCTCTACTTCTCCATGCTCAGCGCTCTTCATGAGGGGCGTCGCCTCATGCAGACGTGACTTGTGCAATTCCCCATCCCCGACGACGCTCCAAGAAGAAGTGGAAGAGGTGGCCGAGGACGAGGACGAGGCTTCTGCCCGTAGTCCCCCAACCAACGTGGGCATGGGCGCAGATACGGGGACCCACATTGGCTGACTCCCTTGCACCCGGGTCTTGACTACATCCAAGGGGAAAGTAGCGACCCAGCCGGCTACATGCCATTGTTTGTTCAGAGCATTTTCTCCCCACCTTTGGAGGGAGGGCGGACGTACCGACACCTGCAACCCCGCCTGCCAAAAGTAGGGCAGGCCACGAGAGCTGGGTAAATTGGCTCTCAACCTCTGCGAGGACATCAGTCCCTGCGCTTGGGGGAGGGCTGGAGAAGTACCGGCAGGTAGCTTCATACTGCATTCAGAAAGCCATTCAGCAAGGATGCAACACCATGGCTTGTTAGGCTTACAGCAGCGAAATAGGCTCCATATCCACAATCCCGTAGCGCGGTGACTGGCAAGCCACGATACAAACCGCGTACTCCATTCTCTCGGAATATTTGCCACGCAACCTGGCGCGCCGTGGTCGATGTGAGTAGCGCTTGTTGTCGGATTTTGATGAGCTCAGTGGGGGTGGTTACAATTCTGCAAAGAAATATGCAAAATGGCACAGGATAAGATTCGGAAAGTCGATAAAGCGCATGAGCTAGTCTGGATTTCTTGGGAGGCGAGGGCGACGCACGAAGATACAATGCCACAGCCTGCGCCGGCGAGCGCAATCTGCGCGAGGGTAGGAATGCATGCTGCGTCGGGAAGCTGTAACTTGAGCAGGAAACGGTATGAAGCGAACACAAGCCCATTCATCAACGCGACGGTGGCCTATTGGAAAATGTCAACATCAAGAAGATTCGGAAGGGATTAGAAGCACGCACCAGAGGAGATGTGATTCCTTTGAACAACCCGATAAACCGCTCCTCGCGCACGATAGTCGTAATAGCACTGAACGTCGAGTGATATTTGGAAGCGATCGTGGGGCTCTGAAAGCGAACCTTGACTGAAAAATTGGATAAGAGACATTCGCGTGATTTCTACTATTCAGCGCGACGAACCGGTATCGAACGGAAACCCAACAATAAGGCTGCTCATTCCCTTTGCTAATTCAGTCCTCACAGCGCGTCAATCGTAGTCGAGGCCGACGCACCGCTATAGTCCCTGCGATGAAGTCTATGGTCGGATTGAGTGCGACATCTCCTATTCGTTCGATCGACGCGTTCAACTGGCAGTTTCATTCAAATAGGCGCGATTAAGCTTACCTGTGGGTCCATCTGTGGCCATTCGTCAGGTTTTGAGACCCTAGCAGACCCGAAAGGATGAGATGAAGGTCAGATTTGTGGGCAAACGATGCTTGAACGATGCAAGCGCAAACTTGATTAGGTCCGATGTGGCGGTGCTATCGAATGGCCTGCTCAAAAAATTCGTTGGCAGTTTTAGTTCTTCAGAAAGTCAAAGCAAGTGCGTGGGTAGCTACAGTTTATGATGTAGGATGCCGATATATCGATAGAATACATTTAAGAAAAAGATGGTGGTATGTATGTTTCAGATAAATAATTTTCTATTCATAACAATGATAAAAGCAGAACATCGACAGCAATAGTAGAAAAACCAGGGTCCAAGCGTCTACTTCTTCTCCCAATCTTTAATCTCTGACCCCTTCGAATCCACGACCTTGTCGAAGAACCGTGTCGGCAAGAAGCCCTTTTCATCTCCCTCCGTGAGCACCACGCCGTTCTCAGAAAACCAGAACTTGATTCCTGCATCGATCGCCTTTTGCACGTCTATGTAGATGAGTACCCTCGATGAGGTGCGCATACCTAGAGTAATCGATTAGCGCTCGTCAGAGAGGAATAAAATCAGGAGAACATAGACATCAAATGAACTCACCACTGATAACCCCAGATTTCCCTGGAACATTCTGCGCTAAGTGGATGTGATTGCGCTTCATCTTCGACAGGCCTGCTTTCGCTATTGAATTCCAGGCCTCTAAGTTCGTCCCATGGACAGCCACGCCAGTTGGGATATCCGATACCGAGAGGATAGGTTTCAACTCCAACTTCACCGTCTAGAAACTTGTGAATTTCAAGCCGCACACACAAATTTGAAGGGAAGTTTACCTTTATAGAATGGCCTTGACGAGCCTTGATCCACCAGACTCCCTCGTTTGGCGTACTAACTGTTGCAGTAGTTGGTTCCGGCGAAACCACAGGAGAAGGGGCGCTGGTCCCAGGTTCCGATTCTGGAGGAGTGGTGACAGCAGGGATACCAACGACTTCCAGCTTGACACCATCTGCGCTCTCCAGGATCAAGTCGTATCGCTGCTTCAGATCAGCATTCACGATTTTCTTGATGCCCTCCAGATCCAGCCCTTGTGCACGTAGTTTGGGGTGATTTAGCTTGAATAAACCGAAAAGTATGAATTATTTGACTCGGAGAGACACTTAACGCGACGCACCAGATCCACGACCTTGACATATCCATCGCTGCGCATAGCCAGACCCTCTCCCTGCGCGCCATGCCGTAGGAGCCACGAAAGCGTCTTCGAGATGCGTACTTCGGGCGAGTCTCTTTCCATACCGCGTAGCTTCGCGCTAGATGAAGGGTTAGGTCTTGGCGCTGGCTTCTTGTTGGCATTGGATCCTCCTTGCTGTGCGCTGGGATTTGAATGTGGTTGGGCCTTGGCTTTCAGCTTTTTGTCCTTCTTTGGATGTCCTTGATTTGTCGCTGATGCCGGCTTGGACGATGACGATGGAGTTGTGGAGGACGCAGCTGTTGTGCCTTCACCTCGGAGTGACAGTGAAGCTAGCGCGTTCGAGGATATTGAAGACGACATCCTTCTTGTTTCTAGAACGTACGGATTGGTGGAGAGTTTATAAAGTCTTCTTGCAACACTGTTTACAGTGAATCGAATCAGCGAGTGAGTGACATCGACTCCATCATGGACGCAACACAAGTCATTTCGAGAGTACGGAGCCGAACGTGTCGAAACCATCAGATTCAAGCAAAACTCACCTACAGTAAAGTTCCACGATGAATTCTGACGGGGTTGGATGACAAAACTCGTAAAGTCGGGATCATGAACAGAGTGCACCAAGGAAGAAAGAGGTGGAGTTGACCAAGAGTTGTCATTGATAGATGGTATACCGGTAAAAATTACCAAATGTAGTAATACCGGACCGCTTTCCTTAAGCGTCGAACGTCGAACGTTAACTTCAACTTCAATGAAAGCGCTGCCGCGTCAAGCCATTTCCATGCGAATGCCGAATGCGAATTCATTTAATCGAATGCATTATACAGACCAAATGCACCATGAACAGTCCAAATGATAACTTCAACTCGAATGAAATAAATAACGTTCCGAGATCAGCAGTGACAAAGTATATTTAAAAACAATTACATCGCCACAACCGGAGCTCGTAAAATACCCACTTATACAACGAGAAACCCGTTTACGACGCAGTATACTCCGGTGGATACTCGATAACTTCCTCTGTTACAGGGAGTACCATCTGCGGCCGCGGCAGTCGATATCCACTATCCTGGTGGTTGATGACTCTTGGAACAACAATTCCGCCAGCGCTTTCTGGAGAGGCTGAAACGCTGGAATATTGGAGATGCTCCAGATGCTTGCTGGAACCGATAGCAGAGTTCCCAGATACGTTGGTAGATGATAATAATGCCACAGAGCTTCCAGCGGTGCTCGGAGTGCTAGAGCTCATTTCTGACTGATTGGAAATAGAGTACGGGTTGGATCCGTGATTCGAATAACCAGTTTCGTGGGTGCTGGAATAGTTTTCGCCTTGCGCGCCAAATTGAGAGGTGGGAGTACGCGATCCATATTTGGATACGTACCCACTACTATTTTCTGTCTGGGACATTTGTTGCGCGCTATAAAGGCGCGCTGGAAACTCCATATTAGCTGCATCGCCGCCCTGCGAACTAATAGAGGTAGAAGTCAAGTATTTCCTGTCCGGCGACTCGCCACGGGTGAACGGCTGCGCTTCGAGCGCCAGCTTATGGAGTTCCTGCATTCTCCTTTCCCTACGGAAGCAAAGGAACGCGAAAATGAGGAGAAGCAGAATGATGAGGCCGCCTATTACACCGCCTACAACAGCGCCAATCGGGGAACTATGTTTGCTGCCATTTTCGATAGCAGATGCCGATCCCGGTGTGGACTCTGAAGTCGCAGCAACATTTTGCGCGGTACTTGTGCTCCCGGTAGGTGTGATGGCATCGCTGGTGTTCGGCGCCCCTTTGTCCGCATTCACCGAGGTGGTATTTGTCTGCGCCGTGCTGGAACCGGTTGTTGTCTTGGTTGTTGATGACGTAGACCCAGAGCCAGTGACGCTGGTCGTCGATGGATCATTCACAGGCGCCGGTATATCAGGCTTTGTAGTCGCTGGCTCCTGAACTGAACCCCCTTCAATCATAAGGCTCGCGAGTACGAGAGGCGTAAGTGCTGTAGTCCCCTTGCTTGTAACCTGCAGTGTATGCTGTCCGAGAGAAAGCGAACTCGCTTTGAAAATCAGTTGAAAATATTGCGTGTTGGAGGTAGCTATCCCAGGCAGAGTAACTGTAACAGGTGATCCACCGTCTATCGTATATTCTGCAGTTGTAGGTCCGTGGGGTAATTCCGTAGGTGCAGTGCCCCACCAACTTATTCCCGTCCCTAGGTGGAAAAAAATCATTTGTAAGGAAATTTCGAAAGATAGAACGACTAGAACGTCGCGCACCGTAGAACGGAAAGGTAACCACAGCTCCCCCATCCGGCGCCATCCTGGCAATGGTTCCCAAATTCACCCATCCAGAACCATACTGCAGCGCAGAATCATCTCGCAAGACGAGAATTTCCGTGTTCGTGACATCAGCGCTCGGGGACGGAATATACTGAAATCGGTCGAATAAAAAGGCCTGCGAGACGCTAGTCGCAGTGATAGTAACGGTGTGCTTTCCAGCGGATAAGTTGTCCCAATTGCAGAGAATCCAGTTGTTCTCTGTGTAAGGAAATGCGACTGGAAGCGTTATCGTGGTACCATCAACTTGACACGTCCAAATGGGATCCTGGACACCAGCAGTCGAGGTTTTGATATTGTTCGTCCCGTATACTGTACTATTTCGACCAAGTGTTCACGCCCTGTGATGCGTGACGGTAAGAGTTCACTGGGACAGGTGTTCAGACTCTGTAGTGATGCGTGATGGCCGACAAAAGTGTTCATTGAGCAGGTAGCAACTGGGCAGCCTGGTAAGTGTGCAAGCTCATTAGTTAGAGTGTTCTTTCGAGTTTCAAATATACTTAGGCCCATGGTGGTCTGTTGCGAGCATCCACTGTCGAGGATGTTGATTTTGATCAAAACGAGGATGATCTGAAGAGATCTATGGCGGTGCTGCCTCTTATCACCTCAGGATCAGCCAGCGAGCCGATCCTGCAAAAAGGTCATTGAATAAAAAAGGCGCATAAGCCATATGGCGGAGCGGATGCCTGGAGTGTTGGGTAGTGTAAATTGGAGGTTTTTTTCGTGTTTTTGAGCCTGCTAGAGACTTCTTTTGTCAACTGTTCACTCGGCCTTGTGATGCGTGATGAAATGCAAATTTGTTCAGTTCAGACCCCTCCGTGATGCGTGATGTGAACAGTTGGTCGTAATAGTACAGTATCGTCCCACTCGATCCTATCAACGAACATATCTCTTGTCAGTGATAATTGCCAACGAGAGCACTGCTACTGACCGTCGAAGGTGTATGAGAAACTCCCTTTGCTACCCTTGACGCTGTGCAAGCTATTGAGATAGGGCGCGCCAAAGTTGCCCCCTTTCCAATTTGAACCGCTATCCAGGGTCCATTGCCCACTGTATTCGATGCTACCACTGGTGTCGTCGACCGTGACCCATCGCGGCGAGGCCATCGGCCTGTATCAGATGAAGTGATTCAAAAGAGCGTAGTTTTAAAAGAATGGCGGGGCGCCGCTGCTGTTCTAGGTGATGCGACAATCTGCGGGGGGAATGTGGGTAGTGGTCAGGTAAAGGGCAGCAGCGGCCTCGCCTCGCCTTCCACATTGACAAAGTACTTATGCTTTTGCTCCCCCATCATTGCAGAGATGTTGGTAAGTGAGCATTGGCGGGCATAAATCCCCCCGGCATCATGAAACAGGTCGCTAAAACGTTTGCAACCGTACCGGCGCCATCACTTGGAATATTGTCCAACTGATAAGTATCTTCGTATCTGAAGTTCAAAAATCAAGCACTCACTGGCAGCCCGTTGTGTCTCTTTCTTGAGAGACGAATAACTGCTTTATCCGCCAATCTTTCACAAGCTTCAAAGCTTCAAGCTTCAGTTATTACTCCGCGATGAGCCATATCAGAAGACTACAACCGTGATGCGACCCTCGCTAATCAGAACTGATCCGGTCCATGTTATCCTTGAAGAACCTCGTTTGGGATGCCGCCGAGCATGCATTGTGGCCTTACAGTACAGCACCAAGTCGAATGTCATAGCGCTCTTGTAGATTCAGATTCTCAAATTTTAGTGAAGCCTCCGGCCCTGTAAGTTGCCTTGCCTTACTATGACAGTTATAGCGCTGAATGACTCATCAGTACCAAATTCCAAATCGAGTCCAGTATGTACGTACAATTTTTGGCCCGGCTTAAGTGCGAGATGCTGCGAGAGCGCAGGAAACATGTGCATCAACGAGAGCCAACCTCGACCGTGAGAATAAATGAAGTGTTGTGCAGGTTTTGGCCTATTTAGGTAATGCGAACGAGAGAGACTGAAGAGCAGCACGAATTCGAAGCGAATTAGGAAATACCAGCAGCATATAGCAGCTGAATTCATTCATTCCCACTTCCACACCACCGCTCCTCCCATTATATCCAGTACACCGAATAACTCTGACAAATCTCCAGCTTCCCCAATCATAGCCATAAATCCCATTCATCCTCCGGCTAACACATTCCCTATCTATACTTCTGGATATTATGCATCAGGAGGACGTTCTGTACATCCCATGGATAGAAAATTAAGTATTCAATGTCGAGCTTACTCTCATCCTGTTTTCTGAGCTCTGACCGTCTTTCTATCATAGACCTTTTGCGAACTGGTTGAACCAAAGGCGAAGGATCACTTGTCTTTTATGAGTGCAAGACGCCGTAATAGGATTGCTGTCCAAGAAAAGCTTGAATTATTGAGACTCCAAGAAATCCAGGCTCTTGGGAAAGCCGACCGTCCAGTCGGTCCCCAAGCCGCGCTCTCCATCGCTAGAGCAGTGCATGCTGTATTCGCTGCTGAACGAAAGTTAGCCCGGATCGAGGTGAAGGAGTACCGGGAGAGTCTTGATAAGGCTCAGAAAACTAGAGAAGCACTTCGAGAACGCGTTCATTAGGCCGAACTTCAAGTTCGCAGAGTCCAAACTGAATTATTCGAGAAGCGAGGTAGTCCGATTCTGCCGTCAGAAAATTTGGTTGGGGACTTGGACGATGGTAATTCAACAGAGTCTACCTGCTGCGAAGACGATTCGGAGACGGAGGAAGATGACGAAGAAGAAGCCAATGAGGTATCTGACTCGGAGGCTGATGGGGAAACGACCGTGGAGGATTAAACTGTTTCCTCTTTAATTCCTTTTGCTTTGGACGTGTCGAAAAGTAACATAAAATTGAGAAGCGCCTGTAGACAGCTAATTTGGAATTCCTAACAAAATCTGCCTGTACGAAGCGCTGCCAATGAAATTTATGACTTGCCGCTGAGTTCCAACTTCCGTAGATCTATAATTAAAAATAGACGAGAACGTTCACGACCCGAGAATTACCAAAGAATTACCACAGGAAGTCAAAGTGCCCTGCATCCGAACAATGCACTGCGTACACGTTCATTGATCAAACTCAGATAATACACTTCTATATAACATCACGGCAGACAACGTTTTTCCCCACTTCGTCCTTTCTTTTCTTCCTCATGGAGTCCGAGCCTTCCACCTCCGAGTCAGCGAGTGGCTCTTCGAGTCCAGATTCTGGCAGAGCGACCGTCGCTTCATCAGAAGCAGATCCTCTGGAGTCCTCCAACCCAAAACAGTCTGAAGAGCAAGAACCAAAACGTATCGTCTTCGATGCTGTAGCGATGTACTACCAGCGCGTGGCAGCAGCTGCCGCCAAAAGAGATTCCAATGGCGATGAACAAGACCCAGAACCTATCGTTTTCGATCCGTTGGGAATGTATTATGAGCACCAGGCAGCACTAGCAGGCACTTCTAAGGAAGAACAACCGAAATATAACGTTATCGATCCTCTGGCACTGTATTACGAGGCCAAAGAAGCAGCAGCAGAGAAAAACAAAGCTAAAGTACCCCTACCTCCTCCAATTCCCAATAATCTCGTCGAGCTGACGCATCTACATCCAAGAAGGCTGACAATCTCGGCAGTTCAAAAGCAAAACATATACATATCGATCCTTTAGCGATGTACTACGAGCGCAAGGAAGCAGAAGAAGCAAGCGCAAGCAATCCTGAAGTAGCTACACCTTCTCCAATTCCCAAGAATTTTGAGCTGATGCGTATTCCATCCCAGCAGGCGCAGAATCCTGGAAATACAGAAGAGAAAATTATACATATCGATGCATTAGCGGTGGCCTATGAGCGCAAGGCAGCAGAAGCTGCTGCTGCTGCTGCAGAGAAAAACAACCCTGAAGTAGCCCTACTTTTTACAATTCACAAGAATATTTTCGAGCTGATGTATCTTCCTCCTCAGCAGGCGCAAGAAGCCGGCAGCTCGAAAGCGAAACATATACATACTGATCCTTTAGCGCACTTAGGAGTTCCAAAGCTGGGCAAAAGAAAGCAAGAAGTACCTATACTTCGCCCAATTCTTCGCAATCCTTGCTGACAGTAATTTAATTTCAGCAATCACCCGAGCATCCCGACCCGAAACACAACCGTATTGGAGTTGCGCCAGAAGGCCACCAACAACGACTCGACCTGTACGCCGCTTCCGAACGCGCCACGAAGCTCCGGCGCGCCGCCGAGCGCAAAAAGACCCTCTGCGAATACAAGGAGCAAAAACTCATCAGCATAGCGCAGTTTCAGGGCATGAAGCTCGACGGCGGGCTCGATGCGCAGAGCGCGCTCGACATATCGGTCGCGACACGCAATACCGTCGAGGCGGGGAAGGATGTCATAGCTGCTAGGATAAAGGAGGTCGAGGCGGATCTGCAGCTTATGTATGAGGACATGAAGAATGCCGAGAAGAGCTTTGAGGCGGCGGACCGCCAGGTGAAGGACGTGCACGCCCGTCTTGAAGCCCAGGGGCTTTCGCTCAAGCCCTCGCAGTCGGTGAATATAGTCGAGGAGGGCTCGTCGAAGAGATCAAAGGGCAAGGGCAAAGAGAAGGCGAAGGACAAAGGCAAGGCAAAGGCGACGTACTTGGATGAGTTCGCCATGATGGAGGATGATGACGACGACGGCACTTCTACTGCTGGCGAAGACGAAGAGATGATGGACCCAGACATGTACGCCGCTATGGTTCAGAGTATGATAGGTAAGCAGCATATACCTCCAATTTTCGGCAGATTGTTAATCATGCCACAGACGAATCGCGTCGTCGCATCGCGGATCCATCGATCTCCTCGATGTTGAAACCCTCGCTCGGCTCTCTCGGCTCTAGCCTCTACGGCGGATTGTACTAGAATAATGCACAGACAGTTTTGACACAACCAGACGAACCGTATTAACCGTGAATATGTTGGTATTTGGTATCTAAGATATCTATATTACAAACGAAGGCCGTTTTTTCTCACGCGAGACAAAGACGCGAGACAAGATAAAGAGGCTCGCTCATTGGCTGGGTTGTCCTATGTCCTATGATTGGCTCTCCGACACGTTGCCTTCTGGCTAGCCGAATCTAGCCGGCACCTGGCACGTCTCGCCTTCTCTGGCTGCCGATAGCGGCAATTCGGCCTTCTACTTCTCACTTGCGCTCTCGCTCACCTCTATTGCTCTGTACTAATGCCCTCTGTTTTCAACAGGACTTGAGGAGTACTAGCTAGCTTAGAGTGATATTAGCACAGGCAAGGCATGGATAACCATTTTTATGTATTGACATGAGAGTCTGGATATCGGCACGGGTACAACACGGGCATTGTCGGGCAAGGCAAAGGTTGGCAATTATGTTTTCTTATTCCACTTCACGGGCACAAATTCTTTCTAATCTTTAACAAGTGCTAGCGCTATGTGAAGCACGGATCTTATTTATCATTCATTCATATACTACATATTTTTCTAATGGTCAATGTAAGCTGGCCATGCGGAGCACGGGCAGCGGGCTTAAGTACTTCTCATTCCAGTTCGAGAATGCCTCAAGGTATTTCATGTCAAAATACTTTTCTAATCTCTGGCTACATGTGCTTGCTGTGCGAAGCACGGGTCCATAGCTAGTACATATAAAGTCAATGTAGCCACAAAAAGAAAAGAAACAGTCCAGAAATATCATAGAGGCGTGTATTCCGGCGGATATTCCACGAGTTCCTGCCGTGGTACAGCCTCCACAAGCGAGTCTATCAGCCGCATTCCGCTGTCCTTATGCACCACCACGCCCTCAGTTCTGTTCCGCATCTGCCCCGTATCCGATTCAATTTCAGTCAGATCCGAGCTCGAAAGCGTGGCATTCTGGATTTGCAGCGTTAGTCGATGGTGGACATTAGCTGGGGTGGCTGATGCCCGGCGGTTCGTGATGGAGTAAGGGGGTTTGCCGTCGGCGGATTCGTATGGGGGACTCTGCGTCTCTGAGGTTTCGGAATGAGGATGGGGTGAGGTAGCTTGAGTGTCTTTCAGTTCGAGGGGGAAGGGGTGTAGAACGGCTGGGAGGGGTTCGTCAATGTCCAAGAGCTGCTCTGCAAGCTGGCGTTTCTTGCGCGCTTTGCGGAGGAAATACCATATCGTGAGGATAATGATTGTCAGCACTGCGGCGCCGCCCACCGCACCGCCGATGATGGCCCCCGTTGGCGCTCTTTTTGAACCACTCGCTGTGGACGATAAATTCGACGCTGACGAAGTCTCAGTGCTCGTGCTCAATACTGATACAGTAGTCGATAGGTCGGACGCCGCGATGGTATTATGCACGATCAAGGACTCAAGGAAGAGCGGTGCCGTCGTCGCATCCCCGAGGAACTGTACGCTCAGCGTATGTGTGCCAGCAGCAATTTCCGGCGTCTTCAGCTGCAGTTGGTTGAATTGAGTTGAGGACCCAGAAGGCAGTGAAATCGTATTAAAGAATACGGGAGTGCCATTATCTATGGCATACGTCGCCATCGACGGCGTCTGCATCTGCACGAACTGCTCAGGTAGCATTGCATACCACTCAACCGAGGTACCTAGTATACTTGATGAATACTAGTTTCACTCACACAACACGGACAGAACGCAAGGGCTCACCTTCGAACGTGAAATTCCACGTTGCCCCTTTCGTCATCGTCATCATCGACGAGCCTCTGTACCCGCCCCAGGAGCCGTCGTACGCGATCTTAGGGTCGGACCACGGCACGATGATTGACTTGCCCGTCAACAGCGCCCCAGCCGCCGGTATATACGACAGCTGATCGACAAAGAACGTCTGCACGCTGCTCGTTGCGTTCAACGTAATAAGATGCACGCCCACGGAGAGGCTGTCCCATTCGCACAAAGGCCAATTATTCTGCGCCTGCGCCGAAGGGTCGTCGGGCATGAACCGACTGCCGTCGATCGTGCAGAACCACTTGGGGTCAAAGTCGACCCCGGAGGTGTTGGCTATCTTCGTGGTGCCTGTAATCTCACCGCGGGTGCCTACGAGGACTTTCGCTTGAGAAATTAGCGATACACGAAAATAACGAGCAACTCACTATTTATTGAAAACGCGATACTTCCCGTTCCATTTGTGAGAGCATGCAGCGTCCCCTGGTAAGGCTTCCCATGGTTGCCATACCCATCATAGTCCGTCGAGTTCTCCAGCGAGACCCAATTACCCGTGTACTCGATGATATCCGTGTCAGCGTCATCGACTGCTACCCATCGCGAAAGAGGCGCGCCTGTGGGATAGGATGTGGAGATCGGTATAAGAGAGGGTGTCGAGGATATTGAAAAGGGTAAGACCTCAACAGTGGAAGATGGAATGGCAGGGGTGGTGGGGAAAGTGACGCGAACGGCGGTCTCGGTGGTGTTGGAAACAACAGCCGCAGTGGTGGGGATTGATAAAGCGGTACTTAACGAGGTGCTCATCTGATTTTTGAGAAACTCAAGCACTGAATTGATACGATAACGGTCAGCAAAAACAGCGTTTCTGTTCTGAGGAATCTTCCACTCACCGAAATCAAACGGTCCCGAGATACTACGAGGTAATGAATGTGTTCAGAATGAATGACTTTGCCTATTAGAAGAGTAGGAAGGGTGAATTCAATGCACCGAAGGTGGCATTCGCGGCGCGGTGATGGGCGGGGAGAAGGTGCGTTTGTCGAGAACGAGAGCGCTCGCAGTGTGTTCGGAGGCAATAAACTCCAGAAAATCTAATGACCTATGTTTAGCGAGTAAGTAACCTCAAAAAGAAAAGCCACAGATTTGCATTTAAGGCATATAAAAATAAAATATCATCTTGAATTATGCCACAAGAAAAAAAGTATGTGCAGAAAAAACAACACGAACCTATGTAAGTACTTATGTAGATAGAATGAGAAAGATCGAGGGAGTACGCTACAAAGGTCTACAAAAAATCTCCTACCGTGCGGAGTTCGCAATGGACACCCAAAAAAAGACAAAGCGAAGAGGCGAAGAAGATAAACAGACTCCAGGTCCTATACTATGTAACAAAAGCTCTTAGACCCATGCCAGTCTGGCAAGAACCACAGGCTTGGAGGTTAGGATAGGGAAGAGTAGAAGATGGAAAAAGCACAATCGCAGACCACATCTTTCTTCCTCAACGACAAAATCGTTTCGCCCTCGTCCCCGCCGAGCCCGTCAATCAAACAGCCGCTCCCTCCAACTTCCCTCCAGTAACGCATATATGTAGCACATAAAATCATGGAGCAAGAAACGTCACAATACCAGGCGGCGTAGCGCAAGGAACGCACATGAACAAAAACGGAATGGAGGAATGATAAAGATGAATAAAAATGGGTATTGGAAAGTAGAAAGCAAGTGGGTATGTAGGTAGTGAATGGACCAAGAAAGGTATCAAACGGTGTGGATAGAAAATGGTTAGGGTGGGGGGAATACAACAATCATCGGCACATCGTGCGGATAGCAGTTTCATTTATTTAGTCGGTGGGGTACTTAGATGCCCCCATATGCATCTTCAGGATCATACATCGAGTACGACGTATCGCGCTTCTTCGGGTCCTGCGGGATCACCGCTGGCGTCCTGGGGGTCGGCGGTGCATCAGGGAACGCAGCCGCAGGCATCGGCGACGGCATCCCAAAGCTCGACGCCAGCGGGCTCGGCGTCATCGGGAACCGACTGCCCGTCGCGCTCGTCGCCCCAGGCATCAGCATCGTCACCCCACTCGGCGCCCCGCTGTCTCTCGCACTGAGCATAGGGTACTCGCCGACGGACACGCGCGCCTCCACGTTGATCTCGGGCAGCATCGGCGGCATCGACTCGATGCGGTAGCGCGATGTGGGCATCATCGCCGGCGAGGGCGGCACGGGGAACTCGAGCGCCGCGCCATGGTCAACCGTCCCCAGGCTGTCAGTAGAAATCGGGCGCAGGGCGGGATCCTGGGTGTGAGTGGGTTCGTCGATGTGGCGGCGGTCAATTGCGTATTGGGCTCCAGGGCTGGGTGGCGCTGAAGCGGGGTCATCAAAGGGGGAAGCTTCTTGTGGTGGCAAAGGCGGGAGGTCGCGGTCGATGTCGGCGGTGCGCAGGCCCGCGGGGACTTCAGCGTTCAAGCGGCGAGAGATCTCGACGTATTGAGCAGCCTGGTAGGGCGAGACGCTCGAGCGGCTCAAGTCAACGTAGTCGTTCGCAGGCAAGCTTTCTCTCTTCAATTGCGTGGGGGACATAGCCTGGTGGTGGGCCTCAGAGGACGAATTCGAGGCCTGGCGCGTAAGGACGGGGGATTGCACGTTCTGCGGGTAGTACTGCTGGTACGGCGATTGCGGGATGTACATCGGGTGCACTGGTACAGGGGCATTGACATTGATGACCTGCCCAGGTCCGAAGCTGTTCATGTTCGCGCCGTATCCAGCGTGGTTTGCCCCGAAGCCTGCGTTATTCGTCTCGTAGTCGCTGGCTGCAGCCACGCCCGGACGACCATACTGCGTCCCAAAGGTCGGCGCGGGGGATGCCGTGTGCCGCTCAACCATGTTCGACGTGGACGGGTTGAAGCCACGCGCAATCGTGTCCTCGTGCGTGGGCGGATCGTTGAGAATCATCGCGGACCGGCGGAAGTCGCCCTCACTGAACGAGTCGCGTTTCTTCGAACGGCGGATGAAGTACACGACGGCGAAGGTGATCGCGATAAGGACCGCAATACCTGCAATGATTCCACCAACGAGGGGCCCTGTGCTCGAGCCCGACGTCGTGTCGGCGACAGTGGAGGTGGATGGACTAACACTCGCCGCGGCCACGGTTTTAGAAGTCACGGTGTGCGGAATCGAAGTCGTTACGACGGCTGTCTTGGGAGGTAGTGTTGTCACCACTGGGGTTGTCTGCAGGTATCAAGTCAATAAAACTTTCTCAACAATAATAGCAGACACTGCTGGTGATAATTGTTGTTTCCAAAAGAAACAAGTACAACACGTATCATGGCTGATCGCAAAAGAAACATGTAACTGGTGTGTTTCCAAGACACACTTTTCTTTTGTAAACAGCCACGAAGCCTGTCCACTAATATCTGTTTCTTGACACAAGCGGCAAAGCTGAAGGCAGTTGGCTGCCATTGGTATGAGCAGCAGCCTCGAGCCAACTACTTTCTACCGCCTCAACCTTGCCCCTTGTGTGAAGAAACAGGGTTCATGTAACACTCTGAATCATGGCTTTATGGCTCGGTCCAAAAGAAAACATATGACTGTTTTCGCAAGCACACATGAGTTCCTTTTGTGAACAACCGCGAGACCTGTTCACTAATCCCTGTCTCCGATAGAAACAGGAACTACCTCCAGCAGTGCTAGATCTGAAAATTGAACGTACAGCGATCGTAGGAGGCGTAACAACAGCCGAAGTGGACGTCGAAGTTGGGGTCGGAGTCGAAGCAATAGACGTGGGAGTGCTCGTGGACGTCGTGGATGTGGTGGATGTAGTAGCTGGGGTTATAGTAGGAGGCACCGATGAGGTCGTCGTCGTCGTCGCGGCGATTGGGGTGTTCACCGGAGACGTCAACGTCGAAGCTGAGAACAACACGAGTCAGCACAAGAATAAGGAGCAAAACATCAGCTACCACGAACAAAGTTCAGTGTGCCTTCCCCTACCCTTTGAATTCTCCAGACTACTCAGGTAGGCCTCGGGGTCGAACCCATTCTGCGGAGCCCGACGGTGGGCAGCGCCGCCATGTTGACGACGAAGATTACTGTGTCCAAGGGCATTGTCAGCAGCTGTTTTTTCAAAATTTCGGCGTCTAGGGCGGTGAAATGAGGAATGGAAGGGAGAAAAAGAATGTGAGGGGTCCCAAAGGGGGGGAACGTCGAGAGCGACGACGACAACGAAGGTCAAGAAGGGGTGTCTAGGGTCCGATCCATGTGAGAAAATGAATCGTTGGCACGCATCGACCTCTTAGGCGCCCACGACTCACCGAGTTTCAGCCCTTCGACAAGGACGCGTCCACCATGGTTGGCCTCCCACACACGGCGCGTCTGCGATCTCATCGTCGATCGATCTAAAGATAGGCGGCCTCTGTCAGTATACACGGTCGCGTACTCACGTCGTCGTCCTTCCCTCTCTACCCACCCGTTCGACCTGCCCGCGATTGGCACCCACTCACCCCTCACCCCTCTCCATCGAATGCGCCTTGCCATCCGCCGACTGGACAACGTCTATACGTCCAAGGGATCCTGATAGGCGCATTCACGAGTGGCGAAAGGTAATAGTCAAGGTCAGTGAGGTACGACATCCCAAGGCGACGAAAGGAACTCACCAGGAATTGATATAGGCACGTCCTATCCACTTCCACCACCGCTCCCTCTCGCTCTCTCCCTCGCCGTCACCCATTTCCCTTCGCGCCATCGTCCCTGTCCATCCACGCCGCGCCGCCCCTCATAACAAGCACAACCTCCCATATCATGGACAGGTGGGAGGTCGGCATGCCTGCCGCTGAATGATAGTCGTCGTGAAAACGTACACAACGCGCTGGACGAGATCAACTCGCGCAACGAAGGGTTGAGTATATTTACTCACCTTACCATGGACATGAGGTCGACGTCGCTGCACAGGTACGTCACCGTCGTCTCATCAACACAAACTCAAATAGATTTACTCACATCGGCATCAAGTCCCAACGTATGGACGTGTGGGAGGGTCGGCATAGCTGCATACGCCGAACAGCATTCCCCTTCTCTTTCAACGTGCGACCCTTGGAGCAGGGCGCCGGATATTCGGTATGTCAGAACCCTAGTGAAAACGGATAAAATAGATTGACTGACCTTTTTTGAATCAAATAGAACGACCATTCCATGGACATGTGGGAGGTCGACACGCTGACGAAAACAAATTGGAACAAGTCAGCGATGTACGAACGGATCGGTGTAAACGGTCACTTACGGCGCGGCAAGATTCTCTAGCATGCGGGACGTGTCGTCAAGGTGTGTCGAGCGCACTTCGAGAAGAGACGACCCGAGGAGATCTAAGTGCAAAAGGTAACAAGTAATCAATATTCAAAGACTCGCAGATGGATTGACTAACCGTTTTCGAATCAAGTAGAATGTCCATGAAATGGACATGTGGGAGGTCGACATGCTGAGGAAAACGAAGTCGAGTAAGTCAGTATGATTGTGCATGGATCCGTGTAAATAGTGACTTACGGCGGGTCTAGATTCTCTAGCAGGGCGGGTACGTGTCGTCGAGAGACGATACTCTATATATCATGCGGCGAGCATCTATGTGCGAGGTAAGTAATCGGGTGAGCTAGAAATTTACAAAGGGCTCACCTCTTCATCGCAGCCGCCTCTCAATGATGCAGAGAGCTGTCGTGTACGCCGCCAGGCCCTCGACGTCCTTCCTCGCCGCCGTATCTCGCTCGACAATCACCACGCTGCGGAATAACGAAACGGCGACCCCAATCAGCTCCGAAAACGACATCAGAAGACGATACGACTCACACTCTCGGGGGTCACGCCTACCGCTGCCTCTGGCATCGAGAAGAGACAATGCATCGTGCAGTGAGTATCGTACGAGCGGCGATATCCAACGACTCGCAGACAAAGGTACTCACCATTTCCGAATGAAGAAGGATGTCCATTTCATGGACATGTGGGAGGTCGGCATGCTGTCGGAAACGAAGGCAAAGTAAGTCAGTATTTTCGTCAATGAATACGTGTCAACGGTGACTTACGGTGCGTCGATTCGCTGGCAGGTGAGAATAGGTCGCCCGGAGACGATATATTGCGCGGCGGGGGCAAGTGAGCTGGCAAATAAGGAATAGCTTACCTCGTCGTCGCGATCGCCTCTCAACGATGCAGGTGTGCGACGCCGCCAAGGACTCGACGTCCCTCGCTGGCCGCAGTATTTCACTCGACGATCACCAGGCTGCGGAATAATGAACGACAACACTAGTCAGCTCCGAACACGACATCAAGATAAGTAGCACTCACTCTAGACGGGGACCAGATGCGAATGCGCGCCGTAGACGGTGTGCGGCGCAAAGGCTGCTAGATGACGGCGACAGCGGTGAGGTACGTCGCACGTACCTTCCCATTCCAACACTCACCTTGTGCATGCATAGGATCACTGCGCGTCGTCAGGCACATCGGACACACCGGATCGGTGAGGCAGGCAAAGCCTCTGCCAGCGCAGAGGAATCCTCGTGTCGACATCTGCGGTGCGGAGTGTGTCGTGGTAAAGAAGGCAACGCGAGTCAGTAAGGTGAATAGGTATGTATCTAAGCAAGTGCTTACCAGCTTTTTCTGACATTCTCCCCGTGTGCAGCATGCAAGGCGTCGGCGTCGACGAAGAGAACGTCGTGGTCGTCGTTCAAGGAGTGCAAGGAAGAAGACACGTGGAAATGAGGAGGGGCGCTGGCGTCGAGGGCGCGGATCGCTAGAGAAGCAGGCGGCGTGCGCTAGGAATGGATCAGCGATACGAAGAGTATGAGGTATGTTTTGAACACTTACGGCGACTACACTCGACAGCGCCGGGAGCGAGCGGGACAGATGCGCAGAGGGCGCGCACGTCGAGGAGCGGCGAATTCCTGGTGTGCAGCAGCGCCGTGGGGAGCGCCAAGCACGATAGAGAGCTCAGCGCCGCTGTTGAAGCGCCGAGGAGAGAGAGAGAAGTAGAGAAGAGAGAAAAGAAGAGAAGAAACCCGGAGGGGATGGAGAACAGAAGGAGGGCATCCCCTCCTCTTTATAGATCTTTGCTCTAGAGTACGGCACTGCTCGCTTGTAGTAGATAGTCAATAGAACACCCCTTTATGTTCCGTGAGGTGTTTCGATTGCGTTGGAGTAACGGAAACGAGAGGCGGGCGAGATTTCGGAAGCGGTGCCATCATCTAAGCGAAATGCGTTCCGTCCGTGTGTCCGTTCGTCTCTCCGCCTCCCTTCGTTTAAACGGTTTTCACCTCGTTTGGCGGACATTCAACTCTTATCTTGTATACTTCAGCTGAGTAGTAGTTTGTTGACCATACAATTTGTATTCTTCACGAAATAGGTGTAATCCAATGCAAAGCTTAAAATCATTAGATTCCACCTCTCCTCGTCCTCCGTTTCCGCAGATACATCGCACCCAATATCAGCGCCCAGCTCTCTCATGACCGGCTCCACAGGACTGCCAGCGCATGCAGATTACACGCTAGACATATCCCGCCCCTTTTTTCCTGTGCGGAAATCGTTCTATTTCACTTATTACAGTCGAATAGGACGACCGCGCAAGGCTTCCATCCGCCATCGCGCATTAGCAGCGACCTTCTAGGCCTTACGTGTCTCGGCTAAAGAGTGCTAGTGTGTATCTGAATATAGAATAAGCCCGGTTTTTGGGGAGCGCGAAACGGAAGAAGGGGAGGAGAGAGGGATGGGAGGATGTCTCGTACTTAACATGTTCGTGACCGCTTTGTGTCGTTCTCATTCATTTGGACTCATAGGTGAACATTAAGGTATATGTAATAGATGTATATTAGTGTGATATAACAATGTTCTCTTGTATAATTAAGTTTCAACGATGCTATTGAAGATATACGCTCAGTCATGCATTCGGGAGGTGGATCTACTTACAGTCGACGCGCAGTCATCAATCGCTGCCGCGCACTATAAAAATTAACTTGGCAGCTATGTAACGCAAATAAGTACGTGCTAGTATAGGTCCGAACTAGTTTAATGTGCGTATTCTTGCAATACGGGATGGAAGGCAGAACGGAGCGACAGATGCGAGATACGTACGTTTACTTGAAGATTCTTCATAGCGCTGCTCGTATTTAATTTTCTGAAGGCAGTAGAACATATAACCTAGCATATAAATGCAGTTTTGTGGTATCTTAATGCATTCAAACGACGATAATGGGGACATACACGCAATAGCGCTCTGCTCAAAATTGACGCTTCCAACGCTCCGGAATTCGACGCGTTGCTACGCGCTTGCCGAGGCTAAATTTAAGAAGATATTACGTGTCCGAAAAAATGTTCCCAGACTAGCGTTTAAGTGAATTGCGCTGTAACGCGTAGAATTGAGGAATGAGGTGAGGAGGAGATGATGCCCGTAAAGCGCCACATTTCATTGGCTCAACGTGTACAAATTATACAGCAGGTAATCTCAGGATAAGGGATACTGTATAGGTTGCACATCCGCTGTGTAAACACTTGTTATTGGCAAATGTGCACGAAATGCCGTCTCCCAACGCTCGAAGAATAACCGCGTTGCTACGCATCTACAAACCCCGGAGTTCAAGAAGTATTACGTGTCCGATTAAGATTCCCAGGCTAGCGCTGGAGCGAATTGTGCGGGATCGCGTCAAATTGAAGAATACGGTGAGGAGGAGAAGATGCACATTTGATGCCAAACTTGGCATCTTTCGTCAAATCTGGCAATTCCGATCGTATACGCGCTACTACTAGAGCAATATGTAAGGTAGATTGTGTACTGTAGTCTTTGTAATTCTTGCGAATCAATCTGTGAAGAGCGCAATAGAACAGATTGGGAGGCATATTGCATATCTTTCCATGTCCATCATCCGGACTGTGTAAATGCAGCGGGATGCATTCAGATACTATAAATCTCATGGAAACAGTACTACTCCAATGAATTTCTTCAAATCCTTTCGATCTAATTGAGAAACGCGCGAAATGCCTGGACAGTGCGCCTCCGTCCAACTGTTATTCCGATGCGCTTGAAACGCATCCTCGTTGGCGATATTCGGAACAAATGCCTGGCCTATAATTAGATTGAACTAAGTTTAATTCTTCTAATGTGTAATATACCTGAATGGCGCGATTGTAAAGGGAGTGGGGATGATGGTGGATTGGAACCCATGGAGATGCCATGCGTAGGTATGCAATTGAGTTCCTCAAATGCCAAAAGCATGAATTTCCATCTTTCTGCGTTGTGAGCAGCATTCTGTTGCGCGCGAAATTTAAGCGCCCGTGAGTATTGTGTACGCGCTGTGTCTAAATCTTAATTTCTGGTATTTATATCCGGTGTAAATTGGCTCGTTACCATGCATAGTAGCTGTACCAATTTGTTCTCGGTGAATTTCTCTAGGGAAAGCTTGGGAAATATGTCTGCAGAAGTGAATTTGGGAAGACCTGACATGCACATACAACTCAACCCAAATTTTCTGTGCAGTTTTAGACAATATATGCGATAGATGGCCTGGAACGAATAGATATTGCGAGGAGGGGACGGAGGCAACAATAAGTCGATCCGTCATACACACTAGTGCAGGATCAATCCGTAGTTTGGGAGGTAACCCAAAATAGCTAAAAGGCCAGCGCATCCGTATTTTATGTAAACCTCGGCTGTGGATTTTATAAAAGCTGTCCGATTCCCAGACGCTTCGCATCCCCCCCATGCTTCCCCTATGGCGTCCTTATGCTCGGACATTCTATGAATGTTTTCTCTTCTGTCTGCACCTATGAGCTACATGGTGAGCAGTATCCCTTCTTCCTTCTCCTTTGCATCATTTGTTCACAGAATTTGTGTCCGCCAGCACATTCATTCTCCTCATCTGTCACCTGCCCCAAATCCTTGTATTCTCTCGCAATTCCATCGACATTTTGGCCCTGCGGCGAGCGGCACCACACTTCACCATGATGAAACATTGTCAGCACCCTGGGTGCTGATGCCCCTCTGCCCTGTAAGTGTCTCCGCCTGTTTTGTATATGTGTTTGTGCTCATTTATCCACGTACATGTTCTGACACCATATTTTGACGTCCGCAAAACCACTTCAAGTTGCCAGCATTCAATCTCATCAGACTGTATCCTCTGTGCTGTACAGCTGGAGGCTGTGTGGTGAGTAGTCTTTGTGTTAACTTTTTGATAGCTGTGTGCTGAAGTTAAGCGCCCAGATGTCCCGCCACCATATATTTTCATCCGCCGAACTGCCTCCTGGCACTGCCACGCTGGCTATTCATTGGGCGCACTTGCTGTGACAGCTCACTACTTTGCAGTTGGGAATGAACAAGTCCTGTAAGTTCTCCCCTCATGTTATGTGGAGGCTTCATTCTCACAATACTTAACTGTTAGTTGTCCCAAGACCATATATCGACGTCCGCAGAAACCTGCTTTCCCGCCATTTTCCCACAGAATCGCACCCCATTGCACTGATGTTTTTGCCCCGCGGCGAGCGGCGTTACTCCCCTCGCGGATGAAACATTATCAGTGCTGTGGTTCTGTCATGATTTTCAGTTCAAGTCCACAGTGAGTGTTCCCGTTACTGGTGATGTTTATATTTATGTTCTTATCCTTTCTCCCACAGCCCCGAGACAATGTATCGACGCCCGCAAAATGACTTCCTTCCATCTCGAGGCCATACTTTGACATCCGCAAAGTCTCCACCTTGAGCCAATATTGTAAACAACACGGAACTCAAATAAGCGCCCGTTGAGCGGGTTACCATTATGTGTGGTATTCCGAGTTGCTAGGTGAGAAGTTCCGAGGCTCAAAAGCGCAATTCTAACCCTAATTGTTCACTTGCCAGAATTATCAACGCGCGTAGAACCACCTCCCACCCCGTGACATCCACTCCCGGCATCAAACTTGCGCAAAGGTGAGCTATTCTATCAAAAAGCTCAATTCTAACCCTAACTATTGACTTGCAGGATGGATTGTAACCCTAAGCATTGGTTTTCGAGAGCCGAATGTGGACTTGTGCGTGAGTTTTCACCACCCCCCGTGACTTGACACTAACCATGCTTGATGGGGCCTTGTGCCCTGTTTGTTCTCCCCGCTGGCCTTCGGGCGGGGAGAAGCCTTGGTTGGACATAAAAAGGAGAGGATTGGAAGTTGAAAAGTTCTATTTCATTTTGTGTGGCGCATGCTTTTCTTGCCTTTTATGTACTAGCGTACTTGGACAAAACTAATAAAATTGGCCTTAGGCGCCCAGAAATGACAGTAAACTGCAGAAAGAAGCTTGATAGGCGCACAGTGAACACGGCAAGTCATATTATGTAACAAAAACTCAGCCACACAGAAGGCAAATGGACACCAGGTCATATTTTCAAAGCAGTCGCAGACTACAGCAAAATGGGTATTGGAAGGTGTAGAAAGCAAGTGGGTATATAGGTAGTGAATGGACCAAGAAAGGCAGGGGAATACAGTTTCATTTATTTAGTACTTAGATGCCCCCATATGCATCTTCAGGATCATACATCGAGTACGACGTATCGCGCTTCTTCAGGTCCTGCGGGATCACCGCTGGCGTCCTGGGGGTCGGCAGTGCATCAGGGAACGCAGCCGCAGGCATCGGTGACGGCATCCCAAAGCTCGACGCCAGCGGGCTCGGCGTCATCGGGAACCGACTCCCCGTCGCGCTCGTCGTCCCAGGCATCAGCATCGTCACCCCGCTCGGCGCCCCGCTGTCTCTCGCACTGAGCATAGGGTACTCGCCGACGGACACGCGCGCCTCGACGTTGATCTCGGGCAGCATCGGCGGCATCGACTCGATGCGGTAGCGCGATGTGGGCATCATCGCCGGCGAGGGCGGCACGGGGAACTCGAGCGCCGCGCCATGGTCAACCGTCCCCAGGCTGTCAGTAGAAATCGGGCGCAGGGCGGGATCCTGGGTGTGAGTGGGTTCGTCGATGTGGCGGCGGTCAATTGCGTATTGGGCTCCAGGGCTGGGTGGCGCTGAAGCGGGGTCATCAAAGGGGGAAGCCTCTTGTGGTGGCAAAGGCGGGAGGTCGCGGTCGATGTCGGCGGTGCGCAGGCCCGCGGGGACTTCAGCGTTCAAGCGGCGAGAGATCTCGACGTATTGAGCAGCCTGGTAGGGCGAGACGCTCGAGCGGCTCAAGTCAACGTAGTCGTTCACAGGCAAGCTTTCTCTCTTCAATTGCGTGGGGGACATAGCCTGGTGGTGGGCCTCAGAGGATGCATTTGAGGCCTGGCGCGTAAGGACGGGGGATTGCACGTTCTGCGGGTAGTACTGCTGGTACGGCGATTGCGGGATGAACATCGGGTGCACTGGTACCGCCGCATTGACATTGATGACCTGCCCAGGTCCGAAGCTGTTCATGTTCGTGCCGTATCCAGCGTGGTTCGCCCCGAAGCCTGCATTATTCGTCTCGTAGTCGCTGGCTGCAGCCACGCCCGGACGACCATACTGCGTCCCAAAGGTCGGCGCGGGGGATGCCGTGTGCCGCTCAACCATGTTCGACGTGGACGGGTTGAAGCCACGCGCAATCGTGTCCTCGTGCGTGGGCGGATCGTTGAGAATCATCGCGGACCGGCGGAAGTCGCCCTCACTGAACGAGTCGCGTTTCTTCGAACGGCGGATGAAGTACACGACGGCGAAGGTGATCGCGATAAGGACCGCAATACCTGCAATGATTCCACCAACGAGGGGCCCTGTGCTCGAGCCCGACGTCGTGTCGGCGACAGTGGAGGTGGATGGACTAACACTCGCCGCGGCCACGGTTTTAGAAGTCACGGTGTGCGGAATCGAAGTCGTTACGACGGCTGTCTTGGGAGGTAGTGTTGTGGTCACCACTGGGGTTGTCTGCAGGTATCAAGTCAATAAAACTTTCTCAACAATAATAGCAGACACTGCTGGTGATAATTGTTGTTTCCAAAAGAAACAAGTACAACACGTATCATGGCTGATCGCAAAAGAAACATGTAACTGGGTGTTTCCAAGACACACTTTTCTTTTGTAAACAGCCACGAAGCCTGTCCACTAATATCTGTTTCTTGACACAAGCGGCAAAGCTGAAGGCAGTTGGCTGCCATTGATGAGCAGCAGCCTCGAGCCAACTACTTTCTACCGCCTCAACCTTGCCCCTTGTGTGAAGAAACAGGGTTCATGTAACACTCTGAATCATGGCTTTATGGCTCGGTCCAAAAGAAAACATATGACTGTTTTCGCAAGCACACATGAGTTCCTTTTGTGAACAACCGCGAGACCTGTTCACTAATCCCTGTCTCCGATAGAAACAGAACTACCTCCAGCAGTGCTAGATCTGAAAATTGAACGTCCCAGCGATCGTAGGAGGCGTAACAACAGCCGAAGTGGACGTCGAAGTTGGGGTCGGAGTCGAAGCAATAGACGTGGGAGTGCTCGTGGACGTCGTGGATGTGGTGGATGTAGTAGCTGGGGTTATAGTAGGAGGCACCGATGAGGTCGTCGTCGTCGTCGCGGCGATTGGGTGTTCACCGGAGACGTCAACGTCGAAGCTGAGAACAACACGAGTCAGCACAAGAATAAGGAGCAAAACATCAGCTACCACGAACAAAGTTCAGTGTGCCTTCCCCTACCCTTTGAATTCTCCAGACTACTCAGGTAGGCCTCGGGGTCGAACCCATTCTGCGGAGCCCGACGGTGGGCAGCGCCGCCATGTTGACGACGAAGATTACTGTGTCCAAGGGCATTGTCAGCAGCTGTTTTTTCAAAATTTCGGCGTCTAGGGCGGTGAAATGAGGAATGGAAGGGAGAAAAAGAATGTGAGAGTTGGGTCCCAAAGGGGGGGAACGTCGAGAGCGACGACGACAACGAAGGTCAAGAAGGGGTGTCTAGGGTCCGATCCATGTGAGAAAATGAATCGTTGGCACGCATCGACCTCTTAGGCGCCCACGACTCACCGAGTTTCAGCCCTTCGACAAGGACGCGTCCACCATGGTTGGCCTCCCACACACGGCGCGTCTGCGATCTCATCGTCGATCGATCTAAAGATAGGCGGCCTCTGTCAGTATACACGGTCGCGTACTCACGTCGTCGTCCTTCCCTCTCTACCCACCCGTTCGACCTGCCCGCGATTGGCACCCACTCACCCCTCACCCCTCTCCATCGAATGCGCCTTGCCATCCGCCGACTGGACAACGTCTATACGTCCAAGGGATCCTGATAGGCGCATTCACGAGTGGCGAAAGGTAATAGTCAAGGTCAGTGAGGTACGACATCCCAAGGCGACGAAAGGAACTCACCAGGAATTGATATAGGCACGTCCTATCCACTTCCACCACCGCTCCCTCTCGCTCTCTCCCTCGCCGTCACCCATTTCCCTTCGCGCCATCGTCCCTGTCCATCCACGCCGCGCCGCCCCTCATAACAAGCACAACCTCCCATATCATGGACAGGTGGGAGGTCGGCATGCCTGCCGCTGAATGATAGTCGTCGTGAAAACGTACACAACGCGCTGGACGAGATCAACTCGCGCAACGAAGGGTTGAGTATATTTACTCACCTTACCATGGACATGAGGTCGACGTCGCTGCACAGGTACGTCACCGTCGTCTCATCAACACAAACTCAAATAGATTTACTCACATCGGCATCAAGTCCCAACGTATGGACGTGTGGGAGGTCGGCATAGCTGCATACGCCGAACAGCATTCCCCTTCTCTTTCAACGTGCGACCCTTGGAGCAGGGCGCCGGATATTCGGTATGTCAGAACCCTAGTGAAAACGGATAAAATAGATTGACTGACCTTTTTTGAATCAAATAGAACGACCATTCCATGGACATGTGGGAGGTCGACACGCTGACGAAAACAAATTGGAACAAGTCAGCGATGTACGAACGGATCGGTGTAAACGGTCACTTACGGCGCGGCAAGATTCTCTAGCATGCGGGACGTGTCGTCAAGGTGTGTCGAGCGCACTTCGAGAAGAGACGACCCGAGGAGATCTAAGTGCAAAAGGTAACAAGTAATCAATATTCAAAGACTCGCAGATGGATTGACTAACCGTTTTCGAATCAAGTAGAATGTCCATGAAATGGACATGTGGGAGGTCGACATGCTGAGGAAAACGAAGTCGAGTAAGTCAGTATGATTGTGCATGGATCCGTGTAAATAGTGACTTACGGCGGGTCTAGATTCTCTAGCAGGGCGGGTACGTGTCGTCGAGAGACGATACTCTATATATCATGCGGCGAGCATCTATGTGCGAGGTAAGTAATCGGGTGAGCTAGAAATTTACAAAGGGCTCACCTCTTCATCGCAGCCGCCTCTCAATGATGCAGAGAGCTGTCGTGTACGCCGCCAGGCCCTCGACGTCCTTCCTCGCCGCCGTATCTCGCTCGACAATCACCACGCTGCGGAATAACGAAACGGCGACCCCAATCAGCTCCGAAAACGACATCAGAAGACGATACGACTCACACTCTCGGGGGTCACGCCTACCGCTGCCTCTGGCATCGAGAAGAGACAATGCATCGTGCAGTGAGTATCGTACGAGCGGCGATATCCAACGACTCGCAGACAAAGGTACTCACCATTTCCGAATGAAGAAGGATGTCCATTTCATGGACATGTGGGAGGTCGGCATGCTGTCGGAAACGAAGGCAAAGTAAGTCAGTATTTTCGTCAATGAATACGTGTCAACGGTGACTTACGGTGCGTCGATTCGCTGGCAGGTGAGAATAGGTCGCCCGGAGACGATATATTGCGCGGCGGGCAAGTGAGCTGGCAAATAAGGAATAGCTTACCTCGTCGTCGCGATCGCCTCTCAACGATGCAGGTGTGCGACGCCGCCAAGGACTCGACGTCCCTCGCTGGCCGCAGTATTTCACTCGACGATCACCAGGCTGCGGAATAATGAACGACAACACTAGTCAGCTCCGAACACGACATCAAGATAAGTAGCACTCACTCTAGACGGGGACCAGATGCGAATGCGCGCCGTAGACGGTGTGCGGCGCAAAGGCTGCTAGATGACGGCGACAGCGGTGAGGTACGTCGCACGTACCTTCCCATTCCAACACTCACCTTGTGCATGCATAGGATCACTGCGCCGTCGTCAGGCACACCGGATCGGTGAGGCAGGCAAAGCCTCTGCCAGCGCAGAGGAATCCTCGTGTCGACATCTGCGGTGCAGAGTGTGTCGTGGTAAAGAAGGCAACGCGAGTCAGTAAGGTGAATAGGTATGTATCTAAGCAAGTGCTTACCAGCTTTTTCTGACATTCTCCCCGTGTGCAGCATGCAAGGCGTCGGCGTCGACGAAGAGAACGTCGTGGTCGTCGTTCAAGGAGTGCAAGGAAGAAGACACGTGGAAATGAGGAGGGGCGCTGGCGTCGAGGGCGCGGATCGCTAGAGAAGCAGGCGGCGTGCGCTAGGAATGGATCAGCGATACGAAGAGTATGAGGTATGTTTTGAACACTTACGGCGACTACACTCGACAGCGCCGGGAGCGAGCGGGACAGATGCGCAGAGGGCGCGCACGTCGAGGAGCGGCGAATTCCTGGTGTGCAGCAGCGCCGTGGGGAGCGCCAAGCACGATAGAGAGCTCAGCGCCGCTGTTGAAGCGCCGAGGAGAGAGAGAGAAGTAGAGAAGAGAGAAAAGAAGAGAAGAAACCCGGAGGGGATGGAGAACAGAAGGAGGGCATCCCCTCCTCTTTATAGATCTTTGCTCTAGAGTACGGCACTGCTCGCTTGTAGTAGATAGTCAATAGAACACCCCTTTATGTTCCGTGAGGTGTTTCGATTGCGTTGGAGTAACGGAAACGAGAGGCGGGCGAGATTTCGGAAGCGGTGCCATCATCTAAGCGAAATGCGTTTCCGTCCGTGTGTCCGTTCGTCTCTCCGCCTCCCTTCGTTTAAACGGTTTTCACCTCGTTTGGCGGACATTCAAACTCTTGTATACTTCAGCTGAGTAGTAGTTTGTTGACCATACAATTTGTATTCTTCACGAAATAGGTGTAATCCAATGCAAAGCTTAAAATCATTAGATTCCACCTCTCCTCGTCCTCCGTTTCCGCAGATACATCGCACCCAATATCAGCGCCCAGCTCTCTCATGACCGGCTCCACAGGACTGCCAGCGCATGCAGATTACACGCTAGACATATTCCGCCCCTTTTTTTCTGTGCGGAAATCGTTCTATTTCACTTATTACAGTCGAATAGGACGACCGCGCAAAGCTTCCATCCGCCATCGCGCATTAGCAGCGACCTTCTAGGCCTTACGTGTCTCGGCTAAAGAGTGCTAGTGTGTATCTGAATATAGAATAAGCCCGGTTTTGGGGGAGCGCGAAACGGAAGAAGGGGAGGAGAGAAGGATGGGAGGATGTCTGGTACTTAACATGTTCGTGAGCGCTTTGTGTCGTTCTCGCTCATTTAGACTCATATTTGAACATTAGGGTAGATGTAAGAGATGTATATTAGTGCGCGATACCAACGTTCTCCCGTATAATTAAATTTCAACAATTCTATTGAAGATATACGCTCGGTCATGCATTCGGAAGGTAGATCAGCTTGCAGTCGACGCGCAGTCGTCAATCGCTGCCGCGCACTATAAAGATTAACTTGGAAGCTACTTAACTCATATACGTACGTGCTAGTACATGTCAGAACTAGGTTAATGTGCGTATTCTTGCAATATAGAACGGAAGGTAGAACGAAGGGACAGATGCGAAATACATACGTTTACTTGAAGATTCCTCACATCATTGCTCGGATTTAATTCTCTGAAGGTAGTAAAACATATAACCCAGCATAGGAATGTAGCTTTGTGGTATATTAATGCATTCAAACGACGTTAATGGGGGCATACGCACTATAGCGCTCTGCGCGAGATTGACGCTTCCAACGTTCCGGAATTCGACGCGTTGCTACGCGCTTGCCGAGGCTAAATTTAAGAAGATATTACGTGTCCGAAAAAATGTTCCCAGACTAGCGTTTAAGTGAATTGCGCTGTAACGCGTAGAATTGAGGAATGAGGTGAGGAGGAGATGATGCCCGTAAAGCGCCAGAGTCGGCACATTTCATTGGCTCAACGTGTACAAATTATACAGCAGGCAATCTCAGGATAAGGGATACTGTATAGGTTGCACATCTGCTGTTTAAACACTTGTTATTGGCAAATGCGCGCATTAGCACTGTGTGCACGAAATGCCGTCTCCCAACGCTCGAGGAATAACCGCTTTGCTACGCATCTACAAACCCCGGAGTTCAAGAAGTATTACGTGTCCGATTAAGATTCCCAGGCTAGCGCTGGAGCGAATTGTGCGGGATCGCGTCAAATTGAAGAATACGGTGAGGAGGAGAAGATGCACATTTGATGCCAAACTTGGCATCTTTCGTCGAATCTGGTGATTCTAATTGCATACGCGCTACTACTAGAGCACTATGTAAGGTAGATTGCGTACTGTAGTCTTTGTAATTCTTGCGAATCAATCTGTGAAGAGCGCAATAGAACAGATTGGGTGGCATATTGCATATCTTTCCATGTCCATCATCCGGAATGTGTAAGTGCAGCGGGATGCATTCAGATACTATAAATCTCACGGAAACAGTTTTACTCCAATGAATTTCTCCAAATCCTTTCGATCTAATTGAGAAACGCGCGAAATGCCTGGACAGCGCGCCTCTGTCCGACTGTTATTCCGATGCGCTTGAAACGCATCCTCGTTGGCGATCTTCGGAACAAATGCCTGGCCTATAATTAGATTGAACTAAGTTCAATTCTTCTAATGTGTAATATACCTGAATGGCGCGATTGTAAAGGGAGTGGGGATGGAGGAGAATGATGATGGGAAGTCGCCGCTGTCATTGCGCACTGACGGTGGATTGGAACCCATGGAGATGCCATGCGTAGGTATGCAATTGAGTTCCTCAAATGCCAAAAGCATGAATTTCCATCTTTCTGCGTTGTGAGCAGCATTCTGTTGCGCGCGAAATTTAAGCGCCCGTGAGTATTGTGTACGCGCTGTGTCTAAATCTTAATTTCTGGTATTTATATCCGGTGTAAATTGGCTCGTTACCATGCATAGTAGCTGTACCAATTTGTTCTCGGTGAATTTCACTAGGGGAATACATCTGCAGAAGTGAATTTGGGAAGATCTGACATGCACATACAACTCAACCCAAAATTTCTGTGCAGTTTTAGACAATATATGCGATAGATGGCCTGGAACGAATAGATATTGCGAGGAGGGGACGGAGGCGACAATAAGTCGATCCGTTGTCATACACACTAGTGCAGGATCAATCCGTAGTTTGGGAGGTAACCCAAAATAGCTAAAAGGCCAGCGCATCCGCATTTTATGTAAACCTCGGCTGTGGATTTTATAAAAGCTGTCCGATTCCCAGACGCTTCGCATCCCCCCCATGCTTCCCCTATGGCGTCCTTATGCTCGGACATTCTATGAATGTTTTCTCTTCTGTCTGCGCCTATGAGCTACATGGTGAGCAGTATCCCTTCTTCCTTCTCCTTTGCATCATTTGTTCACAGAATTTGTGTCCACCAGCACATTCATTCTCCTCGTCTGTCACCTGCCCCAAATCCTTGTATTCTCTCGCAATTCCATCGACATTTTGGCCCTGCGGCGAGCGGCACCACACTTCACCATGATGAAACATTGTCAGCACCCTGGGTGCTGATGCCCCTCTGCCCTGTAAGTGTCTCCGCCTGTTTTGTATATGTGTTTGTGCTCATTTATCCACGTACATGTTCTGACACCATATTTTGACGTCCGCAAAACCACTTCAAGTTGCCAGCATTCAATCTCATCAGACTGTATCCTCTGTGCTGTACAGCTGGAGGCTGTGTGGTGAGTAGTCTTTGTGTTAACTTTTTGATAGCTGTGTGCTGAAGTTAAGCGCCCAGATGTCCGCCACCATATATTTTCATCCGCCGAACTGCCTCCTGGCACTGCCACGCTGGCTATTCATTGGGCGCACTTGCTGTGACAGCTCACTACTTTGCAGTTGGGAATGAACAAGTCCTGTAAGTTCTCCCCTCATGTTATGTGGAGGCTTCATTCTCACAATACTTAACTGTTAGTTGTCCCAAGACCATATATCGACGTCCGCAGAAACCTGCTTTCCCCATTTTCCCACAGAATCGCACCCCATTGCACTGATTTTTTGCCCCGCGGCGAGCGGCGTTACTCCCCTCGCGATGAAACATTATCAGTGCTGTGGTTCTGTCATGATTTTCAGTTCAAGTCCACAGTGAGTGTTCCCGTTACTGGTGATGTTTATATTTATGTTCTTATCCTTTCTCCCACAGCCCGAGACAATGTATCGACGCCCGCAAAATGACTTCCTTCCATCTCGAGGCCATACTTTGACATCCGCAAAGTCTCCACCTTGAGCCAATATTGTAAACAACACGGAACTCAAATAAGCGCCCGTTGAGCGGGTTACCATTATGTGTGGTATTCCGAGTTGCTAGGTGAGAAGTTCCGAGGCTCAAAAGCGCAATTCTAACCCTAATTGTTCACTTGCCAGAATTATCAACGCGCGTAGAACCACCTCCCACCCCGTGACATCCACTCCCGGCATCAAACTTGCGCAAAGGTGAGCTATTCTATCAAAAAGCTCAATTCTAACCCTAACTATTGACTTGCAGGATGGATTGTAACCCTAAGCATTGGTTTTCGAGAGCCGAATGTGGACTTGTGCGTGAGTTTTCACCACCCCCCGTGACTTGACACTAACCATGCTTGATGGGGCCTTGTGCCCTGTTTGTTCTCCCCGCTGGCCTTCGGGCGGGGAGAAGCCTTGGTTGGACATAAAAAGGAGAGGATTGGAAGTTGAAAAGTTCTATTTCATTTTGTGTGGCGCATGCTTTTCTTGCCTTTTATGTACTAGCGTACTTGGACAAAACTAATAAAATTGGCCTTAGGCGCCCAGAAATGACAGTAAACTGCAGAAAGAAGCTTGATAGGCGCACAGTGAACACGGCAAGTCATATTATGTAACAAAAACTCAGCCACACAGAAGGCAAATGGACACCAGGTCATATTTTCAAAGCAGTCGCAGACTACAGCAAAATGGGTATTGGAAGGTGTAGAAAGCAAGTGGGTATATAGGTAGTGAATGGACCAAGAAAGGCAGGGGAATACAGTTTCATTTATTTAGTACTTAGATGCCCCCATATGCATCTTCAGGATCATACATCGAGTACGACGTATCGCGCTTCTTCAGGTCCTGCGGGATCACCGCTGGCGTCCTGGGGGTCGGCAGTGCATCAGGGAACGCAGCCGCAGGCATCGGTGACGGCATCCCAAAGCTCGACGCCAGCGGGCTCGGCGTCATCGGGAACCGACTCCCCGTCGCGCTCGTCGTCCCAGGCATCAGCATCGTCACCCCGCTCGGCGCCCCGCTGTCTCTCGCACTGAGCATAGGGTACTCGCCGACGGACACGCGCGCCTCCACGTTGATCTCGGGCAGCATCGGCGGCATCGACTCGATGCGGTAGCGCGATGTGGGCATCATCGCCGGCGAGGGCGGCACGGGGAACTCGAGCTCGAGCGCCGCGCCGTGCTCAGCCGTCCCCATGCTGTCGGTGGAAATCGGGCGCAGGGCGGGATCCTGGATGTGAGTGGGTTCGTCGATGTGGCGGCGGTCAATGGCATACTGGGCTCCAGGGCTGGGTGGCGCTGAGCCGGGGTCATCGAAAGGGGATGTCTCTTGTGGCGGCAAAGGCGGGAGGTCGCGGTCGATGTCGGCGGTGCGCAGGCCCGCGGGGACTTCAGCGTTCAAGCGGCGAGAGATCTCGACGTATTGAGCAGCCTGGTAGGGCGAGACGCTCGAGCGGCTCAAGTCAACGTAGTCGTTCGCAGGCAAGCTTTCTCTCTTCAATTGCGTGGGGGACATAGCCTGGTGGTGGGCCTCAGAGGATGAATTTGAGGCCTGGCGCGTAAGGACGGGGGATTGCACGTTCTGCGGGTAGTACTGCTGGTACGGCGATTGCGGGATGAACATCGGGTGCACTGGTACCGGCGCATTGACGTTGATGACCTGCCCAGGTCCGAAGCTGTTCATGTTCGCGCCGTATCCAGCGTGGTTTGCCCCGAAGCCAGCGTTATTCGTCTCGTAGTCGCTGGCTGCAGCCACGCCTGGACGACCATACTGCGTCCCAAAGGTCGGCGCGGGGGATGCCGTGTGCCGCTCAACCATGCTCGACGTGGACGGGTTGAACCCACGCGCAATCGTGTCCTCGTGCGTGGGCGGATCGTTGAGAATCATCGCGGACCGGCGGAAGTCGCCCTCACTGAACGAGTCGCGTTTCTTCGAACGGCGGATGAAGTACACGACGGCGAAGGTGATCGCGATAAGGACCGCAATACCTGCAATGATTCCACCAACGAGGGGCCCTGTGCTCGAGCCCGACGTCGTGTCGGCGACAGTGGAGGTGGATGGACTGACACTCGCCGCGGCCACGGTTTTAGAAGTCACGGTGTGCGGAATCGAAGTCGTTACGACGGCTGTCTTGGGAGGTAGTGTTGTGGTCACCACTGGGGTTGTCTGCAGGTATCAAGTCAATAAAACTTTCTCAACAATAATAGCAGACACTGCTGGTGATAATTGTTGTTTCCAAAAGAAACAAGTACAACACGTATCATGGCTGATCGCAAAAGAAACATGTAACTGGTGTGTTTCCAAGACACACTTTTCTTTTGTAAACAGCCACGAAGCCTGTCCACTAATATCTGTTTCTTGACACAAGCGGCAAAGCTGAAGGCAGTTGGCTGCCATTGGTATGAGCAGCAGCCTCGAGCCAACTACTTTCTACCGCCTCAACCTTGCCCCTTGTGTGAAGAAACAGGGTTCATGTAACACTCTGAATCATTGCTTTATGGCTCGGTCCAAAAGAAAACATATGACTGTTTTCGCAAGCACACATGAGTTCCTTTTGTGAACAACCGCGAGACCTGTTCACTAATCCCTGTCTCCGATAGAAACAGGAACTACCTCCAGCAGTGCTAGATCTGAAAATTGAACGTACAGCGATCGTAGGAGGCGTAACAACAGCCGAAGTGGACGTCGAAGTTGGGGTCGGAGTCGAAGCAATAGACGTGGGAGTGCTCGTGGACGTCGTGGATGTGGTGGATGTAGTAGCTGGGGTTACAGTAGGAGGCACCGATGAGGTCGTCGTCGTCGTCGCGGCGATTGGGGTGTCCACCGGAGACGTCAACGTCGAAGCTGAGAACAACACCAGTCAGCACAAGAATAAGGAGCAAAACATCAGCTACCACGAACAAAGTTCAGTGTGCCTTCCCCTACCCTTTGAATTCTCCAGACTACTCAGGTAGGCCTCGGGGTCGAACCCATTCTGCGGAGCCCGACGGTGGGCAGCGCCGCTATGTTGTCGACGAAAACTACTGTGTCCTAAGGCCATCTTCAACAGCTACTTTTTCGGTTTTTCGGCGTCTAGGGCGGTAAAATAACGAATGGAGGAAAGAAAAAGAATGTGAGGGGTCCCAAAGGGGGAGAACGTCGAGCGCAACGACGACAACGAAGGTCAAGATTCAAGAAGGGGTATCCAGGGTCCGATCCCCAGCGCAATCTCGTTGCCACGCGTCAGTTTTCATTTTCTCACATGGACCTCTCTATGATCCCAAAACCACCGAAATCCGACTCTCAATGACAACCAATAATCCTCCGGACGAGGTGCTGTCCTTAGGCTGGAGTTTTGTGCAAGTTTTATGGCCGAAACTGTCTACTTTCACCGCTGGATTCGAGCTCTATATTCGCTCCAACTTTCTACTGTTCTCGCGCTGTAGAAAAATGGATTTTCGTTGACACGAAACAAAAGTCTCCATGGCCATATGCATTCACTTAGGGGAACTGGCCAACAGACGGAGCTTGCGAGCTGATTGCTCAGCATCGATGTTCTTATCTTACATTTGACAGTAAGTACCGTCCATTTTTTTTACTTCACTCGTTGGTACTATATTTACTTCCTGTTTACTTCCAGGCCAGACTCGACATATGACAAGCCATGCCCAACGTATGACTGATCCATTTTTCATGGCATGTTTTGTCTGACTTTCTGATAGAGCTGTCCCCATATTTATAGGTGCAACCCCCGACATGCTGGCATTTCTGCCCGTCGTAGTAGTGCCTAGAGGCTATATTCATCGACATCTCAAACGCATTAATCCCAACCCATTGACGAGAGCCGAACCTTGCCGCCATCCATCGTCAAACTATTGAACAGGAGCGTTGGAGAGAATGGCTGTTCAAGGATCTGGCCAAGTCGTTGATGGAAGAAGGTACATAGATGTGCTCTGCGACACACCCGGATGTGATACGAGATCATCGCTCAAGGCAGTCATCTTGAAATCCCCCCGGTGTCATTGTTGGCCTCTGCCATCACAGAGAAGTTTACGCCAACAATCAATCTCAACAGCCTAATCTTACCGCAATCCCTCTTGAAACTCTCTTGAAATCCAGAAACCAATCCGCGTACAATTAAAAAAAGGAAAACCTCTCCTTGTAATACAGTGGGATATATTTACGAACGCTCGATGATATGGGATGATATACCGTCCAACACACCGATCTATCTCGACTCCGCCTTGAACTGCCACTGGTACGGCTCCGTGCTGACCGCTCGCTTCATGACGGCTGCTGCGAACTTGGCCGAGGTTTGGATGTTGTCGCCGCTGTTTGAGCTTGGACTTGGGGATGTTTGAGAGCCGGAGGCCGAGGCAGTCGCTGAAGCTGATGTAGACGCAGAAGAACTAGTGGCGGGCGAGACGTCAGCCGCAGAAAGCGTCTCCGACGCGCTGGCTGAAGAGGAAGAAGAGGCCGAAGACGTGGACGTGGACGAAGCTGACGCGAGAGAGGCCGAGGAAGCACGGGCGGCTGCGATGCTTGAGGCGACGGCCTGCGCGTCGGGCTTGGATACGGGCAGTCGTGCGTTCGCTGGCACTGACGACGTTGATGACGGAGTTGGACTGCTGGTCAGGGTGCTCGACGTTGACGATGTACTCGACTGGCTCAGACTTGAAAGCGAGTTGTCATCTCCTACGAGCTCTACGCTGAGCCCACCGTAGCTTTGACCGGCGCTTTGACTTGGGCTTGCGCTGGCGCTGACGCTCGAGGAAGTAGATGATGACACACTGACAGTTGCAAGGCGGAAGGCGCTCGAAGAATCGGTGGACGACACTGAGGTGGAGGAGGATGTAGGGGGTGTTGCGGATGCGGATGTGGAGCTTTGCGATACCGTCGACGACGCAGTCCCACTGGGCGTTGAGCTACTGGATGTATCGTCGGCTTCGACCACTACCGATTGAGAGCCAGCTTTTTGCGGCATGAAGACTAGCGTGACGTTCTTGGCGTTGGACTGGTTTTGTCTCGAGCTGAGGCCGGCAGATTGTGATGGTGCCGCGGTCGTGATGGTACCCGTAAAACTCGCAGATGTGGATCCAGACACAGACGAAGAGGCGGAGGAAGATCCAGAAGATCCAGAAGATCCAACATCAGGTCCAGTCGATATATCCTGCGTGCTAGCGCTGTTCTGCGCGGCGTTGGGGGGCAACGTAGGGTGAATCGCGCCGCTGTCTCTGTTGAGCGTGAAAATCTGGCTGGAATTGTCCGGCCTGGTGTATGCGTTGGTAGCATTTACGCACGGCTTCATCTTCATCGCCTCGGGCTTCGATGGGCTCTGGTTGTAGGTGGCACAGAAAAGGGTCTGATTCGCATTCCAGGAGGGTGGTTCGGCCACAAGGTACACAGGGAAGTCCCCCTGGGACGTCGATTGGGTACCTGCATCGACGACGCGGAATAGGGTTGGGTTCTTATTGGAGGCGATGATATTGATGTTGTCCTCTTCGACGTGCAGCGACGCTAAGCTTTCGTTGCCGCTCTACTTCGAGGTCAGTCCTTGTTCATGCTGTCAATTATGCAAGAAATTCACGCACCTGGATGGAAATTGTTCCAAGTGCCCCCGAGTCAATGGTACGTTTACGGAGGCTGCGTCGAGCGCCTGCCTGGCCTACTCTCCACAGCGGCGCCTCGCGTCTCGAATGGTGAACCGTATAAGTGTCCCCATGATTGCTTGGGATGATGATAGACTGGGTATGCGAGCGCGTATGGTGGTGCATTTTGTTCTTTACCCCAGAGAACACCGTGTGCATGAAGTTAGCGAAGGGGTTGTCCAGCCTCTGGTATAAAGAAGAGCGGTCAGTAATGTAGCTCGCAGACCAGACGTCACGACGAACCTTGACATGTTCTAAATCGCGCTGATGCTGCCCAGCAGACCACGGTAGGACTTTTTGTTTTTTCGAGGTGACGTCAAAGTCTGCAGGGCGTATGGAGGAGCGCCTGGCTTGATAGGGGCGTTGGGCGATGGCAGCCGCATTAACGGCAGTAAGAGGCAGCCACTGGGTCGAAAGAGAGCAGAAGAGAAGAAGCAGGGTGAATCGGGCGTCGAGGGAGAGCATCGTACGAGGATGTGATCTGGAGTGTAGATTCGATAGCCAAGGGAGTGTATGATATAGTTTGGGGGAAAAAAAAGATGCGACCGGCGACGGGAAGTATGAAGGATAAAGGCAGGGCAGATATATCGGTTTTATTGGGTTATATATAAATGAAGAAAGAAAGAAAAGCGACCGCCAGGATCTGGGAAGATGAAAGTAGGAGTCAAGAAGGATAGAGTCGGCTCTTCTGTTTCGGTTCATTACTTATAGTCCGTAGTTGGCCTGGTTGGTTCTAATATTGCGTTTTCATCTGAAGTTCTCCTGTCAGCCAGTGTATGAGCTCATCAGCGCATCATGCATCAGCGCTCAGCGCTTGATAGGAAGTCCTATTTGGGAATGGAATTACTTCATTAGGAAGTTGTTTCCAGCCTGGTCCGCGTCGACATCTCTCAACGCTACCTACCGTACAGAATACAGTACAGTACAGTATTTGGATCCTGGAGAACTTTCTGATGCAGGGTTTCTCGTATTCATATTTTCAATAGCAGAACACATACTAAAATCACTCATGGCTGACAGTTCTCAGAGCGAAGTACTACAACATGTGCAGAGTCAATCAAGTCTAAAATGACAGTGAAACAGAAGTAAACAAGTGCATCGATGCTAAAGCTAGCGCTAGATTCAATCTAAGACAGTATTTGTGGAGAACACATTGTTGGAGAGGTAAAAAAAATGCAAGCCGGTGTCGGTACAAAGAACCAAGTCCATTTTAGGCTCCCTGCTTCAAGATTCAAGCTACATAAAGTTTATCATCGCTGGTACAACTATCATTGCAGAGCTTACGCACCACGATGCCGATCGCTCCGGATACGCCTTGATTACCGCGTCTTTGTGGCTGACTAACATCAACTACTCTCCACAGTGGCGCATCTCGTAGAGTGGTAATGTCCAAGGTCGAATTCTGCTCGGCGGAGCCTCTAGCTTGAATGGAGTCCTTGTAAATGACAGCCGCATCCACGGAATTGGTGAACCACTTAGTAGAGAGCGCGCAGAGAATAGAAAGTAGGGTAAATTTGCCGTTTAGGGCGAGCATCGTATGCAGATACTGTCCGGAGTGCGGTGTCGATAGCGAAGGGAGTGGATGATGAGCCTGGGGTAATCGTAGAATGTATGACGGTTGCAAAAAGTGTTCAGTGAATAGAGCAGGGTAATTACCTATTTTATAGATCCCCAAAAACACGGGAGGCATTTTCAGCCTCCAGTCCGCACGCAAAGTGCGATGACTAATTCCAGACCTTCTTGAAATGGTCGCGAAGATAACTGGTTGGGTTTCAAGTCAGCCTGTGGCACTGTTTGACGCAGCGCACAGCACACGAGGTCAATTTTCATAATGATTGACTACTATGACCAGGTACACCGGGTAAATTCGTGAGCACCAGTGACCCGTCGAAATCTATGCTATTAAATTTTAGTAAATGCCAGGGGAACTGAAAGGGATCAAACTAAACTCTAATGGAAAATCTATGTAGGTAGAAGTAAGAAGAAATAAAGTTCAAAGGAAAGGTTAGTGAAGTTCATTCCACGAAAATTATGAAAATAAAGTGGGTAAGTCAGATGTGAAGCTTTGAAGGATAGTCTATCTTGGCCTCGAAAACGAGCCATCAGAAGAAAAGGAAAGATGTACTCTTCTTAATTGAGGTCTTGTAGCTGGCTCGCAGCAGATGGGGCAGAATTTGCGTATTGACAAGGAGCGGTAGATACAGCTGCGGATCATACATCAGTAAAGGTCCAAAAAATTTTTGAAGAAAGGTGAAATACGCACTCTTGGCAGAACAAGTGCCCACAGGCACTGACGGTGCTGTCTTTAGGGAAGTGACAGCACATCGGGCATTTCAGAGTCGCAGAAGACGAGATCGAAAGGCCGTCACTATTGTCGTTTGAATCTGGCACCACCTTCGCTGGCCATCCCACGTATAGTCTTCCCGCGTCCGCCACGTCTCCAGAAGTCAGGAGCGTATGCTCTGAGAGCATACTATTGTCTTCCATTGAAGCTCCTGATAGTAGTCTTGAGCCTGAACGCATTGCGCAACTGCAAAAAGGTTCGTTGGCAATTCATAAGCTTGAGAGCTAGATGCGCTTACTCATTCCCGATTTTGAGTCGGTTCAGTGAAAATCTTCCTCGAGAATTGAGATGCGCGACAACCGAACAGTCATCCAAATTAACATCCTCGCCGAGCTTCATGCCATCATTAAATAACCTCGCAGACTGAAAAAGAAGTAAAAATGACAACATACCTCAACGAGATCTGGCTCCGTCATCAAACCTGATCTTCCTCCAGCCCAAATGGAGCAGCCTTCGCCAATGCGTGCCCCGAGAGCGCGGAAATACCAGACAATATAAAGGGATCCGCTCAAGGTTCCCAGAATTCCCCCGTTCCCGAATCCCCTATACAGCAGCCGCGAGAGCACGAGGTGGAGCTGCCACCTTTGGCAGTAGCTGCTCTGGTCCCAATCGTACCGCCCCGGATGGCGTCGTCCGATGACCAGCCATTTCATAACAATCACCCAGAGGATAGCAATAATTCCTTGCATGGCAAGCATTGCGGTGAAGCATAGCGCCACAAGACCGTACAGAATCCCAAGTTGGAACCAGTGAGGATCGAAGAAATGAAAGCGAGGAAGGTGTATCTGGACGTGTCGCAGTAGTTGGGCTGCACCCACGGCGCTAATCGACCAATACATAGCGGAGATCGCGGTCACCAGAACGCTCACGGTGACGATCATGGGATATGGGAAAACGAAGAAACTGGCTTCTCTTTTGTAGAAGGCTTTGCCGAAAGGAGTGATTGTGTCGCTATTTTCAGCTTCTTTGGACCCTTTATTGAAGCACACTGCTTCTCCGTTTTCTGAAGATAGTGGTTCAGCCCTTCGGTCATCATCTGAAGTGGTGGTACAGTATATCTCACCGTTTCCGATCCACGTGGAGTGCGCATCGTATATAGCGCATCGCTTTCCAAGTGCACCAGAGCCCATGACAGCACATTTTCCAACTTGAGTGTGAGGCAACAATACCACGCGATCTGCTATCATGGCTGCCAAATGAAAAGATATCAAGACAGCGACGTCGCCGTTTAGAAGAGAATCCTCACCTCCATCATCGATTTTGATTTTTCCGGACCCCAGTCTATCCGTAGTGATCAATGACGAGCGAGATCCGAAGACGACATTATCTCCGATTTCGAGCAATTCAGGATCAGGGCAGTAAATGCCTGAGCCAGGCCAATAGACGTGCCGACCGACTTTAGCACCCATTGCTCGGAAGACAATCTAAAAATTCGGATGCACCATAATTAAGGTGTAGATGGAAAGGTACCATAGATGAGGGACTTACCGAAACTACCTCGTAATGAGTGCCTAAAATAGAAAATGCCTCCTTTAATGCTTCTTGAGAAAGGAGGATTCCGTTGATGTACTTCTGAAGGAGAACCTTTTGGGAGTTTGACGGACGAGTGTCATCAGAGTTCAAACCCAGTGCTCGCTTGATCAGAATACCGACGACAAGTTGTATCAAGGGCCTCAGAAGTGCACGAGCAACTCTTGACAAACCATGATAGAGAACGCGTTGTGGCGAGGCAAACCAATAAATCACAGCCTCCAGGGCGTTTAATCTTGAATGTGGTATGTGCGTGTCGCTGACCATCCCAAAGATCGCGAGAACCCAGGGGATATCTATCAACGATAATGAATACATTTTCTTTGCAAGAAAGAGAAAGACACACACAAGAAATTACCGTCGTAATTACAATCAACGGCCATGCGACGAGCAGCAGCAATACCAAGCGTGGTTTCGGTTGTAGAGTTCGGTTATAGGCAGCGTACGACTTCGGAGAAGGACTGTCGTGAGATGATGCATGGGGACCGTACACTGAGCCATCCGGAATATCGCATCCTGGTGAAAGGAAAGTATATGTATTTACGAAAGCCTTTTCTCCAATGGTTATAGGTTCCAGTCGGAAGTACCCATTTCTTTCCACAGTAAAGCCGCGAACTGTGGCCGTGTCTATTCGACAGCCATCCTTCAACGTAAGAAGATCGCACTCGTATAACTTCGTCTTGTCGTCGATGTGGACGTCTTGCCCAATTTTGGCTCCAAGTAGACGATAGTACAGGATGAGCAAGGATGGATGAAGAGCAAATATTCCGCGACCTGAAATTCTAACAGATATATTTTCAGAAAAAATACTTTGACTACATGATAATTTGAGCAAATACCTAAGACTTTGATTGACGATCCACCACCGCAGATAGTACCCGGACCACCTAAGAAATAATATGATTAATATAATAAAGATACTCCACTACTTTTGAAGAATGCTTACATTTGATGTAGGCCTGGTTGGTATCTTCCGATGACTATCCATTTGAAGGCGATGGCGGCCAAAGGTGAAATTGTTCGGGTCGTCAATCTCGCGACAATGACCGCTTTAAGAAGGGTGTACATTCGTCGCCAGAAACTTTCTCGAACAAAATCGGAGAAATATGACAGTGTGAAAAGAAGAAGGGACCCTATATTGCCCCAGATGTTAGCGTCAAGATGAGATAGGATACGTTTGAACGTACATGTAAAAGCAGCCTTAAATGGGTAGAAAAACAAGTAAGGAAGCGCTTGGATAACGAGGACCAGTGGGTGGTTTTGTTTTCTCTTCTTCGACTGGGTGAACTCGGGGTCTAGTTCGTAGTCATACTCCTCAGAAACTGCCGTAGTAGATGAAGCCGAAGATCCGTTCCCTTTCTCATGCCGGTCTGTATTCGCCCAAACTCCCTTGGTGTCCCATTCTTCGATAATGGAAGCAATGCCCCCGATCGTACTCGACGAAAATATCTGGGTGACCCCAACGATAGCCCCAGATTGTTTACGGATCTGGTGGGCCAACTTGCCCAGCAGAAGAGAATTTCCGCCGAGCAAAAAGAAATCGGAATCTTCGCTGATATGGCAAGCATCAACGCTTAGCAGTTCTGCCACTATATCGCGGACCAGGAGTTGCCGTTCTGACATAACAAGTGCGCTCTTGTCTAACGCCGCTTTCTCCATCGCTGTATAGTCGTAGTCGCCAGAAATATCCCGAGGCAGTGCTCCGGACACAGGATAGATGCATTCCGGAAGTTCATATCCAGATATCACAGAGGCGAGCTGCTCGAGAATATCACTTGCTCTAGGAGTCGGCTGCGCAAACGAAGAAATGTAGGCATCCACCGTTCCGCCTGGTCTCAATCGCAAAGTCACGTCATCGACACCTGCAATGGCCCGTAGCGCTTGCTCCACTTTGGGAACATCGATGGCGACTCTGGAGCAAGGGATCGGTTCCGAAAGAAGATGTTGGTTCTCACATAGTGAAGCCTCAAAGTGACGCTGAAGAAGCGGGTGATCGTTTGTCAGTTGGCCGATACCCAATCGCTTCGACAGGTTTATTCGGAGTGGCTTTCCCGCGCTAATTGAACAGTGAGTACGATACTAACTTGGTTCGATGAGGCTATTACTACCTATTTGTAGGCACCGCGGCCATATAGACTATGGCGAAAGGCCATTTTGAAGGGTGCAAGTGATCTCTGCTTACATTCAGTGGGAAATCCGTATGCGAGAAAGTATGACCTACTTGAGCAAGTCATGTAGCTGAGACAAACCAAGCCGAGGTCTGGTTTCATCGGACACCATTACCACACCAATGGTTTCTTGGAGAATGTCGTGCTCGACGGAAAAAGCCAATACTGTCTTTTCTCAGGAGATGTGTGAGGAACAAAAGTCTTGTTCGAATAAGGGAAATATTCACACCTTGACATGTTTTTTGGCAGCTGTCATCACAGCCTCCTCGATCTCAAATGGAGAAATAACCTCACCCCCCTTGTTGATGATCTCTTTCGAGCGTCCGGTAATGAAGAGATATCTACGGATGCTTCCATCAGTCTGACAAATCGAATGCTGACTGATATGTGAAAGTCCAAGAGACTAAGACTCACCCATCCTCGTCCAAGTAGCCCATATCGCCGGAGTCAAACCACCCCTCCTTGGAAAACATAGAAGTATCCAGAGGAATTCTGAGATCTGACGATACTTCATAACCTTCAAATGTCGGGAGCCCGCGGACGCATATGGCACCTGTCTTCCCGGGCGAAAGTTCACGCTCTATGTCTCCGGGATGGCGCACAGAAAGATAAGGACCGCACGCAATGCCCGAGCAGCCTGGGCGGTCGAGTTGGTAGTCTGTTGGCGGAGTCGCGATGGGCATGCATCTACACAGCCAATGACGTCAATAAAAGACGCTAGAATAATCGTGGAATATGCTTACTCGGTCATTCCATACGATGGCAGGATTATAGCGCCGAATACTGACTGCAGCTCGGAGGCCAATGAAGGAAGGAGCCCACCCGCTGCATTACAAATGAGTCGTATGCTCAGGTGTTTCGATGGGATAATGAACTCCGGCTGAGCTGAAAGGATCGCGTGATGCACAGTAGGCGCAGCATAGTACCTTTTATGGGAGATGAGATTCCATAATTAGAAAACATAAGAGATCGAAAGTTATAAATAACAAAATACACACCATGTCGCCTTGAGATTAAGAGCAAGAGACCAAAAAATACTTGGGTCGAACCCCAGACACATGATCGAACTCCCTGCTGAAAGTATAGGAGCAAGTAAATTCCGCACTATTCCCCCGACGTGGAATAGCGGCATCATATTCACTAACAGTCTGTGTTAGCAAATACAGTATCTCTTGGTCCAGAAGAATTTATGTCACATACGGTTTATGTCGCTCGGCCTGAGATCCCATGAATGCACCACACACCAAGCACCCACTATTAAATTCCGAAGTGAATACCGAACAACCTTCTTCTTTCCACTGGTCCCCGATGTGTGCAAGATGAGCGATGTATCGTCCATGCTATGGGCATCAGAGGGACGCGCCGGAAAAATCGTTCTCGCGATATCCGGGATGGAGAGATCAAATAGTCCAGCAGGGCCAGATTTCCGCGCGTCCAAGAGGATGACTTCGCAATTTAATTCGTCCTTGACGAGATTCAATGCGAGGCGACTAGCGGCGTCCTTCGTGGCTAAGATGGCTTTGACGCCCAACCTCGACGCGTCCTCCTTGAGTTCAGACACGGTACAGCTCGCGTTCACGGGTGCGCATGAGTGGTAGCAGCTAAGAGCCAGCAGGGCAACAGCACTCTCGGGGCCGGCTGGTAAGATGACCATGATACGATCGTTCCGACCCAACGGTGAGCGACCAGGACTGTGGGGTAGAACAAATCTGGAAACGAAATCGTACAGGTCGTCATGATTCAGTGGTAGTCGAGTCGTATCAGAAGATAGTATCGCGGGGTTGGGGTTCGAACATAGACAATCGAGAAGAGACTTCACGGTGGACTGGGACAGAGCTTGGCCGAAATAATCTCCGAGCGAGAGGCTTTTTGGTGGTGACGATGCATTGAGGATCGCAGACAGCGTCGACATCGTGTTCGCGAAATAAAGATGGACAATGTCACTCTGTCCCGCGCACAAACCTCTTGCTGTTATATGGAAGATCTGCTTTCCGGTGGATAGGGTGCATACACGTGGTTCGCAAATGTCCTTCCTAGATAGTAGATCGAAAGGCTAAGCCAGAACCGAGGCATGGGTATGAGTAAGGAAAAGAAGCGCACAGCCAAATGAAGATAGCTTACCATCAATTCAGCAGGGGCCCGGGGGTGTCAATGGTGGCAAGTCTCAAATGGGGTTTGCAGAGTATATGCGCTTTTTTACTGATGCATGAGGGTTTCTTGACAATGAAGACATGAATCCGAATTAGATTGTGGAGTGATAAGTGGATCCTGGTAAATTCCTTCGAAGTTCTTGCTACCAGCAAATTTATGCGCACGCCGCGGCTGAATCTTTGGGTTTGTTCCTGGTTGTCCATCCTTGCGCCATCGATAATAAATTTGAGCTAGCGAGAGCAGCATCCGCGTGAAAAAGAGCATGCTGCGGGAGTTTTGGAGTCGGATTGCATATCTTAGCGAGTTGGAAACGCTAGCTTCTCTCTGATTCTGAGTCAGGCTTAACGAAAAGAACAAACATACATCAGCACCGTCTGTTTGATTCTGAGACTCGAGCCGCTTCATCCTTTGCAGGATTACACGAACCTGAACTTGCATGGGCCCTTTCTTCGGACGGCGTTACACAGAAATCAAGTTATGTGGCAATGAGACAGTTGAAACGCCGAAAAAGCGACGAAACGTGGATGGTGGTGGCAGATGAAAACGTCCTAATAAAACGGAGATGCAGCAGTGCCTCCTCGGGTAAAGTTGCGTCAACAAAGAACGGCTAAAAATAGCGCACGGTCCACGGTCAACAATCTGTCAATTCATTTCTTACAAATTTCTTACATGCACCATATTGTAAAATAGGCAGCGTATGGTATCCCTAGTGACCGTCGAGCTATCCCCCAGGCGTTTTAGAGTAGAGGGACTAAACCAACATATTTTTGAATTTTATTTCTGTGCAAGCGCTGTACCGAAAACAATAGGCGCTTGCTCGGTCCTCCGATTCTCTTGATTGCTCGAGATCCTGGGAAGGAGAGATAAGACAAACGTTCAAATTGGAAGGTAAAACGTGAAAACACATACATATCTTGCACATCAGAAAGGGGTTCGAATCATAAGGAGAGGTTACACGGTCAACTCGGATTCAGCGAGGTATCTTTATTACCTACAGCCTTCTAGATCGCCTAGAGCCGAGGTTCGGGCGCCGAGTATGATACCACTCGATTGAGATGATTGGCTGGTTTTTATTGTCGACAGATTGTCGGCATTGAAGATTTAGAGTACGCATACCAAAACTTATTGGGTCAGAAACCTGTGCACTGGCAAATGCACCACTAGAGCAGAGTGGCCATCAATTTGCCGCGTTATCACCGTCCGTCCGGAGTCGGAAGAGCGTCTATCGTTCTCCACCAGTCTACCTTCGTTGAACCGCACAATAATAGGGCGCTCCATCCAAGAGTAGAAGCCCTAGCATCTTCTCATGCCAATAAATGAATAGGCGCAGGGATTGACATAAATGGCTAACTCTATCATCAAGAAGATGCAGCGATGCGGGCGATCGGCGCCGTGCTGCGCACAGAATCCATATTTGCAGCGTCGGGGGAATACCAGTAAAAGTGCCTATCATTGTTTGCCAGCCCTGCCGAGTAATACGGCCTTTGCTTCTTCTCCAGGATCACATTTCTTCAGCTTTTCGTAGTCATACCAAACCAAGGCTTCTTTGGAGTGTGCGACAAACGCTTTCTGTCCGAGAGAATATGCAGATGCTTGCACATGGAATGTCGCAGTATCATGATTCGAATCTGCTGGAGGAAGCGGGCGGTATCCCACCAAGAGCTAGAAGTGGAGTAATTATCAGGATTTATCAGGAGTGAGAGATAGAAATTCTCATACGAACGCACAGTATCAGGATAGGTGACAGGGCGTCGGAATCTCACGTCAATCGACTTGAGTATCAGGGATATTCCCTGGTCGCTTATCATGGCTTTCGCTCTAGCGGGCCCACCGAGCTCGGTGCCCAGCGACATCATCCACTTTATGCGGGCCTTCCAACACGTTTATTAGCTTTTCGAGACGCTTGGGCGGCAGATGACGTCAAACGCACTGATTCAAAGAACCGAACTAGAAGAGCACGACGTGAGTCGGAGGATACACATGCGCGAGCATGCCGAAACTCACTCACTGTAGCGAACATTATTGACGTGTCTTGGAGTAAAATGTGAGAACCAGAAACGAAAACGCGCGTACAGATAACGCACGGGCGCCCACAAGCACACAACTCACTGGAAAGAATCCTGGTCGCCCCACACAATACGCTGTTCCCAGAACGACTCGGGGTCCATGCCCTCTTTCAGCAGCTTGCTCTTCGCGTCTTCTAGCAGCTCCTCCTGCGAAACCTCCGCCGCTTCATTGGCTTCCGTCGCAAGCGTCGTGAAATGCGCATGTGTTGGTGGAGAATCGGGCGATTCAGGGCCCTGCGTCCCAGGCGCGATGTGGAACGGGGATGACGGATCCCGAAAAGCAGCCTGCAGCTCCTGTAAACAAATAGCTCAGCCAAAGGTCCTCCTGTGCGTATCATACAGCACAAACACTGATTGACGAGGTGACGATCGTCCTGGTCTGCGGTAGACGCGCTGTGGCTCTGACGACGCTCTGGAAGTGTCTATGGATAAGCATTATGATGAAAGTTCAGGTAGTGTCGGGTAACCGACGCAATCTGGTGGGTGAGGTCGCCAGGAAAGAGCGTTGCAAGGCGTTGAACAGGATTGAAAACATGACCGACACGGCTGCTTTCCGGAAAACAGGAGCCCTGAATAACCGGCCTGATGATCATTTATGGAGAAAGCTCCGGCCGAGTCTCCAACATTCGGCGAAAGGCTTGTATGGAGGGACTGCGTCAAACCTCAGGCTGTGGAAGGACGCAGGAGATGACGCGACTGAATTGCCTTGAAAGGCGTTTACTTCTTGAAGTGCCATGAAGGTACCGTGAAATTCTCGCGATAGTCAAATTCAGTTACTAATAGTGATATCACAATTTATGCAATACTGTAAGTAGTATCGTGTTTTGCCGTTCTTATAAGTACGCATAGCAGAGAAGAGTCATGAGGCGCGCCACATGGTTAATTCAAAGTAAATCAAGCGAAGTTGCTGGCGATGTGGGCAATGCAACATCCATTTTCCACCATACTCAAGTATTTAAATACTAGAAGATAACCCGTGCCAACGGCACGGGGATTTTAAGACTGAACCTCATGAGATATCTGATTACTGTTAGTTAAGCTAGACACTGTGACTGGTCACTGGGAAGAGCCTGTTCACCAGACTTGCCCGTGAGCGTCAAAAATATTTGGGACTTGTCAGTATTTAAAACTTATGACTAAAATTTGGCCAAGCCCTAGCTATACAGCCTTGAATGGTTTAACACACAATACTTCCATCCATTCTTGATCCATACCCATGCCCATCCAAATTTCAATGTCCATGTCCATTACTCTGATTATTACCCATGCCAATCCACTGTACCCATGCTAGGATGGTAACTGTATAGTGGTATATAACCTATAGTCTATGACATGCTTGTTGAAGTTGTACCCATGAGCCCGTGCCTGGCAAGTTGAGAGAAGAATACATTGACAGTTCCCGTCTGCGAGAAAGATCAAGAGCACTGGAGGCGCAAGTTGAGAGATGGGAGTGTGACAGCAAAAGCACACCTCCATAATTGTGTTGAATGCGCAAAGGGAAAGAGAGCAAAATTACCTGTAGGAGATGCGAAAGAAACCCGGAGGTCAGAGCGCGCAAGATGAGGAATGCGTTTCGGAGCGCGTCAGCGCCTGAATGTGGGAGAATTGATCGCCCAATCAGATTTGAGTTTTGTCTTGTCTCGCGAACCAATCATATGTCGTCTTTATCTACCGTGGGACGAAACCACTTGCTAGTATTTTATTAGATTTACATTCTAAAGCCTTTATTTTGATGATGTAAAATATCCACGCTCTTATTTTGTTTTAACAGACAATTTTTGGCAAGAATCGCAAGATTCAAGCAAGCGCCCTCTGCATGGATCGAAAGCCAAATTCCCACGACTCCGTTGCGGGCGCTTGATGAAAAATCGGCCCTCACGGAAAGAGTTGCTGAACCCAATAATATGAAAATCGGATGATTATATATTACTGACAAATCATTGTTGTATCCCTCTGAGAGAAGCGCCTGGAGAGTATGGCAGGATGTAGCCCACCAATTAACCCAATCAACAAGGAAACCACACATCAAACGGCGAAAGCGTCCAAAGAACCGATGGTAATATACTTAGGGTAGGTATTTATTAAAGTACTTTCTCTCAGTCAATACAAATGGCTATAATCTCCTTGACGGACAAAGAACCATAGCTAACTCATTCTATAATGTTCAGTTCCCTCAACCGTGCTTTTGCGAATCTATCTTTGTATGCATTCCATATCCTGCAGAACAAAATGGTTGAGCAAAAATTGCAACAGACCGAGCTGCGACAGATGAATTAGGAGAGCATACCTGGTAAGTTCTTCAATATATTGCTTTTGTACATGCATGACATCTTCCAGAGTTGGCTTGTGGCACTGTTCGACGTGGATAGGTTTTCCAACTGAGAATGCAATGATATATAGTTATTGCATCTCCCCAAGGCATCGTAGCAACAAAATGACAAAGCGTCGACTTACTGACTGCCACGATCTGCCTTCGGTAAGGCATCAATCCAAGATTATCTGAAAAATCCGGCAAGGTCAATTTCAGAGGTCTCTCCCAGGCGAGGTCAGAGATCAGGAAAACAGACAATTCAGTAAACCCCGGCCGTGGAACAGGGGTAACGTAAATCCAAAGATGGACTGAAATTTTCGTTGTAGGGCATACACCGTCGTCCCTTTCTCGTTTGGCATTTGCTCGTAGATCTATCCCCAGATGATCGTCAACATCTTTTGGAATGAACACATCAGGATACAGACCATGGACTCACATCATTTTCACCAAACGAAAATACTGGTACGAGGTCGGCTCTATTCACAACAACCAAAGGATAAACACACGCCCAACAGCAATAACCAAGAAGATACACACCCATTTTGAATCGCAAGCTTTATGAAACCCAACCTACCCAAACCCCCAAAATCAGCTCCCAACCCCACCGAACTCAAAACCAAAACTCACCTCTTCCTCAACGTCAGATCCGCCGTCCCAGGCCTAGCACTCAGGCTCTCGGCCGCCCCTCCCACAACGATAGTGATTGCTGATCCCGGGCCAGACTTCAAGATATTTGAACAGGACGCCTTGCTCACGCTGCACACCCCATGCGCGAGGAGGATGTCGCGGTAGAACGGCACCTGGAAGTTGGATGAAAGGGTGAGCAGGTGGGGTTTAATCCCTGGGAATGCCTGCGAGAAGCCTGTGGCTAAGAACAGATAAAGGTGAGTATATGCACGCTAGTTTGAGATTGAAGAAAATAACGGACCTTCTGTGGCAAAAGTGGCTAGCGCACCCCTATGTACAATGAGTAACATGAATGTTTGGGGTCTACATGAGGAAAAAATGGAACATACATCCCGATGATACCTATGGCAAAATGAGAATTGACTTTTGGAAAATTATGCGAGTGCCACGTACCATGAGGGTGGTACCCAAAAACATAAGGCCTGTCCGCAGGCAACTCCGCTTCCTAATGCCCAACAAATCAATCTACTTTCATGAAGAAGAAAAATATCGAAGATTTGATACCTTTAGAAATCTGTATAAGCCAGTCAGTTAATAAGAATAAAGAGAAGGCCAAGAATAGAAGCATAACTCACGAAGCAGGATAATACTCTGCGAAGTACCTCCAAAACCGACAGGACCGAACCCAGGTGCTACTCCGCCCTCCGCGTTCAGGCGCCTTGTCTATCCATCGTGCCCAGATATAATATACCAGCAGTGCCGGCCATAGTGGTGGGATTGACCTGGTAGAAAAACAGAAAGAGATATCAGCGCACAATCACCTAGAGGTGAAGGATGTAATAATAGGTGCAGCAATAGCATCATCATTGGCGTCATCTGAATTCGAAGCATCGCATATTCTACGACACAAGATAATGGTTGCACCAATGCCTCGATACCGCAGACAGGTTGCGCGTCCGACCCTGCAACGGAAGGAGAAAGGGAGGCTCACAACAGCAATAACCACGCACACGACGTGATGACAATCATGACCGACCAAATCGCCACCGCGAGCATCTGCAGTCTCCTCTTTCTTGGGATCTGTGCTGGGACGAAGCTGAGAGAGAGAAAATTGTGACCAGTCAGTCAACGCCACTCCTAGGAGACAAAACATGGAGCCCAACGAAGACCAAAACTAAGAGAAAATGACATACTTGACATTAGCCTGCAACACCGCAACCGGATTGGTCACATTCAGCGGCGTCGTCGCCAGCTTCGACAAAGCATCCTTCAAAGTACTAGCTGACAGAGACCGCGTGAACTTGGGCGACTTCCCGCCCCCATTGCTATGCACAGTCTGTCCGCACGACTCCGCTGATGACTTTGACATCGTCGCTGTTGGATATGAATTCCTGAAAGGTTGTGTGTCGATCCGAGTGGCGATGGCAGGGGTATAGAGTGCAACACTGTTAGTACGTTGGATCGACAATGGGTGCTACCACGGGAGGCTCTTAATTGACAGAGGACGAGTACCGTATTCAACGCGTAGATCCAGGGAGCTCTGAGACCAGGAGGCAGAAAGCACTAGCACTTGGAGCACGCCCAGCGGCGAGGACGAGGGGGTGGAAGCGGTGGAAGTTGGGATGAGGCAGGGTAGACGCGCACAAGACTGATATCATTCATCCCCACGTGAAACCCCTGGGAGCAACCTGGGAGTCTTCCTCATGTTGACGTAACTCATAAATTGAAATTCATTCCCGACTCCTCCAATGCAGAGTCAGCTTTGAGTCAGCTGGTTAGTTTGCCAGTTATATAATAAAATTCTATTCGATTTGCTGACATGTAAAAGAAAAGGAATTGCAAGTTTGGTACTACAGTAAAGACACTACATGGAACACCAGGATAGTAGGCATGAAGGGAGACAAGGTAAGGGATACTAAAAACAAGAGTAGACGACGTAAAGGCGGACGAAATTCGGGAAAATAGCGTTCATGGACCTGATGAGGTCTAAGCATAGAGATCGTCATCGGCAGTGTCATCCGCGAATCCAGCATTGCCAGTGGCGGCAGCCTGGGTAGCGGAGCCTTCACCCTCAGGGAACTTGAAGTTGTTTCCGAATCCACGCGATTGTTGCAGATTCTATAGCGTATATCGTCAGCAAATGATCAATACACATTGAGTTGAAAAAGAAAACATACCTGCGAGAACATCTCATAACGCCTGATATCCTGATCCGACACAGACCGACGCGCATACTTCATCGCCTCCTCAAAGTGTTCTCTCGTAATCTGAGGAACAGGATCTTCCTCCTCCTCAACATCCTCCATCTTCGTATCTTCCGCTTCCTCGCGCTCCTTCTTCTCCCTAGCCGCCCGGATATCTGCATCGATCGACTCCCTAATTGCCAATTTCGCCGCGCGCTGGCAGATCTCCGTCAAATCAGCACCAGAGAACCCATGCGTGTTCTTCGCAAGGAAGGACAGGTCCACCTCGGGTGACACCGGCGACTTCTTGAGCGCAGCCTTGAGAATGGACAGCCGCGAGGGCTCGTCGGGCAGGGGAATGTAGATGAGCTGGTCGAGACGACCAGGACGGAGAAGAGCGGTATCGATTTGGTCGGGCCTGTTGGTGGCGCCAATGATGAAGACGTTCTTTTTGGCGTTCATGCCGTCCATCTCTGTCAGGATCTGGTTCAGCACGCGGTCGCTGGCGCCTCCAGCGTCACCGCCAGCGCCTCCTCCACGGGCCTTGGCAATCGAATCCAATTCATCGAAGAACATTACGCAAGGAGCGGCTGCGCGAGCCTTGTCGAACACATCACGGACGTTGGCTTCTGATTCACCAAACCACATCGTAAGAAGCTCAGGACCCTTATAAACAAACAAAGTAAGTATATGCGCCAACAGATGATCAAGAATATTTTTTACCTTGATGGAAATGAAGTTGGCATTACACTCGTTGGCAATGGCCTTAGCAAGCAAGGTCTTACCCGTACCAGGGGGTCCATAGAACAAGACACCCTTCGACGGCGACATACCATACTTGAGGAACTTCTCGGGGTGCTCCACAGGGTACTGCACAGTTTCCTGCAATTCCTGCTTGACCTTGTCCAGACCACCAACGTCGTCCCAAGTAACAGTGGGCACTTCGACAACGGTCTCGCGAAGAGCGGAGGGGTTGGAAGTACCGAGGGCGAAGCGGAAGTTGTCCATGGTGACGCCGAGCGAGTCGAGCACCTCAGCATCGATGGTGTCCTCGTCCAAGTCGATCAAATCCATCTTTTCACGGATTTGCTGCATGGCAGCCTCAGAGCACAGCGAAGCCACATCAGAACCGACATAACCGTGGGTGTCAGCAGCAATCTGATAACTTAATTAGCATTCATTTTTTTGCAAAGAATTGAAGGGTCTATCACTTACTTGCTCAAGGTCGACGTCATCAGCGAGCTTCATGTTCTTGGTGTGAATGCGGAGAATTTCGAGACGGCCAGTTGGGTCAGGGATACCGATATCGACTTCACGATCGAAGCGACCGAAACGCCTGAGGGCAGGGTCGATGGAGTTGGGTCGGTTAGTAGCGGCCATGACGACAACGTTTGAACGGGCCTTGAGACCGTCCATCAGGGTAAGGAGTTGTGAAACGACACGACGTTCGACTTCACCATTGGTCTAAGCAGGGTAGGTTATTTTTGGACCCCTAACGTAAATTTAATAAAAGAACGCGCACCTTTTCACGCTTAGGCGCGATGGAATCGATTTCATCGATGAAGATAATCGCGGGCGAGTTCTTCTCGGCCTCCTCGAATGCTTTGCGGAGATTGCTCTCACTCTCTCCAGCCATCTTACTCATGATTTCGGGACCGTTTATCAGGAAGAAGAAGGCACCAGTCTCGTTGGCCACGGCGCGAGCCATCAGAGTTTTACCAGTTCCGGGGGGACCGAACATAAGGATACCGCGAGGAGGCTTAATACCGATGGATTTGAACAATTGAGGGTGGCGCAGGGGAAGTTCGACAAGTTCACGGATCTGGGCCATTTGCTTCCGGCATCCACCAATATCGTCATAACCGACGTCGTTGAGATTTGACTCTTCGTCTTCTCTCTTGACGGGGTCGCCCTCTGTGGACAAGTTAGTATTGGAGATATAGCGTTAATTCAAAGAACGTACCAGTATGGATAACAGTGTCTTGGGCCACAATACAGAACTCGGACGGATCGGTTTCGATCACCTTGAATTCTACTGTCCGCATTCCTCCACGAACGAGGAAGGTGTCGCCTTTGCGCACGGGGCGGTAGGCTACGAAACATCGCGAAAATCTCAGAAAAAGGAAAACGATGTGTATAGTGATGACTCATACCTTCGAGGAAGTATGGCTTGAGGTAGACATCGAAGATGTTGCCGCTGAGGCCTTCGATGGAGTCGTCAAATGGCAGAATGTGAACTCGCTTTCCGTATTTGATATCGAGACATTGATGCACGTTGACTAGATCGCCAAGCTTGACCCGCAGGTTGTTGCGAGCCACTTTGTTCATTTGAATGCGTCCTTCTTCAACATCGTCGGAACTCAGGCAAATAAGCACGGTGTCGCGTCTCTTTTTGCCGCTATAAACACCAGTAATGGGTTAATCGATATTTAAAAGGTATAAAAGTGAAAGAAAGTCACATACCGAACGATGATGGTGTCACCGCGGAACAGCGAGAGCAACTCCATCGTTGCAGGGTTGAGTGTGGCCACTAAAGAAACAGTCAGCTCGATACATGGGATCCAAACCCTATCACCTTACCAGAGTTATCATCTGCAGTCGCCTCGTCGACAATGAGACGGTTGGGGCTAGAAATACGAACTTTGATCAGCCATGCATGAACCAGAAACACCCGAAAAGCGCCTACGATTTCTTGGGCCTTAGGATTGCGGTCGAGATGTCGTCGGGACCTGGTTGGGGGGCAGCACCGCTGGGATCGGCCATGATGGATGCGTATAGAGTTGAGGGAGATGTGGACAGGAATGAGCTCACGCTCTTTGAATATAAAGGAAGGAGGAAAGTGGACGCGCGTCCTTCGTGGGGACATCACAACACAGCCAAACTCATTACACACGTGGCGGTCCGGGCTTCAATCCATCCTTCCCGCACTTTCGACCACTTTCTAACCAGCACAGCGAGCTGCTACCTTACTAAACCTTACACGTATACCGAATGCTTTTTTTCCCTACTGCTATGCTCTGCAAAAATCTGAATTTTAGTCGAATGCCTCTTGCGCCCTGCACTCGGGTAGAATTTGCACCGCGGACTTGCAATTCAAAGACTTGCCCAACTTCTGACTCGATTCGTTTCGAGAACTTGCGAGAAAGGGCAATGGAGGATTGTATCAGTCAGCTTTGCCTTACGACAACGAAGCGCTTCGAGAACGTTTGGATGACGGGTTCCTCGTATTTGCGTCCAAAATAAATCGGTCAAATTACATTTCCTCTTCCTCGTCCATATCGACATCCAAATCTTCCACAGGATAATCGCCCACCTTGACCTTTTCAGGCTTGACAAATACGCCATAGTTGTGCGAGCACGTAAAATACCGCTCGCCTTGTACCCTACATAGCACGATAAAAAAAAGATGATTAATTAAAACACTCTGAAGAACAGACGAAACAAATTCAAGCACGTACGATCCATCGTTCTTCCCAATTGGTTCATCGTACTCAACGCCCACCCAAATGCCTTTGCCGAATTTCGTGGGTCCGATGAAGCGCACCGTACCCCGCTTGCTCAGCCCAGGTTCATGCGACTCGATCTCGCACCGCGCGCCGACGGGGATGTTGTAGCTTTCAGGTGAGGCTTCAGGCTCCTGTGAAGCCGCCTTCTCCGCGAAGCGTCCAACCTTATTCCGCTGCTTGAACGCAAGCACGGTATCCCTGCGCTGCGCATACTCCGAATCGGTCAACTCGAACTTGTCCACTTGGGTCACGTCCGTCAGCTGGCCCGTGAGGCTCGTCGAGGGGTTCGTATCCACAACCTAGAATATACAGTCCTAATCAGTGTTTATTTATGAAAACAGCAACTAGACTAGGGACTGACTTTCAGGACTTGCCAATCAGCAATCCCATAGAAGCCCAGTTTTTTTGAGTCGTCGTCTAGCGTAGCAAGGACCCGCGGATCCACTTCAGATGCCAGCAGTGTTATAGCCTGGTTCGCCACGGGTACGCCTGTGATCAGCTCTAATTTGCCCTGCGGGCAATATTATCAGCGAGATTGACGGGCAGGGAGCGAGGCAGCGCACCTTGAGCTGTTCCACGGTGATATGGGGGTCGATGCGACGCTCTGAGTGGGTATCTGCGGAAGAGACGAAGACATTGACGACCCCTGACATGGTGATACTTAGGCTTGTGGGTATCTGAGCTGGGATGAGTGAGGGATCTGGTGAAAGAGGCGCAAAGTATCCAAATACATCACTGATGACAATCAGATCAGCCGATCTGATTTACCGTACTTTACTTTTAAACCACGACTATGTATTCAATCCAAGGCCTCTGATTAGTGCCTGGCGGGAATAATTCTATTCTACAACCGCCGTGCATCATGAAGGATACTACTTACAGCCAGGTCCAAAAAGATTTCCTTTCATATTCATTCGAGATCTGCCCTCAGTGTTGACTCGTTGGGAAACGATAGATCATAAATATTAATACTACAAACTTCCAACTTGTATCGGTATATTCGACCAGTTCCTGCCCAGCGCTCAGCAGCCGATCGTGACACCGTCAAAAGGACCTGTAGATCAAAAACATCAATGACACTAGTACCAAGAGACGCAAACAGTTAAAATATCACCGCACCGCTATGGTCTCCGGTGTCGCCAGAGGCAATGTTGGGCACATACCCGATCGTGCATTGAGAATCGGTGTTGTCTTGTCCTTATTCTTCTGATCAGTGTTGAACAATGGCCATTCAGGAAGAGAGTACGAACCTGGGCAAGATATCCAAGCATTGCTATCTACTATGTGAATCTCTCCTTCGGTATGCGCAAATCCAAGGAAACGACCGGGTACGATGGGAACGATATCGTCCCTACGAACACCTAAGCTGGCCATCGCAAACAGACATTTTGATTTGTGAAACGTACTGGTTATTGATGCGAACCATGTTGGCTCTGGCATTGACCCAGTTCGCAAATTCAACGTTGCCAACCTAGGGATGTCTGAGCAATTCACGATCGTAGAAGATGATATCCAATCTTACCCGTGGCGATGCATAGCTAATGGTCCTAATCGTGGTTCCAGCTGGAAGGTGCAAAGATAAATGACCAGTGCTAATGATAGAAATAGCTGCGCCTGAGTGTGAAATACCAAGACTTAAGTGATCTTCCATGAACGACGGCCATCGAATGCACAAACCGAGGGAATGACCGACGACTGTGACCTTTGTCGTGCCATAAGTCGAGAAACCCTTCTTTACTGCGGCCAGGACGGCGTTTGCGGACCTGACGATTGGTTTAATGTTACAACAATGTTTGAATTATGAGTGGAGCTCACTTTGCATGCGCATTACCGAATCCGTTATGGGTCTTGATGGTGCTGGAGACACCAGGGAAGAGTGTGGTATCTAGCTCGTCAAGGAAGAAGTCGAGGTCGGTAATTACTGGTAGGCTGGAATGTTCTTTAGCATCGCAGGAAGCGAAAGAATAGTGTTTGTGACAAACATTTTGGATGCATCTGTTCCTTGGTATCCAACGATAACATTCTGAAATAAATAGCAGTGCATTGAGTATCAACGGGATGAAGAGTACAGGATTTATCTTACCGCCGAGGTAGGGTCGTATCCCACATACCAGTACTGTACACTGCTTCCATCTCCACCAGAGGCAATAGGCTTGAATCCAGAATTGAAATTGCAATTCGCTAAGCACCATTCATGTCAGAATTTCCTGACAAGTAGAACACATCGAAGGGATGCTCACTGCCGCAGTTCCACGCCAACGTATTCGCAGGCTTGCAAGCAGCTGCACCAGCAAAATACGTGTACCGCTTATAGCTGGCGACCGTGGCAGCCGACAGCGTCGAGATGGCCCGGCTTTCCAAGATGGGGCCAGCGTTGATTTGCGCAACGCTGGCAAGGAGGGCCAATGCGATTCCAAAAGTGGCGACCATGACAGAGGACCAGAGGAAGGCTAGGACTCGGAAGAAGGGGAAGGCGGGATCCCTAGAGAAATAATCCTCTGATTATGCGCTCCTTTAAGGCATAACGAACAACCATCCCATGGTGTCAATGCTCATCACTTAATCAAGAGATCTGCAGGGGAAACGGGGGGAAACGTGCTCATCAAGGGCATTCCGTGATGGTGAATTGTTGGTGAATTGGCCGAATATTGGTTAGGTCTGTCAAGAGATACGAACAAACCATATGAAACATCCCCAAAACTTCTATAAGCGAAGATTATCAGCCTAAGTGTCGGATGATGAGCCTGACGCACCTGCGTGGAAATCCTATATACCAAGAGATCTTATACGGATTGTATTAAGATTTCATGAGGTCGATAACTTCTCGGACAATAAGCCATGTGCGCGTTATTCATGCTCCTTAAAAAAAGTCAGAAAATAGTTGAACTTTTGGCTGGCAATTGAAGAGGAAAGCATGGAGTCTTGCGACAGGTTCGAATGGTGGATGATGGATGAAGAACTATGAAGACACGTGGATATCATCTTGGCTGCATCTGCTCGTGCCGAATGATGAATCCACCTCTAAAACTACCTATCGCAGATTCTGCACAGAAAATGTTAATCAAAGTGAAATACATACTGGAAGCCCGTTAATCATCCCTCACCGGTACCTGTTATCGGCAATAATCTTAGGCACGCACTGATTTCCTTCAAACGCCGGGAGGTTTGCATATAGTTTTTGCTCTCCCAAATTCCAAGATCTGCGAAGAATTGTTCTATTTCGAGCGCACGTTCAAAGTGCCGGGTCGAGGTAACTATTGCCACATGGTTGATAGGACACCAATATCGTATGGCGGAAACGTTGGACTTGCGTCCTGCATTGGAGAACAAGTTCTTCGTCTTGGCCTCTGGTCATGCGTGGCGGGTTAGTTGGTAATGTGAAGCTGAACTTCTGAACACATACCAAGACACTTGACAAGAGTAGGATGTGACACCTTGAAAGATCAACAACACTTCAGAAGAAACCGTCATTATTCATATGTAGAGTCGCAACAAACACTCGTAGTCAAGCCAAGACAATTAGGGTTGATTCCTTCACCTAGATATACAGATAGGGTATCAAGAGCTGATGTACGGATCGCAAATGTTAGGATCATTGAGCTCCGAGGGATCCTGAGTGAAGAACCCGAGACGAAGTCCTTCCAAGTACGACCTTATTCGCGGTATCAGCAAAAGACCACGGAGACTGGGAATGTCAAACAAAACGCACCACTGCCTTGCAAGGCCGCCCGCCAGAGAAGACTTCTCAACTTTAAAATTCCAAAATATCCATCCCGCACCCTTACTGTAGGAGAATTTCTGTGCGTCAGCCCACTTGAACAAAAACTCATCTGAAGCGGTGAACTGAGTTGGAAGACCCCATTCTATGAAAAAAAGTTAGATTGTGGATTTAACGTCGGAAGGAAGTGAGCGAGATGCGCTTACCACCGAACCATAGAGGAGTGTTTCCGAGAGCGGCGTCGTTCTCAATACGGTTTAGATCTAGCGATGAATCAATTCAAGCCGGAACCCACAACACAACAGGAAGGCAACATACTGCAGACTGAAGTTAAGTAAGCTTCTTCATTCGCATCTGCAACGCCCTACGAAAGAAATGAGGTAAATATTTTTTGCTGTTCGTTCGACTCCGGATGATATGACATGATCTTACTCCAAACCTATAATCATGCGACAGGTTAGGATACACAAATAAACCTTTGGACGGAAACTTACGAATAATACAAGTGGTTATCATAACCTTGTGATCCAATAGCAGCGTCAGCAGGATTTGCGGGGTTGTTAAACTGCCAATTGACATCCATGAAACTAATAAAATCAAGTCAGTAATAATTATACCCATATCTTTTGTTTCGAAAGACATACGTCGTGACCAACGGCCTTCTTGCAGACCTTTGCCTTCTTGAACCAAAATAAGACTCTGATAAGTCCAAGTCCAATTGGCTCGCAGCGAAGACAATCATCGGTACAGCGTCAATAAGAGCTTGCCGGACTTCAGAATTGAACTTCGACGAAGACTGAGCAGCAGCAGCCTGAGAGATAGCGTCCGTGACATTATTGGCAGAGTGACGAGACACCGACGAGCCAACCCCAAGCGCGGACTCTACAGCACGGACGGTTTGGACGAAGTTGACCTGAACTACGAAGATAGGTTGATCGTCATTTTTTTTGGTACTCGAAAAAGAGAAGGAATGAAGGACTTACAACCGCCCAAGCCAGGGGTCTGATTTGCATCCATGATTGGCTCATTCATAGCCTCAATGGCCGCGACGCACCCAAAATCCGGATCCATATGCGAAAGAGTGGTCATCACAGCCGTCCATATGAGGGCGCGTTGATAATTATAAGGGGTCTATAGAAATTAAAATTCAGAGAAAAAATGGTGGACTGGGCTGGGACAAAGCCCGCACATAAAATTCGACGTCATTCGTACACCTGAAAAGAGAATTTCAGGATATGGAATATTGGATGAAAAGAGCAAGTAGATGATTGATTACCTTCCAGCGAACATTTGTCCGGGAGATGCAACCCCTGGTAAGGCATGGTGGTCGAGGATGGCGGTTATCCCTGCTGTTTTGAGTTGTTTCAAGCCTCTTTGCTAGCGAACATGGACAATGAACATGAAGGTTCCAACGAAGAGCTGCAGGATTTTCTTACAAGTTAGAGAAGCCCGCCTCGTGGGTAAAATTCGGAAGCTCTGTTCACCAGGGGTTCGACGATCCAATATCCTAACTGTGATCTGTCAAAAAAAATCGCCATTATAGAAACCGCAGAGAACACCATACCGGAATACGGACTGTGTTAATTCCCGCTTGCGCAAGATTATCCACATCAGTCTGAGTAAACCAGGTCTCCCTAAGTCATCGATGATGTGAGCGAAAGGCATCACGGCGACATCGAATGCAAAACTCGCCAATGCGTTTGGAACTTGTCGTCGACGGTATCAGGGTATGCTTGAGCAAAGGCACTGGCCAACCGTTAGCCAAATCATCCTTCATCACAGTGGAAATAATTAACAATTCAGATGCGATACATTTAGAACAGTCGTTGCACTGTTGCCCGCCCATTGCGATCCATTCTAAGATTAAGTCTAAGCAGCGCGCATAAGCTAAAAACTGCATCGACATACCGGCGGGAAGCATCCAAGATTCAAGCACGAGCCTTCATAACAGCTTAAGTCAACCGCTCATTAGCGAGGAGATATGGACTCACCAAGAACCAAGGTTGACTCCATAGATTTTATCAGGTAATCCCGGTAATGCTCTTGATGAGGCGACGACAAAGGCGAGAAAAGAGAAATAGGACAAGAATACCAGATTCATGTTCCTGGTTAAAGGGTTCGCGCGCGATCGGTGGCGTTCAACCTCTGGGCGGGGTATTTAAAGAGAAAGGCATGCACTTTTCACGGTGATAAATGGCGTGCAGAGGAGGTCAAGCTGGCAAATGGTGCGTAACCGCAGCTTCTCTCGGTCCTAAAAGTCCGGCAGGAAGGTTTTTTGATACCACTCTTGGTTCATCGAAGTTCCGAGAGTTGAAAAGGAGCCTTCTTTCGTTTCTTATCCAAATGGACCATGCTGAAAGGCGTGTGCATGTCGTATGACTAGTTTGAGGAGTTCCGCTGTTCGCAAGGGTCTCCAAAGAAGTTATGTCTTCGTTGAATGAGATGTTCTCCCGGGGGGCGTTGTATCACGAGGCATTACGGTGGTATTTCAAGTTCGAGCAAGGATGATGATAAATTATAAGATTGACACTACTTAAAAGTCAATGGTAAGGTATACAGATTGCATGAGGAAAAAACGATCTCACCTTGCAAACATTTCCAACGAGAAAGATGAACAAGAGAAGGTCGAGAGAAAGTCGTCGACGCGACACCGGCTGGCTTTGCCGGAGCGGACTTCGAATTTGCGCCGGAAGTATCCGCGAAGCTGCGGCCAATTTTCGACCCCGCACGATTCTTCAGCGTGTCTTTCTTCCTGCTATTTCCTTCTCATTTTACCTATTCAAATATTCAACGCCCACATGGCTGCACTATTACGCAGAGTCGAAGTCAATGCCATGAGTTTCTCGCATGGCATGCTATATAATAATCTATTCAGCTGTCGTTCTATCAGTCTAGCTCGATCACCGCAGACCTTTCAAAAACTCAACGGTCCATGCAATGTTCATGCCTACTACCATCTTAAACTTGGCGCCAACGAAGACACTGTAACCAACTGTTTTTTCTCTTCGTTTATCGGAAACTTTATTGGTCATTTGGCTGACTTGTCATTGACGAGCTCTGTCTTCGGATACGCTCAATTTGTGCTACTCGGACTTCATGCTATATAGTAGCGTTTGAGAGGCGCTATGTGACGTTTTCGTGTCGTGTGAGATGTGTCGATTAATCTCGCCAAGTCTATTCGCCGTTGTTTGTAGCACACATCTCGGCCTCTTAAAAGCGAAGTGCGCTGCTGGCTATGTCTGTCTACCCGAATTCGTCCTCTCTGACCTCTAGTTTTCTTCGCGAGCTAATTTTCTCTGGCCTTAATTTCCCTTCATACCTGTCCAGGCGACTTCCCCTCTTTTTGGTAAATTTCGAAAGTAGAGCTCGTGGTGATGGCCTCCCGTTCGTTGTTCTTCTCCGTTAGTTTGCTCTTTCTTGAGATCGTCTCGCTCTCTGTTCCTGCAATCGCCACGCCAATTAGTCGCCAAACAGCGTTTTCCACGCTCTCGCCTCACAAATCGCTGCCTTCAAACCGTTGACTTTGTACGCTAGTACTGCATACTGCAAGCCGTCAAAGATTCTGAGCTGGACTTGTGGAGGTGCGTCAATATCGAACGCGATGACGATTTGTCGATGAATGGTGATTTACTGTCACTGTTTCAAAGCAAATTGCGACGCAAATCCTACGTTTAAACCTATAGCTGCTGGAGGCGATGGAATTGATGTCCAATTCTGGTACGTGGGATACGATCCTACTCTCGAGGTAAGTAACTCCTGTGTTCTGATTTTCGGATCGATACTAAATACTGAATACCTTTAGAGTGTTGTCGTCGGTCATCAAGGAACCGACCCATCTAAAGTGTATGTATGCTCCATTTTGCCCCTCACGTTCCCTCCTCAGATTGAATATTCATAAAATCAAGAGTACCGCTTCTCACAGATGCAAAAGTTGCGCTCCGCCCTTTAAATCAGGATCTATTCCCTGGAATACCTTCGTCGATTGAAGTTCACAAAGGATTTGCCAAAGAACACGCCAAGTGAGTGCGAGTGTGTCTCTGCCCTGGCGAATTACTTTACCAAGTTCTTTCCTAGGACTGCGACCAAGGTTCTCGCTGCCGTCAAGCAAGCCTTGCAAGAAAGTGGATTTAACAACGTCACACTCATTGGGCACTCCTTAGGTACGTACGTTCTATTGTCTGTGTATAGCAGACTGCGTCAGCTCACACATTCCTTGAATCATAAAAGGCGCCGCACTTTCTCTCTTGGAAAGTGTTTACCTACCGTTATTCTTGCCTACTGTAACTTTCAGGATGATCGGGTATGGAACACCTCGGGTATGTCAATGGGTGTTCAAAGAGTCAAAGCCTAAACTCCACTTCTTCTCATCTTCTTCCCGTTCCTAATATTTCTCTTTCTTGTTTGTCAGGTAGGCAATCAAGATTTTGCAACTTATATCGACCAACATGTGAACCTCGACCGGGTGAATAATATGTACGGCACTGTTTCTTTAAATTCGCTTATTTCCGCATCTGAACAAGTTGAATGCCCATAGCGATGATCTAGTTCCCATTCTTCCTGGTCGATTCCTTGGATTTCATCATCCTCGAGGCGAAAAGCATATCCAACCCGACAAATCTTGGGTGGTTTGCTTGGGCGATGATAACACCGATGAGCGATGCTCGACTGGAGACGTCGGGAATATATTTCAAGGTCGTATTTCTGACCACGATGGTATGTATTCTGAGTTTTTGAGGATAGAAAATGGAAATAGATTATTTCAGGGCCATACGATGGTGTTACGATGGGGTGTTAATGTTTGGGTCTCTTCCGGGCTCAGTGTATAGACAAGTTAAAAATGATATTCTGCTCATCAGCCATGTCGATTTATCTGCACCTCATTTTACAGTAGACAATACTGACTAAGTTTATAAGTACCGACCTTTTTATCAAGAACAAGATAAGTTCAGTCAGCTTTTACATACGTCATGCTAGTTCGGCGTTCACGCCACGGACCGTGACCGCAGCCGCCCAAAAGGCACACGGGCATCTTGCTCTGTACCACCACAATGTCACCTATCGACTCAAGGCGCGTATGCATCGCGGCCGTAGAAGACGCTAATCGAGTTTGCTTCACCGTCCCAACGATGGAGGGTGTGAAGCACGCGCTGATCACCTTCCGCCGTGAAGTCCGTGAGTCCTTAAGTGCTTTGTGCTGCGACCAGTGAACGTGGACGTTGAACGTTTACTTGAAAGTCATGAAATACCCGTATATCTCCGCAGCAGTTCTCCTGCTATGGTCGTTTTGCCCTCAATTCCCTTTCCATGTGCTGTACTTCGTGCTGTACGTCGTGCCACGTAGTATCATTCTTGGGATTTCGACATGCTTGGGATTCGAGCGTGGAGGTGTGAGAGGAGGTGAATATCGGTTTATGCCTTACTTGCGACGCTTTGTTGACTCGCTGGATGGTTGATTTCTCTAGATTCCATTGCTTCGAGGTACCAGTCACGGTATTATGCTGGATACACGCCGGGCAATGGGCTGTTCTCAAGATCGCAGTCGTACGGGGCAATCAACCAGGATGGCTCCAATGGGCCGACAATGGCAGAGCAGCCGCATCCTATTAGGTCTATTTTCTGGCGTTTCATAGGGTGGATGCTCCTGTATGGATCTTTGGTTGTTCTATTGAAGTATGGTGGTCAGTAGACTGCTGTATCGTCACTACGAATTGGTTGTATTTCCTTGCACATCACTTTTACCCCGGAGCTTCGACTTGTATTTCTAATGCTGTACGTACTTAGACCGAAATACTATGCAGTGCGTTCTCAATGCTTCATTTGGCAAGTAGATTGACTGAAAAGGAAAACTAAAAGTGGCACATATTACTCGCCGACATGCTTCAAGGACGTACAAATTCAACACGCGAGACGTCCGAAGCCAAGTTAAATTGAGTTGTCTTCATACACGCTATTTACTGTTAGCTTGCAGTGGCCAGGCACTTGGCGCAAGCATTGGAAACTACGCAATGAGGCACTGGGAAGCATGTACGTAGGCACGAAACAAGCTGGCAGATTATACACTTACCTCTGCTGTTTCCTGGATAAATAGATACCGAAGGCATCCATATACAATGGATGAAGAAATTGCCCAGGTAATCGCAAAGAGCAACTTACATACGCGATATGGTACAGGACGAGGCAGCCTTTAGAATCCTAAGAGAAATTTTACAAAGGTAAAGAATTGTAGAGTGCAGGGGTGCACGCACACACTGAACATAGGAAATTGTAGCTTGCATGGAAACAGTCCTAAAACCCAACAGAGAGAAGAATATATCGATCGATGCCCCAAAGGATTTAGGCCTTATTTCTCAACGTCAACAACGACATTAATGATGATACTGACTCCCCTCCGCGGATAATTGAACGCAAGACCGCAAGGACCAGGTGTGCCCAGAGCTGAGTTATTTCATCTCCGAGCAGGATAAGCAAGTGCACATGAGGGAGTACATCGCAGGTTAGCTTTGAGAGCGTCGCTACGCGTATACGTTGTCAATGTCAGTTTGCAGAGCTTCATCATGAGAAATTAGCGCATAGCCTTTAATTTCGTCAAGGAAGGGAAGGCCCACCGACGAGGGTAGTCGATAAGTTGCTGAGGATATCAAGCCATAAAACAGAGCATCTACTGCGATCCAAAGTATAGCGAGAGAGCTGTGCTTCTCTTGTAGCCAGACGGACTTCGGCCGTATCGTGCCAGGTATACATGCATATAAATCCACTCCGACTTGACAGATGCAAGAGTCATGAAGGCATGAAATCCGCATTGCTTGCCGTTCAAAGCCCTGAACAGCAGTAAGCACTGCAAGTGGCGAGTCGATGTCTCTGTCGGTGTACCCGAATTAAGAAGGTCCCAAAAAAACTGAGTCTAGCTTTGGATAAGCGTCCGGCAAGAGAACCGAGGATGAAGACAGGTAGCGCATGCACCACGGTACGAAGTAAGGCTGAGGAGTCCAGACTCGGGAACGTAGCGGCTTAGGCTAGAAATAGCGATCCATTACCCATTTGCGAGCCATCCTGCGTGCAAAAGTCGGGGAACAGCAAAAATGAGCCGACATCGACATTCGTAACATCCTCGGTATCCTTGCAACGGGTGGACAGACATTGATTAGACATCGACGACCCGTAGAAAAGGCATATTCCGGACGGCGATGAACAGGTGCGGAGAGTAAGCTCTCTGCCAGCGAAGTTTTGCTGCTAGCGCCGTTACATACATACTAATGGGGGCCGCCTTCGAGCCGTAAACGCCTCGGGGGGAGCACGGCATCGAAAATTTGAAGGATTTGAGCCGGGACAGCCTGAGTGCCACAATATCGAGGGATCAGGAAACACTGTGACAAGAGCGAACAAGTGAAGACAACATACTCTTCATTTTGGCATGGCTCAGGACTTTAACCCGATTCGACAAAGACAGAAAAGACAGCCGACGAGACGGGTGCCTCGAGGCTGGGAAGAAGACGCTGAGGTAAGCTCATTAAAGTCGAAATGGGAACAAGGCCCACTCTCCCTGTCCAACAATCACGGCAAGTGACAGGTTTTTCAACGTCGATTCTCTCGCGAAAAGGATCCCAGATGGCAACCTTGACGTACCACTGCCTTGTCCATATCCGCCATCCTCCCCTCCTCCTCCCCCCGAATGTCCACCATCCCGCATGAAATATGGCTTCACATCGCCCAGTTCATTCCCGTCCGCGTCTTGCTCAGCCTTATCAGCGTCAACAGCACTTTCTTCGAGCTCGCGATGGACTACCGCTATCGCCAGATGAGCTTCGCGTATCTGGACAACAGGATGATCAGGAGTTTAGTGCGGCTGAGGTGCGTTACCACATACCGCGTCATTCTTTATCGCTCATTGCGCGCTGCAGGGATCCAGCAGTAGCTAAACGCGTCCGCATTCTACACATCTATCCAGGCTTCATAAAAGAGGTCGTCGACATGGAGAAAATTGAACCAGAACCGATTATTCGACGTACCCTTCGTGATAAAGTTTCTGACCTCGCGAACCTTTTGCTGGACCAGAAGCTCTTCGTGAAACATCCTCGAATACGCCTCGTACGGTCTCTCAAACGCGCTGAGGATGTCGTGCAGGTCATGCTGGAGGTCCTGCGCGGGTTACCCAATGTAACCGACTATTACGTGACCTGGTATAGGTTGCCTTCGATTAGCGCAACCGCCGTTCCTTTCCTGTCGACCGTGTTCCACCATGCGAACCTCCAGAAGCTCTCCTTAGAAATCGCGGTGGAGAATGTGAAGGATCTCCTGACGCCAGCATTCCAGGTTCCGAATCTAAAGGAGCTGCAGCTGTGCATCCATACCGAGAACGCCTGCTCGGCAGCGGAATGCGATGCTGTCTTGGGCCAGCACCTAGCACCTGCAATCAGCGGCCTTCGGTCAACACTGGAGATCCTCAGCATCCAGTCATGGGAGCCTTCAAATTTATCCCCACTATTCCTTGCAATGGAGTCTCTCCCGGTCTTGGACCAGCTCATTATTGCCATTCCTGTCGAATCGAAGCACCTGGGATACCCTCGAGGCCTCGCTGAATTCCTATCTGCCAATCAGTCCAGCCTCCGCGTGCTGCGGCTGCGCGCGACTCAATATGGAGGCCAAGGAATGACTCCCGACCCAGTGTCATTTGATTCCTGGATTAAGACAGCAATCCGAGGCGTTGAATTGCCGAAACTCCGAATTCTGGACATTAGCTCCAATCTATTCCCTGTCGAAACATCTGCCCTTTGCTTGCATCAGTTCTCTTCCACCATTACTTCATTATCACTCACCGGCTCTTATCGTTCCTATGACGAAATCGAAGAAATTATTGATTTAATGGCCCACGAAACGCGAGAGGAAGCCCTCAGCACCCTTCGCATTGGTCTAATTTCGCTTTCTCCGCAACTCGTGCACTTGCTATCCTCAAGACTTCCTCGGCTGTATAGGCTCGATCTCACCGTGAAATATATCCTTCCGTACGTATACAGCACCCCGGAGCTGCGACATCCCGGGGACATCCAGCGGAGTTTCCAGATTGTGAGCGCGTCGTATCTTCCCTTTCCTTCGACTACTTTCTAAGCTTTTAATTAGGAGGAATTTCTATCAAAAATGGAGTCACTGCCGCCTTACTCACAGTGGCGATTGCGACACATGTCCGTGCTGGCAGAGTATTTGCCGCATCGACCCCACTTTGAAGGGCTCCTTGAGCAAACCTTCTTGAACTTGGTACCCTCGCTCACGACGTTCACATGATTGAATGTTGAAGATGTTGATACACTACAGCCTTTAAAATCATCATTGTCTGTTCTTGATTAACGGCTCTCCAAATTGACAAATCTTCGCCCGAGATAGGTCTCATTAACATCGAATATGGCTGCTTTGGTTTCCGGGGTTTGCGAAAGGTCATCAATAGACAAATGCAGCGTCTTTAGACCGTCCATGGGGCATTTAGCCAGCAAACCGTTCCAGAACATGGTATGTGGTGCTAACGTCCTATACAGAAATGGTCAAATTACGACGATCGAACGGAAAACGAGGTTTCTCATGGCCTTACTCGGAATGAATATTTTTGCTCGTTCTAGGCCGGGGCTGAACATTGCGCTGAGCCACATGCTTTTGAAGAGCATTAGCGGCCTTTGGCACCTTCCATTTTTCGCCGATTTGCTTCAGGATCAACGGCAAGGAAACACGATGCGAGGTCGAGCTACTAGGCTTTCGAACTTCCATGCTAGAAATATTTTCGTCGTCGTTCGGATGTTGTGATTCCTTTACCTTTCTCTTTATGACTTCGACTCGAGCTTTTTTCTTTGGTCGTCGGACGGATAGGATCTCGGAGTCGCCTTCAGTCTCAAGAGGTCTTTTTCTCTTGGATGTTTTCACCGGAGAATCAGGAGGGTTTGGTCTGTCGGCCGATCGCGAAAGGGACCCTGCAGTGTTCTCATATGTGCTATTCTTCCTTGACTTCAATAAACCCACATTGGGTAGTTGCGATTCGTCAAAGGTGTCTGAAATAGATAACCGAACTGAATATATGCGCCATAAATTGATGTCCTTCTCACCGTCGAGGGTGTACGGTGCGACCGGCATACGAAAGCCTTCAGCCACGCATACGGCCACCCATGATGCATGTCGGACCTGTCAGTCATGCTCGTATCAGTCAATCATCTAGCATATACCTAGCCTTTGGTGAAGACGACGAACAATCAAAGAACGGGACAGAAGTCTGGAAAGTCGTCAAGCAGACTTCAGTAAAGACAGAGGTGACATCTCACTCGTTAAGCCAAGAGTCTTTGACGTCGTTGCAGAAAAAGAAACCGGTCTTCTGGAATTCAGCAGGTGTACGCGTCACCGCACCGCCGTTGGCAACTAGACAAATAGCTGGGCTTCAAAGAAGTATCTTTTTCTATAACAAGAACTTTGTCTACCCCAGAGTTTTTTGATAACATCTGGTACATCTGGACTGAAGCACGCTGCGAAAACTCAGATCGTTGTGTAAGGCAAAAGATGTGTTCGAATCGAACGTACCTAAACACTCTGAGAACAACATGCTCGTTCAATATATTAGGATTGTTATTGACGAGACCCGAGTTGGTTTTGCCGTAGTGATCTTAGAAAGAGTTAACGATTCGCAGTGTAGAGGTGAAAGAGGCAAAGATGGACTCCGACTTGATGAATATGTGTTTGGCAAATAAACAAAAGAGTGTGGCGCATCATAATCGATAATCGAAGTCTCTTACCAATCCTGAGGCCTGATTCTTGACCGTCCTCATCCTAAGTACGAGTCCGCCTGGTGCTGCATTCAAACAAGACTTATACTAGCCATATCAAAACATATTATTCGGTATCTTGTAATCTAGTTCCACCGAGCATATCACAGCTGTCTAGGATCCAGGCATACGTATATTCGACTCGCATTCGGGAAACCAAGTGTCCAGGTATGTTTATTGAAATTATTCTTGCACTTCCACATAGTTGGCTAGAGAGGAAGTCAGAAACAGTTTGATAACTAAACATCAATACGACTTACCAGGGAATAAACCGACTTCGCCGACAGGATTTTTACCTTGCCACCAATCCTCCGAAGCGGGCTCAATCTCTGTAATGATGTCTCCTTCACGGAACGTGATTTCATTGTCCTCTGCTGCATCGTAGCTAAATTGGAAATGAATATAGAGAAATCTTGAGATATAATGGGAAAACTTTACTCGTATAACGCGACAGCCGTAATTCCGACATCAGGCGCAGGTGGTGGAGTAGGCGCGCGAGGAGGCGCAGGAGGAGGCGCGGGGCCAGCTGGAGCAGGCTAAGGAGTGAAGGTTAGAGCCTTCTTTTAAGTCAAAGTAAGAGCAATCTCACAGGCGGTGGAGGCGGTGGTGGTGGCGGCGGTGGCGGTGGCGGAGGCGGAGGCGGAGGAGGCGGGGCGGCCGCTGCTTCTTCTACCTGAGCAGGAACTTCGGCCTGTTCGACGATTTCTACGTAATTCGCTTTGAAGAGATGAAGGTTAGCTGCCATGACATACATAATTTAATAACACATACATGGGAAAAGACCAGTCTTGCCGCCTTGGCCGACGCCGGACCACCAACCTTCATCAATTTCCTCTATCTGTTCTATGTACTCCCCTTCGACAAGATTCATTTCGTTATCTTCCGTGGCCTGGTAGAGGGATTAGAAAATCCGAATTTCCTAGATAAATAGGACTTACGTCATATTCGTAAAGAACAACCGCAACTATGCCTTGCCCAGCATGGGGTACATATGTTTGCGCGGGCGCAGGTTCAGGTTCAGGTTCAGGTTCAGGTTCAGGCTCTGGCTCAGGGACAACTGACAAGGCGGCCATCTACAATAATTTGATAAGCGCCAGCAGATGTAATTAAGAAACTCGATATAATTTACCTGCGCAACCGGAGGTGGCGGCGGTGGTGGCGGTGGTGGTGGTGGCGGCGGTGGTGGAGGAGGAGGAGCCGCAGCGGTAACTGGCTCTGGAACGGCAACCGGGGGAGGCGGAGGTGGTGGAGGTGGAGGGGGCGGGGGCGGGGGAGGAGGCTGAAAAAATAAAGGCTTCAGAATATGGTATTGGGCAGAACAATGGAGCACTCACCGCCTCATACTGAGGTTCAGGTTCAGGTTCACGCTCAGGCTCAGGCTCCACTTGTGCGGCCTCTTCGGTTCCCCAAGCAGCCTCCTGAACAGCCGCCCTTGCAGCGCTGTAGGAAGCAGGAGGAGCAGGAGGGGGAGGGGGAGCGGCAGGTGTCGATGATGCAGAAAAGGCAGTGGCAGCGGCTCCAACCGCGACTCCTGCACCTGCAGCTGTTCCGATGCCTCCAAAGTTCCTGGGAGCGTTGTGCGAAACGGCAGCATGTCCAAATGCAGGAGCGCTAGATTTGAATACGGGTTTCGCAGCAGCGGCCGGGGGAGGGACAAAGGACGCGCTTCGGCTTTTAGCTTCCTCTTCTTCCGCTTGCTTTTTGGCCAGAGCCTGCCGTTCGGACCAAGTGAGCTTTTTACCACTGCTTGGTGTCGAAACAGTTGAGGTAGTCTGCTGCTGTTCCATTGCCGCAAATGGGTTTCTGAGCTTCTTGGGAGCTGGTAGGCTGACAGGGGTATATGCACTCTTAATCGGTTCGATTCGGTCATCTTCAACGGGCTTCGTTGGGGTATTGGAACTCGAAACTGGGACTGGAGCTGCAACAACAGGGGCGTAGCTTGGCGTGACTGACGCCGCCGCTGGCTTGGGAGTCATCGAGCTGAAAGCTGGCCTGCTTGCCGTAGGGAGAGTAGGGGGCCTGGATGCCGCTGGAGGAGGCGGGGGCGGCGCCGCGACTGGTGTTGGCTTGTCTTCAGGCCAGGCATCTGCTGGAGCAGAGCCACCTTGCACGACTCTTCCATAGAGCGATCCTGCAGAAGCCGCAGGCTTAGCTGCGGAGAATGCAGGGCGAGAAGAGGAAGGCAGTGTCGGCTTCGCAGCTGGGGGAGGGGCTTTCTTCAAGGCGGCGATATCGGGCCTTCCGATAGGCGTATAACTTGAGCCCACGGGAGCAATTGGTTCGAATTTTCGAGCTTGCTCCTTGTGACTGGAATACTTCGCTCCGGATGCTGCTTCGACCCGCGACATGACCAGTGCAGGGGTCACATCGGCCTGATCACAAGATTATAGAATAATTGTGAAGCGTTATAGGCATCGCACGTACCTCATTACGCGCATCTATAACAACATGTGTGCCTCGCAGAAAGCGAGCCACTGCGTTTGAATGTGTATAGAACAGGCCTTTCTTCGTCTCGGGTACGCCATCTCCACACCAATTGATTTGGACAAATTTCGAAAGTTGACTCTAGGAAAACAAGAGTCGTGAGCTTGATACACCGATCATACCATTATTATGCCATACATTGGGATCCACAACCTTTACAAAGGCATACTGAATCCTACGTGTGTGACCGGAACGATGAGCTGACGATCATATCAGATCGCCCTTGGAACATACCTTCCATCGGAGAATTCCTCTTCTAACTCTTCCAAGCCACCATTTCCCGTCCCTTGGACCTTGAGATCATTGGTACCACCTTCATATGTGAAGATTGCCCAGTCAATCCCGTTCCCGTTGATTACATCTTGATATGCATTAGCAATGTCTCTACTAGAGAGATTGATTTGCAGAGACATAGTCCCCTTCGAGCGTACTAGTTAGTATATGAGGATATTCGATATTTAGGAGAAACAACAAACCTTGGATTCAGGTTTCTATGCTGCGACAGATGTTGAGTTCGTGTCCAAGAGTGACGAGCGCAGTTCTGAAACTGGAGCGTTATCGAATCACGTGCTCGTTTCAAGCGAAGATCGGCCATCTTCGGACCGGCCTACACCAGCTTTTCGCAAGCTTTTCGCCAGGACCCGAAGATATTCAATTATAATTTGAAGCCGTACTAAGCACTCCAGAAGCACTCTCATAATAACTAACAGATCATACGAATTATAATTTGGGTCAGAGGTTAGAACGAGGAACACCTTCTTCGTTCCGCAATAAAACCTCGTATATCTTCATGAAATGATCCCACCTATCATCCGACCGCCATATAATGCTCTTGTCGTCGTTCAGAGTCAAAATATTTTCCCTGTTGTAGGTCGGCGCTTTACCAGAATCATTCATTGCTTTGACTTGTTCGGATACTTTATCAAGCCATGCTTCGGCAACCCTGAGCTGCTGAGTGTCCAAGTTTGGTACTCGTAATGCCCATAACAGACGGTCGCACCCATGGGTAACATATCCTAGTAAAAACTATCAGAACACTTCGAAATGAGGAGTGAAACATGAAATTACCGAAAGGCCGATGTTGCTCCGGGGACCAACGAATTTCGTATCTCACTACCGGGAAGCCATTGGAAGCCATATCTCTTGCAAATAGTCGCACCGGGAGATGTACTTGACCGAAGCTCATAATATCACCATATAGCCTTGTCGCCTCCTTGCTCCCGGCGTTGTCAGGAAGTTGAGGGAAGGCGTTAATCATACGTTCTGCAACCGTTTTAGGGAAATATCTCTCCAAATTGGGAAGGAGGTCTTGGGTGCCATTGATGGGATGCGCAATTGAGTAGAGATACCACTCATCAATGAGATCCCCAACGAGAACACTTTTGACCCCATGCTCTTTGAGTCCACGAGCTAACCCGCCAGTTCGCTGCCACTCCATGAGACCTGGATCGACGGTGACCCAATCATTCGCCGAACACCCTCTGAAGGTGCCAAATAGACCAAGGACGTTTGTCTCTATGAGCTGGGTAATCGTTGACCATGGGGTGCGAGCAGGATCCCTGAGTATTGAAAGAGTATCGGGGGCTTCTGGATCGAGGTGCAAGGCACGGCACAATGCATCGTACTGTGGTTGCAGCTCCGAAGGCAATTTGGGATTGATTCTATGAGTTGATGGGTTTTACGCTAAGTAATGGTCAAAAGCTAAATCGAGCACGTACAGGATCGCATTTGACTGCATGGCGGCTGATTGGAATGGGGCCACTTTTCCAGCAGGAAGGATAGATGCATGATGGAGGAGTTGGTGTACCGAATGTGCACCTTTGAACTTATCATTGAAAGTCTGAGTAATCAACTCGCCACAGACTGACCTGCTGACAGCCCTGTTAATTCAATATCTTGAGGGTTGCCTATGATTTGGGAATTGAGAAGATGTACGTCATTGTCTGGTGACTCGATGGAGGATATTCAAATACCTCCGAACACCTCGATGTTAGCCTCAATCCATTCTAAAGCCAGCCACTGATCCTTGAAGCCGTAGTTCCCTGACAGCGCAGGCTTTTCACTTGCGAGAAACCCAAATGCTGATAAGCGGTATCCGATATTGACCCAAATTTCGGAGCGAGTAGCAGCGATGTATTGGCCTTGAGACGAAAGCGAATGGGGAGACCCGAATTGGAGAAATCTTGAACGAGAACAGGGCATTTTGATAAGAACGGGGCATCCGCCGGTAAAATGCGCTTAGCAGAGCTTACCCTCCGTGTATATATACCTTCACAGGGAAACCTTTCTTCGCTGGAAATGTAGGGGGTATTGCAATATTCAAAAAGAGCCTGGAAGTAATCATCAATGAACGCAATTCATGTGGTCAATAAAATGGCATACGGGTTTTCGGTGGGCTTTCCGTATCCAACTTTGTCCTCGAACGGGGTGCCTACAGAAGTACACGATGAGCTATCTCAGCCTATCTGACTCTAGAATATCCGGAGTAAGCAATTATTACCTGCCGCTTGACCATCATTCAAGGGTTGAACAGCATCTGAAGTACTTTTCGTTCAGAGAAGCTCTAAATCGTGTTACGTTCAAGAAAGTGGTGCTGACATGCAGTCTCTCGGATGTATTCCTTGTTTTCGTATCGATAGTCTTTGGGCAGAGGAACCGGATCCTCGAAACGTCCAGGAGGCAGTGCATAGGGAATCTCTACAGAGCTAGAGTTATCACGAGTGGGATTATACGATAACCAAAGCCACATACCCAAGAAGATAACCGATCCATTGTTGGCTCTCCCTCCAATGATTGTCCCAAACGCGGTATGCACTGGCACTCGTGGTAGATTGGCTGTCAATTCATCATGTAGATGACCACCCCCCATTCTGGTGCGATGCAGACACCTGTAGGAGTCTAGGACAGTTGTTGATAGCCTGCACTAGTAGAGTGATAGCGGCAGCACATCGTGGGATGAGAATCGTGCACCCCGGTTATTATTGGCGCCGTGGATGCCCAATGAAGATAGGGGTTATTGTGCCATATTTATTACTGTTGGCTCTCTCTGAAAAGTTCTTGCCTCGAGGGTTGTGGGTCGTCGGGTTTCGTTTATCTCCTGAAAGCCATTTATAAGATATGGTCAGAACTATAATCCTGCTCACAGGGCATCATATTTATGGGGAAATTTTTGGCGAACTGTTCAAGAAACTGTTCGCCGGCCCAACTTCAATTTAATGAAGATCGTCTTGTAACCTGTGTGACCCGCCCGGCGCATGCACCCCGCTTCTGCATCAGCACTGCCCGCCGCGCCCTTGACGGCTGCTTGACATTGTCCGGCGAACAGTTCCACAAACAGTTCGCTACGGTTTTGTCCTATAAACAGGACTCCAGTCCAGTAATTATCATTTATTTCAGGACGGCCGCACTGCGGGCGACCTCACTTTGTTCATTTCCATAGACCCGGTTTTCAGGCATTTAAATTGGCTCAGAATGTGTAACTTCGTGATGTAAAATTAGCGACGAGATAAGTGTGCAGGGAACTGCTCCTCGGGCCTCCCTAGTTCTTGTACCCAGACGGCATCTTTGCACCAGAAACCGGCGATTTCTTGCTCCTAAAATCGCGGGCCATATCGATCAACGGGACCCATTGGACGTTTTCGTGCGTATTAACCCATTCGATAAAGCGCTCCTAGAACGGCAATTATAATAATCAGGGGATGGTGTAATGACTGAAATTTCGTCACTTACCAGCATCAGCAGGACGTGTGGCCGGCTAAGAGGGAAAGTATAAAAATATTTCATCCACTGATTTTCTGTACCGCGACTTAGAATAACTCACCCGCTGACATCGGGGTGGATTGTGATCGGAAATATGAATTCTTCTTCCTCTCTTTGGGCAAATAAGCGGGGAACGAAAATATAAAATAGCAGCTAAAGATTTTTACCTATAACAATACGTGAAGGTATCTTTCCAAAGCTGCTCAACAACTGAGGTATCAACCTTGAGCAGACTCTCAGAAAGGCACCTGAATTATGTGCGATAAATAATTACCCAACCGTGTGAGTTAGGGCTTGACTTAATAAACCTAGAGAATTGGAAGAGGTTGGCATTTAGATTCGTCGAAGAGAAGGAGGGCTTGCATCATCGGTGGTAAATCATCCAGGTACCTGAGAACGTTATAAACGTCAGTTTAATCAGGGTCTATAATTTGCTTGAACCGATCTTACCAGTTCGCTGGAATACATACAAGTCCTGTCTCGTTGCCCTTCTTCAACGGCTTCATCCATGCTTCGGCCTTAGCAGCGTAGTTTATTTTGGTCCACGAATCTTCATCTCGCATGTAGTATGCCTGACAGCTTAGAGGACATCGGTACAATACCGTAAAATATATAATCGCAGACGTACTCGTGTGCCATGCTAGAATGGTCTGTATTTTTTGTCATTCAAGATCACTTCGGCCCGTAGTAAGTTGCGAAGGACTCACCGTATTCAATCCCTTTATCCTGCAATATATCTGTTCCTTCCTTGCTTGTCTCCCACCAGGGAGCTACGCTACCCTGTTAGGTGATGAGAGGCCAATAAACAATCTTACTATAAAAGGTATAATTGACCTTGGGAGGAATTCCATGATTGAACTGCGTCAACAGGTTGTAGGTATGGTCCAATATATCCTTCTGTTGTTCAGCAGTCATCGAAACTGGATTCTACAGCGTAAATATGTAAGCTGGGACAGTCCCGAGTGCTATGCGAATAATAAAATGGTATGTACCTCATGCGAATACCCATGAAGTCCTCTGCGTTTGAACAGGGAATTGTTTTGATAGACGAATTAATACAAATCTCGGCGGTACTCACAACTCATGTCCTGCATCGCGCACTGCTTTCATTTGCTCTGGGAAAGTTTCTAAGCTGTGGCCTATTCAGCGGATAATTAGAATCGAAATGATGAAGTCATAATCATCGCTTACCGGGAATAAACCAAGTTGTCTTGATCCCATATTTCTTGAACAACTTGAGAAGCCGAGGGACACCCACTTCCCCCGCGTACATTCCCTACGGACCCCCGTTGATTGTCAGATTTCTCGAGCGCTGAGCATTAACGACGCTTACATACCCTTGAAATATCTAAAGGGGAATCTTCGCCGCCATAAGATCCTAGCCTTATGTGGCATCAATCTGCCGAGTTCAGGATAGATTCTCGACTCTACTTACCATCCTGCTACTGCATCTACGTCTACCCCAAACCCAATAAACACTCGTTTTGCGGGCATAAGTATCTTGACAATGTGAGACAAAGGAGATAGATATGGATGTGAAGAGAGGGTGAAAGCTTCTTATCAGCTGCGCACCGTTCGATTTGGTGGGTCGGAGTCAACTTTCCCACATTACTTATCTTAGATTACCATGTCATTATCAATGCTCAATAAGATCACAAAATCGGAATGGGGGCGGGAAAGTAGTTCTAGATATTAACAGATATTAACTCGCAGCGCTCAGCATCCGTTGGCATCCTATTTTTGATTCTTTTACATTTTTTCAATCTTTGCTTGTCAGTGGGCATTCAGTTTCGTGATGCAAGTCACGCTGCTCGTCGTCTTGATAGCTTTTTGAATTGTTCGAATACTTCATCAACGCCTCTGTGACACCGACCTATTTATGCGCACAACATCGGTTGAGAGTATTTTAATTGGTATTCCATTCTGAATCGTGGGACGGCATTTTCCTTGTCTTTTCCTTGAGTCCGATATCGCCTACACTTAGGAGAAATTGAAATTCATTTCTTATCAAAATGATTATCTGCGAGATATATAATCTTGTATCTCTATTCTGGTGCCCATTTTGTCTTCGACGAGGTGAGTTCCAGAGAGGGCGAGAATGGCAGATTTCTATATTTAGAGCCCTGAGAACACATGTGAGAAAAAACCTTGACACCCAGACGAGTTGTTTTCCTTATTCAGCCTTCTTCTTCCTTCCATATCAACCAATGGGCGCGTTTTCCACCAGTTCTTGGGCACGTCTATGCTGATTATCGCTTTCGTACTGCCTTCGAGCCCCATATGCTCTATCGGTTATTGCCAGAACCCGTGGGCGTGGCTACACAATGGCTAAAGAAGAACTACAGATTATTAAAGACAGCTACGCTCGCAGTCGTTTGCTGGATCATCTCTTCGCCGACGTTTCTTACCTTCTGCTCGTTGCGCGATTTCTGCCGCCATGCTTTCGAAACGGGAAAAGGGCGCTGTCACTGATATCTCGACAGTGGAATATTCGGATACCCAGTCTGTCATCCGCGCCGACGATGCTAAGCTTGCCGAGCTGGGATACAAGAGCGTTTTTCGACGTGAATTCTCGGTATGACGCTGAGGCATTTCAACTACGTGCTGCTGGTTATACTTATGTTAATCGCCTTGACAGCGTATTGAAACCGTTTCTTTCGCCTTCTCGATTATGGGGGTGATCGCGAGTGTGTCTTCAACTCTCTCCTTTGGACTCGCTAACGGTATAGTTAATTCTCAATTCGGATTTGAACGATGAATGATAACATGATTGGGCTAGGGGGACATGCTGGGATGGTATTTGGCTGGTTTATACCGTGTTGTTTCGTCATGTTCGTGGCTCTTTCTATGGCAGAGCTGTCGTCGTCTATGCCGTGAGTGGCTAAATTGCTTCGATTTGGTTTGATTGTATCATACTGAGCTTCTTTTGGTCCCCTAGAACGAGTGCTGGCTTGTACTATTTCTCGGCAAAATTAGCTCCCGCGAAGTACTCTGCCCTTGCCAGTTGGATTACAGGATGGGCGAACATTACGGGACAAGTGACGCTGGTCTGTGGGATAGACTTCACATGCGCACAAATGATCACAACAGCCATCGCTGTGAACACCGACGGAGCTGTGATACTATCCTCTGGTGCGACCTTTGCCATCCTATTGGCAATCCTCTTTTCGCATGGAATAGTTTGTTCTGCGGCCACCAGTGTCCTGGCACGTTTGAATCTCTTTTATGTCATCGTAAATGGTATGTGGCTCCTTTGATGATTCCATGTACCTGTTACTTACTTTCCATAGTTGGCACTTCCATCGCTGCAATTGTGGCTCTACTTGTACTTTCTGATGGGAATCGAGCATCAACTGCTGACGCCTTCACTTTGCTCGAGAATAATTCTGGCTGGGCTAGTGGTGCGTCATCCACATACTATGTTTGTTATTCATTGATTAAGACATAAATCTAGATGGATGGGCATTCATATTGACTTTCACCGCACCGATGTGGACATTGACAGGATGTAGGTACCTTATCTACGATAATTCATTTGTTGATATGAACATGCCTTCTACCAGATGATTCTGCTGCTCATATTTCTGAAGAGACCGCAAATGCAGCGCAAGCGGCTCCACTTGCAATCATAGTTTCTGTGATCGGAACCGCAAGCTTAGGATGGCTCTTGCTTATCGCCACTTCCTTTGCGATTCCGTCCGTGAGCGACATATTGTCATCACGCCTCCCCCTCCCGATGGGTCAAGTATTCCTCAATGTTATGGGGAAGAAGGGCATGCTGGCAATCTGGTCGCTCATAATAATCGTTCAGGTAGGTCTCCAACCACGTTCTGAATAGTGCATCGCTATACTAGTGAATTGCTTTGTAGTACGTGACGGGGGCTGCTCAAGCAGTAGATGCTTCCCGTGTGGTATTTGCGTTCGCACGAGATAATGCACTACCAGGATCGCGGTACTGGAAGAAAATCAATCGATATACGCAAACCCCAGTAAATGCCGTGTGGTTTGTAATTGGCGTCTCCGCTATCTGTGGCGTATTGGGATTCTCGGAGACTGCATTGACTTCGCTCGCTGGGTGAGTAAATCTGTTCACTTGCCTTTCGTCCGGGATGCTGATCTGTACCCGAACAGGTCTTCTGTGATAGGGCTCTATACATCCTACGCCGCCCCAATATTCCTTCGTATTACATCTGGAAGGGACAAATTAATTCCCGGGCCTTTTAGCTTGGGGCGTTGGTCGACACCCATTGGTGCCATTGCTGTTTCATGGGTAACTTTCATTGTCGTGATGCTCTTTTTCCCACCGGTTCATAATCCTTCGGCGGAGGACATGAGTGAGTGACAGGTTTATCCAGATAGCAGGCATTCACTGAAACCATTACAGACTATTCTGTTGTGATCATCCTGGCAGTTTTCATCTTTGCCACTCTAAGCTGGGTCTTATCTGCCAGGAAGTGGTTCACGGGTCCTGTGAGGACGATCGATGAGATTCCGTCTGCTTCTTTGGAGAAAGAGAGGGCATAATGTCCTGAATGCATGCATCGTGATAGAAGCAAATAGCTTTGCGCCATGTTAGACACTCTCTGTATATATAATATTTCGTATGAAAGCCGATGCAAGTCTTGACGCTCGACGTCTTTCCTAGGGGAGAACATTTGTATCTCCCGGTAAATGGCTGTGTTCTTGAAAAAGAATTACGACTGGCTTGCGCTCAAGATCTCCGAAGCGGTCAGGGACCCTAAAGGGGCTTAGATTGTATACACCAAAGAAGAGCACAGGCGTCTGTCCAGATATCTGGTAATACTACACGCATTTGGCAAAAAGTTTAAAAGAAAGAGTTCAAAGTAAACATGTCGACTACTTATAAAAAGAAACATAAATTGTGGGTGCACGCAGCCAGCCTCGTGTCCGAATGGACCCGGTCGGTGAATGAATTCATCCTACCGTTACCTTACCTAAGGGTGTCTTCGCCATGACACTCAATACTTCGAAGAGAACCTAAGACGAAGTGAGAAACGTGAAAAGCGACCAGCTAACGCCTACGCACATCTGCAGCAGCCTATTATGGATATGGGCATCAGATGTGAGTTGATCCGGATGTGTACGCCACATACCATAGTTGTCAACTCCGCATTAGTATCATATGCAGGGGCTACCTCGACGATGTCTGCTGAGACGATGTGAAGACCATCGAGACCTCGCAAAATAGTGCGAAGTTCCCGGGTAGACCAGCCTCCTGTCTCTGGCGTGCCAGTCGCTGGGGCGAACGCGGGATCTATGGAGTCGATCTGGCGGAGAAATATATTGAATACGTGCCACTAGCGGTCAGAGAATAATGCTCACGTCAATAGACAAGTATACGGGTCCACTTCCCACCGTCTCGCGTATTTTTTGGATAATGCCATCTGTGCCTAAACGCCGTGTTTTGTTGGTTTGATGTGCAGGGGAATAAACACTATTCGTACCTAGAGTATCGATTTCCCGGGCTTCGATTCGCTTAAAGCCTGCGTCGTCGTCATTGTCATAATCTTCTGGACCTGATAAGGTAGTCCTAATGGCCCCGTGCTATGAAAGGAATGAACTAGGATCAAAGTTCATCGAAGATAGGAAAAGTGGGGATGAAGGAATAGAATGAAGACACTTGCAATGGATGTTCCGTTATTGATCAGTCCTTCTTGACTTGCCCAGTAGAAGTAGGTACCGTGATTTATGGCGGCTTGGTCAGATGGAGCTCCCCCAAAAACAGAGGGTTTCCAGGTGTCTGTTGACTCTGACTTAGCCAAAGCACCGAAATATCAGATAGAAATAGGGTTCATACCGAGATGTGAATCAAAATGGATCACAGATATAGGACCGTAAGCAGAATAAATGGATCTCAATAGAGGAAGGACGATGGTGTGATCACCGCCAAGGGTGATAATACGCGGATGATTTTTTCCATCTATGGAAATGGGGGAAAGCTTCTCTCCTGTCGCGGAATCGTTACCCAGAGGCGAGTACGCTTCACGTTGGAGCAATGCCTTGTGCCCGTCTTCGATTTGCTGGATGGCATACTTGTTGTCATATGGTCTGCAAAATTTTTTGTTAACATTCTGAATACTGAGTCAGTTCAGACAAACGAAAAGCCGACTTACGTGACAGGTATATCACCGCAGTCTACGATCCTCAAGCCTGAATTGAAGGGGTTGACTGCGAGGGGAACATTGTAGCCACCGTACAGAGTAAGCCGCCGAGAACCTGCGCGAATACCAGCTTGATAGACAGAAGCATATACATTAGCCTGAGTCTTGGCACCTAAACAAATTGAAATCCCACCTGGGCCGAATCGCGCGCCAGGCCTATAGCTTGTCCCGGTATCCTATATACGTTTCGTGAGTCAGTCAATATATTTTGGATAGATTACGAGAAGGAATTCTCACAAACGGAGCGCCGATGAACGCAATATCGAAGGGGGTATCGCGCTCTCTCGTAAGGCATTGTACCCATGGGAGCCTGGCGAATGTGGTGATTCCAGAGAAAATGGCATCAGCCGTTACTGCTTAATTGTTAGGCAGAAAAATATGTATCATTACTACTGTCCTCACCTTCCCCGTTACTTCCTCGGTAGGCTGGCTGGAAGGGATATTTCACATAGTCCAAAGGGAGCTGGTCGTGGTCGTGGTCGCCGTGGGCGCTAACCAAGGCGATGAGGGATCCAAAGGCGAAGATAGACGGTAGATACATAGCGGGAAGCTAGAAATCCAGTTGGGGGATTGGATGTGAGAGTATTCGACCTGTTAATTGGCCTTTTATAAGAAACTGGAAACTGAGACCGTAAGGCCGATTGGAGAAGGTAGGGAGGTGACAAAGAAAAATCGCCTCATGACCAGCGATCTGGAATACCATATGATGGGGCCAAAATCTAGCGGGAACAAGTGGTAAAGATTAGGACTCACCCTACTTCGTGTTTGCCTTGAGGTGATGGGACTCCACAAGGTTTGGGCATCCGAACTTATCGAGAATCTGAGATGACCACAGTCAAGTGATAAGGTACATCCAATCTACCCACAAAAATCAAATATGGATCCATCCAGTTGGGGGAAACAATCGCAGGTAGGTCTGCGGGCCGAATATCTCGCAACGTTCTTCATACCAACGATTATGGATAGATAAATAGTCGGACTAATCGCTGTCGATAGCAAAAAGCGGAAGCAAATTTTCCACTTACCCCCGTGAAATTTATCCCACTCTCTTCCTCCTATGTCGGCTCCCTTTCCCTCGCGTTGCGAAACAGCCCCCCTCCTCTCCAATGTTTATCAACAAGAGGGTGGACCTACTCTGCCTGCGACCTCTTCATCGTCGTCTTGTGTCACTGATGTATACTTTCCCAATCAGGAAGGTGTCACCCAGGCCGGCACGACGAAGTTGGACTTCAAACTTTTCGGCTCTCTCTTCTTTGACTCAGTTCCCAGTGAGCAAGCTTCCTTGTCGTACTCACTGGCGATTTTGCTCATAAACAATCTGCTCAGTCATATTGTCCTACATACTCCAGAATTCCATTCAGACGGCGTCAATTGTAATTGCTGGGCGCCTTGGACCGAATGAGTTATCAGTTGCGGCATTCTCACTGATGCTTGCCTTTGTTACTGGCGAGTCCCCTGTTTTTCTTGGATATAACGAGAAAGATCCCACGTTTTGATATCCAGGGTGGATTGTGGCATTGGGAGGTACGACGGCACTGGATACCCTCGGATCGCAAGCCTATACGGGAGGCACCCGAAAGACCGATTTATCAATCCATTTTCAGAGATGTATCGTTATCCTGTGGGCCCTTCTGATACCCGTCGCGGTTCTGTGGGCGAATATGGAGCCTATCCTTCTGGCCTTTGGCCAGGCTGATCATCTAGCGAGAGATGTGCAAGCTTTTTTGCGCATTCTGATTTTAGGAGCCCCTGGGTACATCGGATTTGAGAGCCTCAAGAAATACCTACAATGTCAAGGCAAGATATTCAGTGACCGTCCGTATGATACGTACTTTACTAAGCTCAACAAACATAGGGATTATGGCCGCATCAACCGTGGTTTTGGTTATTGTCTCACCGATCAACATTTCACTGAACATTTTCTTCATCCACTACACCTCCCTCGGGCTTCTTGGATCCCCGTTTGCAGTCTCGATAACTTATTGGCTATGCTTCTTTTTCCTCATTCTGCTCACCTGCTTCTCCCCGACTCATGAACGGAATGGGACTTGGGGTGGGATACAGATCTTGGCGGTGCTAAATCCCAGCAGCTGCTGCGAGTTTCTCAAACTCGCAATCCCAGGTATCCTCATGGTCGGTACTGAATGGTGAGCACATCTCTTCTGTTCAGATGGATCTACACGTTTTGACGTTTGCTCAGGGCTGCCTTTGAGATCGTGGCTTTGGCGGCAGGCCGTCTCGGAGAAGTGCCGCTTGCCGCACAGTCTATCATTATGACCACAGATCAGAGTGAGTTCGATGGCCCGCGTGGAACCCATGCATGCAGGCTTACACGTAATACAATAGTTCTGAATACCCTTCCTTTTGGAATCGGCGTGGCTGCGTCTACCCGTGTCGGAAATTTCATTGGATCACGGTCTCCAAAGGACGCGAAATACGCCGCCCACGCATCGGCGCTCCTTAGCGTTATTGTAGGAGTGGTGGTAATGACGGCTATGATCGTATCCAAAGATGTATGAATTTCTTATCATCCATGTCCTTAAGCCGTCTATAATCTCGTAAATCAGGTATATGGCTTATTGTTCAGCGACAATGGGGATGTGGTTCTCCTTGTCAGCAAGGTCATGCCGTTGGTTGCTTCATTCCAAGTTGCGGATGGTTTAGCAGGCTCCTGTGGGGGTGTTCTTCGTGGTCAAGGTAGATTTTTACTTTGTTCACTTTGTCGCGATCTAATCGCGAATTAGGACGCCAACATCTTGGGGCGTTATTCAACATCATCGCTTACTATGTTCTCGCTCTTCCCATGGGAATTATGCTAGCATTCCACCCTAAATTTGAACTTGGATTGCAAGGCTTATGGATTGGTCAGTGTGCAAATCGATTCAATATCTGACTTCCTTATTCATTTCATTGATCAGGTCAAGTTGTTGCGCTTTTCATAGTCGGCATTGGCGAATATTGCGTCGTTTGGATGGGGACTGATTGGGACAAGGAGGTTCAGAAGAGCATTGAACGGAATGAGAATGAAGCAAAACGCCGTATGGGCCACCTTGAATAATCGCAGATGGGAGTATTATTGTTTATCCGAGCCAGTTAGAAAAGTTCCAGTCCCATAAATTTGAAGTTCGTGTTCGTGTTCCAGGGTTTCTTGTAATTTTTTGATAATTTCTTCACCTAAATTGATTTTTTAACATACGATTATCGTTCTTTCACTCACTTTCGGCCTTTGCCAAGCCTTGATGGGACTTCGATGCCAAGAACAAGCTCCAATGAGGAGAAATATTCCAGATTTGGAGCGTGTCGGGATTGCTGACTCAGCAATCACGCTTAGGAAACACGACACGTCGACTTTCGACTCTCCACACCGGTCCTTCAACATCATCTTTTCCATCCTCCTCCACGTCCAACTCGACCAGGGCTTTATTGAAGCCACAGCCAGCTACACTGGTCATGTCGACGGCCTACCCAATCCCTTCCGACATCTCCCCAGCAACAGTCAAGAACACTGCGTCATTGCTGCGCATCGTCGCTCTCACCTTGATTTCTGGTGCAGCAATCGCCTCTCGTTTATTTGCAGTTGTCAATTTTGAAAGTATCATCCATGAATTGTACGCCACATACCCTTTTTCTTGTTTCTCCAAAGTTTAACCAGATCCTCCGCGCAAACAGCGACCCATGGTTCAATTAGTGCGTGTGCAGAGCTTAAACTACCGGCATTGGAACTGACATGCGTGTAGCCGAGCAACGAAAGTGTTAGCAGCGAAGGGATTCTATGTATGTGCTTCTCCGTACAAAGCAGCGCGTATCTCAACCAGCAGTGCAGGAATTTTGGAACTGGTTCGATCCTACTGCCTGGTACCCGCTAGGTCGCGTGGTTGGAGGAACTGTATATCCCGGTTTAATGGTCACGAGCGGTGTCATCTACAATATCCTACATTTCTTCAATCTTCCAGTCGACATCCGAAATGTCTGCGTCCTCCTAGCACCAGGATTTAGTGCGTTAACCGCATGGGCTACCTATATGTGCGAAACCAACCTATGACATATTGAAGGAAAGCTCATGTCGTGGCATTAGGTTCACGAAGGAAATGAAGGATGAGAGTGCGGGGTTACTCGCTGCGGCGTTCATCGGTATCGTTCCGGGGTATATCTCGCGTTCGGTCGCAGGTTCTTACGACAATGAAGCTATCGCCATCTTCCTTCTTATGTTTACTTTCTACTGCTGGATCAAAGCCTTGAAGCAAGGAAGCGCCTTTTTCGGGACCATAGCGGCCGTCTTCTATTTCTACATGGTCTCTGCATGGGGTGTGTAATAGTGATTTTGTTCCTCGGTACAACCACTGATGCATTTGTTTCAGGTGGTTATGTCTTTATTACCAACATGATTCCTTTGCACGCCTTGGTCCTTGTGCTTATGGGGCGATTCTCCGACCGTCTCTATGTTGCTTATTCGTCCTGGTACGCAATCGGAACATTGGCTAGTATGCAGGTCCCGTTTGTTGGATTCCAGCCTGTCAGCACAAGCGAGCATATGGGAGCTCTTGGTATGTCGTACTTTCAAGTCCCTTATAGAGATATCTCTCTAAATATTTCCTTATATGCTAGGTGTATTCGGACTCCTCCAAATTGTGGCATTTGCTCAGCTGGTCCGAACTCACGTCTCTTCCCAGCAATTCCAGAAACTCCTTTTCGGCTCCGTCGTTGCCATTGGAATTTTGGGTTTCTTTTCGTTCATCTTCCTCACATACAATGGAAAGATTGCTCCGTGGACCGGTCGTTTCTACTCTCTTTGGGATACTGGCTATGCCAAAAAGTCTGTTTTTTTTTCTTCCGTCAGCTAAAAATCCTGCATGCTGATTTGACCTCGTTGAAGATATATTCCCATCATCGCGTCCGTTTCTGAGCATCAGCCCACCGCCTGGCCCTCGTTTTTCATGGATTTGCAGTTCCTCATCTTCCTGTTCCCAGCTGGTGTGGTGCTATGCTTCCGGGAACTTCGGGATGAGCACCTCTTTGTGATTATCTATGCCGTCATGGCTAGCTACTTCGCCGGTGTCATGGTCCGTCTCATGCTCACACTGACCCCGGTCGTGTGTGTCGCCTCAGCAGTAGCTCTTTCCACGCTGCTCGATACCTATATAGATCCGACCGAGCCAGTGGCTGATGATGACACCAAGAGCGAGGCTGATGCCACCGTTGTCTCCAGTGGATCTTCTGCTCAATCCAAGAAGGCGAAGAAGGCGGCAGCTGCCGCTGCGTCAGGTCCCTCCAAAGGCCCCCTGAGCGAATTGGTGTCTGCTGCCACCGGGAACCCTCACGGTGCGGTTGGGAATATTTCCACAGGCATATTTGGGCTCGATTCTCGGGCTGTAGTTATTCTGAACGTGGTGTTCATGCTCATGTTCTTTGTCTTCCATTGTACATGGGTTACCTCAAATGCCTACTCATCCCCTTCGGTTGTACTGGCATCTACAAACCCTGATGGATCCCAGCATATCATCGACGATTTCCGTGAAGCATACTATTGGCTGCGACAAAACACCCCTCAGGATGCCGTCGTTATGAGCTGGTGGGATTATGGATATCAAATTGCGGGTATGGCCGATCGTCCCACATTGGTAGATAACAACACTTGGAACAACAGTAAGTCCCATCGACCTCTAATTTTGCAATGACTCCTCTCCCCGATACAACGCAAACCTAATCGACCTTTTTTTCCCTCGCTAGCTCATATCGCCACCGTCGGAAAAGCTATGTCAAGCTCAGAAGAGGTCGCGTATCCTATTCTCAGGAAACACGATGTAGACTACGTACTTGTCATCTTCGGCGGACTCATTGGATACTCCGGTGACGATATTAACAAATTCCTGTGGATGGTCCGCATCGCGCAAGGTGTTTGGCCTGAAGAGATCCAGGAACCCAACTATTTCACACCTCAAGGAGAATATAGAATCGATGACAGGGCTTCGCAGACCATGAAGGACAGCCTCATGTACAAGATGTCGTATTATCGGTATGTTTATCCTTTTCACGTTCCCTTTGCTATTGCTCGAAGGGACTGATTTTGTATCACTTGCTGATGAACTTTTTCTTGCATGTAGATTCAATGAACTCTTTGGCGGAAACCCGGGCACCGATCGCGTTCGTCAACAGCAAGTACCAAAAGAAGGCCCAACGCTAGATTACCTTGGTTCGTCCATGCTTTTTTTCACATCCTAACCCCAAACGAAACGACTCATGCTTGATCCCTCCTCTTTTCTTCCCATAGACGAGGCATTCACATCTGAAAATTGGATCGTAAGTCTTTCCGTCTTTATCTTATCTGCCCATCACTTCTCCCGCTCAACTTCCGATGCATCTAATTGTATTTGCCTCGCGAGACTTTGATTCTGATTTCGTATCTTTGGTTGCGCACCACTTCAATGATCGAATGTTTGCTGACCACGTTTTTACCCCTCTTTTTTTTTTTTTTTCATCGGCGCAGGTCCGAATCTATGAGGTCAAGAAGGAGGATCCTCTCGGACGAGACCTGAAAAGCGCCAATGCGTTCGCGGCAGGGAAAAAGAGGAAGCGTAGCAAGCCCGCGCCCAGGAGAAAGGCGCTGGTTGTATAAATACGGTGAGATGTTGGGTGTTGACCGATTTGCTGTTGATAATTATTACTGTTATTTGTGTTCGGTCTACATCATGTACACCAATGTCACCATGCTAGAAAACGAAAGCTTTTTCTGATAAGTTTGTGCACAATCACTTGGACGTTGGTCGCTGGTTTTACAGGTCATGCGGCTCCCTTGGTGCGTCATTCGACAAGCTTATTATGACTTTGAACGTTATGACTTTGAACTCCACGTATGTTTCTTGAGATCTTGAACCCTATCTGCTCTGCGTCATTTATATTTTACCCTTCAGCTCGATATGAAGTAGGAAATAATTGCGATAGAAAGCTTGTATCATCTTGTTTGGAAGATGCCCAGCTGTGGTCATGGTTGTGTGGATCATATGTCCTACAACTCCCGTGCACCTTATCCCGTATGTTGATCTGCTGACGCTCAGGCGATTTCGAGACCCAAAATTCCTCTTTACGTTTCCTGCTAATCAACTCAGGCTCGTTTCCAAGATCTACATATTCAGGAATGGACCCTTCCTTTGGGGTTGCAGGCGTAACTGCGCGCCTTGCTTTCGTCCAAATCAAGGTATGAAACCTTCAAGTCTGTTATCCCCATAGACGCCTTATGAAGCAACTTATCAAGGCAGCTACCACTTATATCCTCAAGGAAATTTTCTTTCGGCGAAGACGACCGCTTCTCTCGTCAACGGAATAATGCGTCGCATGAATTTTCAGTCTATTTCCACGGTTGTACATAGTCAGTGACTATGTACAACCGGGGCTACAGCTTTTTCCGTGAGGCGTGCACGTCCCTCACGGTACTTCAACGTCTGTGTTATGTGTACTATGCATAAGAGTACGGTAATTACTTCACGGTACTTCACGGGTTCAAAAATTGGTCATTTCAAGGGTGGTCTAGAAAAAACCCTAGAAGGCTTACCCATCGTTGCGCTGGGTAGTTATCTGCCACGGAACTTGCCGGGCAGATAACTTTCGAGTGTATTTCAAGAATTATGCATCCATATGAAACTCTAAAAATTCGAAACTTCGTATATAAGCTACAATACATGTCGTTTACAATTCTGCCTATTCAGAATTTTCTCAGCGTTGACGAAGGTGGTGAAAACAGGGCCATGGCAGATAACACGGCCCGAAAGTTATCTGCCACGCACGTGACCCCGTGACCTCTCCTCGTCGCCGCGCGTCATATTTGCATTTGTGCAGCGTCTGCATCGCTATTGCTCTGGCGGAAAAATTTAGATTTGAGAAGCTCTATGTACATAGAATGTAGTCAAGAAAAATTGAGTTTTAAAATGATGTTCTGTAGCTATAAAGTGGGTTTGACTATGAAAGTATATGCATCCACCTCAAATCCATCCCTGTATCATTGATTTCAAAGCGCGCATCGCGCGAAAAAAAATGCAGTTTTTCGTGCTCATAAAGATGAGATCTAACACCATTTCAAAGGTATGAACTGTCCTCTACAGCTTTTTTAAATCCTTTCTTTCTTTCCTTTTTTGAATTCTTTTTTCATTCTTTTCTGACAAATCTACCCAGCCTATCCGGGAAAACCGTCTAGAAGCCAATCTGTGCACTCTTTTACCCAGGGGTTTTGACCAAAATCTCAGAAAAAGTCGCTGATAGCGCTCCATTTATGTCCGTTTCTCGGCCCACCTTGGCGGTTATCTCCGGTTCAGTCCTTTAGGCGCGCGAGACCTGTCTCAATTTGGCTCCTATGGTCACGTGCTCTCAAAACGGTCGTCAAAACGGTCGCTGCGGCCCGAGACCTCCCTTGGTATGAGGCCTGCCCACGGAACTTGCACGTCACTTCACGGTAGTGTCACGTCACCTTGCCCGTCCTCCACGGCCGCTTCACGGAAAAAAACCTAGGTCCTGTACAACCGCAAATGTTCAAGTTGTGCGTCTAATTATCAAAATTTCCACGATCCCGTGCATAATTATACAGTAGAACAAATGACTTCCGTGCGTTTCCCTTTCATACACCAACAACGACATTCCAGCTCATTCCAGCAAACCAGAATGTCCACCCCTATCCTTCCACTTGACGTGGTTGAAGAGATCATTTAGATCCTCTCCGACGATGACCTTTCCGAAGACATTCCATCCGTCAAAGCTTGCTCTTGTTTGTCGAGCTTTTCTTCACATCTGCCGGAAACACATCTTTGCGACAGTTGATATACTATCATATAGACGATGACAATATCGTACCCGAGCTTCATCAACTACTGTCTGATACCCCAGAGATCGCCCGCTATATTCGGGATCTGACAATCGCCGACAACGCACAATATGACGACTCCCAGTGGGAAATCTTCAAAATGCTGCTCACTAGCTTGAAATGCCTCCACATCCTCCACGACCATTATGCCTCCCTGCATCCGTCATGGAGTGAATCTCCACATCGACTAGCAGTGATTCATCTCTTTTGCCTTCCATCCCTCACGACCCTTACCCTCATCGGTTTGAAGGATTTCGTCATTTTGGCACCATGTGCCAATCTAAGGAGCTTGGGGTTTAGCGCTCTTCACTTTACTGCAGAGCCATCTCAAGAACTGCCTGCTTCGTCTTCAATCAAACCTCTCAACCTTAGCATCGGATCCATTGTCCCTATTGTACGTGCACATACGTTGGCAGTGCAATGCCAAGACGGCAAACCTCTTATCGATGTCAGCGCGGTGACCCATCTATCGATGGATATTACGGGTTCAAGTGATGCTGACATCGCTCGAAATTTGTTCAGTCGTTTTGCTGGACATCTTGTCAACCTGAACCTCGAATGTGGATTGCTATTAATTTCACTTGGCCACATTCTGATGCTTGCTTTTTTCCCTCTACATACTAGTTGGAAAAGACGGTTTCGAATGGATAGACCTCGCGGGTGTGCTGAACAGCAATCCTTCCCTACGAACATTGAAGTATATGAGAATCGAAGCCGTATTTGACACAGAAGGCATCTCCTCGAACGAAAATGCAGATTCACTTCGCAGTCTTGCCGAAGCACTTGAGCAGATGAGTCCCAATAATAATATCATCGAACACATCGCTATTACTAGATATAGACCTACAAATTTGCACGGAGTTGAATCGCATTAACGAACGCCGGGGTAAGTGGGATCGGCTTGATAAAGCCTTGACTCGATCCGAATGGCCAGAATTCCGCCATGTTTCGTTGGATATCGTGGTGTTGTGTAATGCTCCAGGTGTCGCCTATCGAGCCTTGGAATGGGATTTCCCCAAGTTCCGGGAGATGGAATTTCCGTTGCTCTCAACGAGCACATCTCTGGCATTTGAGTTTGAAGCAAAGGCAGTGAAGGGGTATTAGTTACAGTATCATGACATTAATTCCTGTGATTTAAACATGGCTTTGCAATTTAGATTAATACCGGCGCATTTTCGAATTAATCTGAGCTTCAGTTGCAGATTTCCGTAAACGGGAACTGTAGATGAGAGGGAAACGACTAGGTATGTACGTATGCAAGTGATGGGTTGTATGTGCGTGTCCATTGTCCATTAGCAGTCATTAAGGGTGTAAACAATGCGAGAGAAGATGAACGCCAGAACTAAATTGGAAGAAAACGCAATAAACACCAAAACCCTAGATAAACCACAAAAAATCCCAAATTAATCGTATCTGAAAGCCCGTCGTAGATGATCGATGATGAGGAATTGATAGGTGAGTATCATAGTGACATAGGGTTTAAAGCCAAAATTCCCTGGAAGATAGCCAACAGAAAGCAGAGCATGAAGGAGGTAGGTAAGTAAACCACGAGCAGGGGAATGCGCCAACCGATGTCCATCCGTTTTTGAGAAACATCACAATAAACCCTCTCGTGAAAGATTAAATCAGAAAAAAACCCTGTACCTCACGATCACCACGCAAAGGCGGCGAGGGCAAGGGTGGTGGCGCTCAGCCAGAAATGTGAGCCGCTGAGGCCGAGGGCAGCTGCTCCGCTTCCCTTGGTGTCAGTAGAGGTGGTGTTTCCAGTTGTTGTGTTGCCCGTAGCGGTAGTCTGTGCGAGGTTCGTCGCAGCTGGGGGTGAAGACGTAACCTTGGTCAGAGTGGCGCTAGTCGTGGCGGCCGTGTTGGCGAGAGTGCTCGTGGTTCCTGTAGTACCCGTGAGTCCACCCGTGGGCGTGCCGGTGCTGACAGAGTCGCTGGCGAAAGAGGGCGCGGCGACCGCTTTGCTGGGGTCAACCAAGGCGCCAACGCCCCATGGGATAACGTCGTTAGAACCGGGCTGGGTAGCGTTGGCGGGGGGAGTGGTGGCGCCTGATGGGGAGGCAATCGTGAAGCGCGTGGTCCACGTCTTGACAGTGGTCTGGGGCGAAGAGAACTGGTAGAAGTAGATGGCGGAGTAGGGGTTAACTTCCGGGCATGGGTAGTCAAATGTGCCGTCAACCGTACCGTCCTGCGTGGTTGCAACGGCTGTTCACAGAAGAAATTCATTAGAATTGGGCAAGGAATGCAACCAGAAAAAACACAAGAATAATTTCGAAAATTTGGACACTTACTGGTTATATGATTCATGTCCAAGTTGGAGCCCGACATGAGCTCAATAGCCATGCTCTTCCATGCAGTTGTCGAGGCGGCATCGCCAACCCAGGCGATGTGGCAGGTCTGTCCCGCGGTGAATGAGTCGCCTGGACCGGGCTCGTTAGGGGTCACATCAGCGAGCGCTGCGAAGGGCGCTGCGAGCGCAAGGAGAGCTGCGAATGTGTATGCAGTGAACATTTTGATAGAGATTTGTCTGGGGTGATTTATTGAGGTGAAGTTATTAGGATGTGCACCGAGCTATTCGCGTTGCGAAAAATGTGAGTTCTTGCGGGAAAAAGACAAGGAAAAGAGGGGGAAACTTACTCTTTAAAGGGGGAAACGACTGTATAAACCTGGAAAAATGAGTGGGATGGGTAAAGAGAGGCAGTGATAGCCGTCTGCGGTCGGTAAGGGAAAGTAGCAGGTTGCTGGCGATTTCAAAGTTGCTCGTGCGGCGAACATCGTCGCTGTGTCACATCAGTCACACAACATTCCTCTTTTATCTCCCACCATCAACTCATGTCGTTGACGGTTTGTTGACCATGTCGTGAATCTGTTCGACATATTCAGCGCTCAGAACCTCTTTGAGTAGGTGCGCGGCATACACCTTTTCATACATCGAAGTTCAATTGAAAAAAAAAATGAAACAACTTCGACTCTGAAGGTGTTGAAAGCTACGGGTATGCGGCGCCGCTCAACTATTTTCTTCTGTCCTTCATTCTCGACTCTTGATGGCGAAGGATGGCGACCGACCATCAAAAGTGATGATAATTCTGGACGGTCTTCCAACGGTTCTAAATTTACCAAAATTCGCCTTGACCATCAGATGTACGATATTTTTAGACGGCGGTCCAACTTGTAAGTATGCCCCCTGGCCACGGAATCTAGAGGACATCGGCCCCGCTGGGAGAGACTGAGACTGAAGACTGAAGACTGGAAATTGCCGATGCCTCGTTGATGGCCTGTCGGCACTCCCTTAACTCGCACAACCCACGAACTGTTGCGTGTATTCTAGTATCACCTGTGGGGGCATATAATGTCACTGGTGAGCGTTTGAACTGAAGAAAATTATGGGCATGTCAATCCCAGACCAAAATGCGTCAAAAAAAAAAAAATCTGTCAATAATTTTGAACTATTTGAACCTTTTTATTGCTGCTGCTTCACTAGATATCCCCTTGAGTTTAAAAATCAGAAATGGCAAGCAAAAGCAATGTACATACCCAATCTCTAGAGTATAATTGAATCCTAGGTATGGAAGACAAGAATAAATCACAGATACCCTTAACTAATGTATCCAGAACATATCTACTCTTTGGTGTGCATCGAGCACACAACTAGGCCGCTACCAGTAAGTATTGCAGGCAAGCTTGGGTTTAGGCTAAATTTTTTCATTACAAGTAGTCAATGTAGTTGAACCTAGGGCGCTGTTGATGCCGACCTGCGCAGGAGTGTCCTGCGCTAGCAGCGTAAAGTACCGTACGGTTAACGCTCTTGAGGACTTGCGGGCCGATGAATTGGATTTTCATGGCTCCATTTGGCAGTAACCGCGGATCAGCCGATATTTGCTTGCATCGGAGGTTTTCGGCGATGCTCAATGCCGAGTCTCCGAGTCTCCAGTCTCGGGTCTCCCCCAGCGGGGCCGACCTTTTGGGAATCTAAACGCACAGTAAGTCACCATTTACCCATGAAAAAATCTTTGATAAATTTCTGACTGACTTTCCATCAGCATATTGACCTCCCACATGCTCACAGACACGACATTCTATCTGATTTGAAAACGGTCAGTAAACCTGTCTCATCCCTCATTGTCACTAGGACACTGACTCACCGAAAAGCAGAAGCAGGCACTCCACCCTGAAAAGTGCTGTTGAAGGGAAGGAGGTTGACGAGTTTTTTTTTATACAGCTAACGTCGACCGCCGATTTTTATTCCAAACACGGTCAGTAAATCCATCTCATCCATAATAACCAAGACACTGACGTACAAAAAATCAGCAGTCCGAACCCGAGAAAGGGAGAGGTCGATAAGCTGTTTATATGCGCCTATGTCGACCTCCCATATGTCCATACAATTGGATTCTACGTGCTCTCTGGCGCGAGGCACGCAGTGCACTAGGTGAGTAATATTGTCTAATCGTTCATCGAAAGGATGACGCTGACGTATTGGGCCAGCCATGTCGACCTCCCACATGTCCGTTACCCTGTATGCCAGGCGCACATCAATGACCAGGGACGATAACTTGAAGGGAACTGTGGCGCTGATCTGCCGTGGCGCGGACGTAGGCCTAGGAAAAGGTAAGCCCCTCGCTAATCGCAAACGCAATTGTACTCACCAATCACAATCCCCGCATCCTACAGAGAAGAGGTAGCCATCGTCCTTACCAGCACGCCGGACGGTTAGGTGTCACTTGCACAGCAAGTACTTGAGTATATGCGCGCCTTTTTCGCGACACTGTCTTCACGATCTCGCGTCCTGGGCACCATATTGTGAGCGCGACATTCTCGATTATCTGTTGACCTGTGCTGCCGTCATTCTCGTCGATTCCGGCGCTCGTAGTGCAGTATGCTCTCGCTGAGATAGGTTCGCGTGCAGCGGTTGTACGAGTACCTGAGATGTCCGCAATGCGGCACAGCTCTTCGAGATGGACCTCTAACGGGAACCATATCGTTGCTGACTACTGTTCTGATTTCTTTACTCCACAGCATGCGATCGCGTCGAGCTAGAGTACGACCGCCATTTACGTTCGATCAACATTGGGGCGCCGCCAAGAGACGGCAGGAACGAACGACGGTCGATGCGGCGAGGGATATTGCTAAGACGTCCCTCGCAATCGTGAGTATTGACTCTGAAAATGTGGAAATAGGGGAATGCGAAATGATGGAGAACGTTAACAAGTGATTAAGCTCAAGTTATGTCTGACGTGCGGGGCTGTTGTCCCTCTGATCGAAGCGCGGTGATTGAAAAGAGATCAAAGAGTGCCGGACGGTGTTGGAAGAGGACTCGATACTCACTGACATTGTGCACGCCGTCCAAGCGGCAGAATGGATTGGATGCCCGTTGACGTTGAGGATGGAGCTGTCATGCGCGCGCGGTGTCGAAGAAGAGATCATGGAGGAATGACATATAGAGTACATATGTGAGTGTGGTGTTCTCGATTTATGCGCGCACATTTACCTAAATCGCAGATGATCCATTACTGTGTACTGAGTACTAATCATTCGAATGGCAGGACACTGTCTATGGAAACCAAATGGAAACATAGAGGTGCATTCCAGCAATCTGCAAATGTGTAGACCGCTTTTGCTTTTCTGCAAGTGGCGCTCGTGTGGTGGTTGGAGTGGTGCGCTGTGGAACAAATAAACCAGTTGGGGTAAATCAACGTTGGTCCGCCCGTCGCCGTGGAGCTCCTTCTCTTCGATATCCTGTAGCCATAGAAGGAAAACCTTTGGCCTTTTCGGCTTAGGATTCAAGATGCAAGAGAGCGACATGCGTCATGCCGTCTCCACCTTCCAAAAAATCGAATGTTTGTACCCTTCACTGCCTGTAACGTTTGTAAATCACTGAGACGAGAGCGTCACGATGATGTCGAAGCGTCACACGAGAGAGAAGAGAAAAGAGAAGAACCAAATTTACAGTTTAACACTATAAGATTGACTGAGACTACTGTAAGGTTTTCTGGACTATTTATACTAAGCTAGGAGTACCGGAGTCATGTAACTAAAATGTAGCGGTTATGAAGCAAGTCATAAAAGGAGTCAAGTAACTAATAAGGGAGTCAAGTAAAGAGTCAAAATAAAGGGAACCGGACGTGAAGGGAGCGAAAGGCTATGAAACGAAATGAAGACGAGTCGGAGGGGAGTCGAACGCAAGCGCCGAAGAGTCATGGGAAAGGGGAGATTAGATTAAAGGTGGGAAGATTGAGATAAGGGAGGATCGTAGGGGTGTAAGATGGAATATGTTACATACGCCCTCTTGATCGTCGAGAGAAGATCACATAGTAGTAATTGTGGAGATGATGTGTCCGAAATTTCGTCTCCTCGTAGAATAGAATAGTGGTAGTCGCAACATCGAGAATTATGAACGGGCCGACGGAACGATGCGTTGAATCGGATGACAACGCGCGTGAACTGTAATTGTTCCGTGGGTAGCGCGTCCATGAGGAGTGAGGTCGATGATCGAGGCGCGAGAAGAATTTGGATGAGCATGCGATTCGGAGAGGTAAGCTGAATATGAGGACGGTCACGGTATTTACCGCGCGAGATGCAGGCGTCGAGGTTATGCGTCGTACATGATGAAATGGGTGATTTCCCCGATGGAAAGGCGCAAGTCGGGGTGTACTTGAGTAAATAAGGGAGCGTCGATCGGTAACTTGAGAGATGTTCGCTCGGGTTTCTGGTCGTAAGGGACGCTGGGTTACGGCAATCGGATCGAGTGGTGCTGACGAGCCGGTTTGGAATAAAGCCAAATTTAAAGTAAGGCGAGTTCTTGTATTGGAAAGAATGATGTGGGAGTGGCGTAGCCGGATGAGGGCTAGGAGTACGATGACGGCGTGAGCACTCCAATGTTGGTGGGGTTGAGTTTCGAGGCCGTGCGGCGACGGTTTGGTGATCTCGACGAGTTCCTGCGAGGCAGAGGAAGACGGTATTTGTTGAGAAATGCGGAGGGAAGTGGGATGAAAGCGAAGGAAGTAAAGTCGACGACTCGACTGAAGAAATAAATGAAATGATAAGCGGGTTTCAATAGAAGTTTAAACGACTGAAATGAAAGAAATCCAAGACTGATTTGTAGATCGTCATTCAGGTATTTGTCTGGTTCAAGTGGAAGAGAAAGAACAATGGATGGGGCAATAAGATGCCCTGAATATATGGGAGTTGTTTGCGAACTCTAAAGATGGTAATCGGGTTACCGCTTCGGGTTGGGACACCAAAGCATCCAAGTTTGATTAACTAGAAATCATATAGAATAGTTTATTCTATTAGGCACACTCATAGAGAGGCCCTGCAACGTGTTGCGCCCTCTGCTTTGGTCAGAAGCTTGGCTGGGAATAGACAGCCGTGGACTCTGGTTCATTATTTCTGTGTTGGGAATGAAGACTTTGTAATAGCGACGGGACCAATTTTGGTCAGGTCTTAGACTGAGCTAAATTTAGCCAGCTCTTTTGACAGCAAGGTCTTTACTGGTACATCCGCCCTCTTTTCGTTCTCGAGGGGCTCAAAGAACGGAAGACTTCTTTACATGTTTGTGAATGCGGCGCTCGTCTCGGAGCGTCTAGTCTCTGCGGGAGCAGTTCAATGACATTTTCAATGGGTGCATAGTCTTATATGACATCAAAAGAAAGATATTCGGACGAGGTAAGCATAGTACTCATTGAGTTATTTGAGTACATGTTCGAGAGCGCATCTTGAGTAGTTAATATCCGTATTGGAGATGCGCGCTCTGAATTATCAAGAGGCTGCCGACAGTGATTGTGCGTGAGCTGTGCTTTGCGTACAGTTCTGCACAGATATTCTGCGCGCATAATGATATCATTTCGCGAAGCGCTTATTTGGGCGTCTAATATATTGATCGCCCGAGCAGCAACTTCAGCGACGGCTTTCCCCAAAAGGGGTAAGAAAGCATCGCTTCCAATTATAATGCATGCGGGATTAAATCCAATGCATACGCTATGCTGATACAGCCATGCTGTACCGAGAATTAAGTATACTGAGATATATTAATAATATCAAATGTATGAAGCTCATCAATTGCGTTGTAGACGAATCGAGCTTGTGTTTTCGAAGTGATCTTTGATTGAGATCCTTTGACTGCCAGATGTAGAGAAACTGGAGTCTCAAACATTTCTCGCTTCAATTTTAATTGATCTGCGAGACTCGACGACAGGAAATCTCCAAGAGACCCTGAGTCTAATAGTGACTGCACTGGGTGTCCATTTATGAATTTTGGACGGTGCCAGTGAATATGTTATTCACTGCGTATCTGAAGGATGTATTCTAATACCATTCTGGTGAAAACCCGGAGGTCCACCCCGTATATCAGTGGGACAGTCTCGGAACCTGTGTCCCTTTTCGTGACAATGAAAACATTTGCCTACGGCAAGCAGTTCGTCATAGTCTGTACTATCACTTAGAGATAGCTCTGAAGCACTACTGTTATTCCTCGAGAACTGATTGCTATAATTAGATCTCGGATGAGCGCTTCTCGTAGAATCAGATTCTCGAGGCATCGTCTCAGATTCTGGACGGAAATTGTTCGTAAATGAAGTTCGGCTGAGCTGGGGCCCATCACGATTGAATGGGCGATTGGGTGAGAGGCGCCTCAATCCCAATCGATAGCCATTCTGTTCGTGAACAGGATCAGCGTCCGAGTCCACTTCTTCGCTACTGTTACTAGCGCTGGAAGATCGAGAACCACTCATTGATCGGCTATTTTTAAAATCAATTAATGTTTCAGCGATTTCAATTGTCTCGGCGTGATTAACTACCTGCGCCCACGAAGATATTTCTGGGTTGTAGTGATCGCGCCAGAGAGCTTGTTGAATAGATTTCTTGAGACCCGACATAATTTAATTACTTGGTCTCGAGAATCAATAGATCCAATTAAATTAAACAGTTCTTCAAGTTCATGAACATAAGCAGAAACTGTTTTATCATTTTGGAAAGCTCGTTTGAGCTTATTCCTTTGCTCTAATCGGTAATTGACCGGGAAGCAATAATTGAATAATCCGTTGAAGAAACCGGATAATGTGCATTGATCAAAGTTCAATGCGACCTTCTGCGTGTAATAATCATACGCAGGTCCAGACAGGTAATATGACAATACAAAGACCTGTCGGTCTTCTGGAACCCGACCATCTAAAACATAGGCAGTGCCTTCTGTTACAAAGCGATGGAATAAACAGGAGTCCACCGTACCATCATATTCTTTCGGCGCAATAGGCTTTAGAGTGGTACGCCTACTATGATGGTGTCTGTGAGAACGATGATGTCGTTTGTGGTGCGACCTGCGCGGTACGTGGTCAGCTCTGCGAGGCGGATGCCTCCTATGGCCATAGTATGAGTCACTGCTGGAGCCAGAGCCCGAGCTTGAAGGATCAGAATCATGCCCTCCATGAATTCTTAGACGATCCGATTTCATTAGAGTTCGAGCAACATAACTATTTGCGGGAAATTGGCCAATCGGACGCATTTCAGGAATGCGTGCTGACTGCTCAAATGAATATTCACGCGGTGGTGAATTAACTTTGCGTGCGGCAGCTCGCGAAGCTTTGTTAATCAGAGTATTAGGCTGATTATACTGCTCTAATACAGCCTGAGTTTCCGAGTTACTGTCATCAGGTACTAGTTGTACATTACCCCACTTTCTGGGGTTGAGAGTTTTTCCTTTCCTCAAATTGGAGGAACCCTCTCCGACGGAGGGTACAGGAATGTTATCAGATACAATATTTGTATTGTTCAAGCGTCTATTAATACGCTTGCTGACATCGGGCGTCGAGGCGTTCTTCGCCTGAGAAATTATATTATTAGCTACTGATGTAGCAATAGTATGTGGGACAGCAGATATAATAGGTATCTGCGCTGCCGCACTCGCCGGACAAGGCGGTGGAGTTTCCCTTGCTCATAGGAGCGAGATGTCGCATACCGCCTTCGCTCTGGCTTCGGCGTATGCGTGGGGTCTTATGTGAGACTGTGTCCCACAGCCGCATATCCTCTATCTCCGCTGACCAGGTGTTTAAACCGTCTGGGGTCATGGAGATGCTTCCCGAGCCGATGGCTGGAAGCCCAATGGACTGAGAGCTCTGATCCGGGGATGCATCCCGTGATCCGTGAGCTACAATGTCCCTATAGGTCGCTTTCTTCGGCGACCTAGTCACTTCGTCAGGGCTGCTGTCTTCGGCAGCGCTGCGAGTTCCCGGGGTGGAATCAGGGACTAACACGGTTTCGCTGGCGGCCGCCAATTCCGTGCGTCGGTTCCTCGTGCGGAGTCCGTAACTGTGCGGAGTCTGCGCGAACATATCGTCGATTCTATAGAAATGAGTTAGTAAAATATAAAAATATAACACTCGCCTAGCGTTGGTAGCCTTGGGTGATCAAACCAGTGGCTTCCTGTCGGGTTGGCGGTAGTGCGTCGAAATTCGAAGTAAAAAAGAAGGTTTGTGCGGTTTAAACTTTAAACCTTAAGTGTGTCGTATAGATGTTGGATGTAAAAAAATATGTAACGTTTGTAAATCACTGAGACGAGAGCGTCACGATGATGTCGAAGCGTCACACGAGAGAGAAGAGAAAAGAGAAGAACCAAATTTACAGTTTAACACTATAAGATTGACTGAGACTACTGTAAGGTTTTCTGGACTATTTATACTAAGCTAGGAGTACCGGAGTCATGTAACTAAAATGTAGCGGTTATGAAGCAAGTCATAAAAGGAGTCAAAAGTAACTAAATAAGGAGTCAAGTAAAGAGTCAAAATAAAGGGAACCGGACGTGAAGGGAGCGAAAGGCTATGAAACGAAATGAAGACGAGTCGGAGGGGAGTCGAACGCAAGCGCCGAAGAGTCATGGGAAAGGGGAGATTAGATTAAAGGTGGGAAGATTGAGATAAGGGAGGATCGTAGGGGTGTAAGATGGAATATGTTACACTGCCACTTGAACGAAATTTCAAAACGGTCTACACATTTGCAGATTGCTGTCAGGGAAATTTTCTCTTTGTCTCTACCACTTGATGTCATCGAAATGATGCATTCTCCACAGATCCCCCGGACCTTCTGGTTATCAAGAGTCTATCTCTCTCTCTTTTTGCCAGCTGAATTCATTGTTTACAAAATATGCCATTTTGTCTCTTCTCGTAAAATCTGATGGGTTGTTGATTTGATTCCCAAGTCAACAAGAACTTGCGTGTCTGGATCGAGGTATGTATCAAGTATGTATGAATCTATGATATTATCCACAGCGACGGATGAGCGTTTCCACGATCTCGTGTTCTGGGAGTCAATAAAAGTCAAGCACAAACTCAAAGTAAGCAGCAAACCATTTACCAATGTCTTTTTTACCGCTTGATATCATCGAAACGATCGTTGATGTCCTATCCGTAGATCCCCAAGACCTTCCGACTATCAAGGCTTTATCTCTCGTTTGCCATAATTTCTCTCCGGTCTGCAGAAAACATATATTCGCTTCGATTGTCATCATAACTCGCTTTGGTGCAACTCAACGGTCCGAGTCACCAGAGGTAGGAACTATACACGGGCTCAACCGTCTACTATCCGAGACGCCAGTGCTCGCCTGCTATATTCGCCATCTTGAACTGGACTACCTCGTCAAATGCAACGGCTTCCAAGACGAGTCCGAGGCCTTCGCCAAGATAACCAACTTGCGCTCCCTGACCATCAAGAACTGCTTCGGGTCGAAAAGCCCAGGATGGAGCGAGAGCCCACTACGGCCAATCCTACTCCGCCTCTTCCGCCTCCCTTCGCTCACCACGCTGCGTCTCTTCTTCATGAACCTTTTCGTCGTCACCGACCTTGCGTCCTGCCCAAACCTCGAGCACTTTGAGTTCAGGGAGTTGACGACGCTGACGCCTTCCCCCTACAATTCCCCACATCCGCCCATTAGGCTTCGAAAGCTCTTAGCTGGGATGCGGAGCAGTTTGGCGACCGAGAATTTGGGTGCGGCACGGAGCGCAGATGGGACGCATTTCATCGACGTCAGCAGGGTCACCGATTTATCGATGGAGTTGATGTATTCAGATGATACCGATGCTACACGCCGACTGCTCTGTCGTTGTAGGCAGCTTGTCAGTGTAGAAATTACAGGTATGTGTTCTGTTCTCATCTTTTCGCCATTTTTACTGACATCTCGCTTACATTTAGTTCTGAATTACCACTTAGGTTGGATCGGCCTAGCGAAGTTGCTCAATCCTTCAGCAAAGACACTGAAGAACATTGCCGTTCATGTTATATTTGACGATGAACAAGGCGATGACCCAATTTGCGGCCTTGCCGACGAGCTAGAGCAGATAAACAAGGACAACATCATTAGGGGAGCTCAGAGTTCTCCGTAGATTGGGCCGTAGCTCGCCTACGGTGGGCGCACGTGGCAAAATTGATGAACATTGGAATTCCGACGATTCCGTGATTCCATTCAGCGTCACGGTGGGTTTGCGGTGGGTTGTATTTGGTTTTAGCTTTGTTGCCGACAACTTGCCGCATTGTTAACCACATCAATCGTACAAGAATGGCAATAACTCGGGAAAAAATAGGAATTCGAGCAAATTGATGCAGCTATTATATAATTACTGTCTTGCCGAGGATAGATGACTATTGGTAGCAAAAGGGTAGTAGTTGATTCACTGATCTAGCACATCCTATATCTTAGAGTGCAGAACTCTCAATGGAAATGACAGGCAGCAACTTGGTTGTTGAGCACCATATAAGGATCAAAAGATTGGTCCAAAAGTTGCCAAAAAGAATCCTCATCAATAATTGAATAATTAGAAGTGATTCTGTACCCCTTGTGCATTAAGCTACTGTTCGTAGGTCTACATAATGCCTTCATACTTCTTGTATGACTTGAAAATATAGAGGATAAGGTGGAAATACGACCTCAGAATGTCACTGTGTACCAATCGGCTGCTCACGGCAAATGCGACTCAAATTTACAGCGCTATCCAGGCACACCAGGTCACAGCAGTCACAGATAACCTAATCGTCGGAATTCCAATGTTCATCAATTTTGCCACGTGCGCCCACCGTAGGCGAGCTACGGCCCAATCTACGGAGAACTCTGAGCTCCCCTATTGAGAGCCTTACTATCGATGTCAAAATTGTTGCAGGGTATGATCGCACAGTACACGACACATGGCCCCGACTTGATAATGTATTTGCCCAGTCTGGGTGGCCAAAGGTTCATCGAGTATCGTTCACTATCGTAGTAGGTTGTGATGCTGATGCTGCAGGTAGGCATGTGAAAGTGTAGCATATGACATGGTTCGTTGCGGGGCAAATATGTAACATATGATATGGTTCATTGCGTACACCACGAAGCAACGAACCAAAGTGGTGTATCATATGATATGATTCGTTGCGTGCAACGAATCGCCCCGACCCGACCCCGTTGTATTCCCGATCCTCAGGAATAGATCGGGGACGGATCGGGGCTGCCTACAGCTATACGGGGGGAAATCCTTATGATTCCAAATGCATAATAAATGAAGGCACAGTGTTTTGGGGGGGTACCTCCTGGTGCCTTCATTTATGATGAGGCCCATGCAGTGTTTCACGCTGTGGTTAATGGTTTTTTGGCACTTAAAGGATCACAAAATGTATTTTTTGCCCAGTAGCATATATTAATCATACAAAAAAAAGCTGTCCAAGTGCCTATCAAGTGCCTATTCAGTGTAATCATCATCAAATAAATCAAGGGGAAGCTCAAAGGCAGTCGGAATCCTGTATTGATGAGAAACTTCACCTCTGGGCCCAGATGAAGTAGCATTGACACCCAGAGCTGCGAGGGATGACTAGCACCCCCGACCCTGGTCTGACTGCCAACCCCCGCCCCGACATGGCTTTGAGCCCCGACCCCGGTCTCTTCCTCGTCCTCATCCTCGTCCTCGTCCTCGTCCTCGTCTTCGTCCTCATCCTCATCCTCGTCGTCTTCATCATCACCATCCTCACCATTGTTCTCATTGTTGCCATCTTCATCACTGTCAAAATTCCAAACAGCAGCCACAGTGTCCAAGTCATTGAAGTTGTTTGGCTCGCTGTCTGAGCCCCATTCATCAGCTGCAGCACCGATTGAATCCAAAAAATGTAAATCGGGGCGGGGCTACGATGAGCGGGGCGGGGCTCTGATACTGACCGGGGGCGGGGCTAGGATGATCGGGGGCGGGCGCTGATGCTGACCGGGGGCGGGGCTAAGATGATCGGGGGCGGGGCTCTGATGCTGACCGGGGGCGGGGCTATGATGACCGGGGGGGGGGTGCGATGCTCGGGAGCGGGGTCGGGGCCATTGTATGGATCGAGCCCGTGAATGCTGGGATCCCCCTGATGTCGAGGAATGTAGGAGCGCTTCAGTACAGGGTTGATATCTATGTCTTTATGCAAAGCAGGAGGTATTTCCAAAACAGCCATTGAGACAGGGGAGAGAGGAGCAGTTGGGCTGGGTGGGAGACTGCCTTGAATGGAATCAAATCTATCAAATTGACCATCCGGCAGCGAGGTATCGTAGCCTGTGCGCTGGCGATGGCGCGATACATGTGTCAACTTGAGGACATCTTCACGAGTCAATTTGACCCCATATGTCCATTTGTACGATGATTCAGGCAATGCTTGCACTCGAGCCTTGTATTGTTCCGCTGTCTCAGTGGCCTCACAATAAAGTGACTGCTGTCGGGTCGGGGATGGATCAGTGGCCGGGGTTGTGGATAAAGTCTGGGCTGGGGAAGATCCTTCTGTCTCCTTCAAAAGGGCTGTTTCATGCAACATTGCGAACCCGGCCACTTGCCGTGTGAGGAGGTCAACATCAGTAGAGGTAGATGTTAGCAAAGTAGCAGAGTATGTCTTCATTTGTGTATATTCCTCCAGAAATAGTTGGGCAGCATCATAGTAGACCATGCACCTCGAACAATCGAGCTCGGGATCGGGGAGCGGGATTTCAATCATCGGGGAGTCGGGGCGGGGAAAGGCGGGGGCGGGGGCGGGGGCGGGAATCACTTTACGATAGTGGGCAATGCATGCATCAACTGTGGCTTCACAGAGCAAGGAATCCAGTCGTGGTTCCTTTTTGGATGACCACCAAGCAAGATAATATGACTTGGCAATCACATCAGCTTTGGTGGTCATGAGGGCATTCAACGCAGAAATAAAGTCTATGTCGAACTTCAAAGGAAGTTCTGCATCAGGAACCAGTGCCAGACTGCCTGCCAGAGACCTGGTGATGATAGGGACTACAATATGATATCCGCGTGATTGAGCAACACCGACATAAGACATAACAAAGTTCTAAATAGAGATTAAAAAACTTATTACACATGGTGAAATGACTTCTATACTCACAAGCTCGCGCTTCAGCGCACGTTGCATCCATGTCTGATGACGGCGCTCGACCTGGCACATTACAGCCACCGCTGCACGAAAACGGGAGTCTCCATAGACAACAACTTCCTGAACTCGGACACCCCAATCTGGATCATTGTTGTGACGAAGGCTGAAGTATTTGAACAGGTGAATGGTTTTCTCAGTCATTTGGATGTTAAGATCAAGATGGATCAATGGCAAGATGTGATAAGGGGAAATTTACATTGGGGATATGTAGGTTACATCAGCGATTCTAAATAATTGATCAGCAATCTGGGCTAATTTATGCCACATGATCTGTTTGCGATCAGCATACGCCACTTCCCCTGGGGTCAAGATGCGATCGGAACGGGGACCTCGGTCCCGGTCCGATATAACTGCCAACCAGATGTCCCTTTTGTGCATAAAGTATCTTACAGTCCAAACCATTTCATACTTTAGAAGAGTCAATTCTTCGCGCCAGCGTTGAAGCTGTGCTCTTGCACGAAGCCAATGCACACGCTCAACTATAAAGATATTAAACCAAAAATAATGACGCTTGGAGTCAAAAACTTACATTCGAGTAATGTTGCGGGTCGGGGTCGGGGTCAGGGTCGTCAGGTCCTGGTCCAAAAATGATCCGTTTGGTTGCAGTATGCCATATCCAAGAGAGCTTGATTGAGGTAGATCCTGGTGTATTTGGATCTACAATTGCAGTACTGGCATTGACATCTTCCTTTTTCAGAACTCGGAACTGTTGCAGAAGTTCCACTGTAGCACCCAATCGAATTAGGCTTGCTCTACAGTTATCATAGATCTGCCGATGAAGAGAAATCCTAGTCTCAATATGGCTTACGTCAATTTTAGACCGCGTGCGAACTCCTTTTCTGGGCGCTGCACGTTGAACATCGGAGAACTGAAATGATTTTTCTGCAATTAACTCACGTAGGCGGGTTAATTGAGCAGTTGCTTGCTGGACACGAAGAGCGAATTCAACATTGCAGAGAGCTGTTCCTAGCTTTCCATTTGAAGGGAGCAATAATAATTGCTCTTCCACCGGAATCCCAAGATCGGGGTCGGGATCTAGCACGGTATCGGGGGCGGGGGTGGGGGCGGGGCTGGTATCGGGGTCGGGACTGCTAGGGTCGGGGACTCTGGTCGTACTCTGCATCTTGTGAAGTTTGCCTATTAACCCCGCAACCGCAGTGCGTAAATTGTCAATTTTAGTCTGATCAGATTGGGAAGGCATTGCTCCTGCTTGACAGAGAAGATGTTGGACTTCAATTTGCTTTTCCTCCACCGTAAGGGCAAAAGAAATCCATTTGTGAGCTTTTGAGGCATGTCCAGTAGTGATCGGGACCGGGGCCGAAGTTGTATCCTTAATCCTGGCTGCATAAACATCCATCAAATGTGGCTGTGCAAGCCTATTTCGCTCAGCATCCTCAACTTCCGCTGTCCATTGGAGAATGTGTGTATGTCCTGCATTGGTAGATAATTCCTTGAAGGCTTCTTCAAGCTTTGGCAAAACATTTCCAGCATCTTTGAACCGCCTGCAAATATATCTTGCCATTCCCAAGGTTTTCTTATGGTTAGAGTCGGAAGCATGGTCATCCAGAACCTCTTCACGGTGAGCCAGAGTGGCCGTGCGAACAGTGGGTGATATAGAGTTCAATGTGGACCATAAGGACTCTAGGATCTCACCACTCACCACCCCTGTACCTGGAATAAAAGCAGGGGAATACCTAAAAAAACAGTCATCTTTGTGGGCATGCACATGGAACATTCCAATGGCCCGATCGACTTTCAGCCCAGCTGGCAGATGATTCCCAATCCGACGATGGAGATGAGTATAGTATTGACATGCTATATCATACATCAGCATCACGCCTTGGTTTGCACGGACGCCAGTGGTTTTTATTGCCTGTAGAAGTGCGAAATCAACATTTTTCTGTTGTTCTCCCTTGAATAGGTCCACTAAGGAGTTGGGGGCATAACAGCCATGACGTGCACAAGCAATAGAGGCCTTCCCCGTACGGTCACAGCAATTGGAACCAATTAATGCATTGACAATTGCGCGAAATGTGCTTTCACAAGGTGCTTTCTGGAATTACATTTTGCGAACGGGGCCGGGGCCGGGGTAGGGATCGGGGTTGGGGTTGGGGTCGGGGTCGGATCGGGTCAGGTTGGGAGAGTGAGATCAGGGGCGGGGATGGCGACAGTAGGGTGGGATCAGGTCGGGAGAATGCAAGGGAATATTAGTAGGAATATTGATTTGTAGAATATTTAGGACTCACTGTTAACATTTCTGTGGCAGTTTTAATAAAATCTTGATATTCCTGTTGATTTGGAGCCATTCCACCTCCGTCTAGTAGCCAGACATCGTTTGCATTGGCTTCTTCATTTTGCTTGACGTGATCTGCCTTGAAGTTGCCATCAGCCACAAACACCCTTTTGTAGACAAAGTCATTGTGATCGGCCTCCCAGCCTTCAGGGAGGTTTACTCCAGGTTGAGGACAGGCAGGGCAATAATTGGATAGTTCACCATTTTTCACATTGTCACTGGTTCCCTGCCGATCTATCCCACAACCTCGCCATTTTAATTTCTTTAGCCATCTCCATAAGCGTGTCATTCGCCGAAATTCATTGTATAGGTCAGGGCTGGTGTTTGGGGCAAGTGGCTCTGTTAACCGCCGGAGTAATTCATTAAATTGATAGGCAGATGCTTTCAATTCAAGGTTGCATAACCGGAAGTAATCTAATATTTCCGCTGAAAAGAGGGTGCGGATTCGTTTAAAACTTGTTGGGATAAACCGTGATGCCAGAAGATCTATAGCCAGTTGACCTGGGCCATGGCACATACAAGACACCAGGGCCAGGTCATGAATGCCATTTGTATGCACAATACGCACATAGGAATTGTTGAAGGCATCAGTTTTGGGAATGGAGGGCGAGGAATTGTTCAAGAATGGGGTTGGGGCCGAGCCCGTGACAGGCAACGGGGCCGGGGTCGGGAGCGGGGCTGAAGAGCCCGTGCCAGAAAATGGGGCCGGGGTCGGGAACGGGGATGAAGAGCCAGTTACAGGAAGCGGGCCGGGGTTGGAAACGGGGTCGGGGATGGGGATGTAGGCAGGGATTGCAACGTAGTGAAATTTGCCAGGTATTGCGGTCCATTTTCATCCTCAATATTATCATCAGCTTCTTCATCATCAATAAAAAATCGACCATGTCAAATGCCATATCTGCCTCATCATCAAGATGGTCACTGTTACGAAGACTGTCAAGGTATCTGTCAAACAATTCATCTCCACTCTTCTCTGGAGAATGTTCTGAGTTAGACATTTCCACATCTCCACTCAGGGGCAGGTTTTGGCTGCTCGGGCGCGGGGGAAATAAAATCGGGGGCGGGGTCATGTTAATGGGGGCGGGACTTGGCTGCTCGGGCGCGGGGAAAATGATATTGGGGCGGGACTTGGCTGCTCGGCGCGGGTCATGTTAATCGGGGCGGGACTTGGCTGCTCGGGCGCGGGGTCATGTTAATCGGGGGCGGGACTTGGCTGCTCGGGCGCGGGGTCATGTTAATCGGGGGCGGGACTTGGCTGCTCGGGCGCGGGGAAAATGATATCGGGGGCGGGACTTGGCTGCTCGGGCGCGGGGAAAATGATATCGGGGGCGGGACTTGGCTGCTCGGGCGCGGGGAAAATAATATCGGGGGCGGGGACAGGGCGATCGGGGGTCTCCCCGATGCACCGCAATTGGTGAGGCAATCAGTGTCTTCACCTCGTGGTGCATGGGGGAGTAGCAGGGACTGTCCATAACTTTGGTGAACCATAGTGTCTATAGATTCCTCTCGTTCACCATTATTTCGCTGCCGTTTGCGTGTCTGTTCACCTTGTTGTTGCTCTGGTGCAACGCAACCACTCTGGACAGACATTGAAACTATTCTTTGCTCCTCTTCATCTTTCCCTACCTCAATCCTTTCCAATTGCTGCTGTAAAAACTGTAAGGAGTTGCAAATTGGTGCACCACTATGATGTGGGATTGTCAGATAGATGCCAACCTCCCACAGGCATGCAGCACGAAATGACTTTCCCATCCATCTCTGAATCCGATGCAAAGGATTACAAAAATGAGTAGCACGCATGCATTTGCGACACAAGGGTGTTGCTAGAACACAGTCTATGCATCTCCAAAGAGCATACATGTTCTGCCCACATGTTATACACTTTTTGTACTCATGACGCAGTGCCTCACGGCTAAGCAAGCCATACAGCAAACTATCTGCTTGCGCAACAAATTCGCGTATGTAGTCATGCTGTGTCTAATAAACAAAATTAGCATTCATTTAGAAAAGAAATCGGGAAAATGTCATACCATAGAGGGTTTGGTTCTTGGTTTTGGGTTGATCATTTCTGGTTCAGTGTCCATATTGTCAAAGGGAGGAGTTATGGGAATAGGGTCCTCGATGGTTTCATGTTCAATATTTGGTGGCGGATTACTGGGCACAGTCATAGGAGGTAAATGTTCAACTACTAGTTGAGCCTTTGTTCTGCCGCGACTTGTTTGTGCTTCAGTATTTCGTATGCAAACATCTTCTGCAGCACCGACATCTGTATCATCATCATTTTTGGTCGCTTGCCCATTCTGGTTTTCTCGATGCAATTATCGTATTAGGGGATGTCGAAGGTGTCAGAAAACAACCACCGTTTGTTTTTTCTGTTATCCGTCGATAATCAGTTCACATGGCAGACACATGTTGTCACATGTCATGTGTTTGTCTATCTGCGGTCTGATCACTGTCGATAACCATCACCATCTTCTGCCCTCCCTGCCATATATTGTCACATGTCATGTGTTTGTCTATCTGCGGTCTGATCACTGTCGATAACCATCACCATCTTCTGCCCTCCCTGCCATATAGAAATGGCAGAAGCACACAGAATTCCTGATCCTGCTACACCTATGGATACTGCAGCTGTTCCAATGCAAGCCCCAACCAAAAGGGTCCCAAAGTATACTACTGAGGAGCTGGCAATTATACATCCACACAAAGACGCGTACATGGCTGCATCATCTCCAGAAATGAGGCGATTCTTGGCCGAAAAACAGATTTTTTCCTGCGCTTTTGAGCTATTGGGAAGCGACTGGGAAGTCGACGGGTGCTGACAGGAGTGAGACAATCAGAGTACGTAGTGACAGTTTCATCGGAACCGGGGTCGCGCCAACATATCTTTCTACAGGATCTATTGCATTGGCTTCGTAATAACTGGCGTGGAAATAGCCAGACAGCACATGAGCCAACATTTGTAGTGAAATCGACGGACATTTTATGGCATTTATGAAGGACGAAGTCTTCAAAGAGATTGCCTCATTGTTGAATGTCCCCGAAGCAAACACAGCTACGCCAAACTGGTTCGGGAAGCGGATGCAAGCAATGGGCAACATCTTAAAAAAAATGAACAGTGCCGAATTGAAAGAAATCAATGAAGAGGTTGAACGCATTGCACGTGAAGGGTATCCAGAGGAAACACGGCGAAAGTGAGTATTTTCCTGTTTCCGCCCCATCCCGATTCACTCCCGCCCCGACATCTGTCCCCGCTCCCGTCCCGATTCCACCCTGCCCCGACATACTTCACCGTCCCCGACTTCTGCTCCCATCCCCGTGCCCGTCCCCTCGCCCGTCCCCGTCCCCTTTCCCATCTCCGTGCATCTAATGATGTAACTTTTTTTTTTTAAGGCTGGGCCACAAATTTTGTGTTGACCGTATGAAGAAAGCTGCTACAGCGCACTGGTTAGAAATGGGGGTTTTGAGCATCTCATTTGTATTTCGTGTTACTCCTCAGGGGCAGAATGGTGTAGAAATGTATGTTTTCCTTCGTCAATGGCTTCCTGTAACTAAGCTTTGCTCGTCACCAGCCATGATTACATACCAACCCTGGTTGGCGCAACTGGCAAGCATTTCGAAGAGTTGTATCCAGATGAGTCAAATCAGATGATGCGACTTGTAATGAATTATGCAAAGGAAATGCGTTCAATGGCCTCTTCAAAGAATGCTGCCGGGGGCGGGACTAATCTGACCGGGGGCGGGGATAACATTTACGGGGCGGGGATATCAAACAACGGGGCAGGGGCGGCACCCACCGGGGATAATACAACTGGGACCAAAAAACCTCGCCTAAACTTTGATGATCTCATTGGATTTCCGGAAATCCCTGAAGGCTTTGACTTTACAATATATAATAAAACAGAACTGGATGCAATGTATTCCAGTTATTTGAATGCACAATACAGTATGTGCCATTCCTAATAATATTACAAAGCCAGTCTGATGCACACTTCCCTAGGCATGGCAAATGGCGGGAAAAAAAGCCAAACTCCATACAAATTGCTTCGAACTGAACAAGCTGAAATGATTCATAGCCAATGTTTGCCAGCCCGCTTCAAGCTGCGCTCAGCAAGGTATATGAAGCAGAAGCTGCTACTAAAGTTCTTCAAACACGTCATGTCTAGGCAGAAAAACTTCAAAAATGACATGAGCAAAGTGTTTCGATTCATCAAGGTTGCAGGCAAGCGCAAGGGTGATGCACTGATTTTTGCCAAATATGGGGACTTACAGCTTGAAGGTGAAATCGAGGAAGAGTCAGAAGACAATAACAATGAAGGGTTGAACGTTGTGGAGCCAGGCACCGGGAACGAGGAACCCCGGCCCCATCAAGTTGGCTTGTCCCCGCCCCGCGACGGGACCCCCGCCCCGTGGCCGCAGTGACTGTACCCCCGCCCCGTCATGTGGACTCAGTCCCGCCCCGCGACAATACCCCCGCCCCCGTGGTTGCAGCAACTGTGCCCCCGCCCCGTCCTGGGGACTCGGCCACGCCCCGCAATATGATCCCCGCCCCAAGTATCCCTCACAATCATGTTAGTCATCACCGTCGCCCCAATCAACAGATGCTGCCATCTCCGGAGACAACACCTGGACCTTCCAGTGAATATACTGCATTCCGTCCATCACAACTACGGCCAATCCCGCCTGCACAATCAAAGACGCCTGCTGGTCGCATGCCCCGCAAAAATGCAACTGCTGACCAACGTGCTTTACAGGAAGCAGAACAGTTCTTGACTCTTGGGAAGCGCCAGCCTAAACCACGCACTTTGGACTCATAGGTAAAAATTAATATATATTGTCAATGTAACAAGATTTATATGTACATACACCATTGACAATATACTCAGTTCATGGGGACTAGGCATCTATTTACATTATTGTTCAATTCAAAAAACAAAAAAATTAAGCAGAAAGGGCCCGCAGCCAGAAATAAAGCCTAAGAGGAGAAATCAAGTTGTTCGTCTTCATCGTCATGATAACTCCTACAGACAGGCTGGGGTGGCGCTTCCACCTCGTCCCCCGCCCCCCTCCCGATGCCGGCCCCGCTCCCGATCTTGTCTGGTTGTCTCCCATAAAGCGTGGAGATCGTCGAGGGGCTGATTCAAAGGTGTGTTGCTCCGGCCACGACGGGGATGCGGGGCATCAAGACGGTCACCCGAATGGCCACCTGTGGACTCCGTGGCCAGGTCTGGAACGTGTTTGGTGATGACGCAGGCATTGGTGGGATAACTTGAATTTGGGTTGCAGTGTCTCCAGACTGAGGCATATCTTGCAACATTTGAGGTGCTTCTGTTATCTTTTCCTGCGGAGGGGGTTCCATATTGACATCTTCATCACCCTGCGCAGGCTGCTCCATGCCTGATCGGTGCCCCCAACTTGACCGCCCATTCCCGGTCCGCCGCCCATTCCCGTGCCCGACTCCGCGCCCATTCCCGTGCCCGACTCCGCGCCCATTCCCGTGCCCGACTCCGCGCCCATTCCCGTGCCGACCCCGCGCCCATTCCCGTGCCCGACCCCGCCTGATGCGGTTAAACCCGACCTAGACCCGCCCCCGGTCCCGTACCCGATTCGGATGCACCCCGTTCTGCCCCCGGCCCCGCATCCGACTGCGAACCACCTCCCTCTGTTCCTGACTCATCCCCTGTGCCCGCGCTCGATGTTTGATATTCCTCCAAGGTTGTGATGCGTTCCTCCAACACTTTTAACCCTGTTTGCATGGTGTCAACCCTGTCTGCAGTCAGCTCGACTACCTCAACCCATGTATCCTGACGATTTTGCTGGTCTTCCATTATTTCGGCCACGAAAACCACATTGTTGTCAAGTTTGGAAACACGCCTCTCAAGGTTGACAAGGCGGTTTTCAAATGCTTCCATGGTGCTGCTCATGCGGCCCAGCTCCTTTTCAACAAAGGCGAGCGCCGTGCATCTTCCTTCTTCCTGTTAGAAAAATATTCAATGTCATTCTCCATGCTTTTTTGGGGACTTACGTTCCAACTTGCACTGTAACTTTGCAGCATGTGATGTCTCTTCCACACCTTCCATAGGTTCATCGCCACCTTGTTCTGATCGCAATTCTCCATCGCCTGAATCAATCGGGGCTGGGAGCCATTCGGGGGCGGGGGGAGCGCCAATCGGATGGCCCTGCAACCGGGGGCGGGGTGTCGGCGGGGCTCTTCCGCAAAGACCTTATCGTGGAGCCTGTCGATCTTGGTCATGGTTCTTTTTGAGATGGGGGGAGGAATGCCGTCAGTGTAGTCAGGCTTGCTTTTGATTTGGGTTATATCGTCTCCCCAGTCGCACTTCTGGCGAAGCACACCACACTGGTAGCACGCCACTCCCCGTAGCTGCTTCTGGCATGCCTTGTTCAGCTTCTGGCACCTATGGCACCGCGGATGGTGATAAGCCCTCTCCACTGGCTGTGGGTTGGTCTTTGATGGCTTGGGGCATCCTTGGCAACCTTCTTGTGTACAACAAACTCGCTGTGGTTCATCGGCTGGCCTCTTGCGGCTCGGTTTTTTGGCCGTGTCCGCGTTGTCAGCCACCTCTTACCTTTCCCCTTTCGATTTGCGCGTCCCTTTTTGACGACGGTGGTTCTTCATCTTTCTCTTCCTGCATCCTTTCCAGTGAGCCTAGGCACTGTGGGACTAGCGCCTGTATGCCCGCCCCCGCCCGCGTCTGCCTGGCGGGCCCCGCCCCCGTTCCCGTCTGCGTAATCATTGCCGCCCCGGCCCCGCCCCTGTCGGCTGGTTTGCCCCGCCCCGCTCCCGTCTGTGTAATTCCCCGTCCCCGCCCCCCCCCATCTGCTTGGCATGCCCCGCCCCCGCTCCCGTCTGCACAATCATCCCCGTCCCCGCCCCCGCCCCCATCTGCTTTGCATGCCCCGCCCCCGCTCCCGTCTGCGCACTCATCCCCGTCCCCGGCCCCGCCCCCGTCTGCGTGGCCTGCCCCGCCCCCGCTCCCGTCTGTCTAATCATCCCCGTCCCCGCCCTCCCCGCCCCCGCCCCCGTCTGTTTGGCTTGCCCCGCCCCCGTTCCCATCTGTGTAACTGTACCCGCCCCCACCCCCGTCTGCGTAACCGTGGCGTCGCGACGAAATTTCAGGAGTTCTTCTTTCTGCCTCTCAATGAATTCTGGCCCTAGCTGGTTTTCACCTTTGGCTTTGAAGAATGCAAGGAGGAATGACCAAAGGAATCGGGGTGGGTTGTTCAGTGCTCCCTGCACGGCAGGATCAATGCTGGTCCTCATACTCAGGATATCTTTCTATAGTTGAAATACACAATATTAGTTTGCTACATCTATTGGGTCTGCTCTATACTCACAATGCTTGTTCTGATCTTGTAGATCTCTTCCAAGACTGTGCCTGCTTCCAGGTCATGGCAAATCTTATAGTCAATCTCTCCGATTGCTTGTTGAAGACTTTGCACATTTTTGAAAGACATGTTGAAAGATGCGGTGGAATGCCAATGGAAAGCTGCAAGTAAGTGATGGTGGTTTTGGGGAGAAAGAAATTTGTCAGGGACAGCCCCGTTCAGGCTCCGTTGATTGATCACACGGCATCGGGCACGGGACCGGCCCTTATCGGGGAGAGATCTTCATTGTTCCCACGCCTGCGAGGATCAGGTCAGATAACAGAATCTACTCCTTGCCTTCCTGTTGTTCAACTGATCAACCTACAAGTCCTCTGTATACACCTCCTACTACACCTCCATGAATAAATCACTGCGAGAAAGCACGATTCCATCAACCATCACCCCGATTCCTGAAGGCTTTACTGTCGGGACCACCCCGATGGACAGCAATATATTGTACCTCAGTACATGGCTTATATGGCGGAGAAGTCTTTTAAGGAGTATTGCAAAAGGTGCAATTGAATGTTAACAGAGGAGCTGCAGTGGTAAGTCTCTTCATTTGGTGATCTAAATTTTAGATTCAGTATTGGCATCAGGGTTGGGATGGACAACGCGGGCATACCCCGGTCTACGTGTGTCCATCCCCGACTCTCGGACCGGGGGTGGTATTGTTATCGGGGTCGGGAATGGACAGTGCGGGGCATACCCCGGTCTTCGTCTGTCCGTCCCCGACTCTCGGACCGGGGGTCAGATCAGAGGCACCTGCATGTATCTCGTCTCCTTTCTCTGACCAATATCTATATTTCAGACTGTTCCCAAGATAAACAGGCCCCAGGATAAAATCGGAGAGACTATGGTGGGATTTCCACCCAATCCTGTAGGTTTTCAGGTCATTCAAGGCAAATTTTTGTTCATGAATTGTAATACTAGCAACTCAGTGAGCAGGAGAATCTAGAGCTGTTTGCTCAAGTTGTTGCGCTCGCCGATGGATTGGGTATCACACACAAAGATGCTGCCCATCGCCTCCTTCTTGCTGCTCAAGAAAAGCTGCGCTCTTCAATGGTGATGCTGACTGCATTGGAAACCTTGGATCACAGAGTTGATGCATCATTCAAGAGATTGAGGCAACACTTTCATTATGGTCCCAAAGAATCATCCCCTGAAACCAGTTTGCCTGAGGCCATAATGGAGTAATATAATAGATTGAGCATATATGTACCTCATTAACTACCCAGAAACCTATAAATCCCATTGAGAAAGTCCATATGAACGTCAGGAAAGAGCAAAATACATTGAGGAGAGGCTGGAAGAAATAGGAGATCGGGACCGGGGCGGGCCCGACTCACGCCAAAAATGGAAATAGGACTGTTCGTTGCTTCGTGGTGCGCACAACGAACCCATATGACATGGTACACAAATACCCCACAACGAACCATATCATATGATACACAGCCACATTGGTATGTGGACGCTGATGTGTTTGAGGCCTTGGAGGGGGATTTCCCCAGGTTTCCGGAGACACAATTCCAGTGGCTCTCGACGTGTACATCGTTGACGTTCGAATTCAAAACGTGGAAGGAAGATGTAGAGGCGCAGTATTAGCAGTAATTGAGATCACATTGATCTGTGCACTGGTATGTGAAATACATCATAGACCTGTACTTATCAAGTTACGGAAAAGTTTGGCAGGTTGTAATGGACCACGTTTTGCATCAATCTACTTTGTATGAGAACTCGCGACTGGATGATGATTTGAAACGAACAAACGATTACCTCCAACATTATTATTTAAAAAGCATCTACCTCTCCGTCCAATGTTTTTTCTTGATTATTTCAAACTCGAAGAACGGGAATTCTTTCGACGAGAGCCACGGGAATTGCGTATCCGCGAACCTAGGATATTCCTTCTCCTCGATGCCGAACAATTGAGGATCGAGATATTGCTCCAGTGTGATAGTCAATGAGACTTTACGGAGCCTTGGCCACCCAGCTTGTGCCAATACTTTGTCAAACCTGCTCCATATGTCCAATTTTGCGATGTCTACGCCACAGCTGATACCGATTTGTATTGTGATGTTCTCGATGACATTCTCGCTGCTCATTTGCTCGAGTTGCTCGGCGACACCGCAGAGAGGATCACCGCCTGCTATATCATAATCAGACCTGACGTAGACTGCAATGTGCTTTAGTGTCTGCATGGAGGGCGCCAGAATCTTCGCAAGGCCTATCCAGCGCAAACTGGATTCGGAAACTAGGAGTGAAAATCATCAGACAGCTTCTGAATAAACGAATTGTAAGGGGTGCAAATACCGATTAACTCTACGTTAACAAGTCGCGTGCACTGACAAAGCAAAGCTCGTGGAGGTACAATTTTGTCATCGTCCTCGCAATCCCGCAACTGCAGTGATAGATCGGTAATTCCACTAATGTCGATGAAAGATGTACCATCTGCGCACTTCACTGCGCAAATGGGTGTAGCTGCCGAAATCGTTCCGATTGAGAGTTTACGAAGTCTGATGGACGTCTGGGGTAAATTGAAGGGAGAGGTAACTGCTGTGGTAAAATTTCCGAACTCAAAGTGCTTGAGATTGACGCAAGGCGCTAGGTCGGTCACGATGAACTTTGTTACAGAAAAGAGCTTGAGCGTCGTGAGGGATGGCAGGCGGAAGAAGTGGAGTAGCAATGGTCGAAGTCGGCTCTCGTTCCATGCAGGATGATCAGCGTCAAAATAACAGTGTCGGATAATGAGAGAGAGCAAGCCGGTGATCTTATGGAAGGTTTCCGACTCATCCTTGAAACCGTTGTGTCTTGAGGGGAAATAGTTCAACTCCAGATGTCGAACGTATACGGCGAGTTCTGGGGTAGCAGAAAATAGGCTGTTCAGCCTTCGTATGCAGCCTATCTGCGATAATGGCACATCGAAACGGTCCTGTAGAACGATGCTGGCAAAGATGTGTTTCCTGCAGATAGGAAGTAAAGCAGAGCACACGAGAGAGCAGGTTTTGATGGTGGGAGAGTCGGAGGGATCTTGGGAGAGAATATCAACGACCGTTTCAATAATGTCAAATGGTAATGGAGACATCGATAGACCAATGCCAGTTCAAGCTGCTCGAATTCGTTCAACTTCCGAGCCACAAGTCCCAGCATCGCCTTGGAATCAAACACGAGACCGTGGAAATAGATCGTTAAAAATAATTCGACGAGTTCTGTGAACTGCCGGCTTTAATGTGACAGAAACCTTGCTTGAGGATATACTTAATTCAACAAGTTGCTTTATAAGGTGTCTGAAGGGGATAACACGGAGTTGCAGGTATCATACCTCAGTATTTAGTACACAGTGATAAAGGCAAATCGCGTATATAATCGAGGTAGTCGATAGAACACGATTACATCCAAGTGGCACAATGTTCCTGCACTACTCTACCCCGTCATTGCCTCGAATATGAATGACACTGATGAAGTTGTGGAAAGCCACGGGAATTCCGTGTACACAAAATCATCGGCCAAGACTTCAGACGCAACCTCTTCGTCTGTAGAGTCATCAGCAAAACAACCCACTCTGAGAGTCAAAAACACTTGGCGGAGCATCGGCCATTTCCCTGGCTGCGCCAATATCCTGTCAAGCCGAACCCAGTCGTCCTCTCTGCCACGATGCAGGCCATCTAAAGCGTAGATTTCTATCGAAATGCATTCGATTACGTTGTGGCTGTTCATCTGCTCGAGTTCGTGGACAATGCCACAAAGTGGATCGTCGTCTCTCTTCTCTTCAAACATTGCGGAAATGTAAAGGCACTCCAATGTATCCGTGTGAACCCATTTCGAAAGGTGAAGCAGGCCAAAAGGATTTGAAACTGTACATACGCGTCAGAAGATAGTCAAACACACTTAAAAAAAGTTTCATACCATCGAGTAATAGTTTAACAAGTTGAGTGCAACGGCTGAGCAGCTTTTGCAAGGCTTCAGCATCGTCAGAGCTTACTATCTCCATTTTCAAGACAGAAATTTTGTTGAAGTCAATGAAGGGACTGCCGTCTGTGCATCGTGCGGTACACATATGTGCGATTGCTGCGGCGCTATGAGACGTAAATGTGAGGTTTCGAAGCCTCATCATTGGATGAGAGATTTCAGAAGGAAGGATTGTGACAGTCCCCATAGTGAGATGTTCGAGATTGATTGCAAATGCCAAATCCGCGATGATAATATTGTCAATGGAAAGCATGGTGAGCTCCTGAAGTGATGGAAGGCGCAGAAGATGCAGTAGCGATGGTTGATGGATGATTTTGTTCCATCTCAAGCGTCCATGGCCACTTCCATAGTCACTGCAGATGCTGAGGGAGCTCAAACTAGTGATCTTTGCGAGAGCTTCCGACTCCTTGTAGTCCTCGGGCATCGCACCGTAGTGCAGATGGCGAATATAACTGGCAATAACCGGGGTAGCTAATACCACGCGATTGAAAGCTCGCATAGTGGGTGACCGGCGAGAGATGGAAACAGTGGCGAAGAGGTGTTTACGACAGATAGGGAGAAAGGCATGGCAGACGAGCGAGCAGGCCCTGAGAGACGAAAGAGAATCCTGGTAGAGCCTGAGCGTGAGCCTGGTGTCGACCTTGCGGTTCTTGTCATATGGACCAGAACGGTAATCCTCGGAGAGGTGGTCTATGACTACCTCGAAGATGTCTAGGGGGAGAATAGAGTTGAGCATTGACATTTGCTGGGGGTACAGGTTCAAGCTCAATCTGTGAACCGCGGAAACAACGTTAACTTCGACAGTCACGACTCACCTGGGACCCGGAGTTTACCGGGGTCGCATGATGCGACAAGCAGGCCTCCAAGCGCGCGATAGCCTTAGCCTCTGAGCCGCCCCAGTGCTCAATAGCCTCACCGCATGCCAGCTCCAAGTAGAGACAAGGCATAAATACCCAATCTATTCCAGTCCAAGCACCGAAGAGCCCCAATGAACGCCGAGAATCAGGCAGTACTCACAGCGAAGCACTCCATAGTCCCCGTAGGCGTCCGTAGATACCCATTAATCCGTGGTAGGGCCCGTTAACCCGCTAGAGCCCGCTCCGGCGAATATCAGATTTGGCCATTGGCCACGCATACGTTAAGCCTAGGTGCACGAGTTGGGCTCAGGAGGACGTGGAAGAGCCGGATTGGCTTGGAAGAGCCGGATTGTCTGCGAAGCACCGTGTAGACGTTCACGACGGTAAGAACTCGAGCTGGGTGGGATCCGACAATCCGGAGGGAAGTGAGTTGTGATGGGACCGAGGATTGACAGAAAGGACAGTAGTGGATGATTCGGTGGATGGATGTCGGTTGAGGTGATAGCAATGATGATAACTCGGGGAGCGTGCAGATTGGGGTGGGCGGGCTCAACAACGCAAGCCGTGGCACGTGCGACTCCTCCTCGCTTTAAATACTCCGCCTCGTCGAACGGCATCCATAGTCTATAGGTGGGAAGCCGCATCCTTTTCGAGCGCGGGGAGTTATAGACTAGAAAAGAGACGGCGAGGCGGAGCCGCTAAATGTTGCGCAGCAGTGAAAAGACACATGTACATGGGAGCGTGCGTCCCAATACTGTTTAAGATTAAGACTTGAGCTTATTGTAATAGGCATGAAATGCGATCATGCGTGGTCTGGAGGAGTGGGGAGGAGCATGGAGGGAGGAGGAGAGCCGAGAGCGATGATGTCAGGGCGGGTGTAGCGAGCGCGCATGGAAAAGTTTTTTTTTTCGTTTTGGATGTCGTCAATTACGAAAATACTTTTTTTTTCTGTCGCTTTGCGAAAATGAATTGCGTGCGTGAAGGGAAGTTTTCTTTCGCTTGTGATCGACAAGATGCTATGTAGGGCAGATGGGTGGATGGTTGCGGTGGAACGGAGATGGAGCCAAGATGGTCGGAGTACTAGATAGGACCCCTGGAACTCCCAAATTCATCCGTTCCAGGCAGATAGCTTTCGATATTGAGCGCTGAGCGCCCCACTTACATTCCAAATCTCTAAGATTTTGAAAGTAAACTATAAGTAGTATTTATGACGATACTGTCTGTTCAGAATTCTCTAAAGGACCAATTTAAAGTACTCAGTAGATGGCAATTTAGACAGGATCCTCGTCACCAGTTTCGCAACACTTAATCCGCAAAAAAAAAAAAGTGCAAGGTCTTTCCGCGTCATATTGTCTATAAACCTACTCGAATATGTTTTAGCTGTCTGAACACTCTTTTTTCCTCTTTTCCTTTTTGTACTCATTTTTTTCTTTTCTTTTCAAGCTGTTGAAGATCTATGATATCAGGATATTCCGGGGTCCCTGTCCACTGGGTGATACACGGGGCCAGCCTTTCGATCTTGTTTAGGGGCTGGCGGACAGGCGACGGTGCAAACTCGCACTTTGCATGCTCACCTGCCCATGGTTTCGCCTTTTTCCAATGTGTTTGCGAAGCACCTCCGGGCGAAGTATGCCTGCAACAAGGAAGTGCACACGGCGGCAGAAGCCGAAAGTTGATGGAGTGTATGATGCAGGTGTGATGTCTTATTTAATTCACACAGCCCAGAAAGGGGGCCTCGCTTCGCCTTGGTGACCGCCCCCCAGGTTTCTTCCCTCCACCATCTCCTACGGTCTCTCTACGGTCCTTGGATTCAGGAAGTACAGCTGGCCGCGATGATGCTCGTTCAGCTCCCTGCGATGGACGCCGTGTCCACCGCCGCCCTCCCCGACCTCGACCTCGCCCGCGTCGTCCCCGCATCACTCGCCCTGCTCGCACGGCCTAGTGCATGGCTTGTTCTCCTCGCCTCGCTCGTCATCCTCTCCAGCATCCGTGCGGCACTCCTCTATGTGCGCCCACGACCCTCGACCTCTCGCAAGGCTGATGTGTCTTTGGTTGCACTTGCTCAGGAGGCGAAGAGTGAGAAGACAACAGGGACTACTTCCACGGCTACGACTACTGCAGCCACAACTGGTACCAGCAACGCACCCACAGGCCTCCCTGCGGACACACCCCAGACACAGACGACGAGTTGGCTGTGGGGCCTCGTCAAGTGGGACGCCCTCCCCGCGCTGCCCGTCGTCCGCGTGCAGGGCAGGAGATGGGGACCGGGGCAAACGCAAGGTCAACAGCAACAAGGACAACGGCAGGGACAACAGCAGCAAATGCAGCAGGTGCAGCAGCAAGGCAGACGCTCACCGGGGCCTGCGTTCGACCATCCTGGTATGTCTCCTTTTCGTTATCTTTGCCTTGTGTCGCCCTCTTGCCTCCGCCTTCTATCCTATCGCCACTGCGCTATCTTCTTACCCTATCTTTGAAAATTAACTGACTCTCTTCTCCCACCAGTTCCCGCACTTTACCAACAAGGCGCCCCAGTATCAATGGCCAAGATGATCATGTCGCGGCACACCTTCCGTCGGCCAACTTCGCGCCCGCCACCTGTGAGGAGCACCAATGCGGTGCAGTACCAGAGGCGGGCGCCGTCGATGGTGTAGGGGGTGACCCTAAGCCTTGGGATTTTTATTTTATTTTATTCAGGTGTGGGAAGGGTTTGGGTTCGTGTGGAGCGTTTTGTGTAGTGTGGTTGGGGTGGAACGAGAGTGGCACGGAGGTTCCTCCGAGGTCCCCGCAAAGCTTAGATTGCTGTGGTCCATCCATTGGTCTATCCAATCATCCGTCTATTCGTCGTCTCTCGCCGCCTCGCCGCCGCCGTGACCGTCCTATGTCCTCCTTCACTTCGTCTTCCATCCCATCGCGTTCGATCCTCCATACATGCTCTGCTCTGCTTTGTTGTTCCCCCTTCATCAATTATCAATCCATTCGCATCATCAATCCTCGCCATCAATGTCGGTTTTATTATTATCATTCCTATTCCCTCTTCCTTCCTGTCTATCCTAGACGCCCTTGTTCCTCCGACGCCCTCTCCCCCTCATGCATGATATGTGTCTACGACTCGCTCTACGACTCCACGCCCCGACTCCGACTCTGGCTCCAGCTGGTCGGCGTTCGGGCCTTCCAATTATGCGTTCATCATTCCTGCTGCATCAGCATCAATAATCACACAACAAATATCAGCATCAATACAACAATATCAACATCAGAAAATTGAAGAATACTCTTTTATGTATACGACACGGTTGACGAAACGAAGACGAGACGGTGATGATGAGACGACGATAGAGTGATATTTTTTATTCAGAAAACGATAACAGAAAAGATCAAATGAAAAGGAAGAGGATGAGGATGACCTCCTCTTCATCGCCACCGCCACCGTGGCGCACCTATCTATCTACTCACTATCTATCCGCTATCTATCGACCCAGTCGTAGATGCTAGAGCACCACTCCGTGCCACCTAGACGACCTTCCATCCATCCATCCGCTTTGATTATTTCTATCTATCGAGCACTCGGAGTTGAGTCGGAGGTGGCGATTGGATGTCAGAAGCGACGGGATGGCGCGGCGATCCCTTGATGGGCGGCGTCGGGTGAGGTTGAGCGACGGATGACGGACGGACTCAGATTTGCACTCGGGTCTGCAAGGCCTGGGTTCGGTTCGGGATGCCGAGTTGTGGGTGGGGTGCGGTATAGGAGAAAGAGGGTGGGGGTGTTGGGTGAGACATGGGGCGCGTTATTGTGGTGTGCATGCATACATGGGTGGTATGTGGACTTTTTGTGCTTTGTTTCTGTGGACTTGTCGACCGTTGTGTCGACCGTTGCTCTTATATATTTATCGATTCGTTCCCGGCGCGAGCTTGTTTCGCTCGTTTTGTCTTTTCTCTTTTTTTTTTCGACTTTTGCCTTTTTCGCCTCGTTTTTTTCGTTTCGCGGATTACTGTTCACATTGAGGTCATACATACTTACATAAATACACAGTTTGAATTGTTACCCCGTTTCCTATTTCTTCGTTGTTTATTCCCCATGCAGTTGTAGTCGGAAGTTCTGGTGGTCGGATGCTTCGTTATCATTATTTTTCCCCCCCTCTTCTCTTTTCTTCGTCTCTTTTCATTTTCCTCTTTTTCATATTGTTAGCTCACTACTACCTGAGCATTTAATATACCTGACTATGCGGTTTCGTTGACAATCGTCGTTCTCTGAATCATGTGAGGTTGTTGAGAGAAGGTTGAGCCGTGGATTATCCGATTCCGAGGATGAGGAATAAGCTCGATGCTTAATTCTGTATTTTGGGAACCTTGCGGAGTTCATAGTGTAGCTTTATCATCGATTCGTGGAGTCGGAGGCATGTATTGGGAGGGCGCGATGTTCTGCTCCAACGCATTGCGCTTCCTCTCATTCTCTCATTTGCGTACCGCACGCACGCAACGCGCGCCCCCTCTTCACGCGCTCTTCGTCTGCATCCTTTCCTCCTTTCAGTTTATCTTTGCCTCGCCTTCTCGCCGCCTTCTGAACCGGAGCTTGTCAATACGAGATGTGAGTGAGTCATTATAGCTATCTGCAAATGTGTAGACCGCTTTTGATTTTCTGCAAGTGGCGCTCGAGTGGTGGTTGGAGTGGTGCGCTGTGGAACAAATAAACCAGTTGGGGTAAATCAACGTTGGTCTGCCCGTCGCCGTGGAGCTCCTTCCCTTCCTGCAGCCATAGAGGGAAAACCTTTGGCCTTTTGGGCTTAGGATTCAAGGTGCAAGAAAGTGACATGCGTCATGCCGTCTCCACCTTCCAAAAAAATGAATGTTTGTACCCTTCACTGCCACTTGTTCGAAATTTCAAAACGGTCTACACATTTGCAGATTGCTGTAATACACTCATCTCCCACTTGACCTCAAGCCCACTTCTCCCTCCGGTTGCCCTCCGAGCTTAGAAAGCGAGGCATGGAAGGATTGTGGATAATCTTCCGGGGAGCCAGTCTTGGCTTTCCACGTCCTGTTTGTGACGTTAGGTTCCACGATAACTTACTCATTTCTCTACTGGATGGTGCCACTTTGCCTCTCTTAGACTAGCCTCCTCACTCGCCGCCGCTCGCCACGCCGCTGACCTATCCATATCCCAAGGGGGGGTCCAGAAGGCCTAGTGGACCGGCAGGCCCTTTTTGCTTCATGACGCTTGAGAACTTCGGAATCGCACCGCCGTGGGTTTTGGTAGGCTTCAGAATCACTTTGGATTTAACGTACGGCACGGGCGCGCAGAGCGCGTGTACGTGCACACGCCCGGGTCCCGGGCCGCCGGAGTCGACGCGTCAATGCCCGAAGACGCTGTCTCATCCGAACCACATCCACGCATTCACGCACGCAACGCAACGCGACGACGCCATCTGGATTCTGTCCCTTCTGTATTCCACCTACCTTCGCGTGCCCGTGAGCACTATCAGACTGTCTGGAAGCGGTACTCTTGCTGTGGGCGCTTGAATCTAATGCCGCTGCTGCCACGTCGACTTTGCGCCTACTTCCATTGTTATTATCATCCGACTATGCTTCGCTCCTTACCCTCACGATGCCTACCGCGGAGGCATTCATGATCTTTCAGTCTGTTTCTGATGCGTGCTATGTTATGCTACAGCTTCAGACGGTCCCACGAAGGAGGGCTGGGAGGTCATGATGGTGACACAACACCACCGGCTTTACGACAAGGACATTCGTAAGCCGGCTGGTTTTGAATGAAGGATTAGTCAGGTCATTAAATTGGCAGAGACATGGATTTTGACGCTGAAGCGCTTGCGGTGGCGGCGGCCAAAGCTGCTGGGGCATCTGAATGCAATGTATTTGAATTCTTAGCAGAGGGTAATACCAAGGGTCTATCCAGCTTGAGTAGAGTCTTAGAGGCTCAACATGGAGAAGGCTACAACCGCGTCTTGACTAGGCCTCTCGTCCCTTCCCCCAACGCTGGCTCGCGGAGCACCCTCACCCGGAGCGAAGTGGTCACCATGGACATTATCCTGGCTCCGGTCTCGGCGACCCCATTCCCAAAGTCTTAGCTGGGACACGACCACCACGAACGTCGTCTGCTGCGAATACATCATCATAGAGAAATGCAGCGGGGCGATGCTCCCAAACCGCCTGAGCGGGGACGCCACGTCAAGGATATTGCGGTGGGGATGTCGGATTTGGTGGCGGTCAGGTTCTCGCAATATGTGAGTACAGATTATAAGGAAGATATTGAGCTGAATCTGCGGGAGAGTAAGCTTTACGCTAACGATAAGGATGAGGATGAGCTTTCTGAGCAGTTTAGGGGACTGCCGAGGGTTGAACGTTGAGCGTCGGTTTTATCGCGGAGGGAGGGCGGGAATAGATATTGATCGTGGTCCATGTAAGATTCCCTGCAGCGCAATTCTATCTTCTTTGCTCATATCGTGAGTTTCAGGGAACGATATCCAGCCCTACTTCAAGGCTGCTGTTAACTGCGAGATCGAGTGGGTGCACATCTACTCCAACTCTCCGGAGGCTAAATCTCAACTCGGAGAGAGGCATAGTCCTGCACAACATATACTTCTGCTCTAGAAATGTCTCACCTTTGCGCCTGCCGTCCTCTTCCCTCCTTAATACTGTGCGCCTAGCCTCTCGCGTCCTGACCTGCACTCGGGGAATATTTTTGTCACTGGCAACAATCCTCTGTTCTTGTCTGGTGTTATCGACTGGCAAGGCGCCTCTGTACATCCTCTATTTGAGACTGAAACACCCGATATCTTCGATGGTGAAAACACATCCAATATGAAATACTTCAAAACTGTATAGGATGACTACCAACCTGTTCTTCCAGAGAAAATTGCGCAGAATTCACAGCTGACAAACAAGACGAGGCTCACGCAGAATTCAGGAGATTCTGGCTTCGGTATGCCTTTCATAAAATCCTTCACGAATTGCAAGGCGCCCTCTGGGCCGTTTCGTGCCATTTGCACATCGACCGAACTTCTGAAGCATGCTGTCTATTGCTCGTCTCATTCTTGGTCCGACGATGCCGCTTTATTACGACGGACGTCGATGCTGCGCTCCGCGGAATACAGGGATAACATTTCAGCCCACAGCGATTACCCAACCTGCCCGGTGATATTCTCCGAGGAGGATAAACGGTGTCACCAAAAGGAGTACGAGAATATCGTTTCTAAGCAGGACTTGCTAGAGAACCATGAGAACAAAGGGGGATGGAGAAAGCTGGTATACACATGCTAGTGGACGGGGCTGTAGATTTGGAGCACTGCGATGAACAACGAAGGACTAATGGCACCTATGATGGCAAGCACGACTGAAGCCACACACAAAAAAATCGGGCGCCGGTGGCGTATACGCGAAGGAAATTTTGTTTACAGGATGGAATCGTGTATATGAAATACTCTATACGCGTAATGGTGCCCATAGTTGGGCCAGTATGTTGGTGCGTTGATTGCCTCTTTTTTGACCGTTTGATTAAGGCCAACTGCTGCTCCTATATCATTTTTGTATATTTCGCAGATGAGTAGTACTCTCTGGGCTCCCTGGCCCTCACTATTCCTTGAATATCCGGTCTCTCTTCCTAGCTGCAGTGCAAATAATACTTTCTACAGTAGGCCGCTTCATACTGCCCGCAGGTTGCGGTGTATACTCGCGGACCGGGCACCGACGTTGCCTTCTCTTCGCGTTCCTGCAAAGCACATGTTGCTCGACTTTGACAACCATATATTCCTTCGAATTTATGTCAATTACGCTTACTCAGATACTGGACTCGCATTCAACCGGTGGATACGGATATTTATGGCTGACTCTTGACGGCGAGCTACGGCTGAATGAAGAGCGCGTTGGAATTGCCTCACTGTTGAAATATAGCTCAAATGGCACCCTTCCGTCATTCGAAGCTTGCAGAGATGTGCTCAATCGCACTGATATCCCACTACAAGGGTGATTCTCGGGCGGTGCTGGAATTTACTGGCTCTGAATCTAGACAGGAAGGGTGCTATTGACATCGCATTTAGCGCTGTTAACCATCTAAGAAAGGCGTCTGTAAATGGGGAATTCCGCCCGTCTTTGTTTCTCTTCTAGATGATCTTGTAATTCACCAAGCATACTGCCTGACACTTGACAGTCCTGGAGTGGGAACTGATGCGTACTTGGGACGGGACAGCTTCCTGCTTCTTTAAATTCTAACGTTCCTGTTCCACCGGCTTAGGCGCTAAATGCGTATTGTTGACGGTTATTCGGAAAGATGGCCTCCCTATCGTTACTGCTTTCAGAGTAGGAGTCCTTACGGCAGTCATCGCATCTGCTGCCTAATTGACCTTGGCTATTGTCCATGGGACTTGTATAACTTGATACTTGTTCCATGTTGTCTGCTAAGATGAGTTTTTGAGCGCGTTTTCTCTCCCAGGCTCTCGCTAAGCATCTATGTCGTCAAACAGAATTACTAACCTCTTAGAAACCCAGTTTCGGATCGCACAAAAAGACGAAGTTCAGCTTGGGGCATTGGGGTGTGATTATTTTCCCATGCATCTCAAGATAAGATTAGAAATGTGAAGATTCGTTATTGCCATTTCCTCAAAGTCAAGAACATTGTACTGCCTACGAGATTTTGAAATGTACCTTGATTTCAATTCGTTGCATATGCTCCAACGAAGCGATGGGAACGTCTACCAGTCCATTAAAAGGTTTCTCAGATGAGCTGCAGACCAAATGACATCTGTGCATGAGAAAATAACAGGTAGCGGAAAGTGAGCGATTGAAAGGACATCAGCGATGAGGTACAGAAGGCGGTTTATAGATGGATTCTGGAAGCAAAAGCAGGCACTTATACCGTCATCGCGCCCTGATAAAATCGCAAAATTTATTGTTGGATAATTCTATTCGGGTCTCAATGGTTAACCCCCCTTTCAAATATTTCGTTGTTTGGAAACCTGGTTGCTCGCTTGGGCCTGGGCCTGAACGGTCACATCCGCCACTGTGTACTGCTGTTGTGCAGGAGGCTCGAGCAGAGAGATCGCGTTTGCTGACCCACATAACTTTTCTGCAAGCAAATCTCACTGCTCATAGCAGCTTGATAGCAGTTCTACTTTGGTTCTACTGCCTCTTCTCTATACTTTCCATAGCTAAGTATGAGAGGGATTTAAATTTTCAACGCCGAGTGAGACTGATTGTGACTATCATCGTTGCCCATTGCGAGCTACCGATTTTAAAGCAGTCTACTTAGTACATAATGCTACAAAGCGCGTCTGTCACTCTGACATTACGTTACCGAATTGAACACATGCCGATGGCAATCACTCGCGGCAAACTCAGCCGTCCGAATCCTAAGCCGTCCGGCGACGCCATCAAATGTCGGAAACCCGGTTTCCAATCAGTGAAAGTCATGGGTTCACCATTAGATTTATCCTTTATTATCGTACGTGCAGCGAGAACTGAAGATGATTGCATCTTATCACATCGCTAGGCAAAAAGCTGTTGATGATTTTAGAAATTAGGATTGCTGCATGGACAAGATATCGTTTTCAACCGAAACAGCGCAAACCCATTGGATAAATAGTGTATTCGTACGTATTATTGTCTGAGACCGAGTCTGTGAAAGATTCAGGTCGGCGCGATCTTTAGCATCAAATGAGCTCACTAACTTTTCTGGAATTTGAAGTGAATTTGAACCTCGCGTAGATACTATGGGAGTAAACGCCCAAAGCCGACAATGATCACATCCCGTCATGACACAAAATCCGCAGCCACCGACGCTCGGGACTGTGGAAATGAGTAGTACTCTTTTCTCAAGCTTCAACACTAGTTTGCATTCAGACGCCCGAAGACGAAGAGGTCAAGCGGCGCCTTCATCAGTCATGCGTATCAGGAACGCGAACATCGTGTCATCGCCTGGGAGCCTGGTTACTTTTTTTGGAAACGCCTGTGGACAATTACAGGATATCATGGCTTTCTCATTTGATCTCAGCGCCTGTGTACACGTTATCTACCGGCGGCGGCCCAAATCCTAATGTAGCTGAGATGGATTCGGACAATCAGCCATGTAGCGCACTATTTGAAAGTATCCAACGACGACGACTTCGCCAAAAAGAATGGTTTCTGCCACTATCTGCAGGCCTTGAACATCTCGTAGTCATTTTCTATGTACTACATATACAAGTGTGCGCTCAACGGCACTTGTAGTATTCGTGGAATTTTCCGAATCAGAGGTCCGCTCGGCTTCTTCATTATGTACTCCAACGCTGTTTTAGGCTTTTGATTGTCGGGAAATGTTTCCGGGATTCTGTCAATCACAAACGGCTGATGCTGTCCGAATGCTTCCTCTGGCCTCCAGCTGTGCATAAGCATACTATTTGGAGCTAAAGAGCTAGAGTGGATACTTCCCCGTGAATGGATTGTGTCGCTAAATAATTTCTACCTTGTATTTTGGTAGAAATCAGGCGTGCTATTGCACACATTGAGCGATTACCGGATGTGAATTCTTACTGGCTTTCTCGCGGCCAAGATACTCTCTGGATAACTGACAAAGTCAAAACATCTGTATTCCTCTCGTAGGACGACCACAAATTTGCGTAGCTTTCAGAATTCGATATCTCGCTTTTTCGCTTTTTGAGGACATGTAATCAAAGAAAGGTTCAACACAATTTATCAGATTTGAATTTGAGAGGCAAGTATGTATTCAACGGTATATGCTATAAATAGACTACGCGCTTGATGAGATTGATCAATCTGATCGAATTTGTGCGCAGTGAGTTGGGCTGCATTAACCGCATCGTAAAACCAAGCTCACCAGGTTTCAGGATACTTTTTGACTCAGTATCCGATGGTTGGGGATGGGGCGGCGGTACGCAAAGAGGTATCGCTGATGCTTGCGCTCTGGCTATCAAACGATGTCGGTACAGAACCTGATTACTGCGAGCGCTACTCACGTCCAAACGATCGTAGAGGTTCTGTCAACGAGGAACGGGGACTGGTTTATAATGGTGTGATAAATCTTCTTCGCCGTGTGGACCGACTGAGCCCTGCGCTCCAACTGAAAACAAGTCAGTACGCACAATTTCAACGCCTGAGGATTCAGAGATACTGACCGGTTCCGCCAGGACGGCGGCGACTTGAACGGCGGCAAAGACGATTGCTTTCAACTGCATAGTGGCGATTCCAGAGAAGGAGGGGTAATAAACATGGCGATTGGGTCACTGTTTATAACCTAAGGCCTCCATCCCGAATTGGTGAATGGCACATGTGCCTCAAGTCTACCCCGTTGGTTCAGAGCAAAATGCGCGCTCCTTCGGGCGGACGCAAAACAGAGCAGGAAACCAATGGAAATTACCCACTCCACTTTCCATAAAGCCTGTGTACATCAGGATCTGTCTACGAGATCTGTCAAGGTTGTGGAGATGAGGAGAAGAAACCACCTTGCCATCGCACGTCAACGGAGGTTAACGGATTATCAGAAACAATCGAGGTTACTTCTTTGGGAAATATACTGTGTCAGTCGTAGATGAGATGCCATCGTCAACTGAAGATCTATGAGGGTCTGAGGCATTTTGTTCTCACATAGCCGTGGCGAGAGCAGACGTTCCACATGGTCCTTAGAATGAACGGTTGAGTAAAAATCTTGCAGTATCGTAATCACCATTCACTATCCCCTGCGGTGAGAGATATAAAGAGAGGGAACAGAACTACCAGGTTTTCAAACCAGCTTCGGCATTCGGTTCTCTCAGAAAATTATGTGTTCTCTCTCTGCACTCGTTTGTCTCTCTGTCATCGTAGGGACCTACGCAGCTATCGGTCCCAGTGCCAGCCTCTACATAGAGAACAAATCTATCCTCCCGGATGGATTCACTCGCTCGTAGGTTTCTGAACTCAGCAAGCATGCTAATCTGATGCTCCAACTTTCTTTTAGCACTGTTTTGGCTGGACCCAGCGCAGCTGATGTATCGTTCCCCGGTCCACTTATCACGGGCTTCAAGGTACGTCCCTTGCCTTCATTATCTATTGAAAGCTGCTTCATTGAGCTTGGATTCAGGGAGATACGTTCAGCTTGAACGTCATCAACGAGCTCACCGATACCACCATGCTCACTAGCACAAGTATCGTACGTATATACACTTACTCATTTTGGGAATACGATCACTGACGACGCCACTCAATATAACTAGCATTGGCATGGTATGTTCCAGGAAGGAAGTACTTGGGCAGATGGACCCGTCGGCGTCAGTCAATGTCCCATCGCTCCCGGCCATTCGTTCTTGTACCAGTTCAATGTCCCAGATCAGGCGGGTACATTCTGGTATCACTCTCATCATTGTGAGCACTTTTTATTTCCATCATTCGAGATCTCATCGCGCACCTCAGCTACGCAATATTGCGACGGTCTTCGAGGTGCCCTGGTAATCTATGACGCAAATGACCCTCACAGAAGCCTGTGAGTACTTCCGACGTAGATTGAATCTCCCAATCTAATTTTTTTCTGCAGATACGATTTTGATGACGGTAATGTCCCGGCACCTCATTGGAATATGTGCGCTAACATCTGCCCTCTTTTTCTGACTCAGATAGCACCGTTATTACCCTGGCTGATTGGTACGAGATATTTTTTTAACTTCTCATCGACATTCATATAATCTCGATTCTGTAGGTACCACACTCCTGCTCCCTCTGCAGGACTTGTGCCGACACCGGATTCGACCCTAATCAACAGCAAAGGTCGATATGTTGGAGGACCAACCACGCCGCTCACCGTCATCGAAGTTCTTCCTAATAAACGCTACCGGTTCCGTCTGGTCTCCATCTCTTGCGAGCCCAACTTCACTTTCTCTATCGACGGTCATTCTCTCGTGAGTCCTTCCTCCAGAGAAAGTCCTCTGCGGTCTAATTGAAATCGTCGTTTAGACAATCATCGAGGTTGACGGTGTCAACTCCCAACCCCTGGTCGTCGACGAGATCCAGATATTCGTTGGCCAGCGTTATTCGTTCGTATTAAACACTGACCAGGCTGTGGACAACTACTGGATACGCGCACTCCCCAACGTCGGCACCCAAGGCTTCGACGGAGGCGTCAACTCTGCCATTCTACGCTACTTTGGTGCAGACAATGTCGACCCGACAACCACATCCAGTGTAGCCAACCCAATGCTTGAGACCAACCTGCACCCCCTGACGAACGCTGCTGCGCCCGGAGTGCCCACCCCTGGAGCCGCCGACGTCAACTTGAACATGGATATTCAATTCAGCACCACGGACTTGGACTTCACGGTCAATGGCGCTACATTCATCCCACCTACCGCGCCTGTTCTCTTGCAAATCTTGAGCGGCGCGATGACGGCGACGGATCTGCTTCCCGCGGGCTCAGTTTATGTCTTGCCACCTAACCAAGTCATCGAGATCTCTTTGCCAGGCGGATCAATTGGCAGTCCTGTAAGTCCGTATTTTCGCTCTCACGAATCTTGTATTGACTGAAGAATCACAGCATCCTATCCACTTGCACGGCGTGAGTGAACATGCAATTCCTAGACGAATGAATCTTTCTGACATTCTTACAGCACACGTTCTCCGTCGTCCGCAGCGCTGGAAGCTCGGTCTACAACTTTGTAGACCCCATTCAGCGTGATGTAGTCAGCATTGGTGTTGCTGGCGATAATACGACGATCCGATTTGCGACAGACAACTCCGGTCCTTGGATTATGCATTGGTTCGTTCCGCATTTATCTCTTACTTTCTTCATATGTTGACTTTGTTTCCGCAGCCATATTGATTGGCATCTTGAAATGTAGGCCTAGTTTACCTCATCTTGAAAAAGAGCGCCGCTAATATTTCCCTCCAGCGGCCTTGCCGTTGTCTTCGCTGAGGATGTAGCTACGATCGCTGCATCTGATCCTCCTGGTAATTGGTTTTGCTCTTAGTCTTGCACCATGTATTCTGACAAGGAACTCTAGCCTCTTGGGACGAGCTCTGCCCCATATACGATGCTTTGCCTCCCCAGACGTTCTAATCAACTTAGGGGGCCGGATACTACCCTTCAACGCAAGGGTACTTGAATCTACGGAGTCGAATTGTTTCAACCCAATATTTAAATATGTCAACTAACGTTACTCAAATGATATCATATGTTTTCCATCGATTAACGTCTGATTTGCGTTTAATTCCCTTGCTGTTGTTCCCTTACCAGCAATAAACGAGGCTTGGATTATGTGCAGAGCGGTGAGCATGCGGTTTACACGACCGCAGTGGCGTGGGAGTAACATCGTGGGAAAGTGTCTGACGCGACGCATTTGAACAGGGCGCGATTCATCTCGACTCCTGCTTTCCTTTGAATTTCTTCTACTTTCAAAATGCCAGGGACCCAACTTTTGATTCCACCGCCCACAAAGGCACTGCTTCAATGCACTCCAAACCTCATGCCATTCCATATCAACTACACAGGCCCTGCCCCCATATCAGCGTTCCTGCGCGTGAAGAAGTTCCAGGTCGAGGAGGTCGAGAAGGATGGCGAGGAAACAGAAACGACACCGGAAGATGCAACGACCAAATCTGCCGAGAAGGACGCGACTAAGAACGTGGAAATGACTTCGGAATCACAAGACAACATAGGCTTGGGACTAACATCTGCATCGATCTCAAGAACCGAGAGTCAGAGCACAATCGTCGCGTCTGAATCCCAGGCATCTTCCTTGATGTCATCAACAGCATCTTCCTCGGCTACTTTGGCGACGACAACACCTCCACCCGCTCCACCTCCGCTCGAGGACGCCGATAAGCGCTTCGTGTCAAGCTTCCGTGGACGCACCATACACGGTCTGACGATAGACCTGCCTGCGGGATTCGATGGTCTCGTGCTACAAACGGAGACCAAGACTGAAAGTACGCCCGCAGATGGAAAGACGAACGTGAAAAGCAAGGCGGAGAAGAGCAGCAAGAATGGGAAAGGGAAGGGAAAAGAGGGGGAAGAACAGGAAGTCCCGAGCACTAGACGGCGCGGACGGCTTACGCGGAGTGCACTCGTGGTGCCGAAGCCATCGAAACCGATTGAGGTTCTCGACGGCCACCAGGACGAGGTGATGGCGGACTCTACGGATAAGGTGGCCACTGTTGAAGATGCACCAGTTATAGACGATGTTTTTCCAACTCGTAGCCTTTTCCCCACGGCACAATTCTCCTCCTTCACCCTGTGGCAGGCCGACCGCGTTGTTGATAAAAGTCGGGATGAATACTATCGTTCTATCACCGAATGGATATCTCTTGCGAATGAGGTGCGTAATCGTCCAACTATTCAATGCAATTCCTGACTATCCTCTGACGTAGATTCACTGCGTCGATTGACTGTTATTGTCTGTTCCTTTGTACAGTAGGTGCTTGTACACTTGTATACCCTAATGATACCTGCGTTGAACGCACTTATATTGACTCACTCAGCATCGTCTGCCAGAAAGTTCGTAACGCTGCGCCGGTAAACTCCGGGTCACAACTTGAAACAACACGTTGAACTTGAACTTAAACTTGAACCTCCACCAAGTCGAATATCGGCGCCCGACTCTGTTTTCCCTCTAGTTGTCTTCAACGTGATCACATATTTTCTCTCCAAGAAATATCCTTTTGGCTTATTCGGGAATCAGAAGATATACTTGCCTTTGCCGCTTCCCTGACCTTAATTTGTCTTCTCGTGTTCTCTTTCCCCAGTGTCTCGTCTAGCACTACTACGTTTGTCTCACTCGTGTTGTCGCGACTGCTACCACCGACCTCAACTTTCGTCCCGTTAACTTGTCTGGCTACACTGCTCGTAGCGTGGATCCGACTGCTCCGTACCCTCCTTCGCCCGTTGAGGCCAAGTTTTTCTGCTACGGCATACCCTCTCGGCCGCTCTTGGTAGCTCGCTCTAACGCCAATGTCTGGGTCGAGCGGACGGGCCCTGAAGCACACCTTTCCCCAAAGGAGTTTAGTCCTATTAGCTTGCACGTCTGCAAGCGATCTGGGAGGCCACAGTCGGTCCCGCCATGGTTGCTTTTTTGGATTGCAAGAGCGTGAAATGGACTAGTCTGAACCCAGTCCGCAGGGGAGAGGCTCGCCAGCCTCTCCCCTCCGGCTATCATCTGGGTAGTAGTTGTCCCTGGCTCCCTCTCTGCCTCGGATGGCGTCGAGGTGGTGACTCACTGCAAGTCTATCCTCCCCGTTCGTCCACGTTGAATTTTGTGAGTCAGAGGTCATCCGCTCCGCAAAAACGTACAAGCCCGCCCTCACCTCCAACCCCACCGCCCGGGCCCGAGAGCCTTTCTCCACTGCCCTCCCTCTCCCCATCTGCGCTGAAGTCACCCCATCCATCGAGGGAATTGGCGGGTTTTTCATCTCTGACGCTTGTTACCCTGGCAAGATGACCCGTGCATCATGGTCATCAAGCGCGGCTACGCCTCCGACCTCACTGTTGGGCGCCTCAACACAATCCGTTCGTTCACTAGGGTCTACAGCCTAGGATATCGAAGGAGGTCACCGTCTTGCCTCGCAACTCCAAGTCTGGCTCCATCTCCGAGTCTGAGGACTCCGGCTCAGCTGTCGTCGATGGGAAGGGCAGGTTTGCTGGCTTACTTGCTGGCGGTGCTGGAGACACTGAGGTATCGGACTGCACCTACCTCACCTCCATCAATTTCCTCCTCAGGGGCATGTCAGAGTATGGTCTCAAGGCCAACCTCTCTCCCTCCCTCAGTGCTTGATCACCATCCGCTCTTCAGATTCTCAACTCAGCTTATCCTGCCGACTGTTCCTTCGTCTCTTCAATTTCTGAGACTTTTTATTTATCCTTTTTACCATTGTCCGACTTTTCTTCCCCTCTTCATGTCCCTACTCAGATAGAGTATATTTTGATTGAGATAGTAGTACATACTACATTGTAGAGTACATATACATGATGCCTGGCCAGCTAGGGGCTAGGGAGAAATTTTTACACGTTGTACTCTTGAGATGAAATATGCATTGGTCCACTCTATATCGGTATGTAGAATAAAGGTACCCGTATGTTAGATGTCAGTTCTTGAGGTTCTGTGAATAGTCAGTTCCGCTCCTTGTCCACGAACTTCACGTTGTGTTCGTAGAACTCAAGCAGCTGTATGCAAATATTGTTTGATCAGTTGAATAATTTGAAGAATGGGCCAAAAAAAAAACTGGCCTTTTTCGGGAAAAGCTGCTTGCAATGTCGGATCTCTTGTGTCATAGACGTGCCGCCAACACTGTTCATTGGAGGAAAACAGAGCATGCAAATAATCAGATAAATATTCACAACAATTAATTGAAGAAATACGAAAAGCGTACAGTTTTATTGATACGCGCAATGTCCCATCCTTGGGATCTCGTTCCATGCCATCGATATTCTCGACAAGTGTTTCCCAATCAAAAGTTGGCCCATCCACTGTTTCTTGGGTGCTTCGTTGAACTTGCGCTGCAGAACTTGGCGGGGCTGGAGCTCTTTTCGAACTCTTCCTCGCTTTCTTCGGTGGCGTAGGGGGTTCATCATCATCATCTGGATCCACCTCGCCCTCGACATCGTCATTGTCACTGTCCTCAGCGCTCTTCTTTCTAGTGCTTTTCATGGACTCGCGCGACCGCTTCTTTGTGCTGTCCATCGAACTCGAATTCGAAGAGGCTTTAGCACTATCAGGAGGCCCTGGCACGGTTGATTTCGATCTGAAAGCCCTCGTTGAGTCCCGGAGGCGTTTGGTGGGCCTCGTGGGCTTTGAGCGTTTTTTCCAGTATGAGTTTATGAGTTCAATTGCATCGCTGGATAAGAACATATTGCACGATACCGTTGAGAACAGAGACAAATTATTTAGGCTTGAACTCACCCAGCATGCATCTCGTCCACCCAACTATTCTCCGAATCGTCGTATCCCTTCCATTTGACCAGGTATCCCATGCGTTTCTGCGCGCCAGCGTGTCGCAATGAGTACGTCAAACCTATTAGCGCGGAAGCGATCGATAATTATCATAACATACTCACACCTGAGAAGTACCCCCGTTTGGCGTCGAGGACCTCCTCGATTTCGTACTCGCTGACGTCCGCATCTTCGTCCTCGTGGTGATGCTCGTCTTCAGGTTCGGTTTTTACGGTCGTCGGAAGGTTCGCCAACAATGATTCCTCGTTGGAAACATCCGCGTCGCTGGTCATGGTTGTGTCGCGTCTTGGCCGGGACGACAATATCAATAGATCTTAGACGTCGAACACCGCCAGGCGCGAAAGCGAAAGGACAGAAACGAGATCTGCTCGCTCATTGTCCACGCCTATTTGTCTGTGTATATGTCATTGATGAAAAACTGGCGTTCTAACTCCCAGGCCCTTGCTTATCCCCATCATCGTCCGAGTCAGTTGTCGGGCTGCAAGGCGCGCTTCCGTGCGCAATCTTTCCCTACCGCGCTCCTCTGGTTTCTGTGACTCTACTCAGTACAGAGCCAACTCTGAAGGATGACCTGCCGCTGCCAATGAACCCCTTTTGTCCTGCATACTGCTGGCGTCAACAGCACATTCGAATCGCCTCCAAAACCGACGCGCACCCACTCACGACCTATCTGAACTTTCGCATCTATATCCAACGCGAAAAAAATGGTCGGATGCGGTCTCGCTGGGCTCGACTCTAGTCTCTCACTGGCGGGTATAGCTTGTACTTATGGTCCACGCCGACGTCCAACGCTTTCTAGTGCTTTATACTGTCGTGAAGGAGCATTGCTCGTTTGGCTAGGAAAAGGAACCGCTAGAGAGCGCTCTGTGCCTACCGATTTCATATGCGCACAGAGGGCAAGCATCCTCCTCAAAATCCTGCTCTTCACTTGCTTCTTTTGAGCTTGCTACTGAACTATTGGGCTCAATATATCGATACGAGACCGCTCCAAGCAATCTCTCGAACTCCCCATCCGATGTTATAGCTATAGTGATGCACGTAGTCCGACTTGTATCCTCTTGCTCACTGTTTTCCTTGAATCTTATTTACGAACTGGTCGCATGGATAGACACTTAGAATCGCTCCTGTGATCAAATCGAAACCGCGTTTAGTCAGTCCTAATAGTGCACACGTTCTTGTGTGTCCGTTACTTGGGTATAGAATAGTCTCTTTGGGTTTGCAATGTTCTAGATACCCATTCCAAGGGTAGGATCTGCATGTATGAGCTTCGAAAGTGCTCGCTGATCTACCTATGCAGTTGTACTATGTTCGCAAGCCCTGGGAGATGTCCATGTCCCGGGTATGAGGCAGAAACGTCTAAAAAGTGTCTGCGTCCCAGCGCTTCGAGCTGGTCATACGGTCCTTGCGGACGAAGTTAGGCATGCAGGACCGAGACGAACCTTTCGTACGCCTTTGAAACCAATATTATATTGCCTGTAAATTGGCTGAATCGCACATCAGTTCCTATTCGTCAACTCCTCGTTTTCGCCTGCGCCGGATGGTACAGTTCAGGATCTCTTCAAGGTACGTTTGCTGTTAGTTGAAAGCATGCTCGATGGGAAACCGAAGTCCACATATATTGATATGTCAGTCTTTTGGTACCGGTGGTTTCCTTATTGTTGATTATAAATTTAGGTAAAGTAACATTGAATACATCTGTTAGACGAGGCTAATTTCGATTTGCACTACAACTTGCGGTAGAAAGTTGGCCATGATGTCAGTTTCTGTACCAGTGGTTTCCTTATTATTAACTGCAGGTGAAGTAACGTTGAATACGTCTGTCAGACAAGGTTAATTTTGACTTGCACTATAACTTGCAGTTGGCCTCGGGATAGGCATACCTCAAGCCAGGGTCTACGAAGATGTGAATATCTGTAAATATATCAAATTATCTCTTCTATCTTCTAACCTACAGGCCGCCAAAATAATGTCAAGTTATTACAGTGAACTGAACACGCAAATTGTATTATATTATATCAGAGCACACATTTTTACATTCAAAGAAGGTCAAATTTGAATGACACATTCTTACTAGATGTCAATTTGGGGAAATTTGCCTCGAGTCGCCGTGTGCATCACTGCATGCATGAATTCACACAGCGTCGATGGCTTGATTCTCTTGTCATGTTCGGTAACTACATATGCGCACTTCATGTAGTAAAATTGTGTCCAATACTATGCGTAAAAATTCCCACAGTTGAAGTACTTACATGACAGTCATCACAGAGAACCTCACAAGAGCATATAGAGCATCAAATTGTAGAAATTAATTCAGATAATCATCAAGTCAGAATGTAGAGTCTTGCTAGACAACAACTTGGGGAACTTTCCCTTGACTGTTTGGTCCAAATAGTCCTTGTCCTTGTTAGAGCCTAGGATGACGAGTGTCGCTTCGATTCGTCGTAGGTTCGGCCAGTCCTTGGATTGAACCAGGACTTCATCAAGCTGACCCCATTCTTCGCTTCGACGTCTGAAATCTGTTTGGCTGGGGAAGAGGCTCGCAAAACAGATGTCTTCAATAACATTTTTTCTTTTCATTTGTTCGAGTTGTTGAGGCAGGTCGCGAAGGAGATCATCGCTTACAAGTCCAGATAGAGGCGAGGAGATGTATTCGGCATGTATCGAAAGGCGTTTGAGCGTCTGGATTGAGGGTTTCAACAGGTCATAGAGGTCGGTTCGAGGAAAGAATGATTTGAAGCAGCTAACTGCAGAGGGTATACCGTCAGAAACTTTGTAACTTCAGAAATTATATGCTTACGCACCATGAATGCTTGCAGTCCTAAGCTGATCGCATTGACTGAAAACATAACGAGTGGGTTCAACACCAGTAAGATCAAAGACACGTGCCGATAGAAAGGTTATCCTGCTGAAATCAATGAAGGGCTTTTGGTCAGCGCAAGGCACTGAACATATCTTCATGATTATCGCAGTAGAGATAGCGCTAACTGAAAGCTTGCGACACCTTACAGGTATTTCCGGCAGGGGTGAGACAGTCGAAGATGTGCTAGATTCGTATAGTGTAATCCCTTCAACGTCAAGATGTACTAGATTGACGCAGTGAGTCAAATCTGTAACAACAAAATTTTGGATGCAGTTCAGATTGAGGTGAAGGAGTGTTGGAAGATGCAGGAGATGAAGCAACATTGGCCGGAGAGGGATATCATTCCATAAAAGACGGTCGCGCGTGGAGAAGCGAAGGAACTTCAAACTTGTGATGTTTTTGAAGATCTCTAGAAGCGAAGCGATTTTGAGATCATCCATAGAAATACGGTAGTCCAGATGGCGGATATAACCCCCAATTTCAGGGCTAGTTTCTAGGAGTCGTTGAAGCATGACGGTGGTGGCCTTCGTTTTCGAACCCATGCCGTGATATGGGGGACGAAACTCAGCGTTTTCGTCATTCAGTGCAATGCAGGCGAAGATGTACTTCCGGCAAGTGTGAAGAAACTCAGAGCATACAAGACTGCACGCCTTTATTGACGAAAGGTCCGGATCGCGACGAGCAAGCTCGTGGATGACTATTTCTGTGATTTCGAGTGGGAGAGTGGAAAACGGTGCGCCTGACATGCTTGTGACCTCAGCCTAAAAAGCACAGAGAGCTAAATATATTAGTCTATCAAGATTCAGATGTATGCGACTAACTCACATACCTTCGCAGTTGGTGGTGCAGAGTCAAGAAAAGTCGGAACAATTTCAACAAAGGGCCCGTCGATTTTTCAATTTGCACGTGCAACTTGAGCTTGAATGTTGTCATTGTCAGTGTCATTGTCAAAAGACTCAAAACTCAAAACTCAAAACTCAGTACTCGGTATACTCAAACCCCACCGACCACAATGTCTTCGGAATGTTTCATAGATCTTTCTCACTCTTTGGATGCCCAAACACAGATATATCCCTCGGATCCAACTTTTTCGATGTCGGTGCACGCGGCGCACAATCCAGATGGCTATAGCGTACACAGTCTGACCCTCGGAACTCATACCGGGACGCACATCGATGCCCCGTACCACTTCCTTACCTCCGGAGCCACGGTAGAATCTCTGCCACTCTCTACATTTGTCGGGGAACCTCTAGTCATCGATCTCTCCTCCGCCCGCCTGAAGAAGCGCGAGAAAATCACCTGGGAGCAACTCGCGACTTACGCGCCGCTCATCGCGAAGCATCGCATCGTCCTGATCAATACCGGCTGGTCGAAGGCCTATTACCAGACACCAACATACTTGGAACATCCTTACTTTGCTCCGGACGTCGCCACAGAGCTGTTGGCACACGGAGTGCGTCTTATCGGCACGGATACTCTAAATCCAGACGAGACGCGTGCGGCGGGAGACGCTGAAGGCCCGGACGGGTTTGGATTCCACGAAAAGTTCTTGGGCGCTGGTGGGATAATCGCTGAGAATTTGACTAATCTGGAGGAACTTTTTCAGGCACAAAGAGAAGGGGGAAAGTGGATCGTAAATCTTGTGCCGCTACGGTTGGTTGGGGCGGACGGTTCACCTGTGCGCGCCTTTACACACAGGCTATAATCTGGAGCCCAGTCATTCGAGTCTATTGCCCCATACAAATACATAACCTGTTTTCTGTTCTCGGTGTGCCCCATCATATCGATGGACGTCCCCATTTTGGATCCTAAGAATTTAGGTCCGTATTGTCCATCCAAACCTAGGATCATAGCGGGGGAGGAGTTTTTCCCGAGGAAGAGTCCGTCCCAGACGCGATTGCCGGCGATGATTCCATATCGTTTGGACACGAAGTAGCTTCTGGGGGAATTGCACCACCCCAGCAGCCACCGGTAGCGGATGAGGTTGACGCTTGGCGGCTAGGGATTTGTCACCGCCAAAAAATCCAGCGATCCCAGAAACATCCAGGTCGAACTTCGCATCGTTAGTAAATCCCATTTTCGGCGACTGAGGCTGATAAGTGAGAACCATTGGAGAAAATACATCAGGAAACACTTGAATGGAAATTAATGGACACTCACTAGCGCTCCAGCTTGTCCAGGTCAATTATGAGGGGGAATATGATGGAATTCGGGGATGCTCTTCGAGGACCTATCGTTCACTCTGTTATCCTCTTTTATTACCGAGCGGCATCCTTTTGACAGCGGCCGGCACGTTTTCATCTGTATCGATACGGGGTATTTGGCAGGCGGAATGAGCAGCGGATTCCTGATAAGTCTTATATCGGCCAACAATACAGTGCGTGAGCAGAAGGGGGAAGAAAGACGACAGATTAGAGACGGAGGTTCGTTTATTTTTCTATACTTGCCGACTTCAACTGTGTAGCGACCTGAATACCACGGCCACCTTCCCTGGGATTTGAAGCAAACCTTTGAGCCAACCTCACCGGGCGTCGCAATTTGAAGTCATCATTGTTATGGGCGCCTATGTTCTGAATACAATTATGCAGTCGTTTGAAGCTTCAGGCCATTCGCTGTTCCAGTCAGACAAGAAATTGTAGTCGGAGATTGGTGTAAGTAATCCTAGCGACACTACTGCAGATAATCTCTAACAATATTCTGGATCTCAGGATCTACTTTGATCAACTCGTCAATCAGGTTATCCTACGACGACACGTCAGAAACAATACCGCTGATGACCATGGGCCGGCATGATGACAAGCCAACTCACCCATAACTTGTCTTGCGCAACTCTGCCTTCTTCGCTAATCACAAAGTCGCTTGGATCAGTTTCTTTGGACATCGAGATATACGCCCCTCGCAAGTCGTCCTGCGTGTCCTCGCCCGAAACCCCGATTGCAGCCCAAACGATCTGGCGGCTTCCCTCTTCGGTAGTACGGGCGATGAGGGCTTGTATCATCCGGACCATAGGAGTGACTAAAAGCCCTTTCTGGTTTCTCGACAGGGCTGAAACGCAGTATCCTGGATTGGGGGCGTTTACTATGATGGATTTGTCCGCGAGTCTTTCGGTGAGCGCGCGGATGAACAAGATGTTGAGTACTGTCACGGAATAGGGCGTCAATTACTGAATTTGACATTTATCGCGTGCTTAAAAACTTACATTTCGTGTCTGGATACCGGCTTATCATCGTCCTATTTACAGTAAAGTCAAATCAGCTTAAGAGTCCCTTGTTATTGAAACTATTGAACTTATTGAGCTTACTTAGCCATCGAGTCTTTATCGACCCCGAGATATCGCAGAGGATTGGGAGAGTCGATAACCTTCTGCGAGAACTTCGTAAAATAATGAGTTTCGCTGGTTACAACCACAAGTCTCGGCGTCGTGCGGTGTGTCTTTGCAGTTTCGACCATGAGAGGGAGCAGCTTAAGCCCGAGCAGAGATGTAGCTATATGATTGACCTGAAGGCTAGCATTACAATCAAAGTAAGTATGTGGCAGGCAAGTAAGGAATCTCGATATATACTGACCATCGCTCCCAACCGTCCTCCGTGGGTGGGAAGCTTGCATGCGGCGCAATTCCCGCATTCTCGATGAGAATATCCAGCCTCGAATTTTCTTTGGTGAATTTCTCCGCAAAGGTTTTGACGGAGGCAAAGCTCGCAAGGTCAAGGATGTTTAGCTCGGCGTTCTTGTGTCCAGTGGCCTCTTTGATCTCTGCCCTTCATCCGCTGAGTGATTCGCAAACGAAGTGCAAAGAATTGACTTACTGGCCAATGCCTCTTCACCCTTCCGCTGATCCCTACAAGCTATGACAAGTTTCCCGGCGCCCATGCGGGCGAAGTGTTTGGCGGCTTCGAAGCCCAGGCCGATATTTGCCCCAGTGACTACGACAGTCTTCCCCTCGAGGTTCCTCTCGACGACTGGTGGTGCAGACAGGGTGAGATGGTCCCAAAGTAATCGGGACAATGGGAGCTTCATAATTGTGGATGCGGACTATGATGGGTCGGAGAATTTCGCACTGCAGTTCTGATAGAGACTCGGAGGGTTTAAGCAGGTCGTTTTGTGATATTCATCGCGCCCTCGGCAGATTCGTCATACCTCTGGCAGTGTCAAGGTGTTTCTTCGTCGTTACAGGAAACAAGCGCATGGAAACTAAGAGATTGCAGCCTCCTACTTTGAGGTTCTAAGAAAACATTTGACGAAGGCTTAGAGGCCAGAGGACTTGGTGGGCGGTAGATAAAATAGGTGATATGTTATGTTTGCTATTTTTCATCCAACCGTATTACATAACCGACGAATTCTGTTCTTAAACCACCAACTTGCCTCCAGACTTTGCCCATATATCACGAACACTACCCAGTCTACATGTTTGTGGTATTGCTCTCCTCATGGACTACGCAGCTTCACTTGGCCCAGTTTTCTTTCGTCCCTTCGTCATCTCTCGAGCTGTAAATTGACATACTGTGCTGCCTGTTGGCTTGCAGGCATCTCTAAGCGCTAAAGACCTCATACCTCTGTACGGGAGCTCTCTTTTGACTATGGTATTGCATTGTAAGTCAAGCTTGGGCGGACCCGGTTGTCTCCGTTGAAGCTACATGAACTCTACCCATCCATTCCTTCGATGTGCTCCGTGGTCTGCAAATTATGACCCAGAACGGCGACGGGAAATTTGACCAGCAGGCGCGTGTATTGAACAGTTATGTATATGTGAGTGAATCCACAAGCTAGTTTATTTATTTCAAGTAATCTCTGACAATGTCCTGGATTTTAGGGTCTATCTTGACCAGCTCGTCGATTAGATTATCCTGCGACGCTGCGTCAATGTTATGGTCTATATCAAGACAGTTAAGCTCACCCATAGCTTGTCTTCGGCGATTTTGCCTTCCTCGCTGATCACGAAGTCGCTTGGCTCAACCACTTCGGACATGGAGATATACGCTCCCCGCAATTCATCCTTTCTGTCTTCGTTTCCAATTGCGGCCCAGACGATTTGACGGCTTCCTTCCTCGGAGGTTCGAGCGAGGGCAACTTCCATCAGCCACATCAGAGGGGTAATTATGATCCCTTTCATGTTTCTTCGCAGACCCGACAGGCAAAATCCGGGATTGGGGGCATTCACGATGATGGACTTGTGAACAAGTCGTTCGTTGAGTGCGCGGACGAACAAAACATTGAGTACTATCATTAAAATGAAGATTAATCCAGGAACATTATATTCAAAGCGTAGGAATCTACTTTTCGTGTCTGGGTACCGGCTTCCCATTGTCCTATTTCAGGTAACGTCTAAGTCAGTTCGGAACCGACCATATTTATCTGATGAATGGACCCACTTAGCCATTGTTTCTTTGTCGACTCCGAGATACCGTAGAGGATTAGGAGAGTAGACCATTTCCTGCGAGAATTTTGTCCAGTAATGCATATCGCTGGATACAACCACTAGTCTCGGCGTCGTGCGATGCATCTTGACGGTTTCGATCATGAGGGGAAGGAGCTTGAGCCCTAGAAGGGATGTAGCGATGTGATTGACTTGAAGGCTGATATGAAATTTGAGGTGAGCTCGCAGTCGTCCGGGTCGGTAAAGATTATCGAGACTGACCTTTGCTCCCAGCCGTCCTCAGTGGGTGGGAGACTCGGGTGCGGCCCAACTGCCGCGTTTTCAACGAGAATATCCAGTCTGTTGTTCTCTTTTGTGAACCTCTCAGCAAAGGTCTTAACGGAGGCAAAGCTCGAGAGATCAAGAAGGTATAGCTCGGTGTTCTTGTGGCCAGTCGCTTCTTTGATCTCTGCCAGCGGGTAAGTGATTCGAAAATGAAGTCAAAACAAATAACTCACTAGCCATTGCTTCTTCGCCTTTCGTCTTGTCTCTACAGGCTATGATAAGCTTTCCAGCACCCATCCGAGCGAAGTGTTTGGCAGTCTCGAAGCCCAAGCCGATATTTGCTCCAGTAACGGCGACCGTCTTGCCTTCGAGGTCTACCTCGACAAGTGGTGGTACAGCGAGCGTGAGCTGGTCCCAGGCAAATCGGAAAAATGAGACCTTCATGACTACGTATTAGAGAAGGTAGTGTGGTGAGTGTCAGGGAATTCTGTTCTACGATTCACAAGTTTGAAGCTGACGAACTTATATGTGGTTTCTGGTAGGTAAGAACTATTTTTAGGCGATGGTATTCGTCCGGCAGGAAGATTCGTCACACCTCTGGCACGGTGCTTGAAAAGTTTCTCCACGGTTTCGCAGGGTACGAAAAAGGCCTATAGAAGCCGTAGAGAGCTTACATGCAGCACTCAAAACCACAGCCAAGATTTTTCGGACTGGATTATATGTCGCCAAAAAAAAAGATACGATTGCTGCTTAAATATAGCTATTAATACTCCAGCGCTTACTTTCTTGTTCACTGTTGACCAGGTATCCTTTTTGCCTTTCCATGCTCTACTTTCTTTAGCCATTCGGGGCACTACAAGTTGCGTCCTAGTTTTCGTCGATCTGATAATGTCTCTAGTGTTGACCGCTCTCTTTCAGATTTCACTGATTCGGCGACCGTTTTAACAATTGATTATCAAAGATACTCTTCAATTTCAGGCTACGGGAAATTTTTATCCGAAGCTCTGAAGTCAAATTTGTCTGCCACCTCACCACACGGGACATTTCCTCCCGGGGCCCCTCATACACAACGCGCCCTCACCCGGCCCAGTTATTTTGGGGCTCATCTTTCATATCACTCAAGAGTCAAGCATCCGAATTGTAACATTAAGGTGCAGTAAAAAATAAAATGGTCTCCGTGTAAGTGAATCTAAAATTTAGCCAATTTATTTCAAGTACTCTCTGACAACATCCTGGATCTTAGGATCTATCTTGACCAGCTCGTCGATCAGATTATCCTATAACACCTCATCAGAAATACCATTACGCATCATAGGCAGATGATAAGCTCACCCATAGCTTGTCTTGCGCAACCCTCCCTTCCTCGCTAATCACAAAGTCGCTTGGTTCAGCGACCTCCGACAAAGAGATATATGCCCCTCTCAGCTCGTCCTTCCTGTCTTCGTGTCCGATTGCAGCGTACACAAATTGCCGGCTTCCCTCCTCGGCTGTCCTAGCGATGAAGGTGTCCATGAACCATATCATGGGGCTCCCTTTCATGTTTCTCGTCAGGGCCGAAAGGCAATATCCCGGGTTGGGGGCGTTTACTATGACGGATTTGTGCGCAAGCCTTTCGTTGAGCGCGCGGACGAATAGGAGGTTGAGCACTGTCATTAATCAAGATGGTTAATTAAGGAAGAATATGTCGAAGACGCGGAGACATACACTTCGTGTCCATGTAACGACTTCCCATTGTCCTAATTCAAATAAAGTCACTTCAAAACTGCCGTTATTATATATCCGATTAATGAACCCACTTAGCCATTGATTCTTTGTTGATTCCAAGATACTGTAGAGGATTGGAAGAGTTAATGACCTCCTGCGAGAACTTCGTCCAAAAATGCGTCTCGCTGGTAACAACCACCAGTCTCGGTGTCGTGTGATGCATCTTGGCCGTGTCGACCATAATTGGAAGCAACGCAATCGCTAGGAGAGACGTAGCTAGATGGTTGACCTGAATGCTAGAGGTTTGAGAAATGTGAGTATGTGACCTGCGGCAGTGATCAATTTCGATACTGACCTTTGTTCCCAGCCATCTTCTGTGGGTGGGAAGCTTGAATGCGGCGCAACTGCCGCATTCTCGACGAGAATATCTAATCTGCTATTTTCTTGTGTGAATCTCTCCGTAAAGGCCTTGACCGAGGCGAAGCTTGAGAGATCAAGAAGGTATAGCTCAATATTCTTGTGTCCAGTCGCCTCCCTAATTTCTGCCAACTGTTTAATGATACAAACAGAAATCAGATATAAATGGCTGACATACTAGCTACTGCTTCTTCGCCTTTTGCCTTACTCCTACAGGCTATGATAAGTTTTCCAGCCCCCATCCGCGCGAAGTGTTTAGCGGTCTCAAAGCCAATCCCAATGTTAGCGCCGGTAACGACGACCGTCTTCCCTTCGAGGTCTGCCTCGACAACAGGCGGTACGGCGAGAGTGAGCTGTTCCCAAAAAAATCGGAAAAAAGAGAGCTTCATGACTGGATATGTAGAGAGGGTAGTATGATGAGTCTGAGGGAATTCTGGTGTATTCCAAGGGCGAAGATGACGAAGTTAAGTATTTGTTCTGGTGAGAACTAATATTATTTATAGGACATGATATTCTTCCGGCAGGCAAGATTCGTAACCCTCCGGCGCGGTGCGATAACGGCTTCTCTCTTTGATCTGACAGCCAACAAAACAAGTATATAGGAGTAGTATTTGACTTGGCATGAAGCCTTAAAAATAACATTCACGATTTGTGGGCTAAATTACAGTAAGTTGTTCAAAACGACGATGGCCCATCATTCAAATGCTGTTATTATTTAATACTCCAGCGCTTATTTACCAGTCAACTGATCGATCGAGTTTCCTTCTCGCCTTTTAATGATCTACTTTGTAGCTTTTCGGGGCACTAGGAGTTGCGCCCAAGCTCTCGCTGAGTAAAGATAAAGTATATGTATCTGAATCGCTTGGCTACAGCCACTGCGGCTCGTGTTCGCAGCTCCGATTGCGGTTGGACAGGCATGGTCCCGATAAAATAAGCTCTTTGCGGTAAACGTCTATCCGAAACTCTAAAATCTGCGAATCATGTAACGAATTGCGTAGTACTAGGAAATACTGCGGGGGAGGGGGGGACGGGGACTGCAGAGACGACGCATCTCGCTTAGATTAGATAGATACTCTACGCACATGCTAATACTATCTACGTCATATATCTGCGCAAGACTACTACGCTCGCCAGATACGTTCATCGGGCCCGAACCTTTCTTTGAGGCAGTGCCGGTCCGAATGTTCCCAGGATCTTCGTATAAAACCAGGATCTTCTCAACTCGTTAACCCCATACCCTGACTGAGCCCAACTTGCTTCCCAAACAAACGCAACTCGCCTCTAAACACCCCCACAACGCACATCTCACTGAGATATGTATATAGCCACGCAGTTGAGAGATATCTTCTGCATGTACCACTTCATCTTGGTCATCGAGATGGATGACGGCTGTAGAAGACTCTTCAGCGACACCTCGCAAGCACTTGAGGGAGAGTATTCCAACGTGTTCAATGCAACGTTGCAATTGAGTCCATCTGAGCGCCGCTCCCATGCCCTCAGCTGCGGGATAAACCACGTCTTGATGACGCAGTATGCAAAGAAACGCGCCAAGACGTGTGGTTTACCCTACAAGCAGTTGAAGATGCTCCTGACTCCGAGTGAGAGAGCGATGATAAGACTCTGCTTCCGAAACGCCAAACGCGATTTCGATAAGACACAGAACAAGCCCCGTAGGGAGGGAACGTTCTACGCGACCTACGGGTACGGAGAATGGCGCGGATACGAGGTGCGCATGGCGCTCTTCCAGTATCACCTGGCTCGCAGCGCGCGTCTCGACCGCTGGCTCTACAAGTGCCCTACGAGGTTCAGGAACGACGTCTATGCTCCAAACCATCCCTTCCACGCTGGCAAGCGTCCAGTGCCCCACCTCCAAACCCTCAACCCTAGGACGAACAAGCATTACACCAAGTACACGATGGAGTATCCAGTGAATGATAGAGGTCAGTGGGGCTGCGTCCCCCAAGGCTATCATCCACGCTCCAAGGGTCCAGCGAGGGCCTTGACGTCTTTTGCTGGTCGTAAGATAAGATTTGAAGGAGTGATATCACACGCTAATGGTACGAAGGATCGATATAACCATTATTTGACGGCGTATTGCCACGGCGGAAACGTCCCCGATCGCGAGAGAAAGGATGGCCTTTGATTTAGATACAGCCTCTAGGACTTTGTGGTCACCTCGGACGCTTTCGGACTTTTCTTTCTTTCTTTCTTTTCTCTTTTCTCTTTGTTCTTTTACCTTCTACGACCTTCTTCCGAGTTCTATAGAATTCTGGCTAATTCTACTGACTCGCTCCATTTTTCTTTTCCCTTTTTTGTCTGCTTATCCAAATCCGATACTATACCCATTTATCCATCTCCACCGGTGGTTTTTGCCTTCGATACTACATCGGATCTCCTTTGGAATGGATCTCCTCACTCTGTAAATAGTCACCTTGTACTCGAGTAGTAAGTAGTAGCAGTACTGGCAATCGAAGGCTGAAGCCCCTCTCTCCAAAACATTTCTACCAGCTCGAGTTAAGAACCAGCGTGCTCGTACCTATCCTAGAGTGAGTACTTATAAGAGGTATTTTAATAATCAATGCTCTTCCATGAAAGGGCATGTTACTCTACGGGCTAACACGGGAGGAAGTAAATTTAATGATAGATATGCCAGCCGCCAAGTGCAGAGGCGGAGGTCAGGTAATGACCATTCTATAAATACACCGGCGCTTATTACCGATCGTTGGGAATCCGGGCGATCACTATACCAAGTAACTTGCCTCACCTTTCGATTATTTACATCTGCACGAGTTTCCCCAGTATCAGGACCCGTGTCAGAATATTCTAGATCATCCGAGTACATGGATGATGGTACACGCACGAGCTCGATGAATCCATATTGATTCTTATTGTTTCGGTAAGCTTGGTATACTTTAAGATATAATCTGGTGATCTGCATAGCTACTTATATAGCAGTTTTATTGGTCGGGTCCGCAGCGGAGCTCAAATGCGGACGAATGCGCGATAACGATTTACTGTATCTATCAGGTACAGTACTAGTGAACGGAAACTTGAACGGAACCGCGGAACACGTCTATGGCATGATCAATCGAGCTTGAACGCAGTGTCGTTATCATGCCACATGTTTTCGTCGAGATATCCTTCAGCTGCCAAAAATGATAAACGACGCATGCTTTATTGTTGTGCGTGCAGCATAAGCGGCCTATATCTACCGTTGCACAAGGCTGAATGACGTCGCCTGCAAGAGTCATTCCGTCTCCGAACTTATTCAGAAGGATCCTCGGGCATATTTTCCGCTACGCTCATCTTAAATCTATGAATCTATGACGCATTATTTCCTCATATAAGCAGTTCGGTATTTCTCCTAGTCGACTACGCTCCGCGTACATGTGCACTGCTATAGGTGTGCCTTAGCCTTCAGATTTATTCGGTAAAGCGCAGCGCTCTTGCATAAATAGGCGTCTGCGCATGAGGTGAATTATCATAACCCGACTCGTACACCGCTCTCAATCCCTCGATCGTAGCCTACCAAGCTCTAGCGACAGTATAGCCTCTCGTCATTGCAACGCTAGTGAATATGACAACCGAGGTGGATTGGAGCTTCCGAATCTATCAGCCTTCGCTACCGAAGCCTATTAATGATGTTCGTGTGAGAGATCGTCTCGAGCTCGAGTACGAACACATTGTCAACGACAGTCACCACCGCCCAAGGGGGGTTGGGCCCGAATCCGAATCCTTTACGATCAGGATTGGGCATGTCATGAATTATATTTTAATGGCGCAGTATGTCAAAAGAAAGGCCAAAAGAGAAAGAGTTGGCATGCTGTGTAAATCGGACACGAAGTCGAAGATGTGCTTGAGTTTAAGTGAGAAAGCGATCGTCGCCTCCTGCTTTCGAAAGGCCAAGCAAGCGTTCGACGGAACGCACGATAAGCCTCACAGATGGGGACACTTCTATGCATCTCCGGATGGAAATGGTGCGTCATAATAGCATCCAAAGCACTTCAACCTAACTAACTCATTCACTCTATCATATCACAGGACATTGGACCGGACGCGAGGCCCGAACGTCGATCTTCCAGCACCACTTAGCCGTCAACTTGCACCCAGGCTTCTACGTGAAGGTAAGTGAATTATCTCTGTGACCTCTCATCCAAATGACTAATTATAACTTTACGCAAGCCCAAGGTGTTCAGGAACGCCGTCTATCGCGTCAACCACCCTCCACATCTAACCGGTCATCGTCCGGTCCCGCACCTCCAGCTCATTGACCCGGCGACCTACAGGCAACACACGAAGTACACGACGGAGTACCCACTGGTCGAAGACGGATGGAACGGAGGCGGTTTCCCCAGCGCTCTCGAAGCTGGCTCCAAGGGTCCAGCGCGGACACTTGTTTCTTATGAGTACGACGGCCGAACTAGGTTTGAAGGGGTCATATCGCATCGTGGGATGGACGATCCGCATAATCACTACCTTGCGGTGTATCATGAGCCTTGGGGCACCTGACCTTTTCGGACTCGACTTTTCTCTTCTCTACACTATCAAACACCCAAACAACTGTACTAGTACTACCAAATGTGTAATTGTTTGTTCAAGCTCAAGGTGATCAGTATGGCGCCGTTAACATGAAGGACACATAAGCGCCCAGACCGGCTATACCGGCCCCACAGTGGCGGGGAAAGTGTAGAGTACATAACGATTTTCAAATATCCGAACCGACAACTCTTAACGCGATCCATGCGAATTTACATCGCACCATATTTATTTATATACCGAAGTCACATACATAAGTCCTTGAAATATTCTCCAACAACAAAAAACTCCTTCAAATTTAAAGCTTAGCAATGAACCACTCAACCGCCGACTTAAACGCGCCTTCCTTGCCCTCCTTCTCCTTAGGGTTCGCCATATCCCCGCGAACCGCAAAGCCATGCACCAGGCCCTCAAAGTACTCGCGCTTGTAGCCGGGCGCGAAGTCCTTGAAGAGCTCATCAGCCTTAGCAGAAGACTCGAGAGGGAACTGCGAGTCGGTCGTGCAAGAGTTGATGAGCAAGGGCGCTTTGGAGTTGGTGACGTATTTCTCAAGGTCGTCTGGGGCTTTGAGGAGGGAGGGGTGGGAGACGACGGCGACTTTGATGATGTTGTCGAATGCGAGGTCGAACACGTAGCGGCCTGGCGGGGTCATTTGGTTAGAAAGCGCGTGTGCGTGTGAGTTACGTGTATATCACTGACCGCCGAAGCAATATCCGGTGGCACCGAAGTTGGTGACACCCTCAGCCTTGAGCGCGTTGATGACTTTGTCGAGCGTTGGGCGCGTGAACTCTTGGGTGTGCGTGGGGAACCACTTCATGAGATCGTAGGTGCTGCCGGGGTTCAGCGCATCGGGTGGGACGGGGTCGCCGTTCAGGTAGTCGGGAACGTACGTCTAATCCACCACCATCGCATCACATTTCCTCGGTACATGGTACGAAATGGAGCAAAAAGAAGAAATACCTTGAATCCGTTGGCGGCAAAGTCATCGGCAAGGAGCTATGGGCGTCATAGATTAGATTAGATTCATAGTGGCATCCGCAGTGGCCGGCCCACCTGCGCGTTGATGAGCTGAGGCCCGAAGACATCAGGCAAAAACAGGATCGCCTTGTCCTTGGGGTAGTCCACAGTGGGTGTGGCGACGTAGGTCTCGACGCCGCCGATCTTCTCAAACTTTCCTATGGAGACGGGTGTGAGTACACCGCGATCGAAGAGACGCGCGCGTCGTTGAGCTTACCTTTGGGAGTGCCCTCGTGGGTGACGCCTGGAGGAATAAGACATTATGTTAGCTTTATCATAAGTCCTCTTGCGTCTCCTTCTGTCGCAATCTATGAACAACCCAAGTCCTTGCAGTCGCGCTCCCTGGCCCCGTCTTCCATCGATTCTTTGCCTACACCCAAATCATCAGCAAAAGCACCAACGCTCACCTTTAACGCAGTGCTCGCAGAAGCTCATCGTAGTATCAGTGGTGCGGTAGGTGATGGTGGTGGTGGTGAAGGTGAAAGAAACAGTATGGAATTTCACAGAACACCCAAGATCTAAATGGACGGTGAGAGGAATTTGCTATCGCTGATCAATGGCGTTTTGCCTCCGGCTTTGATACGTCCCGCTCGGCGACCTCCACACTCCACACGCTCTTTCTGTTTCCGGGGTTGGGCGCGCACATGGGTGTGAACATGCTATAGAAAATATAGCAACTTAGACTGACATGATGTGTATTATGAAGCCTTCCTTGGAACGTCTTAGAAATCAGAGTTTGCAAGTCAATTTTGCTGACATACAAGGATAACTTGATTGGAATCTGAATGGATGCGAAGTCGTTCGGATGAGAAGACGGCTAGAGCTATGCCTTAAAGTAATTCAACAACTCGATTCAAGTGGCAAGTATTCGCATTTATTTACGCAAATTCGACACAAGTTCATCTAGGAACCGACTGACCACCGAATTCATTTAACATCCCCTGAAGCCGAACAGCTGCAAAGGGGTTTTCTCCAAGCACCGCATCCCACTGCCAGTCGTAATTGGCGCAGCCGCTTGGTTGGCACAATTCGCATCAGTAAACGGGGTGACTCTTCCTCCATCAGCGCACCCGGTAACACTGAGCGATTTCCCCTGGAACGGGATTTGAACGCAGCTCAGGCTGCAGGTAAAGTTCTCTGACAACGCTCCGACCACGGTGAGGCTGGCCTGATCTGGATGTTCGGTGTTACATTTACTGCCTTGGTATGCGCTTATCTGGTATGCGGTGCTGCCGGTCGCGACGGTCATGGCAAGAGCCATAAAGGTGGTGAACGCGGTTCGAATTTTTGTGAGCATAGTAAACGTCATAAATGGAAACAAAAACGAATGCAAGCTGACTGGTTCACGCACTGTATCTGTGTCTATACCAAATAATACGATGTCAGCTTCGGACTGAATGTCATGAGTCTAATCAATTCGATGACTTACAGATTACATAAAGCTGAAGTTTTGGGCTTTGAAGGAGCATATTGTTCACTGCTCTAGCTGGGACTTGCATCGAATGTATTTATATGAAACTCCTTATGCAAAAGGACCGGAAATCCGAATTTTAAATTCATTGAATCCTTGGCTATCAGCGCCCTGTCATAGCGCCTTCAGAGGATCATCAAATGGAAGAGAACACGCTAAATATTCGTGGAATTGGAGAGGATTTGGATTTCTGCTAATCATGGCGCTAACAGTGTCATTTGACTCTCCGTGTAAACATTACTAGGTCTACTTGATGTATTTTCTTTGCGCGGAATTTATTTCTGCTAGCGCTCATGAATAGGTATATTCATCCCCTTTTGAACCCATCTACGTAGACCTACGTACTTGAGGCATTAGATTCCTTGTTGATATATACCTCTGTGCAGTTGCTCAAGCTTGAAAAAAGAGACGATCATCATCGAGGGGAGAGGGTGCTCTACGTTGCACGGACCTTACGATCAATTCAAATAGGCGCCCGGTACATGGACATAGACTTGGCATATCCTCTCACGCTTTTGCTATATGGTGCCGATAGTAAATTAGGTGCAAGATAGTGCACGTCTCGTAGCTCATATACCACGATGTTAGTCCAAATGCTCCACCCTAAAACATGTAGAATTTTTCCTGTTTTCACTTTGGACTTGATAAAATGGACCCACCTAATCTCACGCTAAGTGACGTTATGGCTCGGGTCTAAACAAGCGGGCACTTGGATATGATCTCAGGTGCGCATGAAGCTAGCACTGCTGCACACCACCTACATTGGATGAAACCAGAAGTTCAAAAAAACCTTTAGAGCTCTGTCATGCCCTTTTGACTCGAATTTCGAAAGGAATTAGATGGATCATGGATATCTATAGTCAAATGGTCACTACTCCTATGCCCCAAACTGTAAGGTTGTTATATTTAGGAATCATAGCTGGTTTTTATCGTCTTCCGGTGTCACCGTATCATAGTTGGATTTCGATGGAAGAGGAGAAACAGAATCTTTGTCAAGATGTCGATAATGCTCGGCAAATGTTCGGTTAGAAATTGGCATAATTTAAGAGCGCCTGCACCTTTTTTACTCGTGTCGTGAAAGATGGCGACGTAGAGATCTGAAAGAGAGTGCAATGCAACCAAATCCTATTAGCCTTCCGATCGATCAACACATCTCGAATTTTGTTCAAAATGTTGAATGACCCAACTTCCAAGACCTGTAGAATCTCAAGCGACGAGCAAATACAAAAAAAATTACGCTGAGACGATACATTGCCAGCGAGGGGATTGAACCCCCGACCTAATCGCGAGCTGTTACACGACGCTCTACCCTACTGAGCAAGCCGGCGTATGATTTTCGCGCAAACTCATGCACACCTTTACAAACCTCCGAGCTCCAAGCCTCCGAATCCCAAATCCGAATCCCGATTCCCAAGTTCCAACGAAACAAAGTGAACAGTGAAGAGCAAAAAAGCAAAGAAGGAGATAAAAAACTGTTCAATGTTCTCAATGGCCAACGTGGGGATCGAACCCAAGACCTTCGCGTTATTAGCACGACGCTCTAACCAGCTGAGCTAGTCGGCCGATGAAATATGATTTACTTTGAAAGGTTCAATCTTTGCTTGATTTACAAAATGATTTCAACTCACCACCATCCTCGAAAGCTGAGAATATTCGCCAATAAACCATACTCACACAAAGAGATCGTACACAGAAACAGAATATATAGATGATCAATATCAAACAGAAACAGAGAGGCCGACTACTAACTAACTAAACTAGAAAAAGAAAACAGAAAACAAAGCGCAAGCGATGTAGGTAGGTGTAGACGCAGCCGCATCCAACAGAAATAACCGAAGACAAAACTACATCTACATAAGGTGGGATGGAGATCCCCGCTATTGTTCTGCGGGACATACAGAAAAAAGAGAAAGAAAAAGAGAAGGGGAAAGACGACGAGAACGAAAAGAGACGAAAGGGGTAGGGGGATGGGGGGAGGGTTCATCAAATCTCGAATAACAAACGCGGTGAAGAAGGGACCTAAATCATACAATCGTGGTGATGGCATGTGCTGCACATCGTATCATATAAAGAAAGAAAGAAAGAAAGAAAAAAGACGCAGTGGGCAAAGGGGGTATCATTGACAAGAGCCCTGACGTCGAAGAGGATGGATGACGAATGGCTCGAGCGAGCGAAAGCGCAAGGGAAGGCCGGCGCTCATGATGCCCGATGACAAGAAAGAACATGCTAGAGGATGGTGGGGGTGATGATGTCGAAGAGAAAAAAATGTGATGCTCATGCAATTAATTGCTCGTCCATGCGGTATAAAAAATTGGTCGAAAAAGAAAGGAATAGATGATAGAGGTGGCATAGCATTGCGGGCGAAAAAGAAAACCAACCCGAAGGCCAAATTATGGTATGGGGTGGTCTGTAACGTGGTGTATGGTGATGCTGTGTGCGACGTGTGTCGCGTTGCGCCCGCGTCTAATCTGTATGGCCGGCTCGTATGCATGTATGTATGCGCATGCGGTGTTGCATAAGAACAAGAAAAAAATGTATGACTGTATGATATAATTGCTGTAGGACAAGTGGTGGCGGCGTGTGGTATGCAGGATGCTCGAGAAACATATAGTGCGAATGATTGATTGATTGCAGTTGACTGTGATGCGATGGATGGATTGGGGTGTGTGATGGTGGACACGAAAGCATAAAAAACAACCAGGCGGTGGGGGGGTCATCCGAAAACCAATGCCGAAACCAAGAGAACGAGAAACGAAAACAAACACGTCGGAGGATAACGCAGGCGGATGGGAGGGAGGTGGCGTGCGTGGTGATGATGAGTATTAGTGTGGTTGGATAGCCAGCCGGATTGCTGGCGATATTAGGTTCATCGTCCTGGTGCGGGCGTGCGGCATACATCATACATTCTAGATTCATACAGGCGGACAAAGTCGCTCTATCAGTTAGAAAAGGAAAAAAGGGCAGGCGGTGTGTGATTTTACGCGCGAGCGCTGTCCGGGAAAATATAGGTCGGACGAAAGCGCGCAGGTGCCCAACGCATGATTAATGCATGAAGGTGAGCAATAGGTGATGAAATAAAAGAGGGTCATTAAGAGCAGCACATATAGTCGTCGGCGCAGATGGCGGTCCAAAGGTCACCTCGCGCCGTGGTCGTTACGTTATAGGATCTAGGTCGGGGTAGTCGAGAGTTGATGGCGGCGGAAAAGAAGAGCAACGCGGAAGGAGGCAGACAAGGATCCATTTTTTGGGGTGATTTTATGGGTGCAATTCTGTTTCTGTGTGTGGAGAAGGAAGGCAAGACGAGGTCGGCGAAAGGGAAAGGGGAAAGCGGCAAAGGACGGCAACCTCAATTAAGTGGTGTCCTCGCTGGCGCAGGCAGCAACGAGATAAATCGTTTACCACCATCCGGCGCCTCCTCCTCCTGCTGCACCGCCGTATCCTCCTCCGCCATAGCCTCCACCTCCTCCGCCATAAGCAGAGGGTCCTCCAGAAGAAACAGCACGGGGACTTGTGTATGCACCTCCTCCAGTCCTGTAGTCGCGGCCTGCAGAGCCACGGCTACTTCCACCACGTCCACGTCCGCCGCGTCCACCACGGAAGCCTCCGCCTCCAAAGCTCGCCTCGTGTGCAACTGTCTCGAGCCATCCAGGAATCTCCTGGTTCGCCTCGCGCAGGAGCTCAACGAGATCCTTCACGATATTCTTGTTGCCGCGGTTGAAGAAGGCGGTCGAGACACCGGTGTTTCCGGCACGTCCAGTACGACCGATACGATGGACGTAGTCGTCGATGTCGGAGGGAAGATCGTAGTTGACGACATGGGTGACGTTGGGAATATCGAGACCACGGGCGGCGACGGCGGTAGCAACCATGATAGGGGTGCGACCAGTACGGAAGGTTTGGAGTGCCATCTCACGCTCGCGCTGAGTACGATCACCGTGGATGGAGGTCGCAGGAAGGTTATTGCCCATCAAGAAGTCGCTGAGCATATCAGCCATGCGCTTCGTCTCGACGAAGACGAGAGTCAACCCGAGGTCCTCCTTGGGCTGCGAGGCGAGAATATCCAAAAGGACGCTGCGTTTGTCGTTGTCCTCGACATACTCGATCTTCTGCGTGATGTTCTCAGAGGTGCTTCCAACACGACCAACGCTCAAGAACACGTAATCCTTGAGGAAGTCCTTGGCAAGCATCTGGATGTCGCGTGGGAACGTGGCGCTGAACATGAGGGTCTGGCGCTCCGAGGTGCCAGGCATGTCCTCACCCTGGACAATGCGGCGGATCTGGGGCTCGAAACCCATGTCGAGCATGCGATCGGCCTCATCAAGGACAAGGTACTTGATGTTGGCGAGGCTGATGCGGCCGCGCTCGATGAGATCGACAAGACGTCCAGGGGTAGCGCTGAGGAGATCACAGCCACGCTCAATTAGGCGAAGCTGCTGATTGATATCGGCACCACCGTAGACGACGGCTGGGCGTACCCAGGAGCGATAGGCGAACTTGCGTGCTTCTTCATGGATTTGCGACACAAGTTCACGGGTGGGGGCGAGGATCAAGGCTGTGGGGTAAGCTTTGCGCGAACGACCGTATCCTGGTGCCTCGGGTGGGGCACGAGGACCCTCAGAGAACGAGGCAGACAAAATAGGGAAAAGGAAACCACCAGTTTTGCCTGAACCGGTCTAAAATGGAGATTGTGAGATGAGGATACAGTTGCGATAAAATCGGGATGAAAAAGAGCTTACCTGAGCGCAGGCCATCAAGTCTCGTCCAGCAGCGACGATAGGGATAGAATACTTTTGGACGGGGGTAGGAGAGTTGTACATGGCGAAGCCAATATTTTCCAGGAGGACAGGGTCCAAAGGGGGGCTGGTGAAGGAGAGGACAGGCTCTGGCACACCAGCGCCGGTGGCCTCGACGGGGATGTCGTCGTATTTTTCAAAGTTGATACCAGTGTGTTGCTTGGAGGGGTCCGTGGCGTCGCCAAAGAGCTCCTTCTCCATACGCATGTTGCGACCGCCGACGATGTGCTTGCCATCCTTCCAGGCGCCGTAGCCGAAGGTTTCGCGGGATGTGGTGGAAGAGGGTGCCGACCAGTTGGCGGCGGGTTGGGCGGTGGGACCAGCCCAGCCGTTGGCAGAGCCAGCAGTGCTGCGAGGAGAGCTGGTGCTGAAGGCGCCTCTGCCTCGATCAGAGAATCCGCCTCGGGAGTCATATCCGCCACGGGCGGAAGGTTGGTGGGAAGGGGGACCTGCCCAACCGTTTCTGACACAAGATAAGCAAGAAGGGTGATACGTAGAAACAAGAGAGACGTACAAGTCAGCAGAAGGGGGGGACGAAGCAGCCCGCTGCGAATTCCTAAGATGGGGAGGAACATAGGCGGATCTGCCGAGGCCCATGGCTGCTGGGGGGATGTCAGTGGGTGTCATTGGAGACATACGAACAAGAGACGCACCAAACTGGTTGTCAATTCCAGCGTTGCCGTTTACAAGTCCATCTGACATATTAAGAGAAGTGATAATCGTCTGTTCGGAGATTTTTGGGAGAGTTCTTTCGTGAAAAGACAGGAAAGAGAGAAAATGGGTGTTCTAAGATGATGGTGGGGAAGAGTCAAAGAGCTGCCCCGCCGCAAAAAAATTCCCGGCCTATTGCCCCACAACGCTGAGTCATGATTCGCAGGATCACGTGATGGCATTTTTTGCGCTGGCCATGACGCGCGCGGCCCCCAGACGTGGCAGACTTGAAGCGTCGTCGTCAACCATGTCCCACTCGCACACACACGCCCCCGGCGAGGAGCACTCCCACTCCCATGGCCCGCCCCAGCAGCAGCAGATCCCCCAGCCAGATCCAGCGCTGCAGGCCCTCATCGACCAGGACTTCGTCCCCGTCCCGCTCGTCCTCAATGCAGACAACACCATCGCCCTCTGCGCAGACCACAAGCTCGAAAAATGCGACGACTGCGGCGTCGACTTCATCAACACCAACCGCCTTTCTCGCATCCTCGTCGCCAACCCCAACCTCCTCTGCCCGCCGCCCAGCAACGTCATCTCCCAGAACCTCTCCAAGATGGTCCAGACGACCAAGGACGAGGGCAATGTGCGCTTGTCTGCTAACTATATGCGCACTCTACCCTGACATATATGCTTTCAGACACTGTTTAAAGCAGGCCAGACGCAGCTGGCTATCGCGCGGTATACCGCCGCAGCCCAGCTAGCGGTGCAGCGCCCGCCTTGGGAGGCCAACCAGTTCATGCGCGAAGAGCTCTCGACAGCCATCTCCAATCGCTCTGCGGCCTACTTTGATCTGCGCGACTACATCTCCGCCCTCGCAGACGCCGAAACCGTCATCTCTGTGCGTCGGAACTGGAGCAAAGGCCACTTCCGCAAAGCAAAGGCACTGCTCGGCCTGGGGCGCTTCCGAGAAGCTGCTGATGCTGTGCGGCTCGGACTGGACTTTGACCCAACAAGCACTGTTCGTATTCCATTTACTATCCGTAAAATATTTGCTGACAGTTATCACGCAGGAACTAATAAATTTCCTCGCCGACATCGAGCGCGTAGAAAAGAAGCTCGAAGAAAAGAAACTGGAGGCAAAGGTCGCTGCTGCTGCATCATGAGAGTTCTTTTACTTATTGGTTTGTATTCTGTTACCCCTTCATATATTATTCATTCGCCTGTACACTTTATATCCCTGCAGATGCTATTACCACTGGATTTTTACTTAGAATCGCAGAATTCCTGACTGGATCATGACAAATGTCCTACGTGGCGATACTGAGGTGACATTTGAGCAGCCTTCCTCCACGTCATCTATAAGTATACCAGGGTTTGCTGCTGCGTAGCGACTGAGTTATGCTGGAATGATAAAATTTGACAATGAACAGACTCTCGTGACTTTTGCATTTCGACGCAGACTGCGTAAAGGCAGCAACATTCCTCATTTCACGCGCAAGATGACTCGATGGGCTACGCAGAGGACGATATGATATCCCAATCCAACTACCAGTAAATAAACTATGCAACGAGGTATAAAGTAGAGTAATAATACAACAATGTGAACCGTGAAGAAATAAACAATTAAAAATCATCATCCTCATCCTCTGTCCCTCAGCATACTCGAACACTCCTTTTCAGTCGTTGAAAACCACAGAGCACTATCCACAACGACAACCGCATACACACACCGCGCCACCCCAGCACTACCGCCCCACAGGCCCTGTCTTCTTGCCCGCTTTCTTGGGCATCACCGCAGGCTTGCCCTTTCCCGCCAACTGCCCCTGCCCGCCCTGCGCCTGCTGAGTGGCAGCCTGCTGCTGAGCCTGCATCTGCGCCGCCTGCATCTGCTGCGCCTGCATCATCTGCAGCCTGCTCATCGCCGCCGCCGCATTCGGGCCCCCGCTCGCTGCCGCCTGAGCCGCCGCCCGCATCTGCAATTGCTGCTGGTGCGCGAGCATCGCCGCCTGTGTGCTGAGCGGTTGCTGCTGCGCGCCTCCCCCACCCCCACCAGCGGCAGCGAGCTGCTGCAACATCATCATCTGCGCCTGTGCTGCCTGGGCCTGGGCCTGCTGCTGAGGGGTAGCCCCTCCTCCTGCCGCCGCTTGCGCCTGCGCCTGCTGTTGCTGCTGATGCTGCTGCATGATCCGCATCTGCATAAGCTGCGCCTGTGACAGATGCGGTATCTGCTGCGCTCCCCCACCGCCGCCGTTCATCCCGTTCTGCTGCTGCTGCTGGCGCCAGAATGCGAGGGCCGCGGCGTTGGCGTTGTTGCCTTGGAACTGTGGATAGGGCATGCCCGGGTGGTAGAGCTGCCCATAGTGCGCGGCCTGCACGGGGACCTGCGCTGGCTGCTGGCCTTGTTGGCCTTGGGCGGCGGCTTGGGCTTGTTGGGGATTTTGATGTTGTTGGGCCTGTTGCTGGGCTTGCTGCTGGGCGGCGGCTTGTGCAGCGGCTTGTTGCTGCAACTGGAGCTGCTGTTGCTGGGCGGCTTGCACCTGTCCCACTAGCTGAGAGTTGGTTTGCATCTGGTGTTGCTGCTGTTGTTGCTGCTGTGGCTGCTGCTGCTGCTCCTGTTGTTGTTGCTGTTGATGCTGCTGTTGCTGCTGCTGCTGCTGCTGTTGTTGATGCTGAAGCTGCTGTTGTTGCTGCTGCAATTGTGCCTGTGCCATCGCCTGCATCTGCGCCTGCTGCATAGGCGTCGCCCGCCGAATGGGCATCTGCATCTGCATACCTCCAGGCGCACCCATCCCCAATACCACCTGCTGTTTCTGCTGTGGTGATCCCTGAGCCTGCACTGCTGGAGTCAGCGGCCGTCCGCCGTTCACACCTATGCGGGGCGATGCAGCCACCATCGTTGGTGTCCCATGCATACCGTTCATATTCGGCGGCGAGCTTCCTGCCTGCTGCTGCTGCTGCTGTTGCTGTTGCTGTACATTGACCATATGCTGCCCCTGTCCATGCACAAGTGGCCTCAGCTGCGACGGGTTGTAAGCCGGGGTGAAGGTCGGTCGGTGCATCTGCTGCTGCTGTTGCTGTTGCTGAGCAAGCGCCTGCTGCTGCTGTGGCGACTGACTCACGTTCTGCTGCTGGATCAACTGCGCCTTCGCGGGCATGGGCGACGCCCGCACGTTGAGCGCCGCGAGCTGAGCGTTCGTCACCATAGGGCTGTTCCGGATCGGCGATGGCGTGGCTGTTGCAGATGTCCGCCCCTGAGCTTGCGCCTGAGCCTGAGCTTGCGCTTGCGCCTGGGCTTGAGCTTGCGCCTGTGCCTGTACTTGAGCCTGCGCCTGCGCGTTCTGCAGCATCTGCATCTGCATCTGCGGCGTCGCGCGCCCGCCGTTCTTCTGCACAGTGGCGGCCATGTTCATCCTCTGCTGCTGGAGTGTATGCGCTTGTTGTTGCTGAAGCAGCTGTTGCGACTGTTGCAGCTGTTGCGAATATAGCTGCTGCTGCGTGAGGTTGACGACGTTCGGGGGCAGCATGGTATGCTGGGCACCTTGTTGCTGATGCGCTTGCACCTGCACCTGCTGAGGCTGGATCCCACTGGGTATGGGATGCTTTTGCATGGGATGTCGCCCAGCCGTTGGTGGTTGTTGGAGGAACTGAGCATTGGGTAAGGGAGATTGGAATTGTTGTGGCGTGCCAGGATAGGCTTGCCCGCTGGGTTGTTGAGAATGCGACTGTGCGACTGATGGAGGGCGGACGAGAGGTTTCGGTGATTGTGTATACCGCTGCTGCTGGGCTTGTTGGAACTGGGCAGCTTGTTGTTGTGGGGTAGGGTGTTGTTGTGGCTGGGGCTGTTGAAGTTGGGATGGGGGCCGAGGTTGAAGAGGTTGGAGATGCGGTTGGTTCTGTGTTTGCTGGGGTGTTTGCTGCTGCTGCTGCTGCTGTTGCTGCTGCTGCTGCTGTTGCTGCTGATGTTGCTGATGCTGCTGCTGCTGCTGCTGCTGCTGTTGCTGTTGCTGTTGTTGCTGCTGTTGTTGTTGAAGTTGCTGCTGCTGAAGTTTCTGCTGCTGCTGTTGGTATTGCTGGGTAAAGTGTTGATTTTGGGCGATATGGAACTGTTGAGGTTGTGGCTGATGCTGGGCAGGCTGAGTTTGAGGAGTGGGTGTCCTCTTGGCCGCCTCTGTCGCAGCCTGAAGGTTGGCATACACTGGAGCTTGCATCAAAGCCGCAGGAGCCGTCGGGTGGGTTGGTGGTGGATGCTGGTTGACGAACTGGTGCGTCGGTTGTGGAGGAACGGGTGTGTGTGTCCCGTTGGCTCTAGTGAAAGCAACATTATTGTAGGGAATTTGAGGCGTGCTCTTCTTTGCCTTGGAGGCCTTTTGATCGCTTCCGTCTGCAGGAGAAGCCGTTCGCGGAGCAGGCGTTGGGGTTGACGTTGGAGGTTGTGATTGTGACGATATAGGTTGGGGATTATTAACGTATTGACCAGGTCCAGAGGGCTGTGAAGAAGCTTCTGCCACAGCTGCAGATGCTGCTTCTTCAGCTTTCGCTTTCTCTTTGGCGGCCTTAGCGGCAGCGACGGAAGCGATGGCATCCAGTATTCGATAGCTATAGATTCCAATGTTTGAAACATCACCCTCTCAAAAAGAATAGTAAACGTACCTTGGTGCATGTAGCCGATTGTCTCGTGGTGCCATAAACGTCAAAAGACGCTCTCTCCTAGCTTTCTCCGGGCCGTCTTCCTCAGGTTCCATAGCAGCAGCTTTACGCTTGAGGGAGAGTGGAACAGGGGGATTCGACACTCTGATAACATGATTAACGATCCGACTGAGGTGGGGATCAGGGTCAAGACACAATGGTTGGGACGTCGCAAGCTGCAATGGCGATGAATAACAAACGAAGAGTAATGAGCACCAGGACTCACTAGTACTTTTGCCTCAATTTCCACCGCGTCTTGATCTGTCCACTTGCTGTCATGTTGCTTGTTCAGAGAGCATATATCTGCCCACAGTGTCTCGGAATTGGGATGTAGAACAACACGCGTTTTCTGAGGCGTTGCGGGAGGTGGTTCCTTGCTTCTCTGCGGTCGGTAGTCTAGGAGCTCAACGATCATACATCCTGTAAAGTAGGTTCAATGTTGCAGTTATCCGTTAGTGTGATTCCTCGTACGTACCTTCGTAAAAGGGCACCTTGGCCTGGTCAAACAGATCCAAGAAATCCACCGGTATTCGGTGCAAACGTATGTCATCTAAGAGTGACTAGAAACTAATTTCAGAACATATTGACTCATAAAACGTTCCAGTAGACGTACTGCAATCTGGTTGTGATAAAGAAATTTCGATCCGTTGTTGAGAACCCAGTGCTCCGCATGAAGGTGAACCGTGAACGATGGTGGCAGCGATTGAGTTTTGTTGAGAAGCTGCTCCACATAGCGTGTCCTATTGTAGTCCACCATATCGAATGTCGGTAAAAGGTGGCCAATGTGGCAAACGCCACTAAAAAGTGTGAAGTCAAGGAGTGAAATATGAATGAAATACTGAACACGGTGAAAGCTACAGTATCGCTGACGTAAACATCCCCACTATAGCGCGTTAAGCAGATCACGTGCGATAAATTATTTCACCATGGACGCTCAACTTCGCGAGGTCAGTGCGCCCTCAACGCCGCCTCCAGCGACATATGCTCAATATGCGCCCGATGTAGCTCATTCCGTTTCTGCGGGATAGGAATCCCCAAGTTCGCCAAATCGCACTTGAAAATCTGCTGCCCCAAACGGTCGAAGGCGCGCCGCACAGGGACATCTTTTTCTCGGGCATCGCATCGGGCGGGTTGGAGAAGGCAAAGGAGAGCGATCTGATTCGCGACTTGAAGCTTTTATGTCGGGATCAACTGGTGAGCTATGTGCTATGTAGAAAGGAAACTTGGATCTAATTCTTCTGAAGAGTGTTTCGCATGACGCTTTCCGAGCGCTCGTGAATCTATCAGACTCGCCGCTCATGATATCACCTCTATCCGAGCCAGCGTTTCTCAGTTTCATCGCTTCCTACATCATAGTGGGTGTATAATCATACTAAAAGTCTTCGATCTGACAAAAAAAAATGCAGAATCCTCATTCAATTCTCGCCGACCTTGCGTCAATGCTGCTTTCAAATCTCACAGCAGCGACGCCAGCATGCGCGACTTTGCTCACTCTCAAAGTCAAGGTTATCCCTGATACACGGCTTTCAAACGGTGTTTACCCCATAGAATCTCGATGCGGGTCGTGTCCAGCGCCAGTGCCGTATCCAAGTGCTGAGAGTCGGGATGTGCCAGCTTTGCCGTTGCTTATCAATGCATTTGTCGAGGGGGCACAAGTGGTGGAATCGGGGGATCTATCTAAGAGGACGCGGAAAGCAACGTTACACTTTTTGGCCAGTGTTTTTGCGAACATGACGGCAGTATGTATTTCTTCACTGTTCCGGTTCACCACTCAGCCGTTTTCAGTCGCCCGTCGCGAGAAACCACTTCCTGTCACCTCAACCTACCGACGTCCTCAAAGAAGACTCCATAATCGAATACCCTCTCGCAAAACTCGTAGTCTTTACAGAACACGAAGACTCTATCCGTCGCGGAGGCGTTGCCGCTGCCATTAAGTAGATATACATCTCTTCCGATTCCTTCTTAATTCCTCACATCCTCGTCACAGAAATTGTGCCTTCCACGCTGCAGGCCACAAAGCCATTCTCAGCCCAGAGTCCGACTCTGTCACCGTCCCTCCATCGAAGACCACCGCTCCTGGGATCAACGCCCTTCCCTATCTCCTCCTACCTCTCGCAGGTCCGGAAGAGCTGGACATGGAGGTAAGACCACCCAATGCATATATTTACCCTGATTCTAACTTGGACTGTTCATCAGGACCAAGAAAAAGTACCTGAACTACTCCAATTCCTCCCACCCACGAAAAAGCGCGAGCCCGACGCGAAAATCCGCCTTACACACGTCGAAACACTGTTATTGCTATGTCATACAAGATGGGGCCGCGATTACCAGCGTGAGCATGGTGTATACCAAATCCTGCGAGCAACACACGAAAACGAGACCGTCGATAAGGTTCGTCTCTCAGCCATCCCTAATGATGGCGTTGCTCTAACCTTCTTTTGGATGATAGATCTCGGAGCACATAGAGCGCTTAGTACAGCTTCTCCATGGAGATGAACCCAAAATTACCAGTGCCGAGGAAGAGTTTGAGGAGCTCGATTCGACACCGGAGACGCAGATGGGGGGTGCGCCGAAGGAGTTGACGACAAAAGCGGAGGATTCGGATGATGAGGATATGCGGATTGAGGAGATCTGATTTGTTCGGAAACTCAGATTAGAGGGAGATGTAGGAAGGAGATATCTAAATCCTGCAGGAGCTGTTGGATATGTAGTATCTTGCTATTTTGTATTGGTTGAGAATTGTAGTATTCAACAGTCTTCAGGATTTACAATCATGCTCGTACTTTCTTTATTTATGCAATTCGCTACTCCTCGAGGAAGGCCTTGATCTGGGCCTGCACGAAAGTATCGTCTTCGGGGTTGGAACCCCCTCCAGCTGAAGAAAAATCAGTTACTCGAATTCAGGTTCCGGACAATTGACTACTGACCTGTATGTCCCCAAACTGTGTCAATAATCACCAACCTCGCAATACCAAGCGCCAAAGAGCTCATTTCATTGATACTGTCTTCGGGCTATGCATACCTCAGACTATCAGCCGCTCGCTCGAATAAAGGATAACAAAATCAAGGCCATACTGACAGGAAAATACAAATCAGTCTTACTCGGCATGATCAAACCTTTCGCCTGGATCTCGCTCAAGCAGGTGGCGAGGTCTCCATTGTGGCGTATTTTAGAGATGTCCCCGCTTTGCCATGTATTCACGAGAGTGACGAGGTCGTTGGCGTCCCAGTTGGCGACGAATCGGCCTTCCCATCTCTCGCGCATGAAGGAGGCGAGGTCCGGATACCTGAGGAATATGGGAGATAGTTCTAAGTGATGAAAAATTGGAAGAAGGGCTTGAAGGGGACTTACAGTCCGCCCATGGTGTATTTATGCTCGCGGAACCACTGGGACGAGAAAAGTCACTAAATTTCTAAAAATCTGAACTAAAATCCGTGCGCACCGTCTGCCCGTACGCCCATGCACAATAAACGCGTCCGAAGGCGCGTATTCCGAACTGCGCAGCCGTCTTATAGTGCCCGTCCTGGAAGTCCTTCGATGCAAGTAAAGCTGACTTGGGTCCTTCTAAAAAACTGAAGTCGATATTTAGTACGAATGTTCGTACGAAAATAATGGAGGCAGAAAAATACCATTTGTTGTGTGGACTTGTGCGAGCCGAACCGCAGATGACGACGTATCTATTCGTATTCCACAAAATCTGTTTGTTAGAAAATCAACATTGGAGTTGGAAAAAAAAATCACTGACCTTTCCACAAACTCTGGATACATGACAGGCCAGTGGTAAGCCTGAAAACTTGACTTAGCTTGAAAATATGGGTAGAGGCTTTATACTCACCTGTTGAGCACCCATCGAAAAACCTATAACCGCAAACACTTTCTTGACTCCAAGCTTCTGAAGGACTGCATACTGCGCACGACTGTAGGTGCAATTTTTGAGAGGAAGCTGAGACTTGCGTTGGCCTTAGTGCGACTTACATGTTGTCTTCATATGTCACTGCAGGGAAATAAGGGCCGTTGTACGGGGCAGGCTAGATAAATGCGCTCAGAATTGGCTTGAAATATAAAGACAATAAACCTGATTATGAGAATCACAAACCGTGTTGGATGGGGACGATGACTTGAGCATTTATGAGATTCCGTAATTGGATAAAGAAAATAAATGTAAAATACCTCTCCGTTTGAAAACAGTGCGAATGTTACGACGAAATATTTGGTGGGATCCATGACCTTGCAAATGAAACACATGAGGGCTGCTTCGCATAAAACACATAATGTTTCTAGAAACATACTTTTCCTTCGCCCACCATATACAGCTGGCCTGCAGGCAGAAACCCGCGGAGCATTGATTAGCTTCCCATGGAAACTAAACCAGAATGAACAACCGACTATCGAGTTTAGCGCCAAAGCAGGTCGGAAATACAATGCACGGATTTTCATGAAATCCATACGTCCGGTACGCAGTGATAGCATCTGGAAGCACTCCGCCTGCGACTCGAAAACGCCCGTGGTGATGATACTGTGTGGGTGGATTTGCCATTGTCATTAACGACCAGATAATGCGCTGAGAGGATGCAGATAATGGGTATCTCACGTTGAGGATTATATATACTCATGAGCACGACGCCAGGGAGAAAGAGGACTATAAAAAGACCTAAAGACACAACTATCCGTGATTAATTCTGACCGTAGGATTGGCGCAGTAGGTTATCTGGGTTGGAGTTCTCACCTTTTTTGACAGAACGGGATTGTCATGGTGCCCGCTGAGAAAGACGTGTGTCGTTTCCCGCGACTGAAGTTCTGTACGGAATTCGCAGTGCCTCGAAATGATCTTGTGTCCCTCGTTATTTTCTTCCTTTCGTGGTTTAACACGTTGATAAAGGATATGTCTGTGGGATCCTGTTTTGTTCAGGAAGTATTGGTGAAGAAATCATCGGCTTCGTCCTTTTCGACGGTTGCAGATATACTTTTCCAGCTTAGATTTGATAGTTTGTGAATAGCACTGAAATTCGAAGAACGTCCGGGAGCACTAGCGCAGAATGATCATACCTCAAAGGATTCGACTCGGTGACCATGTGGTCTTGGGCAGAGATTTTCGTCGGTCACGGAAACCGACAGGCGCATTGACTCTGAAGCAGAACCAATTTCGATCAATGCCTAGGCGCCTAAGGAGCGACTCGGATGCCACTCACGGCGTCATGCTGAGCCGCAGCGTCGAGTGGTGGTACCTAAGAATGCAAAGAAAATCCTAATAGGTATCACAGTTCGAGACAAGTTCGAGAGAGCCTTTAGAGCTTAGAGAAAAATACAAGACATCGAGATTCGACAAGCCGCAAAACGAAAACCACAAGCCATGAGAGCGTAAACCAAGTGAAACCTCATGGAAAGAGTCGGGGAGGCACTGCGCCGAGTAGCCAATCAGAGTGGGGCCGACGATACCCGAGCTGAGGAAAGTTTAACAGACGTTGGGCGCCTTTCATGTCTAAGCAAAGGGCTCAAAACGTATTTTATGTTCATTGCATAGAAAGGTAGTTTCCTGCAGCTTTTTGTAAGTCAACTGAAGTCGAAAATAGCATGGAAACTGGCCTGTTCAAGTTATTTTTGCAGGAGAGATTTCTCACTGGATGAGCGGATTGGTAGTCGAGAATAGAGTGTGATTGGTGGGAGATTCGTGTCAAATATCAACAGGTTGCCGGGTCGGTACTCACCAGATTTGGGACCAAATTTGAAACGATTTTGCAGCCGGTCACGCATGGACTCGCATGGATCACCAAAGCTCCCAGAGGTGCGAAACATATCCCTTCCTCCTCCCCCCATCTCTCCTCCTCGCTGCTGCGAGTCCTGCGAGTGAGCTTCTCAGCCTACCGCTAGCGAACGACGGCCCCTAATTCATCCTGTATCACTTAATAAATGGCGGAGGAGGTTGATTATGAGTCGTTGCCTCAAAATGCGGGATTAGCAGTACGTATCACAGCGTCTCGAACCTTTCAACTCACAAATCTAACGCGTTTCTTAGGTGCACATGTTGGCTGGTGCCCTTGTAAGAACGATTTCATGAGGTCGCGAAAAAAAGCCAGGTTGTCTCAACGATTTCATCGTAGGCTGGCATCTCAGAGCACGCTGTAATGTTCCCCATTGACAGCATTAAGGTCGGTGTTCGTATCTTTCTGTATATTTTTCATTTCCAATTGTTATATAGACCCGGATGCAAGTATTTACAGCATCACCAGCGGCTATCTATAGCGGTGTCGGCAACGCTTTCACTAGAATATCGTCAACCGAAGGTGCCCGGGCGCTCTGGAGAGGTGTCTCATCCGTTATTCTTGGCGCTGGTCCCGCACACGCAGTGCACTTCGGAACTCTGGAATTCGTAAGAGAACTTGCTGGAGGGAATGAGGCTGGGAATCAATGGCTAGCGACGGGTCAGTTGCTCATTCGCTCATTCTCATTCTCTATGTCGTCAGCTCTGACAGAATGCAATCCATTTCGTAGCGCTAGCAGGAGGGTCGGCAACAATAGCAGCTGATGCTTTCATGAATCCCTTCGATGGTGCGTAATCCTTCTCTTTCACGTTCTGCAGAAGTCGTGGCTATTTTGCTTTGAAATGCACATCGGGGACAGATTTTGTGGTCGTTTCTATCAGAAACAATTACATTTCGCTGGTATAATTTGGAAATGTCTGTAATTTCTGTTCCCAATTCGTCGTTTCAGCTGGAAAGTGCGATGGTCGGCAGGAGCGAGGCACACGACGAAACTGACTTCTTCCTTCCAGTGATTAAACAGCGCATGCAAGTGCACCAATCCGAATTTCGGTCATTTCTCAGCTGTGCTACAAACGTATATCGCGCAGAAGGCATCACCGCCTTCTACGTGTCTTATCCCACCACCCTCGCCATTGCCATCCCATTTAACGCCATCCAATACACCGTGTACGACCACCTAAAACGATTTGCCAACCCACGAAACGAATATTCGCCACAAACACATATCGTGGCAGGTGGTGTTGCCGGCGCTGTCGCCGCGGCAGTGACGACACCGCTAGACGTGGCGAAAACGATGCTGCAGACCCGTGGGGCGTCCGACGAGGCAGATATCCGTCAGGTCCGGGGGATGTTTGATGCTTTCAAGGTTATTTGGGCGCGTGATGGCCTCCGTGGGTTTGGGCGCGGTCTGGCACCGCGCGTATTGACGACTATGCCGAGCTCTGCTCTGTGCTGGATGTCATATGAATTCTTCAGTGCGTAATTCTCTCTTCTTTAATGTTTGACGGAGTGCTGATGAGAGCGATTTTGCAGAGGCCGCTATCCGAACAAACTAGAGCAGTATTCTATCTGCATACCACTGTCTAGGAACTTGCTATACCGCATTTGATCTTGCTTTAATCTTATACCAGTGTCATCGTCATCGTCTTCATGCACGCTTCCACCCACATTCCCCATCCACACCCCACGGCTACCCGCCCATCGCTCTGTATTATGTTTGACTTGCCTACCTAACGCACGCATGCATAACGTACATCACGCGCCGCCCACCGCCGATTCTCTCCAGTAGTACATAGTGTATAATGAACTCGCCCACCCCCTACCTGCACGACCATTAATTTGTTCGAAGAATGAGCACCAAAAAGTATCTAGTGTTTTCGTGACTGGTCCGCTGCTAGACCTCTCATTGGTTCTGGCCCTCTTGTGTCGCGATGACGTTGACAGATCCAAATTTAAATCATTTATGTCTTCCGGATATGCATTCTGTGTCCTGCGCTTCTGCATACGAGATTTTGCACGTCAGTACTCTCAAATCTAATGGCTGAACGCCCGCAACACAACCACTTCCAGGTGGGCCAATCAGGGCGATTGGCAATAAATTCAGTCACAGCGCGTTTAAAAACCCATGATCATTTGACGCGACAGTCACGGTCGTAGTAGCGGTCACGCGGCATGCGGCCAAACATATTTTGTCTCTCCTTCTCTCCCAACCTCCTCGGAAAGCTCGCATGATACCTTGGTCTCCTCGTAGCCTCTTTATATCACGACAACTTCCTGCGCAGTCCGAGTGGCGCTTGACGACACCAGGATGGAGAATATGATGAGCGAACTCCACAATAACGGGGAAACGCTGGAGACGACCACGAAACACCGACTGCCCAAAAGGCCACTTGCCTCTGGAAGCGGAACTCCCACTTTCGAAGACTTAGGGTCCTCCTTCGGCTCCAACAAATACGCGACGGACGCTAGGAAACCTACGGCGAGCCAACAAGCTCAAGCTCGGTCACAACATTCGAAGTTTAAGCCATCTATTACGAAAGGCACGATTCCTTCTTCGTCAAATTCGAACCTTGGCGATCAGTCAGGAAAGAGCCAAACTAAAGGCAAACGGGAGGCTGTGACGCGTATTGCCACCAATTCCAAGGACGTTGGAAAGAGGAACATCAACGTCATACTTTCCAGTGATTCCGAAGACGAACTGGACACCCTTTCATCTCAAGACGACTATTACATCGGTGACCCTGGATCTTCTTGGGTTCCAGTGTCATCAAAGCCACTGCATTCACAAACCAAAGGTTCTCGTAAAGAGAACGGGGATTCTGATGTCCATATGGTGCAGACGGCGGAAAAGAGGTCGGCTGTGCTCAAGTCGTTGAAATTCAATAAGAAGAAAGTGCCGGATAAGGATGGCGGAGACGATATTGTAGATGCGTCTGCCGTGACTACTCCGAAACCTCGAGCCCCCCTGCACGACGAGAACGCTCTCGACACTCGTAATCCCTCTGGGCTACCAGCACCTCCTCCCTGGATAGACGATATGTTTGCAGACTTCGACGACCTTCAGGAGCCGTCTTCGTCTCTTGAGAAACGTCGGAACAAGGATACGGACTATACACCGACTGCTGTCCCATTACCCGGAAGAACTACGAGGACGATACGGCGTCGATCTCCTTCACCTCCGCCATTTCGCCAAAAGGGTGCAACAAATAGGCCAGCGGCGCGTAATGATAACCCAATCACGGCTCTCATGAATCGCCCAAAGCCGCGTCCTCGAGGACCAAATGCTGCGAATGCTGCGAGTTCATCCCAGGCCAAGGTGTCGCCGTATGGACCTCTCAGCAGCCAGACGAAAATGAAGTCGGCTGAAACCTCAATCAGAGTAAAACCGATGAAGAAATTGACCACAGGTCTGCGTGCGCGCTCGCGCTCCAAGTCCCCTTCTAGTCCTCTACCCAGTCCTAGGGATTCGTCCGAGGAAAGAACGACACGCAAGAAGAAGGCTCCCGACGCATTTCCTGTCATTTCACCTATACCCTCTAACCGCCGGACTATTTCTGATTTTCCGGGCGTGTCTCCCCTCGCTGGAAGCTCTAAAACTTCCGGCAGTGGCATAAAGCCACAATCATCCATGTCTAGAATCCCTACCGCGTTCCCTACCTTGTCTCCTCCTGCAAAGAAATCGACGGAGTCCAACCTGAAGAATCATTTTGCGAAACTTACTCGAGAGAAGGAGAAAGGAAAGGGCAGGGCTACATCACCCGCCTGCGACACCGAGTCCGAAAGTGAGAAGAAGAAGAAACGGAAGACATCCAAGAAGGTCAAAAAGCCCGAAGCGTTCCCCATGAATACCCAGATGCTGCAGAGTATCGATTCGACGTCGCCTGTAAGACCTAGGAAGAGGCTGTCAGAAGATGGAAGCGATGATGAACGCTCGTCCAAGAAATCGAAGAGAGTGCGCGAGCTGTGCGTTTCTTTTACTGGTTTATATATTTTGACGCATATATCTTGGTTTCGCTAAATATATACCTTTTCCAGACTACTCCAATCGCCTGGATCGCATCCATTTGAAGACGAAGGAGATTCAAGTAAGTCTATTTGGCATGTAATTAATGTTCGTTCATTCATTTACTTGATCGTTTCAGTCACTATTGCGGCTCACGTCGATCCGAGTACTTTGTGTCCGTATTGCGATACCCCTCTGCCTTCTACACCCTCTCCCCTCCTTCGGAAAATGCTCGCGGAAACGAGAAAGAAATCGCAACGCGATCCTCGTCCTTCTAATCCTCTTGGCCTGAGAGCCCCACTGGCCACTTTTATAGCAGCCTGCCAACGGCATCGATTCGAGTCCCAAATTCTTCCTGAAGCCGAACGCAAGGGCTGGCCGAAGACGATCGAGTGGAGTCGTGTCGGGGCACGGATCATGAAGATGAAGGGTCTTCTACAGGCTCTCATCGAGGATCCTACAGATCAGATGTCTGGTAAAGACGACAAGGGCAAGGACAATGACTCCGATGATTGGAATATTGTATATGCAAGTAATCAGGCAAAACGGGGTGGCTCCCAGAAGAAAGGGAAAGCGGGAAGTATCTTTTGGGCGGAGATCATGGAAGAGGTGAAGCAGAAGGGTCTCCGCGCTGTGTCGGGCGTTCGAGGACAGTTTGCCAACTTCGAGAAAGCTCAGCCTGGATAGTAAGCCCACATTTCCTACCTTTCCTTATATAAATTGATTTGATTTTTAGTTATGGCGAAATTGGGTCGGTCATTATACATCAAACACTATACAACATGTTCCCGCTCGACGAGATGGATCCCACTCCCATTTCTCCATTGACAGCCAATGAATTCGTACAGCGCGTTCTAGTTCCAGAGGTCGCTCTCCACTTGATCATGGAGGACAAGAAATTATCTGGAGATGAGGGTATCAAAGCCGCTCTGAAAATCCTGCGTGAAAGCTCGGCGTATGGCGTTGCTATGTTCCCTGAAGATGGTGCAGAAGGGGATGAGGGAAAGAAAGGTGATCGAGAGAAAGTCGGCGCGGGTGATTTGATTATCATGGAGCGGGCGCGTAAGAGACGGAAAGAGATCGAAGAAGAGGCTGAGAGGGAGGAAGAGGCAGAGCGAGAGGAAGAAGAGAGGAAGGTTGCCGAAGAGAAGGTAAAAAAGCGTGAAGAAAAGGAGAAGGAGAAACGCAGTAAAGGAAAACGAAAGGCACAGGACGCAGAGCAGATTCCGGCTTCCTCGCAGACATTGGGAACTAGTGGACCTCCTACATCACAACTCCAACCTCCACGACCTCGAACGCGACCGCGACCCGTCGCCCAAGGGGGAAGCAGCATGAGCATCACTTCTACGACTTTCGACCAAGACCATATCCCAACGAGATCCCGAAGTCGGAGCGTTCGCAGCACTATGAGCACCGACGTCTCTGACGATACTGAAGACTCTGACATATATGCAAGCGAGGCAGAGCCTCAGCAACGCGCAAGCTCGGTGGAGAGGCAGCGCTCTCCATCTGCCAGCGAAACCAGGGATCTGAGGCACCAATCCCGTGCAGCCAGTCAGGGTGTGGCTGATTTGCACCTTGATTCCGACAGCGACACCAGTATGAAGGGCGTAGTGGGTCGACTCATGCAGGGGCGTAGCAAATCTCGCTCGACATCGAGGGCCTCGGAGAGGCGTCGGAGTCCAGCTGCAGACAAACACCGGCGTAACGTTCAAGAAGAAAAGGACAGCGACTCGGATATCGAAATCGTCAAGGTCTCTATATCTCCTGACACACCGATGCCGCGGCGTCCCGCTAGACAACCATCATCTATGGATGTCGACGAGGGAGATCAGGATACGCCCAAACCTGCGAAGATGGCGGGGTTACATCCTCTTGAAATAGCGAGGATGAGAAAGCTTGGGAGGGTGGCGAGCGGATCGCAGGCGTCGGTCGTTGAGTAAGTTTTTCTCCTCGAATCTTCAAGCTGTGTCTGATTTTTTTTACATCAGGAAAAACCCTATACCAAACAAGAAGGCCTCGAGAGTAACTCGAAGTAGGACCACCGAGAAGACAATCGATATCTTGACTGATTCTGACAGTGGACGCAAATCCAAGCTTTCGAAAGGCGACAGCTTCGGTTGGCTCTTGGACAGCCAGAGTTCTCCATAAACTAAGGCAGGGGACGTTAATTTCTTTTCCATTTTCCATCCTAGAAGATACGTTGTGTTTCAATGACCTTAATGGGCCATAGAACTTCAACTGAAATACACTCATCGCAAGACTACCTAATATCGATAGCCAGTATACTGTATTATACATATTTCTACTCCTACATTATATTCTGTTTAGCTGCTTAATTTATGGCTTCGCATTGCAAGGTAGCTGAAGGACTAGCCTGTCTAGACAGATGAATCTGCTGCAAGTCAATACGAAATTAAACTGCCGACCTATCCTATGAGTGAACTCTTGGATAGCAAGAATTTTCAATCCTTGAATGTTATTCTAGTGCTAAGTCACTACAATCGCCTGAGCTACTGGCCTAGGCATCACATGATACCCGAGAATCTGAATGATCCCTTTCAAATTCTGACCTTGGGTCCTTGACCCAACCTCGATCTTCATCATCGTGCCAACAGACTCATACCAGTACTAACGCTCAATTATTTCTTCGCTAACGTTCTACTTTACCAGAATGTCTCTCACGAGGACTTTCTCTTTGCCTCGCCAAGCGCCTCGCAATCGGTCTACTTCTCCCGCAGTCGCCTTGCAGCCCATACCGTTGCGACGCTATGGCAGTACCGGTAGCTATCGTCTTCGGCTGCGACCTTCTAGGGATGCTGCTTCCAACACGAAGCACTTTGCTTCACCAATGCTCAGAGTACCGATGGAAATGATCGAAGAGATAATCGAACAATATGCTGCCATCATATTGGCGCCTGCTATTGGAGAAAATGGTCATCTGGGCTCTCAAAAGGCCGCCTACAAGATGCTTTTTGCGCCGCTTACTCTAGTATCTAAAGATGTCCGACACTTGGCATTGCGCGAATTCTTTCGCATTCTTGTGTTCAGCACTACGGAAGATTCTACTGGTCTGCTCAAGTTCTTAGATCTTCTCGATGCTCAATATGTGGCAAAGGGAGGCTTTGGCGGCTATCGCTGGGTCAGGTTTGTCTACTGGCTCGTCGACCATTACTTTCAGTATTCTCGAGATGACCTGACGATCGTAATTTGGCGCATATATCCAGGTTTCTAAGCGCTCCTTCGTTCCTCATACCTCCTAACGTCAAATGTCTCCAAAACCTGAATCATCTCGAAGAGCTTTGTGTTGACTTCTCGCATTCTGGCTTGATTCTCCAACGCGCATGTATCGGACAACTTTTTACCAGCTTGGCTACGTCGCAGAATACGGTGCAGAATCTCACTTCATTAAAGCTGATTGACCTGCCTCGTATCGACCCCCAGCTTCTGTGCTTTGTTGCACAAGGACTTCCAAACCTTGTCTCTTTGCATTGCACTTCGACTGAAGGCTTGGATACGGACTGCTGTCCAAATTGCTATGAAGATAGCCTTTCACGTATCAATCACTCTCCCGTTCCTGACATATTTCCGGATGTCATTCATCTTGCTGTGAGTTCTTTCCCCGACATTTAATGGACCTCAAGAATTCCTTTTATTCCGTTCTCTCCAAGAATGCTTTCGGAAGGGCTCTCGCTCCTCTCAAGAACCTCACGCATATATTCTTCGGTGTCTTCCTCTCTCCTTCTGACATGCTCGACTTGCATACAAATCACGGAGCGAACAACTCGACATACCCAATTACAGTTGAAAGCGTCTATAATTGCGGCCGATGCATCAAATACGAGAAGATTACAAAGCTGCGCGAGCTCCTCACAAGCTTGCTCATCGCGCATCACTTGGAATCCTTGAAGACTATAGGCTGGAGTTCTTGCTTTGGAACATCATGCGCAGAGGCTAGCGGCAAAAGCGGCAACCTCACAGAGAACGTCCTTCAAGGAGGCGGGGATCATCGTACCGACGTCCGCCTCTTCTCCAACTTCGCCTGCAGCTCGAATGTGTTCAATAAAATTCTGGACGACGCGGATCGGGTGCCGTGTAAATGCGAAGGCCATGGACTAGAGACGATTTTTTCGATCGAGAGGGCCTTCGGAAAAATCAAGGTGTCCAGAAAGCTATTGTGATAAGGGCACAAGCGTCGATACGGATGAAGTCTGGACACTTGTTGTATTAATAGACGTGCTACAACGTATGTATTAGATGAGTGTTGCCCAAAATTATCAAAGGGTGCGATAGAAGGATAGAGAAAAGTTCATCCATGCTCAGAAGGCTTCGGAAGATCATTTACAACGTGTTGTATTGCGAAATAAGCAATGCCAGTAGTTAAGTAATCGAATTCAGACAATGGATCTGCAAAGCTCAGGGTTCGGGCCACCATCTCGTGCTCCGGCCTATCACGGACGACATGAATGTAGATAATCATGCCTATGCCACCCACTGAGCAACATGTATATATATGACCGCACACGAGTTGTTGTTTGTTGAACCAACCCCTCCTGGACAGTTCGTTGGCCTGAAAGTTCAACTTGTCCCCGATAACACTCCCTATACCACATCCTCTATTTTCTCTGTCCTATTCCAACCTTCATGATGGCTACTCCCCCGTTTTATCCAACAGCCAGCAATGATGAGCTCCAACAACTATTCGCCTTCCTCACTAAAGCGTCGCATGTGATGAAGGATAGTAGCCTTACCGACAGACCGATGAAACCTGTGCCTACAAACGACAAATACCCAGAAGCGTGCAATGCCAAAGCTAGGACGCATCACAGTCGCCAGAGCTCGGTGGCTTCCACGCTCTCCGATACCAACATTGAAGACATCACCCTCGTCGATGATGAGAATTACACCGACGACGAAATTCCTAAATCCCCCAAAGCCGAATTCGCGCACGCCGACACCAAGTTCGAATTCAAGCACCATATCTACAAACTGTATGACATGGAAGACTGGCTCAAGATGGTCGAGGCAGAGATTGAGGCGTCGCAAGCCAGGTATAGGCCTCTCGAAGAACAGATCGTCGTATATGCCGGTGCTAAGGAAGACGAAGGGGATGTGCTGCCACTCGGCAAAGATGATAGCGCGGTACGGTTCAAGATTCCCGTAAGACTTGCGAGCTCGAGTCGATCTCGACGCGGAAGTGTCCTCAGCGCTCGGCAGCGTGCTGCTTCCATTCATGCTGGGACGAGCACCACTTCTGCTTGGTTACAATTGCCGACGACTTCTTCACCCAATAGGGCTTCATATCCCAGGTCCCCGACCGTCGAGAACCGCCCCGAGATTCATGTCTTGAAGAAGCGCTGCGTCGACCGCAGAAGGTCGATGAGTGGACTGCGAGACCAGGAGGCGGAAGGAACACTACCTGGTGATTGGGTGTACAACTCAGCCATATCCGCCTCCGAGCCTCTGCCCGATGCCGCCTTCCCGCCTGTTCCTCCAGCCTCTCCCACTCTCAAGACAGCCCTTCCAAAATATGGCGTGTTGGCCATGAAAAACTTCCCCACTACTCTGCAGGGCACTGCAGACAGGAATCGTCGTGTGAGCGACAGTGGCCCGAGGATGGTGAGAGTACCCAGGTTGGCTCCTCTTAGCCGGTTTACTGGCGACAAGAACCGCTTGATTGCTCGAAGACGTGCCAGGGCGTTCGACTTGGATGCGATAGAGAGATTCCCTGCAAAACGCGCATGCGTGATATGAAAGAAACGAGATAAACAACGGCGATGGATTGCTTCGAGCACTTCCTGAACAAGACAACAACGATTTCAACACGATTTTTTTTGACGACAAGGTGATGGATGACGCTTACGACTGTATTTTGAAGCTTTCTTGCTTTCGTTTCTTGCTTTCGATGTTTTCACTTCTTGACGCATATTCACTGTAACATATTAATTATTATATATCATATTCACAGATTTCACAACACTGCAACATACATTTTTATTTTATTCGAACATCGGTCCCTGAGCCATGGCGCTGTTTGATGCACTCCACGTCAAATGTGTCGAAGGCGAAGCAGGAACGCATTTTTTGAAGCCCGAGAATTTGAATCAAGATACGAAGAGTAAAAGCCTGCGACAAATTTTTCTGCCTTGAAGCCGAATTGGTTGTAGAGAAGCTGCGCAAGGCAAACAATAAGTTGGCCATCTCGACTGACTTCTGGCAGACGCACCATCGCTGAGCTGTTGGTCGAGACATGCAGCGTGAAATCTCTCGTCGGGTTCATATCGATAAGGTGGTACAACATTGTCCTAAAAGACAGACACGCGTGAAGAAATGTCGCACAGAAAAAGAGAGAAGACATGTACCTCGCGATCTGTGCTTTATCCCAACCCGCCTTGACAGCCAGATAGGTGATATACGTTTCGATAGGAGAACTGATGATGGCGATGCCAACGACGGTCTTCTTGTACATCGCGACCACCGTCGACCTCTCGGGCGCATAGTCAAGAGAATCGGAGACTGAATGCTATATGAATATTTACCAAATTATGACCAACAACACGAAACGCACCATCGATTCCAGACCAAAATGACCTCTCCAAAAGATCGTTGACTTGAGGCAACTGACTTTCATGCAACGTCGAGTAGGTGATTGGAGCCGGCTCTTCGATCGGGCATTCCCTATCAGGGCTTTAGAACAGTTGCCACCATATTAGCATTTTTGATATCAAGATGGATGCTCACTCACTGGGCCAACGCATAATGGTCGTGTATATCCCTCATCAAATTCATCCACGGCGTCCTTGTTTCCCAATCAACACTAAGAAGTCCTGGAGGCGAGTGTTCTTTCGTTCCCTGGAGTCTGGACAGGAAAGAGTTGGAGAATGGTGTCGTCCGAATGTCGTTCAGCGCATCCAGGACCTCTGGATTAATGGGAAGAGTGTGATAAGAGTCCGGAGGTATGGGAGTCAATTCCGAATCCGCTGCTTCTATGCGGGTGCCTTTGACAACAGCGCGATGCCTCTCCTACAAAAAACTGAGGGGTTGAATGCATAACAAATAAAATTGCACTTACGCGTTCCAGTTTGAGTTTACGCGTCAAAATTGCTTCGGGAAGAGATAGATAAGGGTTTATCGATAACTTGCTTATGAACGAGGTAATCTCAGCTGGCCGCAGAGGCCTAATTCTCTTCCCCTAGGACGCTACTTAGCAGAATAAACTGTGCAAAAAAATTTACTAACCTCTTCAACAACCTCTATTGACCCATTTTCTTGAGCGGTTCGCGTTTGGATGAAATCAGGAAGAAATGGATTCAAGATGTGCTCGAAATCGCTTTCTGTGTCCTCGTCGGCATGGTGCGTCCGTAACGCAGACAAGAGCGGTTGAAGGGGAAATTCCACCGCTTCGGCTGCATTGGGGTCGCGCACTATGAGTTTTATTCTCTTTCTCAGCCGAGTTTTCCGTGTCTGAACATCAAATTCAGTGCGAGGTCAGCGAGTAACAAGCTTGTAAGCCCATTCCAATCCTCACCTGAGTTTTCGCGACATAATCCGTGTCCGAATCGTCATCGCTAGAATTTGTGGGCATTTGGTAAATATTAACTTAGACATATGCAGGCGAGGGGATTCTCTGGAGATAGAGAGTCACACCACTCGTCGCTGGGGGAGCATTATTGTTTATCCTTGCTTGCTTACAGCTTCTGCTGTGCCGCTTCATGCCGTCGGCGCCTTCCGGTCTCGGCGTCTTCCGAGTTTACGTTTAGCGCTCGTCTCAACCTGGTCTTCCTCAAGTCTTCCTCTCCAAATTCTTTAGGTTTTCTGCCCCAAATATCCTTCGCATATCTGAATTTATACTTGAAAGTGTCTCTGCTCTTGAGCAACGATTTAGAAACTCACTGTAATAGAATGACCTTGAATGGTTCCGATCGAAATAGCCACTCTCCTCTCTCTGCGATTCAGATATGATCCACCACAGACACCTTAAAAGAGCAGCATTCAAAGACACAACTGCATAAAACTTCCCAACATGTAAGTAGTTTAAACTCACCCGATTCATCAGTGGGCCGCCATCGGCGTTCCAGGGTCAGACAATCAAGATGAATTACTTACGAGGAGCGTACTTTGCTCAGGTCTGCGAGCCGAGCGATTATGTCCTGGAAGGCAAAGAGATCCAGGATAAGTTATGGGTAAGTTTGATCCGCTGCCTACCTTTTCTTGCTCTTTCGGATGGGGTTGATCCTGAGGCCTGACGTATTACCTGATTAGAGACTGATAACCTGCTCGAGGAGCTAATTGACAAGATTGACTCCAGAGCTCAGCACATCAGCGAGGCGCATCTCAAGCAGGCCGTCGAGATTATTTCGACCTAGGATACATACCTTTGTGTGTCAATGGTGTACATGCTAGCTCTTCCATGGTTGCGCATCTAACCGTATGTACTGTTTTGTCAATGCAGTCCATTCAATTCAAAAGGTTTTTCCCATTGTCAAATAGACTTGAACGCTCCGAGAGGCTACACAATTCAAACAATATTCCATTGTAGTTTGTAAGCTCCTGAAAGCTTCTGAAAGTAATAATTCGTTATTGAAGAGGCGCTAGCAGAGCATGAATTGTCCCCTCAGAACTCCTCGAAGTCGTCTGGAAATTATCTTCGGAGCAAGTAAATTTGATCTTCGTTCTGAACTTATTGACTTTCAGATAGGGATTATTTGGTGATCTTGGAAGATCATTGTAGGTACGCCACGCTGTACTATGTACTTACTACGCGTGCCGGCTCTGTGACGAATCTGTTTGCCGCATGAATACCGGCTATTTTTAGCTTAATACATCAAATGCGTACGGGCAACGTACAGGGACTTCGCCTACAAGTTCGTCAATATAAAATCGTCGCCAACCACCGGAGTAAAAGCAACCTCACCCTCAATTGCTTCTCTAAATACACCGTCATGAAGCTCTCATTCTGGAAATTTGCTTGGGAACAGCTCACCCGCACCGTTCCTCCTGTCGCGGAGGAAAACCTCGAAGGGAAAACTGTCATCGTAACTGGGGCGAATTCGGGCCTGGGATTTGAGGCTGCCAAACACTTCGCGCGTATGGGCTCTAAGGTTATTATCGCCTGCAGAGACGAGAGACGAGGGGAGGAGGCGTTGGCCAGTAAGCCAATTTTTTCACTTAGTTTCCAGCGACTAATCAGACGACGTTGTGGCAGAGATCAAAGCGGCTACTGGACGGAAGAATATTCAGTTATCCCTCTTGGATCTTGCGAATTTTGCCTCCGTGAAATCTTTTGTTCAACGATTCACCCAAGAAGAAAGCAGACTAGATATTCTCGTCGCTAACGCAGCGGTTGCCGCGCCTCCTAAATTTGAACCCACGGAAGACGGTTGGGAACAAACGTCAGTGTCAAGTGGAGTTTTATAATTTATCGTATTGACTTGACATGGGACCGCATAGGCTTCAGGTCAATAACATAGCAACGTCTCTGTTGGCGCTGGAACTGCTACCTCTCATGGTTGAAACCGCAAAAACCCATCTTACTAGGCCTCGATTGGTGGTAGTCACCAGCGAGATGCATTATTGGACGAAGATCCCACAAGAGGTCATCAACTCCGCGAACCCTCTGAGATTATTTGGAGTCGACGAAAAATATGTGGCGAAGTACGTCCACAAAATAAATGTCGCCCGTAATTCGAAGCTAATATCATCATGATGAAATTAAAATAGGAAACTCGGGAGCCGCTATGAAGACTCGAAGTGTATGTTTCCCGCATCTGTGAACAACATTTTAAAACTGATTTTTGAACTAATAGTACTCAACATCTTGTTCGTCAGGGCGCTCAACGAGAGACTCCAGCAGAAATATATCGTAGTCAATTCCGTAAACCCGGGATACTGCCATTCAAATATTCGGAGGAACTTGAAAGGTCCAGTCCTCTTTGTCGTCCTTTGGCTGATGGACGCCCTGCTCGCTCGTACCTCTGAAGAAGGGAGCCGTCAGTTAGTCTGGGCCGCCATCGGACACGAAGACAAAAAGGATGAACTATGCGGTGCATATATTTCTTTGTCCGAAGTCACAGAACCTAGCGACTTTGTGATTAGCGAAGAGGGCAGAGTCGCTCAGGACAAGCTATGGGTAAGTTCGCCCATCTCTGATTAGCATTTTTGGACATGTGCTGATCATTCCATCCTAGGATAATTTGATAGACGAGTTGACAAAAATAGATCCTAAAGTTCAGGATATCGTCAAGGACTATCTTAAGCAGTGAATTAGGTAGCCTGTAGCCATTCTTAGCTTTATCTTTCTTCTTTCCAAGTTTCCGTAATGCAACCGATCGCTGGAAGTTTCTTTGATTTGGTAACATACGTTCAAGTCGGCGACATGAGCATAGAACGTTCCTCCCAGGTGCCCGAAGGTGGTACAATGCGATCCAATGGATATCTATTTGGACGCAGTATACGATCGTCAGCTAGACAAGGTACATGTACACGAGGTAAGCAATCATCATTAGCAGTAATGCAACAAGGAATGGGGTGAAAGGTATTCAAAGGAACGTTAATAAATAGGTATGAAGCAAGAAGATGGAAGAACCAGAAGATCGACAAGAAATGAGAATCTAAGCTCATCAAACAAAAAACAACAACATCACGCTCTTGCGTGTCCCGTAAATAATAGCGAGGAAAAAAAAGGTTCGAAAGTCTGGTAGTGTCAAGAGATGGTAGATCGTAGGGATGCATATTTAAGAGCAATGTCCGCAGGCAAAAGGATCGAGAGGGCATAGGACTGGGACAGAAAACAGATCAGTAAGGAATCAAGATAAGGAAATGAACAATCAATGGAACAATACAAGATGTAGTCTCAAACCAAGGCGTGTGAAATAATAAAAAGCCCAAGGATTTGTCCGTTCCTTTTTTTTTGGAGAGGGGGAAAGGGCGGGGCGCTTGGAATCGCCGCGAAGAGGGGGGCCAAATGACGAACCGGGATCTAATCAGGATTCTCGCTGCGCCGGTCTTGCGAGCCGTACTCGTCATCATCTTCGCTGCCCTCGTCTTCAGAGTCGTTGGGGGCTATAACATGCAACGTTCCTCCGACGTTGCTGGAAAGTAGGGAGGTCATACCACCCGCGCTGGAGTGTTTTCCCGACCCAGAATTCGTTCCAGGTGGCTTTTTGGGGTGCGTGGCTTTATCTTTGTACCGTTTTTTAATCTAAAAGTCAATGAATGAGAACTTTCACAGTTCATTTGACGTTAATAGAACGCAGCAACGGACCATTTTGGCATAGACAAGTCCACAAGCGTTGCATAAGGTTCTGGGGCCTATTCAATAAGGTCAGCCGAGGGGAAATGAGCGGAACGAAAAGAACGCTCACCCAAGGGGCCTCGTCGCCACTCCGGGGTCGAAGTAGCAGAGCAACCCAAACAAGTCTGCCCTTCCGATGCACCTTCATCAGTTTTCTGGAGAAGGGGAAAAGCACGCAATTAGTAACGAGACGATAGATAAGCCAGCAGCCGTGTAAACGAATGAATGATGTCGTAACACAAAATGCCACAGTTCATGGCGAACGCACTGAGAAAACAATGACCCTCGTGCCGCGAGTGAAACTTTAGCTCGAAATGAAATCCAAAACCACGCTTTACATGAACCGAATGAGAAGCAGGAAGCCGCAGCAGGTAGCAATGCGACACTGGGGAGACTGCATGGCAGCCACAAGCACGTAAACGAGACACGCACCTGGCGCTTCGCCCGGTCATTGGCCCCCCCGCCCGTCGCAGCAGCGCCACCTGACCCGTTGACACTCTCCTTCCCTGGCGCACTCTCCGTTTTCATCCCCCGCGAGGAACCCGGGCCGTCCTCAACCATACGCATATCCTCCTTCGGGTTCACCTTAGGCGATGTCGAGTTAGAGCGCGGAGCATGCGCATTGTTGGCATGTCCATGTGGTTGTTGATAATGGGATGCCGACGAGGATGTAGATGATCCTGCAGTAGACGGCGGAGCTGGGGGCATGGTGTTCGCCATCGCTAGCGAATTAGTGCTTGTGGTGGAGGGCCCTATCCCACTGCCACTACCAGCCATCCCCGAAGGCGATACGCCAATACTTGACATACCTGATTGCGTATGCCGCAGCGCTGCATTGAGCATCTGCACACCGTACGTCGCGTTTTGAAGCATGCGGTCCATTGCCTCCGCTGTAAATGCGCCATTGACACCGGTAGAAGATGCAGAAGATGCTGGTCGGCCGTTGGGGTGACTGTTGGGATCCACTTGATCGAGGATGTCGCGATACGAGTCCAACAGCTGTAGAAAACAATTATACCGAGTTAGAAGATAAATTACATTGGCAAAAAAAAAGAAAAAACTAATGGCGTCTGACGAAAATCTCACCTTTGTGAAATCCAATCCAAGGGGCATCATTCCCCCTGTCGGAGGTGGAGGGCCCACCATCCCAGATGCACCAACGGAAACACTACCACTATTATTGCTTGAGCCCATCCCACCAGGGCCCAACGCTGAAATTAGCGGTTGGTGCTGCTGGTGAGATGTATGCGTCTGGTGCGGTGGATATGAAGGCTGAGAGTGCGACGAAACTGGCGGAGGCGGCAGCGGCGCCGAACCAGGGCCTGTCATGGTCGGAGGAGGCGCGGGTGCAGGCACTGGCGTTGCGGACATTTCACGCATACCGCGTCTCCTCTTACTTCCCGACGCCGACTGCACCTGCGGCTGATGAGCATAGTGCGCCGGCGGTTGCTGTTGCTGATGTGGCGGAGGCAAAGGTGCCTGATGTGGCGTATGTTGGGTATGGCTTGGCTGCTGAGACGGGTGCTGCGACCCATGCTGTTGGTGTTGAGGCGCATGCGGTGAGTGCTGCTGATGCTGAGGGGGCGGAGGTGCCTGCGAGTGCTGCTGCTGCTGCTGGGAAGGCGGCGGCTGTGGTTGTTGCTGACGATGTTGCTGGACTTGCTGGTGATATGATGGCTGTGAGGGTTGAGAAGGAGGGGGTGGCGGCTGGTGCGAAACCGGTTGTTGATATTGGGATTGCTGCTGATAGCTTGTGGAAGGCGGAGGTGCCTGACTTTGCGGTTGCGGTTGCGGTTGCGGCTGATATTGCTGCTGAGGTGGTGGAGGCGGGGGTTGCGGCTGATATCGTTGTCCGTATGAATACATCGGCTGTGATTGGTGAGGATTATGCTGCAGCTGCATGGGCGAAGCCGTCGTCGGCAACGGCGCCGATGGGGGTGGCAAAGGAGTCATCTGCTGATGCTGATGTGACGATTGCGTCTGGGCATGCTGAGGGTGGTGAGACTGCGACTGGGGCTGGTGGCTGGTGTGCTGTGGAGGGTGGTGGTGGTGACGATCTTCCGAGGAAGATGTCGACGCTGTTACATTCATTGGAACCGCTAAAATTCTCCTTGCCGTCGAGCTGGATGTGGAAGCCGAGGTGCTGCCATATCCACCAGGACCCACCGAGGACGTGGAAGATAATCGGTGCGACAGTGGCTGCTGATGCCCAGAGCTAGAAGAATGTGAAAGCGGCGGCGGAGGATGGTGTTCCATCCGCGATGAAGCCGATGAAGGAGGTGGAAGATGTTCATGAGCAGATAATGTCGAAGACGAAGACGATGGTGGCGGTGGGCCATACGAATTCGACGAAGACGCATGCGTTGTCTGATGTGGATATTGCCAACTAATATCGGGAGAAGCAGAAGGGGGAGGCGGCGGCGGAGTCCATTGCGGCGGGGGTTGATGATGGCTGTGGTTGTGGTTCGTCGCAGAGGAGTGTACATTGTATCCCGACGAACTTTGCGCCGAGGACGCTGAGTTTGGAGGTGGAGGCGGAGCGCTCACATATCCGGGCGGTGCATGTGAATATCCCCCAGTAGAAGAAGATGAAGATGGCGGAGGTGGATAGTGGGACGAGTGCGAATGAGTCGAAGTAGAGGAACGGGCATGGCGAAGAGAAGGTGCGTGCAACATCTGTTGCTGCTGCTGCAAAGGCTGAGGGTCGTAGTTTGACGCAGAGGACGATTGGACGGATGAGGACCCATGGGAGTGGGTATGCGACGAGTGGTGCGATGGAGGCGGAAGATGCTGGACGTGATTATGACTCGTTGCCGGCGGGGGTGGAGGAGGTCCCGTCGCATACTGTGGGTATGGTTCGTAGCTTGTGTTCATCGGGGGTGAATGCTGGTGATACATCGAATATCTGCCCTCAGAGGACATGGTTGAATTAGAAGGTCGAATGCGAGGCTTCTAGCTGCGAGTACTTTTGAGGCCGAGTGGGTTGATAAGCCAAGAAACACTTGATCCAGGACGCAGACAATCAACCTCCTGCCTGGAAAGTGTGATGAAGTCGTTTGCGATAAGACGCGCCAACCCGGTTCTCAACAAAGCTGAGACGAGGTCAAACGGTCAAACTAAATTGACACGAGAAGAGGATAAGACGTGTGAGCGAGTCTAATCTAAGCACATTGTGATGCGATTGGGCGCCATATAAAAATAAGAAAGAGAGAGATGAACGCGTTTGGGCCACCGTGTATCATTGGAATCCGCGAGAAAGAAACCTCGGAATGATCACCAAAAGTACCTGACTGCTTGGCAGAACACCCGACAGATAGACAGCCAGGCTGCAGATGCGGAAGCAGCGTAACAACACCGCACGATCAAGGGTCGCGTCATCGGTGAAAGTTCGCACAACCTGCACAAACTACACTGCTAACACAGCGATTTGCGATTTGCGATTGGCCCTATCAGTAGATGCACGGCCTGAGGCTGCTTCTGATATTGCAATCTCCACTTTCGTAGTCCGAGTCCAGGTGATAAACATGGCATCGTTTCGAAGAAAATGAATGATACTGAAGCATTGAATGAAAATGATCAAGTATTCTTGAACAGATGACTGTTCACCGTCTCAAAACATCGAAATCATGATGATGATAAGCGAGACTTGGGAACCAAAGGACAACAAAATGTTAACAGAAACACGGAAATCAACTCACGAAGGAGCCCAGGATCCGGCTTATCCACCACCAAGAAGTTGCGACCTACAACGGGCCAAAAGTAGACGCGAGCAAAAGCAGGATACGCTATATCTAGAGCAGAAACGAGCATCCAACCAAAGTGGATTGATCAATCTCATGGTACAAAGGTCATATCTCAAAAGCAACTGACTGTATCCCGGTTTTCAGCCCTTCCGGCTTTCGCTCGCGCTCGGGCCCTGTCCCCTTGGTATCTTCGGCCCTCTTCAGAAACCGTCTTGAAGAATTGTACAGCACGGAAATTCCCGCGTCGATAATGCTACAATTCGCCCGCAGCGTCCGGCGGGGGGAAGTGGGGACGGAAGGAGGAGGAAAGACGAGGAAGAGTTGAGAAATTGTGACGAACCTTCCGTTTGACAGCTTGATGGACGGCCCGCCTAATGCCGAGCAGCATCCGTCGCAACGCCCGCTCTAAAAGACGAAACCCACACTAGATGCCACATAAGTACTAAGTAATATGCAGTTAGTACCAGAGCCATACATAGCTCGCAAGAAGACCAGAAAATGCGATTAAATGGGATTCTTTTGAAGCGATAGACAGGTGTGCATGTACTCGACGATATGATAGTGGAAGAACGAGAGTGGGGACAAACAAGAATGAGTGTGTGTAGTTAAATGTGGATTGTGAGATACGGATGATGGTGATGTGGTAAATGATGATGGGGATAGGATAAGAGCGACAGCGAAGAAGAGAAAAATCAAGGAAGGAAAAAAAAGAGAAGGGAGAAAAAAAAATCCAAGTTTCCAACTTCAGAACGAGAGATAATCCAGGAAAACCAGCCTCTCAAAGCCAGAAAAGCACTCAAGCAAGACCGGTCCACGCCCAAAACCTGAGCAGAAACGACAAGCAGACGCGTACCTTGCCTACTTCAGGCGGCCCCATCCCTGATCTCATCCAAACGCTGCCGCCTCTTCCTTATCTGGCCCAGCCTTCCACCTCCCACCTCGCTGCGCGGGCGCGCTACCATGCTCATCGACGCTTGACCCCGCATCATCGTAACCCTCATACTCCTCCGATGGCGGTGGTGGAGGCGGAGGCCCCTTCGCCATGGCAGCCGCTGCCCCACTCGCCGCCGCCGCCGCCCTCTCGCGCGCCCTCCTCCTCCTCTTCAAAATCTTCTTCCGGTTCCGAACCGCACGCCGATACGCTGCATCATCGCCATAAAACAAATCATACTCGCAAAATGCACAGATCCACTCCTCGGCAGGATGCGTCAGCTGGATGAGTGGGATCGGAGGGGGCGGGGGAGCCTTCTTCGTGCGCCCTCGGCGACGCGGGGGGATTTCGGCAGAAAGGAAGCGTATGGGCAGCGGCCAAATGGTATTGTTCGCATTAGCATTCACATTACCCGCACCGCCTTGTCCGCCATCTCCAGGAGTCGAATGGGGCAACCGCGAAGGAACGTAGTTCCTCAGATGATGAGGATTAGATGCGTTAGCGAGTGCAGATCGTTTCTTCTTCTTGCCATTCTTCGTCTTCCCGCCGCCACCTGGCGCCCCGCCTCCTGATGCATTTGATTCAACAGCAACGCTTCCCGTCTGCGATTCCACAGAATCCGGAGTCTGATCGCCTCCTCTCTCACCTCCTGCACCTCCATTCCCGGTCGCAGTGATTTTCGCTCTCTGCTGTGCCTTCTCCGCCCTCTCTCGATCTCTCTCTTGTCTCTCCCTCTTTCCACGTCCTCCTGTCGCCTTGACCAAGCCTTTGCCGTTGGGGCCAGAGCCGTTCGCGGCAGCGACTGCCATCTTCGCGGCCTTTGCTGCTTGGCGTTCGAGCTCCACCTCAAATCGTTTGCGAAGACTGGCAACTTCTTCTTTGGTCGCGATCAAGCGGTCCGCGGCTGATGATGGTGGAGCAAGAAGAGTCCATGAGCAAGGACAAGACGATAGAGGTTTCCAAAGGAGGGCGAGAAAAGTTGTGGGATACGATGGCAGGATAGGGACGAAGGATAGAATATGAAAAGAAACACGCAATCAATAAGATAATCTCCAACGAAGAAAAAATATTGGAGATAGAATGAATAAAGTAAGAGGGCGGAATGAACATAAGTGACAGCTCTGGAAAAAATATTAAATCCAACAAGCCATTCACCTACACGTCACATTCCCTCACTCTCGCACATAAAAGCCAAAACCCAACAGAACAGAAATGAAAAAGATGAAAATCGAACACTCACTGCCGCTAGGACACGAAAACGAGAATTCCGATGTCGGGAAAGGAGCCGCATCCGGATGTCTATACCTCCTCTCCGGCATCTCCATAGTCGCCTTCATAGCGCGCGCCAGCCTCACCGTCATCCTCTTCGACTTGCGAACCGTCGGCGGCTCCGCTGCTCCTCCTCTCGACCCACCCATCCCCAGCTCTGAACCCAAACTACCAGCCACCGCAGCCGCACTCAGCCCTCCAACAAGCGGATAATTCGTCGAGAGCGCCTGGTCCAGCGCCAACGTATCGCCATGGGACAACGCGCCCATCACAGCAGCAAGCTGGCGCTTGCGACTCTTGAGCATTTCTTTGTGCTGCAGACCCGCGAGCGTCACAGCAGTCAGCTTGCCCCGCTTATGCGCAAGCATCGCGAGCTGGCCCGGAAACGGCGGTGGCGGATACACAGGCGGCGGCGTCGAATCGTAGTCCCGGTCTCTATCCCTGTCGCGGTCTCTATCCCGGTCCCTGTCACGATCCCGATCTCGGTCTCTGTCCCGTAAGAGCTCTTCGTTTTGGGCACCGAAACTCTCGCCCGCCGCACCTCCGATCTCATTGCCTTCTTCATCCAAATAAACGTTCGGGCTTCCTGGACGGCCCATATCGGTTCCACGCGGCGATCCGCCAGCGTTTGCGGGTACCTTCCGTTTCTTGGTGTTTCCGCGGCCGTGATGTCGGTGGTCGGCATAGTCATCACCTCGTCCATCGTCGTCGTCCCGCATATGCCCTCCTCCACCACCTGAATTTACGCCTCCTCCCAATGCTCGATTTGCACCGATACCGATCCCCATATTTGCCAACTCCATCCCTAATCCACCTAACCCTCCCATGGCCACACCAGCCGCTGCAGCTGCGGCAGCAGCAGCCGCAAAATGCACTCCAAATTCAACGGAGTCGAGATCGGAAAAAGGTAGTGATAGTGGTCCGTTCCTTCCTCCTCCAGCGACGGCGGCGAGGGCAGCGGCGACAGCGCTTGCTGCAGTGGTGTTCCCGTTAGTGGCACTGGAATTGGGTGTGCCACTTGTAGCGTCGGTACCGTTCGCAGCGGCAGCGCCAGCCAGCAAATTCTGCACACCGCCTAGGATGGGCATGTAGTAATTTTGCAGGGCCATCCTCGCTGAAAGGTTGTCGGCATGCGCGAGAAGTTCTTCGGCAGTCGCATTGGGGCCCAGAGCGTCCAATTGGGGTTGATTATGTTGCTGGAGAAAGGCGGCTGCACTCTGCTCTGCCAACGCTGAGATAGCTGGGGGTAGGTTCTTAGCTGCTGCCGCCGTCCGCCTCCTCTTAGGGAGCGGTTTTACCCGGCGAAGAGTAGGGAATTCGGGGACGTCAAAGATAGGCGACGGCGTCCCCCGATACATGGTGTTTTGTGGGTGGCTTCAACAGCAATGAGGCTGAACCCTGGTTGCTTCGAATGCGTTTCTAGCTTTTGAATGCGATGTGTTTGACGTCAAATGTTTCGGCCTGTCTTGAGATGGAGATATCGAATACTTGTCCTGGAAAGATGGTAGAAGCTAATCAGGCGATACTATTAGAGCTTCCGAGATGAATGTCTGAGGAAAAGGAGGAAAAGACGGTCGTCAGCCAGCAAATACAAAGAACAAAATTGCAGAGGCCGGGTAACATGAGTGGCAACGACAGTTAGCAATCGCAATCATCAGGCAACAAAAAGTGCAGAAGCAAGAATAAATGACACGTCTGCAGCTTCAGCAGCATTATTCTTAGACGACACAGAAAGGAAAAGTGCATATGTTTAGCCGCACAAGCGAAAACATACATCACTCGTGCTAGAGGACGTAGCCCGAGTCTACTAGACTGCAGAGCATTGGAAACAACTCCATTTGCAAGACAAATTAAGCCCATCTAGCCATGCAGGTCCTTTGGAATTAGAAGGATAACACATGTGTAAAGAGGGCAAGAATAGTTAGGAACAACGCGGGAGGGTGACGTGTACGCATCGACGAAGAACAATCCAAGATGAAACCAAACAAGGTCCCTGTGTTCTGTGATCCTTACGCTCCGCATATGCGCTCCTCCATGAACGCCAGAGCAGAAACAGTTGTAGATGCAATCCCGTCGGGTGGTCAGAACAAGGAGGAAATGCTAGAACGAAAGGTCGCATGCACGTCTCCAGCACACCCCCAACCGACACCGCGCATCGCCCACAGCCACTCAATGAAAGAAGAAGAAGCGAAAAGAGAGAATAGAACATACCTGTTCCCAATTCCGTAGGGCGATTCCAATGATCACGACGAGATCAAAAGCGATACGATGTGGCAAAGTTCCGGGGTAGGTAGACTGCACTCCGCTGTTCCAGACGCTGGGTGGTTGCTGGCGATAGAAAGAAAGACGAGCGATGTGGCTCTAAGGTGAAAGAATGTGGGGAGAGGTGGAAGGGGTTCCCAGCCTCACGCACTGCTGGCTGCCCAGGGCTATTTCCGACGGTTTTGAAAAAAGGGCGATTTCTATTATTTTCCGACGAAATTATTTATCAAATGTGGACGATGAATCCGGCCACTTGCCGAATCCCTCTTTCATTTCAACCACCACCTTCTGTGTCCGTATCCTCATGATAGCCTCTGTTTGAGGGCATTACACTGCTCTGGGCTGATTGATGTGCTCGAGAACCAGTTTAATTTTATCGGTGAGTGTGCTTACCTATGCCAAACATATCCTGCACATTAAAGCCTGAACTTAAGGGGATCTCAACACGCGCCAGACCCAAGGCTTTTAATTAACCTAATATTTGTTCGCGATAACTGCGAAATATACCACCAAGTAGAGAACAGCTTGAAGTCACTCAGGAACCATATTTATATCAACTACTATGCTATGCTGCGTTCATTACCTCTGACTCTTCGAACCAAGGCATTCTTTGCGATGCGATTCATGTCGCATGCAAGCGCGACCTCTGAGACGTCATCCTTAATGGAGACACCAAGGCGTTGGCTCTACAACAATGAAATTCGTAACGTACCTGGACTTCGTCATTCTTCCAAGGTCCTAACGATTTGCTGGCAGAAACATCCCTCAGACACCTCAACTTTGATGTAGCAGCTCTTGGAGAAGTCGCGGCAAAGGCTTCTGGAGCCTCCGCATGCAACAAGATTGAATTCTTAGCTGAGGGTAGGTAATTCTGTCGATCTGTCTGATGATACATGTTCAACTCAACTCTAGAGTACTTATCAGGAGGTTACAACCGTGTTTTCCGCCTTAATCTCTCGAAGGGGAAAGATGTCATTGCGCGCATTCCATTTCCTAATGCAGGCCCAAAAAATCACCTTACTCGCAATGAGGTGGCAACTATGGACTTCGTTCGGTCTCGTCTCAATGCCCCCATTCCAAAAGTTCTAGCTTGGGATGCCACCACAACGAATGAAGTTGGCTGCGAATATATCATCATGGAAAAATGTGATGGATCAATGCTTCAGGACCGGCAGGGAGAAGACCTACAACTCTATCGCCACATATATGAAGTTGCCGAGCTGATGACTGGTCTGGCTTCTATTCGGTTCTCGCAATATGGTAGCATCTACTACAAAGAAGATGTCGATTCTCACCTCCAAGACAGGCCCCTTTACGCTGAAGGTGAAAAAGAAGATGAACTTTCCGAGCGGTTTCGCATTGGTCCAAGCGCAGAGCCGCGCTTCTATCGCAGTGAACGAGCTCACATGACAATTGATCGCGGTCCATGTAAAATATCCCTACAATGCCTTATATTGCTTGCTTATAATTTGTCCAGGGAAAGATATCAACACCTACTTTCGGGCTGCTGTTAACTGCGAGACAGAGTGGATACGTCTGTATTCCAACTCTGCGCATGCTAAAGCTCAGCTTGGGGTTTGGAATAGTGCCGAACAGCACATCTCATTGTTGCAGAAGTGGCTCTCCCTCGCTCCAGCGGTTCTTCCTTCACCTGAATACTATGCTCCTACCCTTTCACATCCCGACCTACACGCCGGAAATGTCTTTGTTACCGGCGAAGATCCCTTGTCAGTGACTGGATTTATCGATTGGCAAGGAGCGGCCATACGCCCACTATTTGAGACGGAAATGCCAAATATATTCGACGACGACGATGGAACTTCCAATATGAAGTACGTTAAGATTCTGTCCGACGATGACTTCAAACCTATTCTACCAGCGAACTTTGCAAAACTGACAGCTGATGAGCAAGAGGAGGCTCGCATGGAATTCAGGCGTCTTTGGCCGCGGCACGCCCTCCATAAATTTGTCTGCCAGGCCCGAGGTCCTCTTTTGACCGTGCTTCGCGTTTTACAGATGGACCTTCTGAAGCAGGCTGTCTATGGCTCGTCTCATTCCTGGTCGGATGGCCTTCCTACATTCGAACGGACGTTGATGTTACTAAGCGCCGAATATGGGCATAATATACCAGCACACAGTGATTACCCAGTCTGTCCGGTTGTGTTTTCCGAGGATGACCAAAAGCGATATGAAAAGGAGTACAAAGACATCGTGTTCTCGGAGCAGCTGCTAGAGACCCATGTTATGAAGTCAATGCAGAAGGCCGGCATAAACATGTTTGTAGACGGTGCCGTAGACTTGGAGGATTATGATGCCGCTGTACAGAAGAACAATGAATTACTTACAAGAATTACGACAGGGCAGAGTGAAGCAGTACAGGAGAGGATTAGGCATCGATGGCCTATACGTGAGGGGAAATTCGTGTATAGTTTGGAATCGTGTAGATAATGCCTTTCTGATCTCTCACTAATATTCTATATATGATTTCTGCAAGTACCCTGGGGCGGTGAGCGCCCCTCTAAGAGAGGAAATTGACCCTGGCGGGGATCTTCTGTACTGCTGGCTGGAATCATGAGGGCTATTTCCGACGGTTTTGAAAAAAGGGCGATTTCTATTATTTTCCGACGAAATTATTTATCAAATACGGATGATGAATCCGGCCCCTTGCCGAATCCCTCTTGCATTTCAACCACCACCTTCTGTGTCCGTATTCTCAGGATAACCCTCTGTTTGAGGGAATATCATATTGTCCTGGGGTCTTTGTCGGAAATCCAATAAATGCCTTGCAAGCCGAACGGCTCACAATGCCGAGTAATGCCGTTGCAAGGCAGGTTGCGAGATACTAGGCTCGCTACCATCCGGTTCTGATTCAAACCCCGAACGTTCTCACAGAACCGGCTGGGAGCAACAAAGCCCGTTTTGTAGAGTCACACTTTGTCACGTCGGACTTAGCGAAATTTCGATTATTTCTTTCACGTACTACTCTATCTACTGTGTATTGTCATCCGCCTCGTCTACGTCGGTCTCCCACTCGCTCTCATCACTGTCAATGTACACCTCCACTTCCATATCTAATGAAATATCATCCACTGTCAACCGCGGGAGTGTCGGTTCCATGTTACCAACTTACCGTGCACAATCATGTCTTCGAGGATAATGTCCAATTCACCCGGTTCTTCGACCTCGCCCAGCGCCAGAATCACATTTCCCAACTCAACTTCACTCTCTGCTTCTTCTAGGTTCCCATCAAGATATCTGGGTGCGTGAAAGTCCAGGTGGCAAGAATGGGGGCAGCAATGGGTGGTTCAGCAGATGGGATGAAAGGAGGAGGCGAGACGTCAGAGCCCGGTCGGGTAAGATATTCTTTGGTTAGTACAGAAACAGACTTCATGTGTCTTCACTTTTGTAAGCTCTGGAATGCATTTTTGAACTTGCAAAGGGGGTTTCTGTTTCCTACTGAGAGATGTTTACTCACCTTATAGCACATACAGTTCTCCAGCTCATCCCTGCTCAATGTCAACCCTCACCTGCTCAATTGAGTTCAAGCCCATACTATTACCCACTTCAGTGGTCGCATAATCCTCCTCCAACTCCCTTGCATCAGTTTCAGGCTTCAGCCGCCGCGAAGTCGATCTGATGACGTGTCACGCACGAAGTTCATTTTGGCACAAAAAATTGTATTTTTGTGATAGTGTTCAATCAAATTATTTTGTGAAATAGATGTGAATAAAGCCATCATGAGAGGAGCAAATTTTTGAGGTGTGGTCGGTAAAGGTGAGCGAGATCAGTGTTTTCGTTCTAAGTCCCAGTCACGAAACGGCTCCTCTACAAAACTGCCTTCGTTGCTCCCAGTCCTTCGGTGGCGATGTTCGATTTTAACCCCCGCTTGATGTTTGCCCCCACAACAATACCACAACAAAGACCAAACAATCCTCCATCTGACTGAGAATTAGAAATTGAACATCCCACCGAAGGACTGGTAGCGAGTCTAGCGAGATACTATTATTGGCTTGCAATGACTCACAATCATATCAAGTAATGATAAGATAAGATGTAAGCATTGCAACGCCGCCAATCTTTCACAATCACAATTCAACCATTGCAAGACGTTTGAAATGAACTGAGCGCTTTGCTTCACTGCTTCCCACTCAACGCCCACTGTCCAGCACCACCACCCGAAAGCTTGTCCACATCCAGAAGTGTCCAGTTCACAACACGGCAGTGTGCAGCGTGCCGTCTAACCTCTCCCGATCGCCGATCATGCCTCTCTCCTTGTCGGTCCTTCCCATCCCCTCGCTTACTTCCTGTCAAACACGCGGTCCAATCTCTGCAGCCAGAATCCATCCCCGTCATGCATACGGTGAGCCTGTGATGGAAGAACTGCGAGCGGTGACACGGTCACTGTGCTACTTATCTTGGTAAAGGAAAGCATGGAGCAGGAAAGGCGGTCCGCGGATGGGTGGTACCAACACTTACACGACGAGGATCTAGCATCGAGCGAGCGAGCCGTGTCCTATACAGCTCAAGGCGGGGTGGATTGTGAAGGGGTAGGCCAAGACAGACACCACCAAGAGTCAAGACAATATTGAACGTGTGCGCGGTGCACGGTCTGGTTTGCACCGCGTACGGTCTGGTTTGTGCGGACAGGCGAGAACTGCACTCACCTGGCACCATGTCTGCCTGTGTCAGACGTGGACAATGAAATGAAATGATTCATGATACAACGATTCCTGGAGGAGGGCATGGTGAACAGACGGCTCAATATTGGAAGATATCGATAAGCACTCACCGTCGATCTCGAACGTTGGACTTATCTGCGAATCGGGGTGTCAGCATGCTCTAGAACGACGACGACGACTAGAAATACCTACCAAGCTCGCTAAAGACGCCGTGATTGGGAAACACGTCCTCTTTGTTGCCTCCTACGAATAAACGGCACCTCGCATCCGCTGTCCGCGACCGCGCCACATGCTTAGCACACGGCCAAGACAGCTTGAAGACAGCCATCGATGCACGAAGATGCGGATAAGGACCTGCAGATGATCTCGTGCAGAGGTAAGTGTTTGCTCAATGCATTAGAAAGGGAATCTATTCTTACGAGTTACATATGTTGAATCCATAGATCTACAGTCTCCCGCTGTATCAGCGCGCTGCAGATGCTCACAGCAGCTTCCAGTCATCTTTCAAGGTTTCGGAAAGTGTTCAGGTATTTTCTCGATGTCTTTGAGGTCAATAGCACTTACCTTGCATTATAATTCCAACAGGAGGCACTGCTGTACCGCCTGGTGAGCAAGGAAGTATCAGGCGGATTCAAGTGAACGGGAACTCACTGAGGCTACGAATGCTACACCTCGACCTCAATGCTTCCACCCTCCCCCTCTCCACCTCGCCCGCCTCTCAGACATCAATGACGCGATGATCAAGACGGCAACACCCAGGTGCATCGATCTGCTCGCCGTCAGCAGCGCTGGTATCAACGAAGTCAGGTCAGCAAACAGCAGTTCATACAGATGGTCGTCGACTCACCGTATGCAGCGTGCATCCATGCAAGTGGACCGAGGGCAACCTGTAAGAGGGTGCGTAATGAGCAAACGGCTCGAATTCGAAGACGAGCACTAACCCTACATCTCGAACAGGAGAGCCTGCCTGCGAAGTAGGATGATCAGCGCGCTGCTGGATGACGAAGAGGAGTCGGAAGGAGGAGAAATAGCAGTGTTTTCAAGGCTGACTGATGCTCACTATTATTTACTACATGTATATTTCTTACACTTTCAATGCCACACTTTGAGTTGCGGAATATACGGTGCATATTTGCGTGAACCAGGCGTGAACCTGCGTGAACTTACTGGAGTGCGTTGCGGGTAATGACTGACTATACTAATATATTAATCTGAGTACGTATACTAATATATGAGATTTTAGTGTAGTGGTAAGTTTCGTGTTCATTAATAACGGTAATAAGTAAGTTCGGGCGTTCGAATCCGTAGTAAGTCAAATAAAAATTGTGAAATAAATATCAGATTAGTAACAGTAAGCAAGTAAGTCAGATCCGATAGGTAGAAGTGTCAGTATACGGTAGTAAGTTAGTAAGCGCTTTGAGTACGTTTTGCAATCTAATCGACTAAGATTGCAAGGCCATTGTAAGGCGATACCTTGCAATCAGTGATTAGATTGCAACCTGACTGCTCTCTTGCAAGGCACGTCGGGCCTTTTCGGCCTTTTAAGCCTTGCAAGGCATTTCGGGAATTTCCGACATTTGTTGTGCTCGAGGAGTAGGTTAATTTTATCGGTGAGTGTGCCAAACATATCACCAGTGCACATTAAAAGCCTGAACTTAAGGGGATCTCAACACGCGCCAGGTCCAAGGCTCTTAATTAATTTATAGGCCAATACACTGCCTCGTGAGCCCCCAGGTTCAAATATACGACTCACCGAACGGAGGAGACTGCAACCTCTACATGCTACAAGATGAAGTATACGTCTATAAAAACACGTATTGCTGGAAGGGTCAATATACGGGTCTTCTGATCGACCAATCTGAGCAAAATATATGTTCGACATCACCCGTAGGCGGCACAAGTGACACACATAGCCCAGCCATATACAGGGCTATGATACTTGGGGAAGCCATGTACGATTTCCTATAACAGGCAGGCATACTGATGGATCAGATTTCAGAATCTCTTTGTGCCCGCATTCTCACTGCGACTCCATCTTACCATCCACACGAACCAAAGATGACCTCCGCGCCGTCTCAAACCCCAGCCGTCGCCCCCGTCGCCACGATCATCGTAGCCCCAGACCGCGAAACCGAACCATCCATGGGTAGAAGCGTGTTCCTTGCGGGGAGTATCGACCTCGGCACGGCCATAGATTGGCAACTCCAAGCCACAAATGCCCTCCAAGACCTCCCCATCACAATCTACAACCCGCGTCGCGTCGACTGGGATCCTGAATGGAAGCAGGACCCCTCGTTTCCCCCGTTCTATGACCAAGTAACCTGGGAGCTCGAGCGGCTCGAGAAAGTGGACGTCGTCATGATGTATATGGCGCCGAACTCGAAGGCCCCGATTAGCCTTTTGGAAATGGGCCTGTTTGGGCGCTCGTCGAGGATGGTTATTGGCTGCCCGGAAGGGTTTTATAGGCGCGGGAATGTCCAGATCGTTTGTCAGAGGTATGGAATTGAGCTGGTGGACAGCTTCGAGAAACTATTGGCGGCAGCGAGGCGTCGTCTTACCGCACCTACTGGAAGACAAGAGAAATCGGATGTTTGATATGACTATAGTATCGGACGAACCAATATACCTAACTATTTGTTGGAGGAAAGCCCTCTTTGTAGAAATTACAACTGTCATGTACGTTGACACGGCCTGCTCACCTATTTCTCCATTTTGTAGGATTTTGGTCATTCACTGCTACTTAGCTACATATTGTGCATATAACCCGTAAATTGAGAACCAAAAATGCTGGAGGCTTCTCCGGAGTGCGCCACAATAACTATCTATGGTAATCAAAATTTCTGTTAAAACAACCATCGAACGCCCTTCTGAGCTTCTTTGGAGCCTCTAAGAATATAAACGAAACTAAACTCCCTATAATATAATCTTGGTTTATATTCACCGGTTCAAGAAAGGATTTACTATTAGACGAGGACCCTCGTACCGAGTCATATTTTATCGTACTGTTGAACGTCTTTAAACCGTTCTTTTTTTTTCTCTTCTTGATTTTTCTCTAATATTCCGAATAGAATGAATTTTCTTACACTATCTGCCTGGACCTGAGTGCCCTCCTCTCGAATGAACCGCCGTCGCCGGGGGATTTGGGCCCGTTGTTATTTGGCTTTTGTTTGTTTCCGAAGGTCACTTCGTCTGAATCGTGTTCGAATCTTGTCTTCGTATTTTACCTGCTTTACGAGCTTTTGGACATACTAACGCTCGGAGCCACTCGTCAGTTAATCATTCTCCGGTATTCAACTTCAATCATCTGACAGTCCAGATCTGATCGTGAATTTAGAAATCTAGGACATTTCGAAGTTTTCCTTGAGTTTTCCTGCAGTTGTTGCGTGGCTTCTCAATCGATTTTAACCGAATATGTGGCTGCATTGCCGGCGGCGACGCTTCCTTACGACATTCTTGAAGAAATATTCCTCCTCTGTCTTCCTGAAAATCCTCTTGACCAATTACAACCAAATACCCAAGTCGCGCCCTTGCTGCTTTGCCATGTCTGCTGCTCCTGGAGAACCGCCGCTCTTGAAATGCCTCCTCTTTGGGCGTATCTCTATTATCGCCTGCCAATTAGATGGGATGATGGACAACCAATTGCCTGGGACTCGGAACTCGTCCTCCGTGACGTGGAATGGCTAAAGTGGTGGCGAAGAAAACAGAGCGCTTCCCTGATACATTTCGAGTTCTACAAGCAGAAGGACAGGCGTAAGGGGGGAGCAAAGAGCTGGTCCTGATGCCCGAGATTATAAACTTCTTCATTGAATATCTCTCATCAGCACGACTCATCTTGACGTTGGTCCACTCACGTTATACTTATTTCGACACGATAGTGGGAGCATTTTATCTCGACTGCAATCCCTGGTTACTAGTTATCCGAACAGCTATGACACTCCGGAGTTTTCAGTACAAGATCGTCCATGGCTCTTGCCACTTCGCATTCCTCCAACACGTTTGCGCCTCCGCAGTGTCGCACTTCGACCTGCCCTTGCAAAGACCTTCAGCAGTTGTTCGAAGTTGACGCATCTATCACTACAGGCCATTCGGCCGTGACTCTTGAAGTCTGGTATTCCCTCCTCCGTGGGTTGCCTAACCTCAAGTGGGCCTACCTTGATGTCTATGTCTCAATCAGCATTGATGATGAATATAACCCACCTGCTGCATTCACGCTCCCCTTCCTTTCGACGTTCTCCATCGTAAGTGACAGCCCAAAATTACTATGCCATACGATACTTTCGGACTGCTCCTCGACAACCTACACCTGCCATCTCTGCATGATCTGTCCATTTATATCCACGTGCGTCCGCGGGATATTGATAAGGTCATGACGAGGATAAATAACAGGTTGAAATATGCACCTGCAGTCACAAAACTCACTCTAGGACTCGAATTTGTTGGCGACACCTTTTTCGAAATGCCAACTTCGCAACAGTGGAACGATGTAAAAAACTGCCAAAGTTCGCGCCTTGCCTTACTCAATTGGTGCTCGACATATGTCCTTTGACAGACCTAAATGGTGATCCAGACAGGGAAACCTTCGATGGTAGCTTTTTTTGCTGGACTCAAATACTGCGTCCAGGACATTGGATAGACGTAGGGAATCCTATGGGTGCCGTTCGCAAAATCACGGCTGTGGTAGGCCTCGTAGAAAGTAGATGGGTGCAACAACAGTGCTACTTGTCAGTCGAGGATCTCATTTTACACAATCTGGATCAGGAGTATTTCAAGGAAGTATGTGATGTCGTGATTGAGGTTGTCGAGGAAGATAAGGATGGGTACTCACCATCTTCGCAAAGATGGAAAACATGGGGAAGTCCGTTGTAGAGCTGCAGAATATACAAACAAAATTGGTAGTACTACTTGTAGAAGAGCGAGCAACGTCAACAGCAAGTCAACTAGTGACGTTTTCAGAAATATGAAGTCCGCGACCAGCGGACTTCCAATATCACAAGTTCAATTCAACACTCAAACCATGCTCGTTGACGCTCTACTAACACTCACATCGCCTGTTTCAATATGAACGCTATTATAACAATCTACATCCTTCTTTCAAAATTAAAAATGGTGAACATCTTTCCGAGTCTCGATGAAGATAAGAGCATATTTTGATATCACTCCACCCAGGATGACAGTGTTGCAGCGATTCCTGCGAGGTCGGGTATCGAATCATTACCATTGGAACTCCTCAGCGATATAATGGCTCGGCTGGATGTCGAAGATATCTTACGGATACGAGAGGTAAATCTTAATGTCAGACGAGATTCCCGTTATTCATTCAACCCAGGTTTCTCGCTATCTGAATTACATGACACACGATCGCTCAACCTGGCTTGCAATGGTTAAGCGCAGTGATATACGATTCATGGTCAACAAGCGCTTCGAACTATATACCGCTCAAGAACTGGAAGTGTTGATGCACCGGAAAGCACGACGCGACGCGAGTTGGTCCTCTGATACCGGACCTATGATTGTTCGATACATCCCTATTAAAGATGTACTACCTTGGAGTACACTTCTCCCAGGTGGCCGCTGGGTAGTCTCAATGACATTAGATGGTGGGGTGGTTTATACCGACCTAGACTCCGATTCGTGCGAAAGACATACTATCGTCCCAGAGCTACCACCGAGAATGTTCAGGATCAAGGACTCGTGTCTCCATGTGGACGTCGACCAAACGAGCGAGTATCTCGCCTTCAATCTGCTATTTGTTGCGCGTAGGCGCATAACCAAGGACGAGGAATCATTGTTATTCCCCTTGACATGTCAGATCCAGGTGTTCGACGTTTCTGTCGAGTTCAATGATTTGGGCTACATCTCCGAGCTCAAAGCGAACTGCTTATCATCTTTCCATGAGCTGAGTACTCTCCCCTTCAGGACCTTTTCATTGCGGGGGGAAATGGTTGCCTATTATGGGCGTCCGTTAGCACATTTATTATTACCGGATAGATAGACTACCTTTTTAAATAATATACTGAAAACTAAGAAAATGGGATAACCTTTCCGATCCCGAATAGAGAACCTACCTCGTGAAAGATACCATTTTTCTTCCCGGATAGATAACTTTTGTCCCCGGATATATAACTTTTTGTCCCGGATATATAACTTTTGAGTCCATATATTACATTTCTCATAACATAGATATAAAATTTCATCCCATATACGCTAGTTCTGCTCCTGGAAAGATAGAACTCGACTTCATGCGTCCAAACAGACAGTGTGCCGACATTGCCGGACGTCTAAATTTAGCCCATCACGGCAAACTTCGGCACGCCCAATCGCCTCTGAACGCGCACCAAGCGCGTACGCACAATACACAGCACCTTGCACCATGTGCGAACAGGATCTCATAGAGAACAGCTAGAATGTACAACCAGAATGCACTGCCAGATGTTCAATGTATAAAATGGCTCAAGATAGTTGCACAGCTGTAGAATATCAAGTTGGAGCCTCCATGCTATGGGCGTCCGTTAGCACATTTATTATTACCGGATTGATAGACTACCTTTCTGAATAATATACTGGAAACTAAGAAAATAGGATAACCTTTCCATTTCCGAATAGAGAACCTACCTCGTGAAAGATGCCATTTTCCGTCCCGGATATATAACTTTTAGTCCCGGATATATAACTTTTGAGTCCATATATTACTTTTCTCATAACATAGATGCAAAATTCTGTGCCATATACGCTAAATTTGCTCCTGGAAAGATAGAACTCGACTTTATGCGTCCAAATAGACGGAGTGTGCCGACATTGCCGGACGTCTAAATTTAGTCCATCACGGCAAACGTCGGCACGCCCAATCGCCTCTGAACGCGCACCAAGCGCGTACGCACAATACACAGCACCTTGCACCATGTGCGCACAGGATCACATAGAGAACAACCAGAATGTATTGCCAGAATGTACATCCAGATGTTCAATGTAGAAATGGCTCAACGTAATAACACAGCAGTAGAATATCAAGTTAGAGCCTGCATGCATGCACGCAGCGTGTCGCGCGTACGCAGTGCGCATGTCCCCAAACAGTAAATCTAGCTACTGTGAATTTTGTAATTTTTCCGAGGCAATGCCTTCAGTATCTGGCAGTACATTTTGGCTGCTCTCTATGTGATCCTGTGCGCACATGGTGCAAGGTGCTGTGTATTGTGCGTACGCGCTTGGTTAGCGTTCAGAGGCAATTGGGCGTGCCGACGTTTGCCGTGATGGACTAAATTTAGACGTCCGGCAATGTCGGCACACTCCGTCTATTTGGACGCATAAAGTCGAGTTCTATCTTTCCAGGAGCAGAATTAGCGTATATGGCATGAAATTTTGCATCTATGTTATGAGAAAAGTAATATATGGACTCAAAAGTTATATATCCGGGACAAAAAGTTATATATCCGGGAACAAAAGTTATCTATCCGGGACGGAAAATGGTATCTTTCACGAGGTAGATTCTCTATTCGGGAACGGAAAGATTATCTCATTTCCTTAGTTTTCAGTATGTTATTTGAAAAAAGTAGTCTATCTATCCGGTAATAATAAATGTGCTAACGGACGCCCATACCATGCATGCACGCAGCGTGTCGCGCGTACGCAGTGCGCATGTCCCCAAACAGTAAATCTAGCTACTGTGAATTTTGTAATTTTCCAGAGGAGATTCCTTGAGTATCTGGCAATATATTTTAGCAGTTTTGTGCGCACATGGTGCAAGGTGCTGTGTATTGTGCGTACGCGCTTGCTGCGCGTTCAGAGGCGATTGGGCGTGCCGAAGTTTGCCGTGATGGGCTAAATTTAGACGTCCGGCAATGTCGGCACACTGTCTGTTTGGACGCATGAAGTCGAGTTCTATCTTTCCAGGAGCAGAACTAGCGTATATGGGATGAAATTTTATATCTATGTTATGAGAAATGTAATATATGGACTCAAAAGTTATATATCCGGGACAAAAAGTTATATATCCGGGGACAAAAGTTATCTATCCGGGAAGAAAAATGGTATCTTTCACGAGGTAGGTTCTCTATTCGGGATCGGAAAGGTTATCCCATTTTCTTTAGTTTTCAGTATATTATTTAAAAAGGTAGTCTATCTATCCGGTAATAATAAATGTGCTAACGGACGCCCATAGCCTATCAGATCAGTTCCCCACCGTGCGCTATCTTGATTGAATGGAAGAGGGCGAATGGAAAGTCCTCAACTTTCCGAGAAAGAGGCTGTCATTCGATGCGATGGTATTTGCTCTTTCTTTCCTTCGACTCCAGTTCTGACATATCCCCAGGCATCTGACCTGCTGTCTGAAACGGTTTTATTCTCTTGGACAAGCGATGAAATATTCATATACGATTTGGCCTTCTTAGACCTGCCAGTGTCTATGGATCCGCCGAGCGACAATGATATATATTCCGACGATGACAAAATCTGGTCTTCGTCATGGCCGGACCTCCTGCCATATCGTAATCATTCTCCACCTGTACTAGCTGATACTTGCACATCGATCCTCTTCCCTCTACCTGAAGGCATTCTGAAATTGACTGTCCCGAACTCCCTTTCAGAACAATTGCCTTCGCTTGTGTTGTTGAATATGCAACCTGATACACGTCGCATGCCCTGCGCCCTACTGCCTGAAAAAGGTGCAGAGCTTGATGACAATAACCTGATTACTTATCGGTATAACAAGGCGAAAGATGGGACTATCATCTCTGTTGATTCTTTACTCATAATATCTTCTTTCCTAATGGATGCAAGGGGACTCGAAGGATATATTTGGATGACTGCAGTAGTAGAATATACTTACGTTTCCATGGGGCCCAATACACTGTGGACTTAGAGTAACTTGCAAATGCATATAAACTGCTCGCTGATACAGAGCAGACGTATCCGTGGAATCAGAAAATTATGAATAATTGATGTGTTCCAGTTTAAAGGATTCGAACATGATAAACTTGTTATAAAGAAATGTTCAACCTGGACCAGAAGTACTGCCAACCTGTTTGCAGGTGTTAAGGCGAGCGCTCGATGGAGGCCGGACGCGAGGCGGGAACGAAAGCGAGATGCTAGGCTGTGGGAAAAGTAACCAGGTTGCCAAGGGGGCACAAGGCTTAAAATCGCCTACCTAGGGTCAGTTTTCTTCAGTAGGCCGAGTTGAGCTGGACTAACTAACTACGTAAGCATTGATGTGTCCCGATATGGTAATATGACATCATTTTTGTCAGCGCTCAGCGCTTCTTGCTCTCCCGGGTGGGCCTCGCAAGCACTACACAGCCTGTGTTCCAAAGAAACACATCCTAGATGATAGTTCAATCTAATATGAGTATTTTAAATGCAATAAACAAGCAGAAAATATACCCATTGAGTTTCACGTCCAGCATTAGCATAAGTAACTTGTATTTTTATTACTCCTTCAACTGTCTCGCTGACAAGATACAACATTATTGCACTGGCACTGGCATCTGTTGAGCACCTCTGTGGCCCGCTGTGCTCACATTCATCACTATTTCTGTGCAGATGGGTCTTGTGCCTTTCCGAGACTATCATTCATGCAGCGATGCAAGTATTTCAAAATTTATGTATCCAAAAAAAATCATATATGGACTGTATTACCACTCTCTCACTGTCTGAGGTGATATGTTAGCATTTATATTCCACAAACAAGTGTAAAGGGAGCTCAAAAACTCATTTGAGGCACTTTTTATAGGGAGGTCGGAATTTTTTTTTCAGGCCTCTGGCCTGGACTAACTAACCGGCCCTTGGTCCGGCATTTCAATGCCGGTGCCCCCTTGCAGGTTGCGAATAAAGAAAGGTACAGGCGTATGGACGAGCATAAGTACAAATCTAAATATAGGTGGCTGACTGGTAAAGGACGTGTGGCTAAGGATAAAATGAAATAAGCTAAGGATGGAATGAAATAAGCTAAGGATAGAATGAAATAGAAAAAGGGCCGTAGTCGGCGCCTAAGGATAGATCGTGACAGCAGGAAGGTTAGCTTAGTAGATCTTCCTAGAAACAAGGGCCTAGATGAATATGTCCAATATTTGTCGAGCTGCTCCCCTTCCCCGTCGCTCTCAGAACATTCCGTTTCACATTTGAAATAGACCCAGTTCACTGGCACGCCTCGCATTGCGGCATGAGAACTTGACAATCATCACGCTAGGCAGACGTTGGTTGGAAGGCACCCTGTGCATATTCTCGGGCCCGTTATGATATTTTCTAATGTGGGTTACCACCTCTTGAAAGATCGCAAAAATACTGCGCCCTATTCCAGCTTTTCGCTCTTTTCTGCGATGAGAGGGATAGAACGTATCCATCTGTGCACGCCTACCCACACCGACAGTAAGCGTGTGTCCGCAAGATTCAGCCGTCTGGACATCCGCAAAGGAAACAATAACCCCAGTTTGTGATGAATGATTATGGTCAACAAGGACACCCAATAAACCGAAGGGTAAGGCACTCAATATTCATTATCACCCTCCACCCCACCCCTCTTCCTCCTATTGACCTTACCTGCCTCCCTACACCTCCTCTTCCAGTCCTTCGTCAGCTCGCCCTTACCCTCCTCCCATCTCTTCCTGATATCCTCCTCCGTCCCAGTCTGATAGAAGCCCACTGCAGGATCGCGCCAGTTCCATCCGTTGTCTTTGCTGAGGTCGAACACGTCGCGCTGACGCGCGCGGATGTTGCTGAGGCCGTCTTGTCGGGGCAAGGGAAAGAAGAGTGCTTGGCGGGGATCGAGCACGAGCGGGGCCTGAGATGGGTGCGTTTGGAGGGTGATGGTTGTTGGGGTGGGGGCTGCTTGGATCTCGTGCGTTTCGGGTTGTTGTTGTGGAATTAGCTCGGCGGTCATAATATCTTCGTCGAGCTCGATGTCGAGGTCAAGATGGCCCAGTAGAGAGAATTCAGCTGTACGTATGGGGGAAATTTGTTAGCACTTGAGAAAATAATATTAAAGGGCATGTTGCACCATCTTCCTCCCTTGGAGCAAATAAATCCTTCAGCGTCTTCGGTTTTGAGCTCGTCGCTGGTGTGGCCTCCTTCGCAGGTTGCTCTGTGTCCATTTTGTCATCATCTTCTTCTGCTTCTTCTTCCTCGCTTTCTTCGCTCTCGCTTTCCTCTTGCGAAGGTAAGACGAGAACACTTTTCACAGGCGCGTTCAAAGGAACGACTTCAAATCCGGGCTCATCATCATCAACCAACATACGATCACCTTTTACCAGCTCGGAAATGTCTATATCGGAATCCACGTCCTCCTGGCCTACCCAGTCGTCGTCATTGTTGTTACCGAATAAAGAGTTCAAAAGATTTAGAGATTGAGCCTTCTCTTTTTGGATGTCTACAGCATTATCTGCAACGGCAGAGGATGAAGGTATCGAAGGAAGGGGAGATGATGTCCTGGGGAGTGTTCTGGGTTTTGTTACTTTCGCTTTTGGTGCGGGAGGAGGGGCGGGAACGGATGCAGGAATTGGCGTAGGGGCTGGTGGTAGCGTGGGGGCCGGAACAGGTTCGGAAATGGGATATTTCGCCGGTATGGATTTAACTTCGGGTTTGGAGGGACCAGCTACGGGCTCGACAATATTTTTCTTTGAAGGCACAGTGGGTTTCGTGGTTGATTTGGCAGCTTTGAAAGGCAAAACGCTGTCGTCCGAATTGCTATCGCTATCACTATCCATTTCTTCATCAACCGGACGCTTGTCTTGATACCTTTCCGGGAGCGTTGTTGGCATTGGAACGTCCAAATCCAAGAACATGCCTTTCAGATGGGTGCTCCCATACTTCGTCATATCGATAACCTTTCGTCGGGCGCGCGTATCGGGATCCTTGGCGCGTTTATTTTTCTTTTTCTCCCCTTCCTCGGCTGATTTCTTGACGTCCGAAAATTTAACCACACCAGCCTTTTTCTTCGCTTTGTCCTTATCTTCTATCATCTCAGGAAGGAGGTGCGTAGGACGCATCTTCGCGGGCTTCGTTATCCGCCCTAGGGCAGATACTTTCCAACCCGGTCGCTCAGCGACGTTTTCGGGGGTAATGAGGGACATATCCTCAGCTTCAATGCCTCCGAAGCGCTTGCGCTTCTTCTTGGGAGGTTCTTCAGCCGCCTTTTTATTCTCGAGCATGATCCTGTTTCGATAATTTATGAAGAAATGAGTTTACAGATGCGACGATTTACGCGCACCTTTCTTTGAAATCAGGTTTCGCCTCTCCGAAGCGTAGTTTGGTCCCTTTCCATGTCGAACCACTGAGAAGGTTCATGCCTTCGAAATCATTACTTTGGGATGAGTCTACAGTTCGTTCACAAAGTAGCTGCTTCTACTCACATTTTGCGAGCTTGCCGACCGTCGTATCGAGAGTGACATATCCAAAGCTCCTTTGATTACCCAGTCCGTCAGGAAGGCCAAATCCATCCGCGGCTTTGACTGTACCAAATGTTGTGAGTCGACGCGAAATATCTTCCGCAGTTATCGCAGGTGTGAGTCCCGATATAATGAGACGTTTCGTTATTGGTTCGTCCATAGTCAAATGGATCGGAGGAGCGCAAGTACACGCGTAAAAATGAGGAGACCCGTAAATGGTGGCTGTGCTTATGTAGTTGGCACCAAACAGCGGACCAAACAAAGGTACTGCTTTTCTTGAACCGTGTTCGTTTCTGAAAGCACTCACCCTCTCCACCTCGGCCACCATGCAGCACTCTCATTCTTCGTTTACCGTCGCCGGCATGTCGTCCTCGACCGCTTCACATAGTAGCCCCAATCTGAACACCTGGGGCAGCACAAGCACGGGGGGGCCGTTGGCATCTTCTTTCACTGATTCACTTTCCCAGTCACGAAGCCACTATCAGTCTGGATACTTAATGGTACGCGTTTTTCCGCCAGAAATCATCAGAATAATATATTGATACCTCACAACCCTTCTAAAGTCAACAACGCAGGGTAATGTATGAAAATTTGACCTCGATGCACGAGTTTAGCAACTGACTAGCTTTGATGCCACAGACCCCATCTCAAGGGAAGCAGCGCGTTGATGAGACACCAGTTGTGCAAACGAAAGCCAAAATGAACCAGATTTTATCAAGGGGTGCTTCTACGGACTTTGGCATGGATTCTATGTTCCAAAGTAGCCGGTATGTCTGAGGTGAATCTTGACGTTGGAAGTTCTAATCTCTGACGCGTTGCCACTTCTACTAGACAGCGCCAAACCCTAGATGACGAGGATGCACCTCCTACGACCTCCATTAACGATATTCCTAACGAAATAAACTATGAAAGCTCGGCGCGTTTCGCACCACGAGTAAGGTTATCCCTATTTTTGGCAAGCCACCCCTAACTTAATCTGTATTCATCAGAAAACCACCACTGAAACCTCACCATTTGCATCTTCTCGCCGTGGAACGGCATCGGCACCTCCCACAACCAGATCGAGTCAGCCAGTCTACATCGTAGTCTTTGGATATCCACCAGACAAATATAGTGTGGCGGTCGACTACTTTATGTCATTAGGAGAGACAACGAACCCGGAACCAAATCCAGAGCTCTCCAACTGCTTTAAGATCGGATATATAGACCCAAGTGACGCTATGAGAGCCGTGCGCAAGAATGGAGAAATAGTCGCGGGCAGCTGGATGATTGGTGCTAAATTGGCGGTACGCCTTTCTCTATTGCCGCGTTCATGTTCAACATACTCATTTAATTACACAGGACCCGTCGCAGCTAGATGCCGCCTTCCAAAGACCCACCTTCTCACCTTCGGGACTCCATAATCAACAGGCGGAGACCTCTAACGCCGCAGGCAACGCAATGAACGTCGACGAGCCTTACTCGCCTTTCCATTCTGGCGCTAATACGCCAGCGGTTGGCACGCCCATCAGACTGGCGCCCTCGATGTCGGCGTTCCGCAAAGCGCCTGGCATACCCGCCTCTGCGTCCAAACCCGCCACGCCGCAACACTCGGCTTGGGCTGGGGGCATTATCCAGTCGTCTGCTAGTGCTCCCGCTCAGCCAACGCCAAATAAGAGTGTTATAGGTCAGGTGTCGGATTTGATCTTTGGGTGGTAAGACTTTTCGTCTAGGTTAACACCTCAGGTTTGTAGAAAGTACGTATGCGAATGGATTGTGGCGTGGTGTCATGTTTTCACCGCTCTGTGGTGAGCGGTGATGTTAACCAAATGTTGTCCGCGATTTTCGTCGGGGCTTTGCCTCCGCCACCTCAACACCCGCATGTTCAGACTCGTGTTGAATCTTCAAGTTTAATTTTACTTGTGGACCTTTTAAACCTTGACGTCGACCTTTCATGAATACGACTTCGTTAAAGGTTTAGGAACAGACAGCACTATTCGTCCTTCAACCTTCTTGAGTCCAGCGATGATCTTACTAACACCAGATATAGCGCAGTCTTCCTTGGCGCGTTATTTGAGAAATCTCGCACGATTTCAACGGGGGATTCAGTCCCTCCAAACCGCTTGACTGAGAATTCGTGCGTGAACATCGAAGGACTCAGCGCATGTCGATTCAAATGCAGCGAACGTTGAGCATCTATTTGAGGTCAGAACCCAATTTGATCGAACCCGAGGTTCAATTTGTAGGTTGTAATTTAGACTCGCTACCAGTTCCTTAGGTGGTAATCTTCACGCCGTTGTCTAGATCCTTGCTTTCTCGCGGCTTTACCGACCTGCGAGGTTTTCGTGGGTCGCGTTCAGCGGAATTCATTCTCCATTGACAGTGACTGGCATGATCGCTCAATCGAACACCTTCTACTTACGCCGTTAATAAAGTCGACGTTCTCACTCGATCTCGCCGTTATCAAGGTTATCAAGCCGAGAAATTGTATCCTTTTCCTGACAATGCGCTGCAATAACGTCGCGTAAGAGAGAGAGGAAAAACTTGCTCCTAAGTTGAATTCGAAGTACATTGAATGATAATTTGTTCAAACCAGTCCTACCGCACCCTTCTCTTCCTCCCCGCGCGTCCCAATAAAATATGGTTATAGATAGATACTGTCTTCAAGTTCGTCGGTCACTTCACAGGACGGCCTATTGGCCTGGATATCGAACGAGCCGGGTGTGATGACGATTAATATTCCTGCACGTTAGCAACCATCGAATTCGGAGCACATAACGGTGATTGTGCATACGACGTATAAGAGTTTGTGGGCATATCCACATGGCGATGAGAATGTACATAGGTGTCTCTGGACCCCGACTTTGTTGGATCCGAATTAAATGAATGCGTTTGCGATGGGGTGACAATGGAGTGGTTGTTGGAAATTATTTGAGCTGATTCAGAAAGAGCGTCCATAATCAAGGAAGTAAATTGGGGCGTCGCTGTCCCTCTGGTATTGGCATTGGCCCGTTGACTACGCGTGCACTCGTCAGCTAAACGCTGCATATTGATCACCACTCGACATCCCTACAACACACAAAGAGCAGGTGTTCAATTTCATGCATTAGGCACGTTCGAGAGTCATTCAAGTTCTGTGGCACTTACGACAGAAGGAAGAAGAGACAGTAACCAGCTGTAGATAAAGTAGAGGTGTAACGTAATCGACGTTATCAGCAGGAAAGAAGGTAGAAAATGGAGAAATGGGGATAATAGATGCGGAGGAAGAGAAGAGAACCAGTCAGTGAACAAGCATGAGAAAGAGAGAAAAGAACGGATTCGGACTTACTTGTATCCGACATATCCGTAGGCATTGCTCATTCTTGTCAGGGAGGCTGTAATTAAGACCCAGGCCACTGCGATCGTCGCAAGAGTGTATATAGAAAGAGCAATAAATGAAGTTGGTTAGCTTAACTTAGTCTGAATCTAGACCCTACATCTAGTACATGAAAGAGAAAGGGCAGATAATAATGGATACGAAGCGACTACGCATATAGTTACATATTCGGCGAAACTGAATGAGTTACTCACCAATCACAGAGACTAGAATGAAATCGTCTCGAACCAAGCGAGACACAATGGGAATCTTCCCCCAGCCCGCACGCAATCCAGATAAGAACTTAACAAGGGTCAAGCCTAGCACGATGATTTGAGGTAGTATAGCCGACGCCCTGTTGCATAGAATATATTAGATACAAAGCCGATATTTTAATTTTGGCATAAATGAATGAATGACAGACAATCATCCCATGGGGAGACATCATGGAAGGGAAATCAGACGCACCCGAAAACGGCGATATCGCGAATCGTGATGGGCTTCATACACATATTCCCAATGACACCTGGGATAGTCAGGTGGATGGCCCAAGGCATAGACCCCAACTCCGCTACTAGCAGAATAATCATGGCGAAAGCGACCCGGCGGTCTTGGGTGTATAACGCGTAGACTGCCATAACCAGTTTAGACGAGGTGTAGAAGAGGCGGATAAACATTGGCAAAACGCGAACCTCTTAACATGAGAAGGGCTTGTATACAAGCCAAGAGGGTACCTCCAAATACAACCTGCGAGATGTAGAACATACGACAGACATCTGCAGAGAAGGTCCCAACGACAAGTCCCAGGTTTACGCTTACGAGACGCCTATAGAGGTGCGTATGGACGTTCATCAACACAAGGCTATTTTTGGAAACAATTCCACTGAGAAGACTGACGCTTGCGCAAGAAGCCCGAAGTATCTGGTAAACAGAAAAACCCATTTGGTCGGAGAACGGCGGCTTTGACTGAGATAGCACAGAATCAGGAAGTAGATAGCGAACGTCCTGAGATATGACACTCACGGCCAGATATAATGGACCTCGTCAGCAAAGGTTATCATAGTATCCCACAGCAGGAAAACCAGGGCAGCGACTGCGGAGGAGAGAAAGTCCGAGAAATAAGAGCTGAGCGTCGGAAATGAGAGGCCCAAGAAGAGGCACATACCGCCATTGTAGCGTACCAATTGCGCCTCCCATGCCAAATGCGCGTTTTCATCCCATTGAGCCGACATGTATCTAGCACCGAACTATCTCTGAAATCCTTGAGGCCTTCCCCAGTCCAAGCAGACACCAGCAGAGGGATAAATGAGAAAGGTACCCAAGAAAACCAAGGATGTTTGGTCTTTGTAGGCATGTCGGAACCGGCTCACGTTGCCGTATACAGTTTCCGTGGAGGAGCTCGTACCACATCTCAGGATATAGTCGTACAGCGTGAAAGAAAATTCGCTTGTACGATGGACTTAACCCCAGAATGCGGTCAACCATTCAGCGCGGCTTGTCCATAAACCCAGTTTATAGGGAAAGCATCCCACAATGTCGCCAGACATCAGCATACGACGTCATGGGGAGACCTAAAAATGCATCGCGTGCGACTAAAAACCACAGTCTGGTTCAAGGAGAGTTCACATCCTTTTAATCCAAGTGTATTTGTATGGTTTTTTCGCCAGGGAGCAGCCTATTCATAACCAGCGTTTTCTCTATTGTCGTGGGTGGCAATGAGGCTCCAAGGGATTATGAAACGCGTTCTTCTGCAGCATGATTATTCATTTGCGCTTCTCTTTGAGCAACCTTCGAGGCTGGGGGGTCGTGTTCAAGCTGATGAGGGATCATGGGAGTACTGAGACAACATGGTTGCGGTCCCGGAGCCCGTTCTGACAATTTGGACTACGTAAGCAGCCTTTACAAGTCTATTCATAAACTTTGCCTTTCATCCTCTCTCACCCCACCCCCGCGATTTTATGGACATAAATGAGGAGAAGTTAAAACTTAATGCGTGAAACTCAGTTCTGGCCTTGGGCGCCCATTCGTGCGTATTTTAGGATATTTTCCCTGTAAACCATCTGAAAGCCTATAGAAGTTTACCAGAACGCTATCATCATCCGCAGACACGATTTCGTGATTCTTGCCGACGGAGTCGAGTGTCGCGCTCTGTGGGTCTGAACCGTGATATTAGGCTCCGAGACGTAAAGTTATTGGTGACCATGACACTGCCCGAGAATCTGGCTACGCTGAAGCATAAATTTACCATCTTAGGAATTCCTCAATTTATGACATCTCGGGATCTACAGCCGCACGCTCGACAGGGCTCGAAACGGTAGTCGGCACCCTATCTTGCGGTATCCTGACTGTGTTTCTGGGGTGTCTTCACATGTTCTGAGCCAGCATATGACCTTCCGACTTCGACGACCACTCATTGGAATCTCCCCTTATTGCATTGAGCAACCAACCGATGCGGCGGCAAATAGGTTCTAGCTCCAGAGGCTGCTGATTCATTTGGTGATGACCAGAAAATATGCCTAACACGGAAACCATCGCATCGGTTCTTCAGGCCTCTTCAGGCTTTAGGACTTGTTTAGGACCTCTTATTTCCCACTGAGGGTTCAACCTATTCCGGCCAAATCTGCAGCGTTATCTTCAACGCTCTCCGTTTCAATCAAACGAATTTTTTCGTGACTTCGCTTATCCTCGGTCTATCAATCCGGATATGTATGGAAGGCTGGACTCATAGGTGGATATTGTGGCGATCGTATACAACACATACTAAGCTGTCGTTCTCGTTATAGTCTTCCGACGATAACATATGTTTCTCGAGTCGTCAATCGCAACCTGCGCTGTTTGGATATCCAGTTCCCCGAGGCCTTCTGAATCTTTAGGTGCCCCGCAAAAGGGATTCGTTCATCAATGGTCCTCGGAAATGCGTGCATAAACCCAGTATCCAGCGGTGATGATTTGCTGAAGCTCTGCCTTCAAAACGATTCACAAGGCGCCGTCGACTCTATTACGACGAGGCATCATCAGTTGACCACGATTATCGACGCCGATATGAATAATTTGCGAGATGATCCAACTTGGCGGCAAACGCGACCAAATCGTGGGAATTTTGATATTATCGCGGCTTATCTGACACTAGCCAATCTATGGCCATCTCCTTGGCCAGATCTCGCATGTCATGAATTCTTGGTTGGATGTTCCTGCACCTCGAACACGCAGTCCGGCGCAATCGTGTCTTTTGCGACCGCTGAAATTTGTTCAAAATGGCTTTTGCTTTTGATATCCTCCCACTTTTTTCAAAGACATCTTGCCACTCGTCCAGTTCCGGCCCAGCCAGCTTCTTGCACGTCGTGGTGATTTGAATTGCCAGCCATGAATTCTCGAACAAAGTTTAGAGTCGCAATATGGTCAGTCCATACTACCTTCGTCTTACGACATTTTCTAATGTTCGTGGTATTACAGTGGTGCTGGCATTGGTGGCCTAACAGTTGCAGGTGCGTCCAAGCGTCGACGGGAGAAACTCACGTTGCAGCTGCTGAAAAAATGCTGCAGTTGCGCTGTCTCGATACCCCGACATCGAAGTGGAAATTTACGAAGCGGCCGAAAAACTGGCAGAAATAGGCGCAGGCATCGGTCTCTTTCCTCGTAAGTGGGCATCGGTAATTGGACTGCAAAGAGCCGCTCACCTCTCCTATTTATCGTTTATCAGGGCCTTGGGAGGTCATCAAGAAGCTTCATTTGGAGGAGGATCTACTGAAGACGACTGATGCCAGGCCCACTGACGATCCAGGTAAAGTGTACGGTATTTAATAAATTAAGTATACTGAAATCATCGCAAGTCCCTTCGTTTAGGTATCGCAGGAGTGATCGTCCAGAGGGCATTGAATTCTACACACTCGTCACCAAAGGCAAGCACCTCCTTATACACCGGATGCACGCCTTCTAGGCTTACGATGAAACACCCTGGCTCCCTCAGGCAACTTGATGACCTTTCATCGGCCGGAGTTTCAGAACGTCCTTCTCCGAAGGCTACCTCCATCATACAGAATATATTGCTCCAAACGGCTCCGGTCATACTCCCAGCGGCTAGGCGGTCCTGTCAACCTTCTTTTCGAGGACGGAACGCGGGCCTCTTGTGATGTCCTTGTGGGTGCGGACGGAATCAGATCCGCGGTCAGGCGTTCGCTGCTGGGTGAAAAGGCGCAATGGGCCCAATCCGAAAACAACTGGTCCGAGGCCGCTGATATTACGGCCTTGATTGAACCCAGCTGGAGTGGCACGAATGCATATCGCGCCTTGATTAGTGCCGACAAATTAATGTTGCGCGATCCTCATCATCGCGTCTTTACACAGCCCACACAGGTACCGTTTTCGTGGGTTCAATTCTACGTCAATAATTTTCTGACAACAATGCTGCAATTTTTAGTATTTGGGTCGGAATGGCGTAAGTAAATTAACACCTATCGTTTGCACTTCATTAATGTCGCTCGTATTTCAGTACATTATTGCGTACCCTATCGCCCAAGGCCGGATGATCAATTTCGTGGCCTTTAAGGCGCAACACCATTTAGAACACTCCAAATACACCGAGCCATGGGTCTCCCCCACTGAAAAAACAGAATTCGTTACCCTGTTCAGAGACTGGGAGCCCGAGGTTCAGGCGCTTCTAGATGTCAGTCTGAGGGGGATTTTCCATGAATTTTTACTCACTCTGCCCAATTTAGTGCGTCGACAAGCCACTGCGTTGGGCCATTCACACCGTGAAACCTCTAAATTCGTTCGTTTCTGGAAATGTTGCCATTCTGGGTGATGCCGTAGGTTTCTTTTTTGCGCTCGCCGGAGATAACACTCACTCAACGCTGGCCTAATCAAGGCGCATGCCATGACCCCACATCAAGGGTCCGGTGCTGGGCAAGCCATTGAGGTATCTTTCGAACTAAATTTCAAAACCAAACGACCATTAATATTAATGCCTATGCTATAGGATGCCTATATCCTCTCTCTCCTACTCGGCCATCCGCTCACAACAAGGAACACAATCGCACGAGCATTGAGTATATACGACCACATCCGAAGGCCATTCGCTCTCAAGACTCAAGAACGGTCACGACTCAATGGGCAGTACTTTACGCTTAGTTCACCAGAGCTAGACTTTGATCTAGTTCCCGAGCAAGAGATGCTCGCGAAGCTCAAAATCCTTGGGAAAGTGTTTACTAAAAATTGGGAATGGGCGTGGATATCATCGCTTGGAGGCTCTGTTCAGGAAGCATTGCGTCTATTAGAGTCCTCTGGGTGAAAAATAATTGATCTCAGAGCGCAACTTGAATCCGAATTTCGTTCTTCCCTCATCGCTTCGCTGGAAAACTGCTTCCTTTTTTGAAATAGATGATCTTGTTGCAGCTAGGATACATCATTATACCCCCACTGCACTTCGTGAGCAGTCAATTATTATTATTTTGCAAGACCTCTCCTCTGGACCTTCTTCCAATTCGCGATTTATTCGTTGCTGTAATCTAATGATTCTAATCTAATCTTCTGTGCACGTGACACTGTCAACCAAATGGATCCCGGACCGCAACCCCGCTCTTTGCTTTCTTCCCTTCGACTCGAACGACGACCTCGCCGCGTCAAACATCCCTATCGATTACAGATCACATTTGTTTCTATCCTCAAGGACAAGATTAAAATCACTCGACTGTTTGTTTTAACATAAATGGGCAAGGCCAAGCGAAAGGGTGGTATGACGGGCGTATCAAGGTTCGTGTTTGAGTCGATGAAATCCAATCCCGCTGGTTCCGATGCAGCAAACACTCCACAAAAGTCGACATCCGACGTAGTTCAGGATCAAGATAATTATGAAGAGGAAGATAGAGACCAACCAGCGAAACGAAGGAAAGGAAATGATGGTGCCCCGCTAACCGAAGAGCGCAAACATGAATGGGTCGGTTGGGTTCAAAAGTATGATGCAACTGGGCTAGTGCCATATTACACCCACATATCGGAAGTCCCAGAACATCTCCATAAATGTGCGCTCTTCTGTATACCTCGACTTTACTTTCTTTGTTTACATTACCAGACTTTCACCAGCGCGAACGATTTTTCTCATTATATTCAACGCCTCCTGGCTGTCTATTCGACGAGGAAGGGTGGTACAGTGTCACACCTGAACTCCTTGCCAACCAGATTGCAGAAAGATGTCGATGCGATACGGTTTTGGACCCGTTCTGTGGTGTAGGCGGGAACGCGATAGCGTTTGCAAAAACTTGCCAAAGGGGTGAGCTTCATTCTTCAAGATCCCTTCTTGTTTGATATTCACTCAAGTATTCTAGTGATCGCTCTCGATATTTCCCCAACTCGTTTAGCGCTTGCAAGACATAACGCTCAAATCTACGGTGTCGCTGACCGCATCGAGTTCATCCTCGCTGACTACATCTCTTTCGCCAAGTCCTACCAATCTATCCTTGACTCATCAAAATCAAAGGATAAACGGAAAATTGACGCCGTTTTCCTGAGCCCTCCTTGGGGAGGGCCTGCTTACCTTTCGGGTTCGATCACTGAAACTATGGCCGACGAGGAACCATCTATACCATCGACACCATCACACGAATACCCGTCCTATTCATTATCCTCTATTCAGCCCATACACGGCGCTCAGCTCTTTGATTTGACACGAAAGATCACGAAGAACATTGCTTATTACCTGCCACGGAATACACGACTAGAGGAGATTAGCACGTTGCTCTCCGAGGAAAGTATTCGAGCCTCAGGTATCCCATCAAATCCCACCCATCCTCAGGCGGTGACCAACGAAAAAATAGAAGTCGAAGAAGAGTGGATGGGTAATAAATTGAAAGCCCTGACGTGTTACTTTGGAGGTTTGGTTTCGGGACAGGAAAGTATGTTCTAACAAAATCGGACTTACTTTTGATAGTCTAGTTTGTCTTCGCCTTCTGTTGTAAGGAGAATGGAACCTCGGCTTTAATGTATAGGCCCTCTGTAAATGTTTTCAGCCTGGTGCGCCCATATTTATTAACGTTCTGCTTTTCTGATCATCCAGAAACTATCACATACCTCCCCTGTATGACCTCGTCCACAAAAACTTCTGATGGAAGGCACTGCATGGGCCAGAGCATTCATTATCACCGTGTCAGCCTTTGGCCAACGGTCAAAGCATATTGAGATATCTTCCAATTTCCACTCGGGATAGGAACGTGTCTTGAAAAGATCCAATTGCCTGATTAATGAACTGTTGGTCCAGCGCAAAGTTAATGAAGATCTTTTTTTGATAGGTAATAAATGACGCACTTGGCAGTTTTCTCATGGGTATCTGCATCATGCCATAAATCTAAGTTTCTCAAACCTGAGAGGTGTTCCGCCATACTATCCACAATTGCGATGTCCAACGAACTGATCTGGAGGCGCAAAGACCTCAACGTCGAGCACCCGGATAGTGCATCCACAACTACCAATGTTGCTTCTCCAGATAGTCTGCTATCGTAAATCACCAAATTCTCTAAAGTTGTTGACGCTCGCCAAATTGCTGCGCGCAAGGCTTCGACTCCAGCAGGACCATTTGTCGGGTTAATTTTTAGGCTTTGTAGACGTGAAAAGCACCTCTTGTCTGATACACAATCTCGAAGGAGTTTAACCAATACATGGTTATGCAAGTGGCTTGAAGTTACAGGCGAAATATTGATGTCAAGCTCACGCAGAGCATGCACACCGTCGCAAAGGAATGGTTTGAGTCCCATGTCATCCCTCAATACATTTGGTGTTGGCATCATCTTGACTTCGAATTGTTCGAGTGCGAGGGACTTCGATAGATAAGAGAAGATAGCTGGGACATGATAGAACCCCAAGAGCGCGATGCTGAGTTTTTTGAGTTGCGGACTCATACCATTGATGAAGAGAACCAATACGTCAAGCCTAGGATCTTTGCTGGAACGCCCAATTCCGCGTGCTGGCAATCGTCCAACGTCTGAAATGTGGAGTGCTGTTAGATTTTTGAAATCGAGTTTTAGTCCCGATATTTCCTGGTAGACCACTAGATCTGCTTGGATGGAAAGGGATCGCAAATTCACGCCAAAGCCGGCCTGAGCTAATGACAAAAGGCGCCCGAACTTTTCTGGTATCCGCACGGCGTAAGCGTAAAATGTTACTACTTCGAAAATAGCCGTATGCTGAAGTTTGCAGATACACCTCGCGATAGTTTCCAAGGGATCTCGAGCTGGACGAAACAACGTCGCTGGCGAAGATATCCAATGAGACAGCTTTCTGAATAAATCCCCCAACCTTCTCGCTCCATGCGAGACCGGATCGTAATAGACTGCGAAGTTGAGGACTAGATGCTTGACCTTTATGGCGTTCATTTTGTATAAAAAATAAAACGCGATACTTTTTGAGATCCGCGATATACTTTGAGTGTTTTTTCATGTTTCCGTCAGATTCTGAGCTAAGTCAGCAACAGGCAAAGTTTCGCGCATTTTTCGGTTTTCCGCGCTACTTTGGCTCAACACCGCGCTACTTTGAATTGTCAGCGCGCTACTTTTATTTGAACCGCGCTACTTTCAATAATGAATACAATACTTATTATAATAGTCTTCATTTTACTAGTCAAAGCGCGCTACTTTGAAATTGCACCGCGCTACTTTCAAGTGTAGCGCGCTACTTTGAGATTGATGCGCGCTACTTTGAATTCGACCGCGCTACTTTGAAAATGACACCGCGCTACTTTGAGGTCAATAAAAAAATTTGAACTAAGTGATCAGATATGTCTATTAGGTTACCGTAATGCCTTTAAATCGACTTATATGAGTTAAATGTGCCTGATACTTGAGCGACTTACTGGATGGTGTTGCTGATGCCGTGGGCGGCAAGACATGCCGACGGCAACTCCGGCCCAATATAGAATTTACCATCAAGCCGCATCTCGGAAGCACTGCCACAGGTGACAGGCCCAATGCTCCTGCAAACGCGTCGTCGTTCTACACCAAGTGCGTAATGGACAGCACTAATTATTGCTAGGAAATATAGTCTGAATAGTACTTATAAATATAGCTTACATGCACTCAATAGCAGGAGAACTTGTAGTCAAAACAGAGCATTTGAACATCACCCCGACTTGACCTAGACAGACTTCATCTGAGCTCGTTAAATCAAGCTTTGCAGAATATCAGGATAGTCTACACTGTAGAGTCCATAGTTTAGTTTATTCTTTATCAATTAGTGCACAAATATGATGCTTGTTCTAACTCACTGACGATCTCGACGCCGCTCGACGGCTGAGATGAAATACCATGTGCCTGAGAGGATATTTGACCCAGGTGTTCGACGTGAGAGAGGGAGAGATATTAACAACATGAATGTATGAAAATATCTGTTTGTAGAAGCTGAAAGGAGCATAGAAGGACCATACTCTATAGTTCTTTCTTCTAAAGAACTACTGTAATCCTTCAATATGATGTATCGTCGTTCACCAGGGGACTCACAGCATCAATAAAAACAGACGCTGTGAGCCCAGTGTTACTACCTTCAATTTTCTACATAAAATTACAAGACCATATGTCTTACGTATGCCTTTGACTACTGACATTGACGTACTTCATATGCCTATATCACAAATTGCGGGTCCCCTCCTGTATTTTGCTCTGCCTTTTACTATACGTCAATATAAATGCTCACGTCGTTGTGCTATGCAATATGGCAGGTAATCTGTACTTTTATGGGTTGCTGCAATGCTATCCATTACGCACTTGGTGAAGAACCAATGAAGAACGACGACGCGTTTGCAGGAGCATTGGGCCTGTCACCTGTGGCAGTGCTTCCGAGATGCGGCTTGATGGTAAATTCTATATTGGGCCGGAGTTGCCGTCGGCATGTCTTGCCGCCCACGGCATCAGCAACACCATCCAGTAAGTCGCTCAAGTATCAGGCACATTTAACTCATATAAGTCGATTTAAAGGCATTACGGTAACCTAATAGACATATCTGATCACTTAGTTCAAATTTTTTCATTGACCTCAAAGTAGCGCGGTGTCATTTTCAAAGTAGCGCGGTCGAATTCAAAGTAGCGCGCATCAATCTCAAAGTAGCGCGCTACACTTGAAAGTAGCGCGGTGCAATTTCAAAGTAGCGCGCTTTGACTAGTAAATTGAAGACTATTATAATAAGTAGTGTATTCATTATTAAAAGTAGCGCGGTTCAAATAAAAGTAGCGCGCTGACAATTCAAAGTAGCGCGGTGTTGAGCCAAAGTAGCGCGGAAAACCGAAAAAAGCGCGAAACTTTGCTTGTTGCTGATTTAGCTCAGAATCTGACGGAAACATGAAAAAACACTCAAAGTGTATCGCGGATCTCAAAAAGTATCGCGTTTTATTTTTTATACAAAATGAACGCCATAGACCTTTCTTGCTACGAACGGATCATTTTCAAGGGCATTTTCAATTACCTCATTTTAAGTGAGAAATAGAGATGCGCATGACTACCTTAATCTATCCAATATCCGTGGTAGTTGGTGATGTATCGTAGTCCACCTGATCAAGACTTTGCCGTATCTGATATCCATGGCAAGATGGAAGAAAGTACTGTTGATCGTACGAAGTTGTTCATATATCTCATCATCGGGGATGAATTGAGAGATATACAACCATATTTCAGGCGGGATGTGAGCTTACATGGTTCAGGTGGAATGAGCGGAAGGGAACAAGTCGATTCCGCGGAACATTGGCTGGTATGGGCCTCTGAGGATGCAATTTCTCACGGACATACTGATTGATGTATGTATTAGCTCGATAATTTATTTTGAGAGTCTATTGATCTTCACTAGAGTACTGTGCCCTAATATCTTCAGTGACATCGATAAGAAACAAGAGTACCTGGCTCAATTTTCGAAACGTAGGTATGGTGTGCAATTCCTCAGTCTGATCCGACGGGCGCTTCAGTCAATGCTCCTGTTTCAACACAGAATACGATGGTTAAAAGGTCAAATAAATTCGAGCCAAAGTATGCTACAAGACGGTAAACTCCGGGTATATAAAAGGGGTATATGTAACTGAGTACTCTGCAAAATAAGATAATCCTAAGACTACATGTTTCGGACTAGTTATTGGAAGAAATATAGTAGATATTCTATGCTGTATCCTGGTAGTCGAGTTTAAATTGTCCCATAATCTGTAGATGAAACTCGGCCGTCAGTTCTATGAACGCGTTGTGAATGAGCAAAAAAGACTCACTGTACGTGAATAATTAAGATTGCAGTTTCTGTTTAGCCGCCTCTAGCAGCGCCTCGAAGCTATCGACCAGCTCAATCCCATACTCACGGCAGACGATCTGCACATTCCCGCGCCGATAGAAATCCGCAGGGCACCCGACCACAAGCTTGCCCGAGTGCGCAAACAATCCAAGCTCCAGCAGACTAATCGGGGACTTGCTCCCCCCAGCGAGGAACAGCATGATAACATCCGAGCGCTTCAGCATCTCGAGCTCCCAGACGACCTGCTCGCGGAAAGGCGCGAAGTCGATGTCCTGCTTCCAGTCCGCTTCCCAGTTCGCGCGGCGCGGGGAGTAGATGGTGATGGGGAGGGCTTTGAGCGCCTCGATGGTGGTCGCTTGCCAGTCGATTGCGGTGCCCATGTCGATGCTCCCGGCGAGAAAGACGGATTTGCCGGTGAGGTTTTCGGGGCGTTCTGGCGCGACGACGACGCACGCCACTCCGGCGCTTGTCGTGATTGCGGCCGCGGTGGGAGCAGTAGACGCGCTGGCCCTGATAGAAATGGAGTCTGCAGTAGGTGCCATCGAGATATTCGAAGAGAAACAAGTTGTTGGTTGGAAGGTATTCTTCCAGAGGCATGCGAGCTGAATTTATAGGAATGCGACTGCACAGCTTCATGAGCGTAAAGCGCTGGTAATTTCCTTTTCTGAACAATTGAAAGACAACGTGCCTGGTGCTATTGAAAAAGTAGAAGCAACCATTGTAGGTAGGAGTCTTCTCTTGAATGTTGTCAATGGTCATCGCCTCGTCGAGTCAGAAAAGGTCAGAAAGCCAGAATACCAGGACCTCCTATGCCTTTTCCCTGGACCCTCATGATGCGCTTGCACTGACTTCCCGCTTTATCGCTGCTGCTTCACTGCCAGACTGCAATAGTCGCGCCTAGAGATATTGCTGTGCGTCTCGCCCAGTAAAGTGTGCTTGACTGAGAATAACTGGATTTCATACTACTTGAGCCTATTGAGTGTCATGGATGCGCGCTCCGACTCGTCGGTAAAGGACAGGGCGTGTGCGTAGAGTTTCGAGTGGTCAATCCAGAGTCCAGGTTACACGGAAATTTATTGTCAGGTCCATGCGCGCTTGTCGCGGCTTTGGGCAGTTCTGGTTAAAAGGTTGGGGTATAGCTCTTCAAGACAAATTTCTGAGGTAGGGAGGTCCAAGTATAAGACAATGAGAGTCGTAGTTTGGTGCGCTAATTGTTAGCGCTGTTCCTTCGAGGCCCTAAAATTTGGAGTTCTGTCTCCTGTCTCTTCGTATAGTCCGCGTACTCCGGTTCTACCTCAACTAAGTGAGCCATTCGGATATAGCGATTCCTCCTAAGAGGTGCTCTCCATACACCGCCGGAATTTTCAATGCGCACCTCGCTTTGTAAATTGTCATTCCCAATCACTTTCCATAGTAAGCACGCTCATAATCCAATTCCACTGCCACACTCCGAGTGCTGCCCAGATGAAGGTATCTCCGATAATTTCAGCCGCTACTTTGGAAAGTGCGCTGCGCAAAACGGGGTCCACTGCAAGCGAGTCTGCTGCTCAGGTGTACATATCAGCTGAGATGACATTTGAGTAAGGAAGGACTTCACAACCTCGCGGAACGATAGCATTTATAGCGTAACGTTATAGGCTGATGAATATATCGAGCATGCTGCCTCAATTGAATTTAGTCAGAGAACGCGAGTGCCCCTTGCTGTCAGAGAGGGCAGGACAGGTAACTAGTTATAATGAGGATCGTCGTAAGCTGTACACTGCAGTCTGCATAGCATTTGCACTGCCCGGTCGATATTTGACTGCATGCTCTTGACACGGCACACTATGGCACACGTTTAATGCGACAGATGGACAGCTTCACCCTTCAGCTTCCTCAAGGAAGCTTCAAGCCAGAAATTAAAGTCTAATAAAGATGCCTAGCACGAGTGAAAGAGCTACCCAAGGCTAGAGCTAGTGACGCCACACCGCAGCCGGGCGTATGTTCCAGCATATTCCTGGACCTTAGCGTTAGGCCATTACAAAATTAACTCTGGCCCCGTCGGATGAAGCGCACGCTAGCGGCTAGCGCAACGGCGGTCCTCGTCATTGGAGGGCACGGCCGGTCTCCACTAACCGCTCGGCGAGTTATGGAATGGGCCGTCCATCATACCGTGCGCCATGGCCGAGACTCCGACTGCGCGAAGGCTCCCTCTGATCTCAATCGGGGGCCGGTGAAACCAATCCGGGAGCCCCAAAATCCGGTATATATACCCCTCTTCTTCGAAGATCCCATCCCTCATTCACAAAATCTCTTTTCACGATTAACGACCTTCACTTATTATAAGTGAATATCACCTCACAAACACCACCTACCAATGAAGTTCACGAGCATCACGACCCTAGCCACCCTTCTCCTCTCCGCCGCCAGTGCTCTGGCGCTCCCAACGCTCGAAACTCGCGACGTTTTCGTACCGCCCATTACCTACCCACGCGCGGGCACCGTCTGGAAAGTCGGTGAAAAGCACAGTGTTACCTGGTATGTTGTTTGATGCATTCAATGCTTGGGATAGACATTGATCTCGAGCCTTGTCGTTTTCTAGGGACATTTCTGATCGTCCCGTCAACATCACGAATGGCATTGGCCAAATCATGCTTCGCACTGGGGACCGTACAACACCAGGTTAGCATTCGTCGCGATTGATGTCTTGGGAGATGAATGTACTGATTGTGATGCCCCGCAGTGATCCTTGCATCAGGATTCAATATCCTAGACGCTAAGACCACGGTGACTGTTCCTTGGGTTCTGAACGGCGATTACCAGCTCGTCTGTAAGTGGCACCTCCTCTTCCGAAATTTACGAGATCGCGTCCATCTGACCACCCTTTCGAAAATTTCCAGTGTTCGGCGATTCTGGAAACTTCTCTCCTACATTCAAAATCACGGGGAGTAAGAGCCTTTTCTAATGACGTTTTGATGTTATCTCTTCGCTTGCTTGGACATCTACGAACTTGATTTTCTTTCTCTTTACGACATCTGCTATCATCGCTTTTCGTTCTTCATCATCATAACGCATTGCCGAAACATCTTATCCCACCTGTACAAAAACAATTGCACGTTAGCATAGTGCCATGGACACCCTTTGTACATATTAGTTGCACGATTCACGAACCTTACTGCACTTCCCCAAGATATACGTACACTTTTTGTAATTTCTTGTACAACACCAACCTAATTAATAACCACTCGTGGTACGCTCCTTCGGGCCAACACTGAGATCGTCTGCAGCGAAGACTTCTTTGAGGATCTCAATGATCTTCTGCACCTCCTCAACCGTATTGTAGTGTACCAGCGAGATGCGGACCACGCCTTCATCAACGTCAATCTTGGGCTCGAGCTGGTCGACTAAAGTGTACGCGTAGAAATGGCCATATCGTATCCCCACCTGTTCGCAAATTCAATCAATGACGACAGCGTCAGTTAAAAATAGAAATGACAAAGAAGCAAAGGCACATCCACTGACCCCTCCTTTCGCGTCAAAGTATTCGACGATCGCCCGGCTCTTCAGCGGCTTTTGGCCGACCACGATGAAGCTCACGGTCGGCACGCGCTCTAGATTTACAGTTTCTTCGCCAACGATGCGGACTCCGCGTTCCCTCTGCGCCGGGTCAGTGAGGAAGGAAATGAGAGGCTTCAGGAGGGTCTGCTCGTGTTGCGCGATGGCGGCGAAGCTCGCCTTGAGGTCGTTCTGGGGCGTCAGCGAGAGGAGGTACGGGACGACGCCGGTAGTGCCGTAGACGGCCTCGTAGCCTGGGCCGCCGGGTTGGAGCTTGTACGCGACCTTGTCGACTTTGAGGAAGTGGTGCACGATAGAGCTCACGGATTGCTCGAGCGCGGTAGATCGGACGTACATTCCTGAGATGTGCGGACCGTACACCTGGTTTGCGTATTCAGCGATAGATCTCTAAAGTAATTCAAGGTGCCTTTCAAGATCGAGACCGAGACTGACCTTGTAGAATGAAAACACGGCGAAATCGACGTCCCAGTCCTGCACGTCGATGAGGCGGTGGGGCGCGTACGCGACGCAGTCAACCGAGATCTCGACTTTGGGCGCGCCTTGCACCTTCGCCTCCTCGCGGATGGCCTTCACGACCTCCTTGACCGGGACTATGGAGCCCAGGATGTTGGAGCATGCGGTGATTGCGACGATGCGCGTGCGGTCCGAGATGAGGGGCAGGAGTTCTTCCACTTTGAGCTTTACCGAGTAGGGGTTATCGGCCACGGTTGGGCTGGGTGTCCAGATTTTGATCACGGCGCCCTTGCGTGCGGCGAGTTTCTTCCATGGACCGTTGTTTGCTGCCAGAAAGCGAAGAGATTAAGCATCGAGTTGGACATCCGGAGTGAGTGGGACCGAAACGCACCTTCATGCTCCCCTGTGATGATAAACTCACCGGGCTGGATGTCATTCTCCAGCCCGCGAGATAGGTTATCCAGATTCAGCGTCGAGCTCGCGCCGAACACGATCTCGTCGGGCGAATGCGCATTGAACAACTTCACCGCCTCGCGCGGGCCGTCGACATACACGCGCGTCGAGCTCTTCACGCCATACGCGTAGTCCGCACCGAGTTGAACGTTCGTGTTCAGGAGATAATCACTGATACGCTCAACGACGCCTTTCGCAGCCTGCGACCCCCCGGCGTTGTCTGCGAAGATGAATCCAGTGCTGAGCACGGGGAAGTGCGATCGCGCTTGCTCGACATCCAATGTCATTTCTGCTTCGGTTGGGCTTTTAGATTTGGGGTGGTTGACGTCGATTTGATTCGATGATGAGGTGGTGGATGGGTGAGAGTACTTGACAAATTCCCGCTGGTTTTGACCCCGTCGATAAAAGATGTTAGAGATAAGACTCGGACTCCCGTGCTAGTGTGGGCATCATGTGCCTAAAGGAGGCACCGGGACGCGTTTTCGTGGCCGCTGCTATACGTGGAAGTACCTATGTCGGATTTTCCGTCAAGACTCGAGTACTCAAGTACAAGAGTCAATGCCGAAGTTCGAACGGCCAGACGACGCGTCAAACGAACGTGTCACGCTTTACCACCCCCCCAATCAAGCATCAATTCCCTTTTCCTAGGCTCGTGACCAGCCGGCTTCGCGGACCGTGAGACTACGTGCACGTGTTGTGAGTAATGGTAATGGTAATAATTTCTGCTGACTACGTTACATAATAACTCAGGTGACTACATACGAATATGCGGCCCCTCGTCAGCTCAGGTGAAGGAAAAGGTGAAAGCGAAAAGTATCAAGAGAATGTAAGGTGAAAAGAAGGGTAGGTATGCGGAAGAAGAAATTGAAAGTGGCTAGGGAAGGATAAAGAAGTAACTGTTTTTGTAGAAGTATTGGAAATTTTATTTGAGCGAGCCTGCCTACGCATTTCGCCCCAAATTCTCGCGGCGAGCCGGATTGAGGTGGTGTGCCAGTCAGATGCAAGACGACTGCGAAGATTTTGTTTGTTTGGTAGGGTACAATCCACAGGGAGAATGCTTGGTAGGACGCCGAGGTAGTAGTAGGAGCGGTTGCACGGCCAAGTATCAGAATCTAAGAAGAGGTTTTTGGCTCGTTCTAAGATGTGCTGTTTTTCGGCCACGGTGAAAGTTTCCGGTGGGCGTCCAAGAGCGTGGATGTGGAGGATATTATCGCAGTAGTGCTGGTTTGTCGAAGCGCATGGAAACGAGGACAATGCACGAAGGCATGGTGAGCATCCTCAAGTTTCCTGCAACCGAATCGACACCACGGTTGTTCTCCGGGAATTCGGCGTGAGATTGTGAGGGAGGTGTCTAGCTGGCCGCAACGAAGGTAAAGTAAACTCAACAAGCCGCGAAGCGGGCTGGGAGAGCTCGGGACGTTTTTTGGTGAGCCTGCTAAATCAGACTATGGGACTTCGTCAAATAGCGTCGTTTGAGCTCCAAAAAGTTCCCAAATTGAGTATACATAAAAGCATCATTTTCACATTTCAAGCCGATTCGAGTATACAACTTTTTTTCAAAAAATTTAAACTTCGCGTGCACTTCGCCGTTGGTGATCGCGTGCGCAGCGGCTGCGCCTCTGAAAACCAAATGGGCAGCTCGAAAACTAAAAGAAGCGACATTAGGGAACTTGAAAAGTGTTCTCGGATCATTTAGGCTGCAGCGGAAAGGTCTGTATTCAATGGCTATCGGGAGAAGCGTAAAAAATTGCTTTCTTATAACTGACGGCCTCGAGAGGTAGTCAACAGGCAACACGAGCGAAAAATTTTTTTTTTTTTTTCAAGAGTGATTTATTCGCATTTACGTATAAAAATAAGCATATTATGTATACCCAATCTGAGGACTTTTTTCTGAGTTGTGGCCATGTTTTCGACGAAGTCCCCTCGTCTGAAATGGCGGGGAAACCGTCCATCACCAAAAAACGTCCCGAGGTCTCCCAGTCCGCTCGCGAGCTTGCTTCGTTCATGTCATGTGCCCCTGTGACTTTTCGTCATCTTTGTGACTAAAGCTCGCGAGTGTGACTGGCTTGCGAGTCTACCCTTTTCCGCCTGCATCCCGCCGACGGCGTCAGTCCCTTGAAGTTCAGAAGGTACACTGGTAGGAAAACGTTTTCCACCCGTCAAATCCAATCCTCCGTGGTGGTCCCGACGATTCGAATGTATGACATCGAACTGACTCGTCATCAATGCTCTAGCCAAGTGTCTTAACTTTACATGTTTGCAGCTGCGGTTTGTCGTCATTATTGTGGATAATATGACGGTAAACATCCTGCCTTGAAAGTTGAAACGACTTGAACTATGCAGTAGTCCAACTTTTGTCGAGATTCTACGAGTCTACGATGGCAAGTAAGTACATAAGTATTCGCGTGTAAAAACACTTAAAGAATTAGCAAAAAACGAATACGCACGGTAGATGCTACCAATAGCCCATTTACGTAGACTGTTGAAATCCGGGGCGCGTTTCGCGAAGAAAGGAAGAAGAAAGAGACTCTGGTGCGCGGGGTCCCTTCAGGCAACATATCAATCACGTGAACGGAAGTAAATACCCAAATCGAGAAATCTTTAGTCGGACTAGAATGAGCTTCAACGTCCAACGTAGCCATTTGACGGGCCCCTTGCATGCGCCTCGTCCGTCCTTCCGGGGCTTGTCCTTTACCATCATCATCGCAATCCTTCTTGTATCACGATAACTCGAGCGCCAACATTTCTGCGCCTCCCCGTGATTGATATCACCTCGTCCTGTGCTCATTCATTCAAAACGTTATTGGAAATTGTAAATCGTGACTCTCTCAACAATTCAAAGTCTCACCTCGCCGCCAACTATATATTTGCTGTACAATGATTGCCAAATTTCATTCCGCTCCTGGGCACTCCATGGAGACCACCCTGACTATCAGTCTTCCCCCTCCGCAAAGTGTGCGGGCTGCGCGAGGCGAGCCATTACCCCGGAAGGACAAGGATAGAGCGGACAAGAAGCGGGAGCGCGAAGAGGAGAAGGAGCGGGAGAGGGAACGAGAGTTCAGAGAACACGAGATGACACGAGAAAGGGAGCATGAATTGAAGGAGCAGGAGCATGCAAGTAAGGTTGGTGTTCGTTAGATGGATGTTCTGAGCGGCTGTAAACTGAGGCTAACCCTAGGTACATTCCGAGAGAAATGTTTCCTACAAGGACAAGTGTGTACTATCTCTCTGCAATGCTCTGATCCGAAAGCACCGCTGCAGGCGCATATACTGACTATGACATCTGGCAGATTCCAACGGATGAGGGAAAAGTATGATAAAGTCACCATGGTGCGTCTCTTTCCTATTCCTTCAACCAAGCATCCATCTAAATCTCTTCGTTCACCTTATGTCCATTTTCGTACGACTTAATGACCTTCCCGACACGACACGATAAACCATTCCGACTACTTGGCTGTTACTTGAACTTTCAAAGTCTCATGAAGCTCATCAACGCGATCTCGAAGCCCTTAATGCCAAGATGAAGAAGCTGCAAGCTGAGAATGAGTACGTTCGTCGTTGTAGTATCGTTCCCCAAAAGATGACACATTGCCCATTCACAGCCTTCTTCTCGATGCTATGTATCTTGCGGACCCAGCTCTCTATGATCGCTTCTTCCCTACACCCCCTGGCTCGCACAACTCTCTTGCTTCCGCATCTGTCCCCCACTTTCCTCAGCCAGGTCAACCACATTTAGGACCCCCACAAGCATACTACTCCGAACCTCACACTCCCTCAACACCATATCCGTCTTCCTCACACTACGCCTCAATGCCGCCTCCGGGATCCATGCTGCCACCTCCACTATCATCCACTTCAGCTACTTCAGGACCTCCCGGATCGGCTTTTCCGCCGATGCCACCGCCTGCTCACTTTATCAATTCGCCCTCTATGTCGATGCCCCCGCCTTCTTCGGCAAGTACGAATGGGACGGTCACTGGAAGTGGGAATGCAGGCAGGGGAAGCACATCTCGGAGGCCATCTAATGCCTCTTCTCGGTCGCGAAGGAGGAGCGATCCCCGAGGCGGTGCTGGTTCATCAGCGGGGGTCACGCTCGCTCCTGAAGATCTTACGCCGCCGAATGGCGGGAGGACCCCCCATCGCGAAATCTCTACGCCCATTCCAGCTGGCGGAATGGATGTGGAGGACCTCCCTCTTAGGAGTCCACGCGTTAATGGAAACTATAATGCTGTACCTCCTACTCACGAGAGGACTGGTTTGTCGGGTAATGCCACCCCCAACACTACCGACACTATTCCCAATGGCACCAGCCCGAGTCTTGCTTCGAGACGTCACCCAGAGGTTAGCGAATTTATGTATTATCTATGATAAGGCTACGTTCTGACACGCGACGACCTCTTTCTTCTATTACTCTTTAGGTCCCTTTCCCAGTCCCACTACGGCACGAAGATCTCCCTGAGCTCGAGGACCTTCCCCGCGAGCTGCCCTCGTCCTTCGAGCACGATCCTGAGGTAAGTATGGGGGCCTATGCAGCTGTGAACTCCCCAGACGAGCCGGACGAGGAAGAGGAGAAGATGCATGTCGACGCATGAGTCCTCCACGGGGGGATGTCGGTTACCCTCTGCCTAAATATATCCACCACCGCTATACATACTTGCGACGTTGAAAGCGTGGGGACTGTAATAGACTGAGTGTAGGTTGGATCAAAACTGTATTGGTAGTGCCAGTGCCAGAGTGGGCGTAACTTTATTCAGCCGATATGTTTACTCGTGGGTTGGTTGGGTTTTTTCGGTTCGTGTTGTAAGTACGTGTCAATGGACATCGCTGGTTCTTGCGTGAGTTCAGATCTTGTCAAAAATAAAACTTGTGTGATGCGCAACTCTCCAGTAGGAGTCCAGGACCAGAGTGTTGTGTCGTGATTTCTTCTGGAATGTTTGATGTTTGAACTTTAAGATTGCGAAATGAGGCAAAAATGGAAGAAAAAAATGTCAATTAGCCCACCGCGAGGGTCGAACTCGCAGCCTTCAGATGAATCCCGCCTAAGTAAGAGTCTGACGCTCTATCCGATTGAGCTAGGCGGGCTGTGATAGTGACACCTACCTTCACTACCCCGCTCCGGGAGTGAGATCCAAGAAAGAATAGAACTCAAACGAGATGATGCAGGCATCGCAGAAAACCTGGTGCATAAAGGGCTGCGATAACTGGAAGGTCGACTAAAAAAAATTTGTACTTATTAAATTTCCTTCTGAGTATTAATTTCAAAAGCGCATTTTGACCTCAGTCGACGGTGCGTTCTTGCTCCTGAACTCTCGGGCCATTTCAATCATCGGAACCCAATGGACGTTCTCGTGTGTGTTGACCCACTCTATGAAGCGTTCCTGTGGGGTGGGAGACCATAGTAAGCGACGTTGCTCATTACCCAGGATGGCGTAATTATTGCTAGGACTCACGAGCATGAGGAGAACGTGAGGACGGCTGTCAATGAAGGTTTGTGAACATCTGGTCGTTGCTCGAAATAAAATGAATTGCATACCCGCTGACATCCGGGTGAATGGACAGAGGGAATATAAATTCCTCCTCATCTCTTGATTATGTGGGGTTATAGGAATTTTAGCTCGAAGGGCGGACTCAGAGTCATACCTATAACAGTACGAAAAAGTATCTTTCCAAATCTGTTCCACAACCCTGGTATCGACCTCACAAATGATAGGGCATTAGGTCAAAAATGATACCCAAATCCCGTAGCGACTCACCCATCCATGCGAATTTGCACTAGCTTTCATGAACCTAGAAAAGCTTGTTATTACGTTCGCTCAACGGTAAGTGATACGCAACGCTCACATCATCGGCGTCATATCCTCCAAATACCAGTTCGCAGGAATGCAGACTAAACCAGTCTCGTTTCCTCGTATCAACGGTTTCATCCATGTCTCTGCCTTGGCGTTGTAGTCGATTTTGGTCCAAGAGTCGGCATCGCGCATGTAGTAGGCTTGCGAACTGGCCACGGTCATAAAATAAAATGGGCCTCTATTTTTCCAAATGCCAAATTGGGAAAACGTACTCGTGAGCCATGCTGGAATGGTCTTCAAATTCTTCGGTCAATTTTCTATATAATTTAAAAGGATATGAAAATGCGTACCGTATTCAATGCCTTTGTTCAAGAGCATCATAGTCATTTCTTTACTGGTTTCCCACCACGGAGCGACATTGCCCTGTCAAACAAATAGGTAGCATTTAAGGTTTCGAATAGATATTCCATATCATACCTTCGGAGGGATACCATGATTGAATTCGGTCAAGAGTTTGTGGGTGTAATCCAAAACATCCTTTTGCTGCTCAGGAGACATTGCTGTTGGGTTCTGACGGTGTGAAATTATTTTTTCACGCTCAGTCTACAGACGAGAAAACAAATGTACTTCATGAGAGTATCCATGAAGGCCGCTATATTATTTTAATTGCGTTCAATTTTGTAGTCAAAACAGAGGATATCGCTCACATCTCATGCCCCGCATCCCTTACCATTTTCATCTCATCTGGAAAAGTCTCTAAGCTGTGGCCTATATTAGAGGTTAGTCCCTGCAGTTTCAAATTTTAAATTGCATACCTGGAATGAACCACGTCGTTTGGATGTTGTATTTCTTGAATAGCTTCAACAGCCGCGGTACGCCAACTTCTCCGGCGTACATCCCCTGTTATTGCCGGGAAGTTGTCAACTTAAGCCTCTAGCTATATGAATCAACGCACTCTCGAGATATCTAAAGGAGAGTCTTCTCCCCCGTATGACCCTAGCCTGCGGCGCAGACGGTGTGAACGTCCAGGTCAAGGTGTGGAAATGAACGCACCATCCCGCCACAGCGTCCACGTCAACGCCGAATCCGATTAAAACTCGCTTCGCGGGCATGGTTATGAAGACCTAATATGATGCAGAATGTGACAAACTGATATCAATGTCCAGGCAATCTGTAGGGTTTTAGCAAGGGGATTATCTCTGGTTATCTCAGGTTACCTTCCATCCCAGTGAGTTATTTTTAGGTCGCGCTCTTCATCACGTGGATCTTGAAGAAGTCGGTTCGCGCCGAATCTTGCCGAACTCTCTCTTCGTTCCCAACTTCCACCTGGCTTTCGCTAGTTCTGTTACATTCGCATTCAGCAGCTCCATCAAGTCTATCATTTTAAGAGGCGACCGTTTTCTAATTCTTACGCGTTCATTAGGACGCGGCATTCGAGCAGCCATCGTCAGTCTTGCCGTGTGCTGGTACACCTTGTGCTGACATGCAGGGCGAGGGGTAGAACAAGTGTTCATTTGCTTAAGCCTCGAATAGAACCGAATAGAATCTTGGGCTTGAAGACCTACCCAACGAGGACATTCTCTGATGTGAGTAGCGCGGTGCGTACATATCCCATTGATACTAATTCTCCTATCAGACTGCTATTCGCATTTTTTCGTGAAGAAAAGTCCATTCTACACGAAGTTTTCCTTTCTTGATTCTGATTTCTGCATTTGTCCTGGCTGCCGCATTCCATGGATCTTTTCTAAGCTTCTTTGCGGTCGTTTCGGTCAATGACATCCTGGGGACGATTGTTCTCAACAAATGCGGCATATTGTTAATCTTGGAGGGTTTTTTGACATTGTGGTGCAATCACAGTACGTTTATAGCCTCCCATTTTAGTCTTTACTGACATTGTTTCAGTGAAATCGAGGATCGTGGTATCTTCGATGTCTGTGATGCCCGCAGCCCAAGCAACCCACTCTTGTTTATGGGCACATAATATTGAATGGCCTACGACCATAATTCCATGCCCTCTTGACCTCCTTACTTCTGGAATATCTATATCCATCTCCATTCTGATTGGGGAAACTGATATCGCAAGAATGACCTTCCGGAGGCCATATTCCCATCTAGAGTAGACAATTCCCGAAGACATAGGACATGGATAAGTACCCCAGACTCCGAGGAAATTTGTTGATATCTAATTATTTTGAAATAGATTATTATACTACGGATTGACTACTTTTAGGTTGTGAAATTACTCCCTTCTATGCTTGCAGCATTTACAACCCTACGAAGGGCCTTTATGGCTCCAAGGAGTTGTCTTGGAGTGCTATCCCTTCTCGTCGCTTCCTCCAGGCCTCTTGATGCTCTGGGTGACACTCTTCAGACTCGAGAACTAAAATATTTGGCTGTAGCTGCATCTCGCGTCGTCGGGGGGTCTCTAGGCAGTGAGAGCGGTATCATCGGCTCCTTTGTTCCTGATGTTTTGAAGTGCAGTTGGTCGGTCTCTACCGACTCGTCTGCCTCCCGATATCTAAGTTTTGTGCTCCTGTACACTCGACACGCCATGATATTCATGAGCACAGTGTTAGGGAGCGAGAGCAAGATCTTATAGCTCGGAGAAAACGGCATGTAGAACAGGACGACGGTCACAAGACTCGTCGTCAATGTGGTCCTAGAGGGGGTGAACCGTTTGTGTCAGTGAGTACATAATTCGATTTAGTAGAAAGATGCGAAGCCATACAGGTAATACATCTGACCGTCTTGAAGCAGGGTCTTTGAGAAGATAGGCAAATAATCGCCGAAGACGATCAGTCGGAAGCCTCGCCTCAGGTTATAGTCCACCAGCATATTGTGAACCAACCGCCAGGTTATAGCGATGAAGACGAAGGTGTCGTGGATGAGCGGCACAACGAAAGTCAACGCGATATATGGCGTCCTGCGCTTGTAAATGCAATATGAGGTGGTGCCAATGCTGCCCGCCTCTAGGCCTAAGCCTACAGTCAGAGTCGAGGCAGCGATAGCTAGCCAGGTGAATGCGAAGAAGACGCGGATGGCATAGTTGTGGCTGTAGACTGCCCACACCCGCAGCACGAAGAGCATTGAGGTCGATGATTGGACGACTGGAAAGAACCAATCTAATACGCGACCGAGCTTTTTGCAGTGGCCTATTGGGGCAGCTGACGATTTATTAGGTCGCTTCAGTTGAGCGCGATAACTTTGCGAAAATGCAACTCACTGTCGAAGATGACACAGGTAATCACGTAGAGGAAAATAGAGACCCTTTACGAGTATATTAAGCTTGAGCATGGGACTGGCAATCTTTACGGAAATACCTTGATACCAAATACACAAGCGTAGGAACTCTAATAGGGTGTTTGGTGACGAGGCGATATTCTTCTGGCAAGTTGCTTAGAATATCCCAAACGAGTACCTAAAAATCAAATTTTCAACCGTCTACGGTCTACTAGATAATCGAAAATCAAAACATACGGCCGTTATTCCAACTGTCACATAATTCTTAATTGTGCTCTCGAAGGCCGTCTCTGGAGGCAAACATGCCATTGGTGTCAGAGGGTTGGGAAGAACAGTCTGCTCAGAGGCATTCGCCATGTCGGACAGTCAGTCGGAAAGCCGTGAAAGAGGGAACTTCGGTCTGCGAGCCGTCTTATATACCGCGGATTGAAATAGTTCGACCTATGTACGTCTTGGCAAATCCTGTCTGCACATTGCAAAATCGTGATTCAGAACGGTTGGGTGGGCTATTTTTAGCGCATCAGGCGGTGGGGGCTCGTTATGTCTTCCGATGGGTTAGGAGCAGAGGTTGCTTGAGGATTGTATATTTATGAGGCTTGAAGCCGTTGACGCCGTGGATAGCCGCCGATGCTCTTATTGGAGGGATTTTAATTATGGGATTCGGTGCGTAAGTTATTTTGTTGCTCTGTCCATCTCCACCATCATTTCTGCGGTGCCACTACTTTAATGCATTACGTCGGCGACATTCAGTATGTGGTCAAAAGTTTGTGGAACGGGGACCTTTTGTATGGAAACCCGTAGACTCATACTTCCGTTGCGCAGCATCGCAGCAAACATACTGATTGACATGGAATGGCAAGGAGGTCTTTCGACAACATCTTCGGCAGCCACCAGACTAAGATGCGATTGATGTGGGTTTCGAGATTGTCGTCTGCGACTAATGTCAGTGGCGTCTGAGTCGTCCGAAGGACGCTCAGTTGGTTCAGTAGGATCACCGCCTTCGCGGGTACTAGAATGATCAAAACTTGCAAGTGCAGTACAACGTCGTCATTAACTTCGTATGGTACACGTTTTAGGAAGAGATATTTAAAGTCTACTAGTTGAGCGTTTATTAACGCAAAGATATTTCGACGATTACGGGTGATTACTCCCTACATTTGTACTGCTCTGCAGACCGTCAAATCTTCAAGCACAAAAAATCATGCCTATACGGACGAAATGAGGACTGACAGCGGATGATTCAGACATCTTCGCAATCATATCATTAATAGTCTAATTATGTTGTGCCGCTTCAGACGGAGTGAGCTTTGATTGACATTCAATATTCAATATTCATCTATCAACAAAATCGACCTGTGTATAATTTTAACGACCATCTGTTAGGAAGAAAGTTGAACATAGCCTGCCAACTTACGTCCTCGGAAGACTCGGACGAGAAAGAACTTGGAGTTGTTGCGCGCAATAATAGGTAGGGAGATACACCAAAGACACAGGAATTTGACTCCTAAATGGACGCCTTGATATGAATATAAAATTATTTAAATCGCATGTTCGCTCTTTGGAGTCTACCTGCACTCTCTGGAATTTCAAATCGACGAGGGAGGACTAATTAAGTCCATTTTTCCCAAATTGGGAAAAGTCCCGTGCCGATCATGGATCCAGAGCTGATGTCATATTTAGAGGGGTAAAGTTGAGCTCTGGTTAATCTCTCTTGCCTCTTCCCCACAACCACCGTTTGCGCCTACGATGGCGAAAGGACGGAAACAGGCGTATGGTTGCCCAAAGCCCACGATTCAGATATCTCGCTCAAAGTCGACATCTCTGTCGCGATCAGAATCGCTCAGCCCCGCCACGGAAGTCGCGTTGAAGACGCCAGCGGATGAAGGCATCGAATTCTTCCAGGCCGAGGCTCAACCGGGCGAAATGCCCATTAAAGTCTATGAATTATGTCTAGAAGCCGATGGCGGCCCCAGCGCGCCTCTTTCGGTGCGTGCTTTGCTCTCGAAGACATGGTTGTTTCTTGATGTAGCTCTAGTACATTCGACTTCCACCGGCATACACGCCCTATATATTACGCGTGTCTATTCAAGCTGGAACACCCGCCGCACGACACGGCGTGTTCAAGACCAATTTCCCTCTTGACGGGGGTGCGTTTGCGCGCGACAAGTTTTGCAAGCGAAAGTACGTGTTGGGACAGTCGTTTATTGTTGTCTATTCTTACGCGTTTTGGGCCAGACTGCCTCAACACTTCTCAAAGTCTATCCAAGTAGATCTTCCAATATCGCATGCAGGAGCGTTCATCTATTGGATTGAATATACTGGCACCAATGGAGAACGCATCAAGGGCCGGGAGGGCTATTTTAACATCGACCCTATCCTCAAAATCAAGGCGAGATCTCCTATTTTAGACAAGGACCTCAAAGTACTCCCACCGAGCGAGGGTGCCGTTCTCAAAGAAGAACTCGTTAATTTGCCTCTTAATGGCCTCTCTATCCTTACTGTGGTATCCAAATGGATGGGTCCATTGGCTGAATGGAGGCAGCATTTCAACGAGGCGAAGGAAAGGGGATACACTATGCTCCATTATACCCCCCTTCAAGAGCGGGGTGAGAGCGATAGCCCGTACTCTATCCGTAGTCAACTGGCGTACGACACTAGTCTTTTCGGTGTCGATCTCAGCGAAGAGGAGGGCAAGAAGAAAGTCATGGAAATCTTGAAGATTGCTCGAGAAGAATACGGGCTCTTGAGTCTGACTGATGTTGTTCTTAACCATACGGCAAACGACACCCCATGGCTACTTCAACACCCTGAAGCCGGGTTCAGTCCTTCAAACACACCGCATCTGACCTCGGCATTCGAGCTAGACTCCGCGATTATCGATTTTTCCGGCTCACTTACATCTAGAGGTCTTCCAACTATCATCACATCTGAGAACGACCTCAATGTTCTCATCGCGGCCTTCGACAAACTTGTACGAGGTCTCAATCTATGGCAATATTATGTGCTCGATCCCGAGCGCGAGAAGGACTCAATTCGTGCAGCGTTGACCTCTGGAGACATAGAACCTTGGACTGGCCCAAATGTTAAGGGCAAGGATGGAGGAGACCTGGCGGACATCTTGCGCGCAGGGGGGAAGATCATAGGATTGGGGAAATTGGCCTCGCGCTATGGCGTCCACGTAGAGAGCGCAGTAGCGGCCGGTTTCATCAAGGCTGCATTCACGGAGATCAAGGACATCGAAGCACTTGCAAATCTGTGGGTCAGGCTCATCGATATTTTGAATGTGCCGTTGTACAGCGAATGGGAATCCGATATTCAGGCTGCTATCGGCAATGTCAGGAATCGCCTCAAATACGCAAGATTGGACCCCAATGGACCGCGGGTAGGAGAAATCACCAAGGAGTACGTTACATTTATTATTGACAGAATTTGTTGGCTAATGTCCATTGCAGGAACCCGATAATGGAGGTATACTTTACGCGTCTCTACCCGACAACTGATGCAGACCCACTTGTATATTCTCTGGCGAATAACGGATGGATATGGAATGCAGACCCATTGCAGAATTTCGCCCTTCTGCCTTCCAAAGCATACCTCCGACGTGAAGTCATTGTGTGGGGCGACTGCGTCAAACTGCGCTACGGAGAAGGCCCCGACGACAATCCTTGGCTTTGGGCACACATGACATCGTACGTCTCAAGCCTCGCTGCTGTATTCGACGGTTTCCGCATCGACAACTGCCACTCGACTCCTCTCGTAGTCGGAACATGGATGCTCGACGCCGCGCGTGTTATTTGCCCCGATATATATGTATGCGCAGAGCTCTTCACTGGCAGCGAGCAGATGGACCTCGTATTCGTCCGTGACCTTGGGATCAATAGCTTGATCAGAGAAAGCGGGAATGGGTGGGATCCTCGAGAGCTGTCGAGGTTATTGTATAGGCATGGAGTGGGCAAGCCGATTGGCTCGATGGATGCAGCATGTTTGCTGACCAAAGAAGAAATCCCAAGCCCGACTGGCAAGGGTCCCATCAGGAACGCGATCATCCACTCGTTGAACGGAAACGCGCCGCATGCGCTGCTCTACGACCAGACTCACGACAACGAGACGCCGCTGCACAAGCGCACCGCGGAAGATGCGCTGTCGACTGCTGCGTTGGTCGCATTCAGCTACTGTGCGATTGGGAGCGTGAAGGGCTATGATGATATGTATCCGAAGCTTTTGAACTTGGTGCAGGAGAAAAGGAAGTATGAGGTGACGGACCTCGAAGAGAATAGTGGGATTGCGAAAGTCAAGAGGGTGGTGAATGCGCTGCATTTGGAGATGGTGCTTAATGGGTATGAGGAGGGGCATGTGCATCAGGAGAATAGCGTGAGTGTCTTGTCATACATTTTCAAATGGATAATTAATCTGACTCTTAACTTTTTCAGTATATTGTCTTTCACCGTGTGCAACCCGTTACACAGAGAGGGTACTTGCTTGTTGCTCATACTGCATTTAATAAGGAAAAGAAATCGCGTGATCATGGTGAGCCATTGATTCATTTTCGTCTTGCAATTCTCTGACATTCATTGCAGTGGAATCCTTCAAGTTGCGCCGAACGCAAGCGAAATTTATTCTTGGGGCTAGCATCGACGTCTCTTCGTACGAAATTCCAGATGATGACAAGATGCTTAAGGGCCTGCCAGCAAAATTGGTAGAGATTCCCTCTGTTGTTGTCCCTCAAGGACTAGACAAGGACGGCCCTTATGCGGAAGTCATCGTCCCAGAAATCTTCCCTCCTGGAAGCATCATGATCTTCGAGACACAGCTCCAGGAATTCGACGTCAGTCTCGACACGTTCTGTTGTTCCGGTGCTCAAGAGGCGTTTGCGGATCTGGACTTTGTTGATTTGAATGTCATTCTGCACCGTGCGGATGTGGAAGAAAGGGATGCAACTGCAGGGAAATTTGGTGTCTACGAGATACCGGGAGCAGGGAAGTTGGTATATTGTGGTTTGGAGGGATGGATGCATCCGCTCAGGCATGTCATGCGATACAATGACCTTGGCCATCCGCTTTCGGCGCATCTGAGGGATGGAGCTTGGGCCTTGGACTATGTCCATGAGAGGATGTTGTAGTAAGTGTTTGTGTTTTTCAATGCACTCATATAAAGTAGTATTATTTTGCTCACGTTTTCTCTCTGTATATGCGCAGCCAGATCGATATATTCCCGAAACTCGAAAAGCCTGCCATATGGATCAAGGAGCGCTTCGATCGCGTCAAGAAGACGGTACCTAATTATATGCTCCCGAAATACTTCGCACTCGTTGTTTCTGAGGCTTACAAGGCCGCGCGTCGGGCGGTGGTCGAGCAATGCTCTGATTTCGTATCTTCGGGGCATGCTTTCACCCAAGACCTCGCACTGACGGCGGTACAGATGTACGGGCAAGTCAGGTCCGCGTCGCTGGACCCTGGTAAGCCGACGCCCTCATTGGCGGCTGGTCTGCCCCACTTCACGACGAACTGGGCGCGTTGTTGGGGCCGTGATGTGTTCATCTCGTTGAGTGGACTGTTTTTGACGACGGGAAATGATGCGGGTGCCAAGGCCCATATTTTGGCCTTTGCTTCGACATTGAAGCATGGATTGATTCCGAACCTGTTGGATTCTGTGCGGAGCCCTCGGTAAGTGCATTTATCCTAGGTTTGTTATTTGTGAACTGACAGACCTACAGGTACAATTCCCGTGATTCGCCGTGGTGGATGCTGCAGAACATCCAGGATTATGTCAAGGCAGCACCAGATGGCTTGGCCATTCTTTCTGAACTAGTCAAACGTCGATTCCCCTTGGACGATACATGGGTGCCTTGGGACGATCCTCGAGCATATGCGCACACTAGCACCATCGCTGAGATTATTCAAGAGATATTACAACGTCATGCCAACGGGATACACTTCAGAGAATACAACGCAGGCCCGAATCTCGACATGCAAATGAAGGATGATGGGTTTAATATTGATATCGATGTGGATTGGGAGACGGGGCTGATCCTAGGAGGAAATGACCATAACTGCGGAACATGGATGGACAAGATGGGCGAGTCGCAGAAGGCGGGTACGAAGGGTGTTCCTGGGACGCCGAGAGATGGGGCACCAGTTGAGATTACGGGGTTGTTGAAGAGCACGCTGAGGTGGTTGGCGGAGCTTTCGGCTGCGGGCCAGTTCCCGTTCAAGGGTGTTCAAGTTCAGAGTGAGTGTTTTAGCTTTTGGGCTTTTGGATCGTGCTGATCTTAGGATAGGTAAAGGCGTGAAGAAGCTTGTGACGTATCAAGAGTGGTCGGATTTGATCCAAAAGTCGTTTGAGAAGTGCTACTATGTGCCATTGGGTGAGCCGCTTTTTCAATTCTTTCTAGTGATCATGTCATGACCTTGACGATTGTGATGCAGATCGTCTGTCAGACAGCGTCTACAACATTAACTCGAGTCTCGTCAATCGTCGTGGGATCTACAAAGACGTTTACGGGTCAGGTCCTTCGCATGAATGGGCAGATTATCAATTCCGCTGCAACTTCCCCATTGCTATGACGGTAGCACCGGAACTGTTTGATGAAAGACATGCTTTGGGTGCCCTACAATTGGCAGACCAGGTCTTGCGCGCACCGCTTGGAATGAAGACTCTGGATCCCATCGATCTTCAGTACCGCCCGAATTATGATAACTCGAACGACTCGGATGATCCTGCAATCGCAAAGGGCTTGAATTATCACAATGTAAGTCGGCGAGGATTTAATTGTTGCGGGATGGCACTGATAGTTTGTGTAGGGCCCAGAATGGGGATGGCCATTGGGATACTTCTTGCGAGCATACCTATATTTTGATACCAAGGTTGGAAAAGGAAAGGATGTGAGTATGCTGTCGTGCTTGGTGGATTTGATTGCTGAATGGATATCTAGGATCGCCATGAGACGTTACATTATTTGCATCAGCATTTGATCGTCGCCAGAAAATATGTTGCGGCGGACCCCTGGAAGGGCCTCCCGGAGCTGACGAACGCAAACGGAGTGTACTGTGCAGACTCTTGCAACACGCAGGCGTGGAGCTCGAGTACGCTGTTGGACTTTTTGGCAGAGGTGTACGAGTACTTGTAATGTGTTTGTATGATTAGATTAGATTAGATGGGAGATTGGTCGTGTTTGGCGTGTGCCCAGTGATTCAGAGACCCTGCAATGATTACAGAACCCCGCCATTGCCCATCACAATCCGCGAGCCTTGAGAGAAAAATTATTACCCTAGCCTCCTCTTCTGTCGACACCCCACGCCAACATGGCGTTTTTCGGCCTGCCAGAGCGCGACTTGGCCCGCGATCAGCTCGAACATCACGAGGATGTTGCCGTCTATACCTGGGGCGAGGACAGCTATGACGGGCTCGGTGATATCCTGCAGGAAGGCGGTGACGACCTCAACGACGAGACCTTTGGATCCGCGGGTCCCATAGGTGCATCCCATTGACGCTTCATTGTTGGTCTTCCACTTATATCTGTCCCAGGCAAAGATTTCGACTTTTCGAATCAAGCTTTGCCCGATATCCCCCAGGGACTCCAGCAACAGCAGCAGCAGTGGAGACAGGCAGCGCAAGTGCAGGAGAGAGTCCAAGAGCAGCCTCAGCGGAGAGAAGAGAGACAGGAAACCCCCGCACAAACCACCTCGCGCCCTGCTCAGAGTCAGGCGGCTCAAACGGGTATGACTCCGTTCAGTGTATCGTTATCTCCATTGCAGTTAGTGACATGGTTTGATCTGCATCGCAGCTCGACCGGCACCCGCTAATTCTCTCGAGTCCATCTGGCACGACCACTCTGCGATTTCCGCTCTGCCACGCATCAACGGTTCGTCTCGCGGCGCTGAGCATGCGAGGGCATCTCCGGCCTCTGCGCAGATCCAGGCTGCTAGGTTTTCGCCCTTTGCCAACAATAGTTCGACCGTAGGACTTGGCCATGGTTTGGGACAGAACCGGCAGCCGGCTCAGGCTCAAGTGCGGACGTTGCATGAGATCGAGGCCGAAATGCTTGCGAATGCTCAGCGCGAACGGGAGCGCGAAAGAGAACGAGAACGAGAACGCGAGAGAGAGAGAGAGCAACAATTCCTACTCCTGCAGCAGCAACAGATGCAAGAACGCTTGCTAGAACAACAGCAGCAGCAGCAGCAGCAGCAGCAGGAGCTTTTGCAGCATGCATTGCGAGAGCAGCAACAACGGCAACAACAACGGCTCAGGGAGGAAGAAATTCTTCGCCAGCGCCTACTGTTCGAGCAGCAGCAGCAGCAGCAAGAGCAAAGCCAGATACAAAGACTTCTGAGAGAGCAGCAACAACAACAGAGAACGCCGCCACCTCGCATGATCTCCTCGCAATCACCTCGCTTCCTTGAACACCAGCGTCAGCTCCTACGTCAGCAGCAGGAGCAGCAGCAACATCAGCGCTTACAAGAGCTGGAACAGCTCAGATTGGAGGAACTGGAACGTCAGATGCGCACCATGGAACTTGATGCAGGGCGTGGTGGGTCGCCTTATATCCGACGCCCTGCTGGTTATACCCCGGCAGAATTGCAGGCTGCGCAAGTGCAGCTTCTACAGGCTCAGGAAAGAGAACGCCAGATCCAGCTTCAGCAGCAACAGCAACTTCAGCAGCAGCAGCTCCAACAGCAGCAACAGCAACAGCAATATCGAAACAGGACACGATCTCAATCCCCTGCTGTCGCTAATCAACAATATGCTACTCCTGTGCAAGAGGCTCAGGCTCCTTATCAATCTCAGACTTCGCAATTGCAACAACGCCTTCTTGCCGATCTTGCCCATGCGGACTTTGGCAGGGACTCGCAGGCTGAACAAGAAGCTTTGAGAGTTGAGGCTATGCGGAAGATTTTAGAAGCCGAGAAGATGGAAGAGAAACGGCGTAGAAAGGCTGCTAAAATTGCTCATATGGTAAGCTCCAATCGCCTATCTATCCAGTCTTCCAGCCACCGATCTCATCATGTCTTTTGAATTTTAGGCACGCTATAACGACCTAATGACCCAATCGGACAAGGACTTCATTACTCGAATCCAGGTTTCGCAGCTAGTTACTCAAGATCCATATGCAGATGACTTCTATGCTCAGGTTTACGGTGCGATCATGCGCTCGCGGATGGGCCTCCAATCTCAAGACGAGCGGGTGATCAAGTTTGGATCTGGTGGCGGCATTGGCCTTGGTCTGGCTTCCAAGGGCGGTAATCGTAGACCAAGTGCGATGCAACGTATGGAGCAGCAAGTCGAGCGAATTGTTAGCAATGCCAGGAAGAGGGAAGAAGAGAAAGGTTTGCATGGTATGTTATGATTCCTTCTTTTCTACGTTTTGAATATTGATGCGATAATTTTTTTTAGCTGTCCATAGTCTTCAAGGTGCTCTCGGAAAAACTTCTGGCCGAAGCTACAAAGCCGCCCCTCGTCAACTTCTGCAAGTCGATGCAGGCGCAGGTGCTTCACCTACGCTGTCGCATGCCACCGCGAACTCGCATATCGGCAAAAATGTCGCACACCATCACCACGAAGGTGCCGCGAAGGAAGCTGCTAAGCTTGGGCGCGAGGCTTTAGGCCCAGCTGCGGATGTACGATTGTCTTTTTGCTCGGATTGTTTGGAATCTTGTCTGATTGGTTTTGTTAGACCGACGGCCTTGTCAAGCAAGAGCCACTGTCGCAGCGTCAAGTGCTGGTCATTCTTGAAGAGCTGTATGACGCCGTGCTTCGTGTTGAACAACTAAGAAGAGATCAACCCCCACCGGAAGATGTAGAAGGTTCGGAGCAATGGAAAAAAGAATACGACGCTCTCGTCGATAACCTTTGGACCGAGTTAAGGGTCATGGTTCCTCTCGAGACGAGGTACGCATCAAGATGTGTCATATATTTGCTTGTCTGACACTTATTCTCTTCAAAGCGATCCCCACCCGTTCATCTCTCTCCTAACGCCTACGAAGGGAAAGAAAATTCTTCCACGCCTTACACGTCATCTGAATAGCCAGCGCATGCTCACACTCCTTACTTTGCTCGTCGCGTGCTTCAGCCAACTGGATGTCGTGAAACAGGCCCCTATTCTGGACACCGTAGAGGATACACAGGAGCGTTCTGATGTTGACCGTCAGACCCAGGCATTCCTGGGCAGCGTTATGCAGAGCATCCTTCCTGTGGTGTCAGTGGCTAACCTTCGTCTGGTCACTGGTCTTCTCGGATTGTTGTTGGATCGTAGTAATATTGTGGCTGTCGCTCAAACTAAGGTTCGTATCTCAACATTTTGAATAGGTATCATGTACTGATCGGACTACCAACAGCCCGGATTGGCATTGTTGACCCTGTTCCTAAGTCGAGTGGAGGTCATCAAGCAAACCATCGCTACTTCTGATTTGACCGACGCGCCTACCATCGAAGAGAGTCAACAATGGTGGGTTTCCTCCACTTTTCGTTGTGAAATTCATGAATTTATCTTTCATTTGTAGGCGTATGATGTTTGACCACCTGTTCCAACTCCTTGCGCCTCACCTTCTCATGCTTTTCCCATCCCAACGCATCATCAATCCGGACCCCGTCAACCACCCTATCCCTATCGACATCGTCGACCAACCCGTCTGGCAATTCCTCGCAGCTCTTGCTCTACACGGTGCTATCGAACAACACCACATCCTAGTCGGCTCTCTGCGCGAAAAAATCCTCGACAACGTCATGCGCGTTAATAAAGGCCTGGTCCACGATGAAGACGAACGACAGACTATCCTCGCCAACGTCAATCTCTTCTTGCACGCAGTCAACCTAGACAGTTCTCAAATTGCTATGTAATGTCTTATTATTTTTCTTTTCGGATTATGCATTGCGATGACCCCCACACACAAACACTTCACGATATCTGCTTGCCATCCCTTCCCTACGTACCCATCTAAGTAAATAGTCCATGTGCTAAAGTATCGCTGACACACATAAGAGACCGGATATCATACAACTGGGAAGCGGAGTCGCAGTTGAGGAGCGAGAGGCGTCGTTTCTGGCCTTGTTCGATCAGTGCATCCAATGATGTGACATGTCCAGTGAGATTGAGGACAGGCAGATCCTCCAAAGAAGGCAAAGCATGTTTCGGCAGATCCAGCAACCTCGCGCTCCCCAACGGTTGGCGAAGCTGCATCAGCGGCAGCAAGAACAGATCCTGCTTCTCCGGCGAGCGCACCTTGACGTGCGACCCGACCTCCAGGTGGTTGGTGGAGAGCGAGACGAAGTCCTCGTAGTTCGGGTAGAGCATCACGTACCCGCGGAGGTATACGAGCTCGATGAAGAACCTCTTCCATGATTTGGACCAGTGGTTCGAGCGTACGTTTGGGACGACTTCGTCGTCGACCATTAGCCTTCTTCCACCCCTTCCCCCACCCCTGCCGACCCTGCGACGCTCGGCGAGGCGCACAGCGAGGTAGTCGTGGAACTCGCGCCAGTGTTCCGGAAAGTAGAGCGCGCCCCAGCTGCATGGTACCTGCGAGAGGTAGGGCGTGATCGGGGACGCGAGCCCGGCTTTGGAGAAGAGCGAGCGCGGGTTGAAGGGCTGCCTGCCCTCCATGGGCAGTTCGAGGTGTTTCTGCTGGTAGAGGCTGATGCCGAACATGTGCGGAGTTGTGTTGGTGGGGTCGCCGTACCTGCCAGTCCATCAATTAATTGATCTATGCAGGGATGACGAGGAGAGGTGGGATCAATGCGTACCGGTATCGCAACAAAGTCATCTTCAACCACGCATAATAAAGCGGCGACACCTCGATGTCATCCTCCAACAACAACCCATACGAATCATTGTCCTTTGGGTACCACGCCTCCACCACCGCAGGCAGCAGCCCGCCATGCACCACGCGCCTATGCACGAACACCCTCCCGAAAGGCCATTCGAGTGATTCAGCAATACGGAGTGAATCAACATCGCAGTCCTGCTCGACGTTGATGCGCAGGTCGAGGGAATCGCCGAAGTAGCGCGCGGTGCGTAGGGAGGCGAGGAGCCGCTTGAGGGACGCAGGGCGATCTTTGGTGATGATGCTGATGTCGATGCGGGGGCGGTGCCAGTCTGTGGGTGTATGAAGTTAGTTTGGGGTTAGGGAGGAGGGGGGTGAATGTACTTTTCCATTCTGCGAGTGTGAGAGAGGACATCCATTCCGTGTTGGCGAGATCGAGGCGGGGGATGCGGATGTGTGTCGCCTCAGGGAACAGAGCCTTGAATTTGACACCTAAGAAGCTCACGACGTGGTCCAGCTCAGAAAGGGAAAACACCACATCGATGCGGTTTGGGTCACTGGCCAGCCACTGCGTGAGGAGAGGGCTCCCGCTCTTAGCGAACGTGAGCGGCACACGCCCAGTGAGGACGTCGTATTTGATGTGGCATCGGTAGGTCTCGAAGGGCTCGCGCTCCCAGTTCAGCGCGGAGGCGGTCTTAGACTTGCTCTTCTCGGAGATCTCGTCGTAGATGAGGAGTCGGATTCGAGGGCGTTTGGATTTGGGCATGGAGGTGGATTGCATTTTGCAGAGGAGAGGCGCGAGCGATTGGAGGTCGTCGCGTGTGGGGAGGAGAAAGATGAAGTGCGGATGCGGAGTGGTGGAAGTGCGGGTGGTGTGAAGAAGGGGTGCTTGGATGGTTGGGAGTGGTGTGTCTTCGATGGCTTGGGGTTCTGTTTCTGTGTTGACGGATGTGTATAGCAGGATACCGCCAACCTCGCTGTTTCTCTCGCGGGATGTACATCTTGCTAGGTTGATCCATGGGTCAGGCGCACTTGTCATATCACCGCAAACAGATGTTAGCAGAGCAGAAGGAACGACGATTGGGGGATAGAGATGGTGCGCCGGCTGTGCTGTCCCAAAAGCAAAGACCCCAGGACGGGTTGGATATGCAGCTCCTTTAGGCCCAAGAGGAATAGTTACAGGTGGCGGATTCAGCAGAACATCCCTAATTGTTTGAAATACTTCTGTCAAGCCCTTTTCGTCGAGAATCAGAACCCAGTCCGTCATAGAGTCCATAGAATGTCGAAGAACAGCTACATGGGTGTCCAAGTGACCTTGCCACGGTTGCAGTGAGAAGTCCGGATGATCAGAAGACCCTAGAGAAGAAAATGTTTTCTGGAGCATACGTCGTACATCTATTGTGATGGCGTCCGGGCAGATGACAAGGACTTCGCGAATACATTCTAGGGGTTGCAAAAATGGCTCCAGTAAGTTGTTCATGTCGTTTAGAGTGCCAGGAACTATGGGGAGTACCACAGTCATTGACTGAGGCGGTATCACAACTGTAACGGGGAGTTCCAGTGGGCTCAGGATTTCCAGAAAGTCGGAAAGGATGGTGTCGTCCGTAGCGAGATCAGGGTATAAAATTTCTGTAATGTTTGTTGCATTCAGAAAAGGAAGTAGGTCGTCATTCAGTTCCACAGAAAGCCAAGTTGAGCGCGCCCAGCAGAGAATAAGAGACAAAATAAACAAAGATGTCGACGTTACGAAGAAATGGACGTTGAAGTGTTTTCTCCGAACCGCCATTGATGGAAGGAGAAAAAACCCTGGCTCATTTACTTCGACTTGAAGGTCGTCGACCACTTTGTAGTGGAGATGATGGTGGTTTGAAATAAGGAGGATGGCGCACGGAGGTTCCTATATTATATGGAATCCACGTGATCTGTGACCGCACCCACGGTGACTCAATGCGGTCACAGGTCACATGGCTTCCATAATCGGAATCTCCGCTGCGCCATTCTCCTTATTCCAAACCACCACCATCTCCCTTGCCGAGCATATATTCTGCCCGATATCTACCTAGATGCTTAGATGGCCTCTCTAACCACCTCTAATCCCGTTTCTGGCGCCTCTTCTTCATCGTCTAGCCCCACGCATCGACCCATTACCTCCAAAGCGCGCGGGGTATGCAAGTATTACAAGGACCCCCGTGGATGCTACGCCAAGGATAAATGCAAGTTCCTGCACTCGGAACCTTCGAAGGAGGACGATCCACCGGCCCTCACCCCATACGATAGCTCCAAGCTGTGCAAATTCTACCTGCAAGGTACGTTCCGATTCCTTTGTTGGGTATATGCTGTTCTAGTGACTCACGGAATGTTGACTTATCTCTCATAGGATACTGTAAACGCGGCGATAAATGCTGGTTCCAACACACTGAATCCAAGGATAAGGGGAAGAGCCCAGCGACGCTGGATGAGGAGGACGATTTATGTTCTATCTGCTTCGAGAAGCCGATTACCTATGGCCTGTTAGGTTTGTTTATCCTTGTTCTCTTAACAGCCTCTTGTATTAACTCTGTTTGCACCATAGCCGGGTGTAGCCATGTTTTCTGCACAACTGTAAGTCCTAAGCACATTTTAATCTTGGTATTTGCTCATTGCCGTGAAGTGTATAACGCAGTGGCGCGACCCAGTCAAGAAGTCATTTTCTGCCATCGAATCCGGTAATACGAAACGATGCCCGATGTGTCGCGAGCCTTCTCGATTTATCACGCCTTCAAGCCAGTTCTGGCGCCACGGAACGACCGAGAAACACAAGACTATCGAGGCCTACCGGGAGAGCATGGCGCGGGTCCCGTGTCGTTATTTCCAGAAGTCATTGGCGAAGGACAAAAACAAGCCTCTCTGTCCGTACGGCAAGGAGTGTTTCTATCAACACAAGAAGGAAGACGGAACCGTACACGAATTCAAGGATGGTGTCGAAGCGTCTCAAAGGGTAAGTTTGATTACTTTCATGTGCAAGGGTCTCCATCCTAACTTTCCTGCTAGCGCTACTATGCCGCAACTCGCGTCAGGACCCGCAGCACATTCGATGGTTTCGGGATAGACTTTCCCGCTGGACTGGCCGCTGAACTGGGCGGCCCCCTTTTCGAGCGAATTAACCACGACCTCCGTATGATGGCGACAGCCATCACCGATCCGAACATGCCTCTGGGAGACCATCTAACACAGAGACTTACAACGGTGTTCGGTCAGACGATCAGAGAGCATACAGCGACGTTGCACAATCGAAATGGAAGGAACGAGCATGGTAGAGCAGAAGATCGGGAAGCTGGTGAAGGTGGTGATATCTTAACTTTCATGAGGATGGTGAGTGCGTTCTATGTGTGGTTGATATGCGTTGTGCTCATTTTGCGCGATAGCTGGGTTCTCTACGTGATGACACCCCACCGGCTCGGGGCCAGGGAAGACCTGCGAGGGCGCCAAGGGCCCAGCCTGCTCCAGCTCAAACAGCGAACAGACCGCAAACCACGACGACCAGAAACGGTACCGCTGCCGTCGCAGACGCCGATACCGAGTCGGACGACGACGAGCCGCCCCCAAATCTTGTCCCGAACAGCGATCGCCCAACGGGAGCACGTACGGGGTACGAGTCGGACAACTCGATGCCCGGCCTGCAGACCGTATCGGACTCAAGCGACTCAGAAGACAACGAAGATGAAGACAACGAAGATGATTGGGTGGACGAGGATTCAACTGATGGCTTCCGCCGCGGCGGGGATTTCGACGGCGATCCCTTCGATCCAATTATGTTCTTCAGGGAGCTCGTGGGCGTGCCTGTTGACGGTCCGAGTCGTGGTAGCCGGAGGCCTCAGGCGCAGACGCAAGCACGACCGGAGGCAAGAGCGAACAGGGGCGCGCGGTTCAGCACTGTTGTTGACCGGTCGAACTCCGGGAACAACGCCAACGGAAGTAGCAGTTTAAATGGAGGTGCGGGCGGCACAGGTGCGAATGCGAATGCGAACACCAACGCGCCCCGACAGTTCATAGTCAACCTGGGTCAACCCGAGCCCGAGACGAACCCCCCGGTGCGCTTGATGGAATGGGCGGAGAGTATTTTGCGGATGGACCAGCAGGCGGCGGCGGCGGACAGTGATGACGATGAACCGATGCCCGCTTTGGAGCCTGTTCCTCGTCGCGCTGGTGCTAGTGCTGGGGTTGGTACGAATGCTGCTGCTGCTGCTGCTACACAAACGGGCGCAGGGCATGATAGCGACGACGAGCCAATGCCCGCGCTGGAGCCTATCCCTCCGCGAGCTAATGCTCGGGCTGAACTTGGTGCTGAACTCCACCGAGTAGCGGATTTGTTGGATTGGGCGGGGGCTATCATGGGGTTGAACGAGGATGAAGAAGAGGAGGAGGAAGAGGAGGAGGAGAGTGACGATGACGATCCGATGCCTGCGCTGGAGCCTGTTACTGCAGACACCCCTTTGCGACAAGCGCATGTTGTGCAAAACGAAAGCGCTATTGCCACTCCGCCTCAGCCAGCAGCGAGTTCAACGACCTCTGCTCCTCCTCCTCCTTCTACTCCAAGCAACAGATCAGTACCTGTACAACATGTGCCTGCCCCTCGAGCAGCCCCGTCCGAGCCTGAAACCGCCCGTGCCACCCCCGCAGACGAGAGTGTCCCCGCTCCCGTTGCGCCACGAAAGACTGAGCGCAAGGCGTCCGCTCAGCAGGACTTCACAACGGACGGACGTGGTCGTGTGATCAGTATCAGTGGGCCTGAACCTCTTACCTCTGTCCTTCTTGCACCAACAGCAGCAGCGGCATCAGCGGAGGCTCAGATATCCGACGTCACTGAGGATCATACGGGTTTGGTTGAAGAAGCGCCCGCCTCTGCTGTTATCCAGCGCAAGAGCAGCGAGTTCACGACGGACGGCCGCGGGCGGGTTATCGGGCATTCTGTGTCCGGGCTGTCTGCAACGGTGGAGAGCAGCACCCCAGTAGAGAGGGAGGCAGACGCGGGACATGCGGTTGATGCAAGTGCAAGCCAAGAGACGGGAAATGGAAATGGAAGTGAAGATGCGGAGGAGGAGAGTGGACGGGGATTGCTGGCGTGGTTCGGTGCGCTGTTCTAGAAGAATCTTGCTGCTATATTGTGTATATAATTGTGTATAACGAAATGAAAGGAGACGAAAGGACAGAATGTCGCTATTATAATTTTATTCTTGCTAGTCTCTGCTCATTTAGGACTTTGTGAAAGTGATGGAATGATTGGTTAAGTGGATTACGGTATTATTGATGGCTTGGTGGTGCGCCACACAATTTGGCGCTCGTGGTGGCTTGGCATAAACTTCTGTGCACCTGCATTTTGGAGTGTCTGGTTTCCACAATTCTGAATGACTATCGAGAATTGGACATGGGTATTATTGTATACTGAATTCTAGCTTTTTCTTGGCAGTAATTCATCATTCCTTCCAACTGGATTCAGTTTTGCGCGTTCCATGGCTGCAATCAAGCCACGATGGTACTCTACCCCAAATTTACCGTGGCGCTGTACATAGGATGAATCGCTTTGCGAGCATTTATCTCGGAGAGAACCATTTTTGCGTCGACGTATCCGGGATCGAGGATACGGTCGAGGTCGCGGAGGTCATGATGGACCCCGGGCCGGTTGGGGACATCAATTCTGGAGAGATCCTGGACGATTTTTTACTAAGGATTATATGCGTACCTGGCTTTTACTTCGGGGTACATCTCTGGTGTGTTTGGTGCGAAGATATCTTTGACAGAAGTCCATTGTTTTCTGTTTCATTAAAAATGGGATTGGAGTTGTCACGGTACACATTACCAGATAGGATACACGCACCTGTAATTCATCTTCAGAAAATCTCTGGCCACATCCGCGGTTTATTATATGACTTTATCCGCCAAGATTCGATCGAATTGCCTGGGCTATAGATTACCAACACCTTCACCTGGTTGAATCAGACCAAACGCTCTGTCGAAATTGTCTTCGTCGATGTCCGACATAATGGGTAAACGTTGAGTCCGCATCTGCTTGTATGCACTGAGTATGACGAGAAGAAATCTATGAATAAGCCGAAGTATGATGTATGTGAATGGCTCTAATGATATCATCGAAATAGGAATCGATTGGCCTCATGGACGCCTTTATCACGGTGGGCGCAAACTTGCCTTCAAGAGCTTCTAGCCATATGGCATTCTCCCGGCTACTATTAGGCATGTAGTATCCAGTGTCTTCCCATTACCCCTAGCACGCAAAAGTTATTCAAGCTTTTGTTCTGCGTTCTATTCTTAAGACACTTGGTGGTCATAATGCCATTCCTGCCAGAACAGTCCACGAGGTAGTCAAATGTTATTTCGCCCGTTCTTCCGTAGCGGCTACCGGCTTCTCGGTGCTACAGGAATCGAACAGAATTTCGTTAATTGCTGTCTCCTGAAAGACGGCCACACCGCTCTCACTGGCAGCTGCCAGATGGGAAATCAACAGGTGGTCGAACTCTGAACGAAACTGAAATAAAGTGTTACAGTTTAATCAACAAGCCAAACCTTTAATTGGATTCTGGGGTATTAGTTGATACCCCAGAAAAGTTATGGCAGATTTACCACGTTCCAAGCTCCTTTATCATGTCCCATGGCAATGAAATGCGAGTCTATAAATGCATCGTTCAGATTCACTGTTTTCCAATGATCGATCACACTCACATCCTTCTCTCTTGTCTTGGCGCAGCTTCGTCGCCACGCCACGCTGCCGTAGACAGAGTGTGCTCTGAATACGCCCACTTGAGGACAGCCGTTCTTCTTCTCACCTGGTTGAGAGTGAATCCATGAGAAGAAATCTTCTCTTCGGGGTCGATAAATCTCATGAAGGGCCTGATGGACGGCAGCATGCTCTCCCCAATGTGATACCTAGGTCCCGTGAGGTCGATACCAGATAAGACGGTGGATAGAGGGCGCTAACCGGGGAAATTGCGTAGCTTCGACAAGTACGAAGGATAGCCCTTCCCTGGCGAGGACTGTAGCTGCATAACTGCCTGCAGGACCGCCCGCGATGACCAGCACCTGGGTTGATGACATCAGCCGGCTTCTTCGAATTCATTGCTTGAAGTAAGTGAACAGCACTGTATCAAAAAAATAGAGGACCCACAGATGACATTCTCTGATGATGTTTCAGCATATAATGCTTGATAGTAAACCTGACTTTGACGAACGTGCCCCAGATAGGTTTCAATTTGAACGTCCAGTCCTTTAGAAAGTCGTTGTCATTGTCCATCATTCAATGCTTTACGATTTGGGGACTAAATTATACCTGCCTCCTAACTCTAATTCTGATGAGAAGTGTCAGCGAGCCGCACAACTCACAGGCGCTGCACCACCTGATGTGGAAACTCGTTCCCTCTAACTTCATTGATCAGTTCATTGTCATCTCTGATGACCTACGAAAGCAGCGCATCAATCAAGAGCATGTCTGCGCGCATCAGAGATGACTGCGCACTGTACTTGTCCTCCCACTCTGAGTCGTCCGAGCTGCCCGATATCATGAGCATAAACCGAGTCAGAAACCAGTTGTTGCAAGTCGGAGTCACTCGCTGGTAGTGACATCAATAGAACTAAGCCATGTCAAAGCCTCAGTTTATCCGGATACAGAGCTGTTGCGGGTCCTTTAGCCTATTGCTGTCAACTTTTTGTTCGATGCGGTTTTTATCTTATCTACTTACAGGACATCAAATCTATTCTTAGCCACAAGCGCCTAAATTACCTAGAGCCTTTTCACTTTGAATAGTCTTTGACTTCAATTCCAAGGCCCGAATGTGAACCACCTCAACATTCAACAACTACGAGTTTAGAGATATTTATGCAATTTCCCAAGATTTCAACAAATAAAGGTGCTTTTGAGACGACTTTCCCTCAGACTTTTAAGTTGAGTATATCCATGCAGAAAAAGTACCACTTGCATAAAAACACCTGATTCAATTAATGTATATAAATATCAATCTGATATGTGTTTTTGCCTGACAGGGCGTGCACTACAGAGAGAGAAGTACTCAAACAATTCTTACCCGAAAACGGCACAATGAAGGCTCCACTCTAGGCCAGGATCGGGAGTTTCCTTAACGTTAAGTACATCCAATTAGGCACCCATTCTAATACGAGAGAGAGGGCAGCTACAGCGGCCCAACATCCTGTGAAGCATGGAAAAGGGAAACGTCAGGATAGGCCAATTAAACTACTACTAATTGACTTGGGACTGCGGATTGTCTGAGTCGTCGATCGAATGATCATATGGACCTGCAATTATCTGCATAAGGCATCCCATTGCTCGGGGCCACAATATCCTTTTAAGCCAATTCCAATCGTTCTTGGAAGGTCTTGCGGTGGGTGGTGCCAAGGCTACTTTTTGCGCACTTTGCTCAATACTGACTGGACGTATCGATGAAGTGCGATCAGAAGGGTTCTTCTTCTGTTACATACAGTATGCAGAGAACGAGAAACCGTAACATACCCATTATGCGCCAGTTATATCCTCAAAGCGACAACCCCACACCGTCCAACAGGCGTGCATATACGCCTCACGCACACGATTCCTTCTGATTCACACACGGATTTCCGGATCGCCCATCGGAGAAAGACCGATTCGCAGGTGCGAGCAGGTGTCGAAATAACCCCCCAGAACTCCCACTGTATACCTTTGGAGTCTTGGTCTTATTCCGGTGAAGCTGATCGGTCATCGGCGACATATCAAAGTAAACACCGCCGCCGTTTTATTTTGGGTGCGGCCTTCTTCTTCTTCTTCTTCTTCTTCTTTCACTATGTTTACATACCCCCCTTATGCGAGCTGAAACTCGATCGCCTTGAGAGCTCTCGGGCTTATACGAGTATAAGGAACGGCAGGGCGTGATGACGGTGATGGATGCAATTGGGGCACTGGCAGGTAGCGAATATCGTGTGCTATTGGGAATATTTTAATCATTCCTCGAATAGATGGATCTCGGGGTAGAATATTCTGTGGGCGAGGTCGACATCGCCGCTCGAGCGGTAACCTTAAGCTAGCTGACCAACTTTTGTGTTTTTGAGTTAAAGTCACAGCAGCGAATGCGTGGGGGTCTATTGGACACGAGACACGGAGGTAGCAGTATATAGTTAAATGGACGAATTCCAGGAAACGTTGGCCTCTACTCTTCCAACCGGCGGACATTGCGCTTAAATATTTACTGCTTTCTGCATCCAGTTTGGTTTCCTTGGTGGGAAGCCAACGGCTGCGTTCTTTCGATTAATAATTAATACAAATGAAGTCTAGAGCGTCGAGGCAGATAAAATATATCTGCCATACCAACAGGCCAGAAATACAACGGCGTATCCACCCCCAGATCCGCCATCCAGAAAGGAATCGACGCCATCCGAGCTCTCCTCAGTGCTAGTGACATACGCAAGTGCGAAAAGAGAATTAAAGCGGCAACATGCATCCACATTGGTCCACAGAAAAATATCCTCAGGTTCGCGGCAAACCCTGGACAGCGAAGGCTATTGAGCAGGCAAGGATTGGCCGTTCGTTGACACGATGATCATCGCCCGAGAAATCGTGTCCGCGTCGGTGCGCGGCTCACGGTCTGTCACTGATTAGCGACGCTGCAGGCTTCGAAGTAAAGTACATAGCACCTTTTTTTCGCATGTCGCGGAGGTGGGTGCGTCATCAGAATGATGGGTGCAGATACAAGATAATAGATTGGAGGGGCTGTGTGTGTCCCGGGTGGTATAATTGAAACTGGAAGGTACATGGTCGCTGACCCCTGCAAGATCTAGGTCAATGTTGGGATGCTGACCTCAGAAAATGCAGGCCGGTCAATCAGACAAGTTTAAAAGTCAATCGCGTTTCGTAGAGTCCACAGTATTTTTTTTTGGCGATATCTCCAAAGTAGTAGTTCAACTGAACTTTATCACCCAGCCACAGTAGGAGGATTTGCCGCCCTTATAAGTCCGTATAGACAAAAACCCCAAATGATGCATGCCATCGACGGCATTAACATAACAGCAGGGGGATGTGTCACTCGATGCGATGCCGCTTTCACCAAATGTCCTCGGGATTCAGGCAGAACCTCGACGGGCCTGGCTGCAGTTGCGTTATGTACAAGTAACCTCTCAGAGTTTTTGGACACGTGCGAAGTCCCTGCAGAAGAATACCCATCGGCGTGCGCTGGCGACGGAAGTTGACAACCACGGAGTGGGCAGAAGTTACAGCATTCCAGTAGTCGAGAATAGAAAGGACGATGCAAGGCGTGGGTGCGACGAGACGCATAATGAAGCAAAGCTTAGCGAAGGAAGATGGGCGTTGGGAGTGAAAAGAGGATCATGACATTGGAAGCCGAAAATCCCGCCCCTCGGCACGCTCCTGTGATTTCCCATGGCTCGAGCGGGGCTTGAATCTCATCCCGCCCACCCACCACCGAGCGACTCATCCCCATGGTACGTCCGTGCGCGCCCCCCACCCGAGCAGAGCACTCACATATTCCCCGTCCCTGAAGGCAGCGCAGCAATCCCAGGGAATCCAGACCCTCCTCGAGGCCGAGAAGGAAGCGGCAAAGATCGTGCAGCAGGCCCGCCAGTGTACGTCTCACATCCGCCTGCTTGCCGCGTCTGCCTGTCGAGTCTAACGCCCCGCCTGTGGTAGATCGCGTTCAGAAGCTCAAGGATGCGCGCACTGAGGCCACGAAGGAGATAGAGGAGTACAAGAAGGCCAAGGAGCAGGAGTTCAAGGCGTTCGAGGCCTCGGTAAGTTCTGCATGTCGTCCAATGTGTTGCTGGACAGAGCTAATCATCTACCTTGCTTTCAGCACGCCGGCACCACCTCAACAACCCAAGCCGCGCTTGATAAGGAGACTGACGCCAAACTGCAGGAGATCGAAGAGCTATTCCAGGCGAAGAAGAAACTCGTCGTCAATACTCTCCTCGAGCGAGCTATCCAAGTGCATCCCGAGCTTAATCGGAACCTCAAGAAACTTCAAGCTTAGATACTGTTTACTAAAGCTACATACAAGCTTCATGGACCAATGACGTCCGTCTAAATTCAGTTTGGGATTTGTTCCGCAGGCAGGATGGATGGATGACGTTACAACATAATAATATACGATGGAGCGGATGTGATGAGTGTGATGGATTGAAAGGGGAAGCAGACTACAAGATATAACAATTGCATGCGAGAGAAAGATGCGGGACACTGGACAACAAGCATAGTGAATAGGACAACAAACACAGGAACAACAAACGGCAAGATAAAAACAGTGTTCAGATATACATAGCTAGAGCGGAGAGTGGTGTGAGAGTCAATGTAGCAAGATGATTGGGGAAGAAATACACAAGGATCGGATCGCAGGGCAATCCGAAGCAAGAAGAACAAAGCACCAAGAAAGCAAAAATTCAAAAATGAGCGAAACGGGGATGGGGGGAAGGGAGAAGGCAAACCATGAAAAGCAAGAAAAAAGAACCACTACCTTGACTCGTTCGCGAGCCACTGCAAGCCTACAGGCATACCCAGCGTGGTTGGCGGCCGCATCTCCGCCACATCTGAAGAAGATGCCAGCATCGACAAATGCATGCTCCCGGAGGTCGACATTCTCCGCGGGAGGGAACGCTGGTGCTGCGGGGACGGTGGCGCCTGCTTCGTCGACGCATCCGGTGCACCGCCACCCCCGACGCCCACCGTGCGCGATGCGCCCCAAGAATCCAACAACCCGCTTGCCTTGAGCGACGGCAGCGACTGCCCTCCCTCCCCGGGGGCGACGAAACCCCGCTGTCCCGCCGCCCCGCTTCCTCCAGTACCCGCCACGCTACTCCCAGCGGCGCTTCCAGAACCAGAACCACCGCCAGTCCCTGAAAGCATCCTCCCCTCGCCTGCCATCCCCGGTCCGCACATGCTTCCCGCCCCTCCAGAGGAGCCGCCGTACCCGCCCCCGCCCCCACCACCATCCGCCCCGCCGCCGGCGTCTCCAGCGCCCATATGGGTCCAGCGCGAGGCACGCTCTCCATGGCTCAGATCACCGCGGCTGCTGTACTTCCTGGCCTGCGCCGGCGGCTGCGGCTGTTGGCCTAACCCCGCGTCCACACCGACACCTCCGTGTGGCATTCCCGGGCCGCCCGGAAGCGCGCTCGCCCCTGAATCTGATTGAGCAGCATTGCGCACGTCTCTACCTGCGCCGTGGCTGCTATTGCCCGCGGCACCGCCGCTAAGAGAACTGCTGTCACCAAGGCCGCCGGGGAGGTGCGCTTGGCCTAACCCCAGGGATCGCGTGGAGGCGGTATTGCTGCTGCCACTGCTGCTTGATGCCGAATTGGGGGCACGCCCGAGGGGATATGACATGGGCGGAGAGTGGCTCGGGGAGCGCTTCATGGCGTTGGATGAACTATTAATCGCGCCACTGACGCCGCCGTACGAGTCCGAAGTGGGATGTCTCGGTGTATTTGACGTGCTGAGCGTGAACGGACCAGAGGAACGTACATCGGAGAGGCGCCGGTGTGGGAGCTGGTGCTGATGTTGCGCGTGGTACGAGCTGGAATGATGATGCGACGCCTGCTGCTGCTGCGACTGTGGGTGGGAATGCGAATGCGACGGAAACTGATGCAGCTGAGGGGGTGATGGCTGGGAACGCCAATCCTGCACCATCTCGAACATCTGCGTGCCATACGCATCTTCATACTCCGAGGCCCATTTACGAATCTGTGGATCGTCTCGTTTGCAATATTTGATCAGAGACTTTGGGACCGGCGACAGCGCGCAACGTCAGCGCCTATATCTGGGCAAGAGAGGGAAAAAGAAGAGCAACAAGGCAAATTACTCACCCAAAGTGCGGAACCCACTATTACGGCGATAACGAACGAAGGATGAGAAAAAAATCGAACAAGAATAAGCATCAGAACGCGCCCCGAAAAGCAAGGGATCGGAGCAAAAAAAGTCAAAACAACGCACTGAGTATGCTGTTCTTCGCACGGTCGCCCAACATCTGGAGAATCAGCTCGATTCGCTCGATCGCCCATTGCGGCTCGCGATCAGTCTTGGAGATACGCTGGGTGCGTTGGCGGGCCTGTGAAGATATCCAAAAGAAGGGTCATGTGAGAAAAACAGAACACCGTAAGCATGGAGAATTTACGCAGGCGAAAAATAATGGGGGAGCAGAAGGACAGGGGGGTGAGACATAGAAAAAGGGTAATCACGAGATGAAGAACTAGCGCGCATGATGCGTGAAAGAGGTGGATGCAGCACCAGCACCAGGCCCCCCCGTTGGAACTCGTTTCGAACATCGATTGCTCGACTTGCAGGCTCTCTTCCGAGAAGCGAAGGTGATCCGGGAGCGTACGATCCCATTCCTATACCCAAAACACCCGTCAGCGCCACCGAGTAGAGCATGAGAAAGCGTGAAGTTAGTTGGCCTCGAAGCCACGTACCTCCATCCTCTGTTCAGCCTCCATCAGCGCCCCTGCGGACAAGGAGTTGCTCTCAGTATCTAAAATTAGTGACGTTGAGACACTGCCACGTAATAACCATATCGGGGAGTATCCTCACCTGTCATCTCGTCAAGGGCGAATTCCATTTTGGCGTAAATCGAGATGACCCGAATGAGGTGACCGAATTCGGAGGCATATTGGGTCCTAACCGCCGGAAGGTAGAGATATTCTATAAATAGAAATCGGGTTAGATGGCAGGGGAGTTAAAGGTGACAAATAGAAGTGAGAGATGAGAGTATGAAGATGTGATATGGTATGGGAAAGGCACAAGAATAGAGTGTTAGAGAATCTGCGCATGATCCTGACACCAATGGGATTAGAAGTGGGAGGGTGAAAATAGGCATGCGGAACTGCGAGGAGGGGAATAATGGCATGGGATAGCTGGTGTAACGTGGGGGTTAAGGGGGGACAAGCGACAGAAATGGGGGGACAGAAATGCAATGACAAGATGGAACACACACCAGGCAGCGTGGAATGGACGCCAAGCTCAAAACTTGTTTCGTCCACAGGTAATCTTAGGCGCAGCTCGTTGTCGGCGAAGGTCACCGGCTTTTTGAAGTAAATAGACGCCATGACGTCGAGAAAATGGATGAGCCAGAAGATGCGCCGTAGGGCCTCGCGTTCTATCGCGCGCTGGACGAATTCCTGGGATGGGACCGGAGTGAGTGTCGGATGCTCCGGACTGTGCACTCCGAGGCCCTCTACAATCTGCAACGCCAGATCTACTTCATCCGATCAGCGCAAAGCCTAGGTGGGAACGTAAGGAAAGGAGATAGTACCGTGAAATCGGGAGCTCCAGATGCTGTTTCTTTCCTCCGTGAGGATGTCATGCATCTGTAGGATACAGAGCGCCTGCGCTGCTGCCAAGTCAGGCTCGACTACGAGGCGTCCCGCGCCGTCGAACATTTGGGATAGTGCTTCCTGAGCAAAAGGTTTGCCCGCGAAGCGTGAAGGCGTGGTTCGGATGCGCGGCTGCTTGGATAGGGGGGCGGCAAGGGCACACACGGCAAGAAGAAGATGAGATGGAACGCGACTGTGGCTGAGCGCGGATGAAAAAGTAGGTTTATGGATGATAACCCGTGCGGGATGGCAATGGGTGAAGAAAACTAGGGGCGCATATTATTAGTAGTGATTAGCGAGCGAGATGGCGTAGACACTTGCGATTTGTTAGTTCGCGCGTCAGCGCTGGGTCCAGCTCGATGGCGGGAGGTTGTTCGACGGAGGCGCCCGATAGTGGGCCGTCGATGATAAGGTCGTCAACGGGCATGGGGTTGCCACGCTCATTTCTGAAGCGCTTCCGGGTGTGTTTGTGCTCGTCGTCGCTGTTGTCGTTCTGGTACGGGTGCGAAGTAGGGTAGATCCTAAATTGATTAGCTGAAGAGGCAGAAATTTGGGTCGATCGATAGCCCCGAGGGTCCGAGCTGGACGAAGAGGGCTGTGGATCTTGCTTCTCTGGCTTGAAGGGGCGTGGAGCGGGTACGGGGCGCCCCGAGGCGTCAGTGTAAGTACACTGCTTGGACGCATAATAACTGTGCCGCAGGCAATGAGCACGGTCTGCAGGTGCCCAAACGAACAGCTGGGCTCACCAATTGCTGCATGGAGCTGTCCGCGAATAAAGTGAGCACGGTGAGGACGCCAACGGAGACCAAGACGCACCTGTGCCGTCGCAGCGCCGTTTACTCTTGTGGCAGGCGTCGCAAGCCTGGGAGCGGTGAGGAAAGTGGGCTGGTGTGCGGGGGGCGGGGCGTACCTTTGCAAGACGCTTCCGTTTGGGCCCCTTGAGGAAGGGGCTGGTCGAATCCGAATTTTGCATAGATGGTGGTGGGACGTGAAAGGGAGGTTCTCATTTTCTCAGCAGAGGCACTCCCCACCATCGGTCCGCCGGCATGCCAAATCTCAGGGCACGCTCACTCCCACGTGCACTAACCTCCCACCGCCGGCACCAGATACCAGGGTGTTGACCGTTGACGTCCACGGGTTACTTGGAGCATCTAAAGATGTGGAGTGCGGAAGGAGCGAAATCATGTTAGAGGTTTTGAAGGGAAGAAAGGTCGAAGGAGATAAGTTAGGAGTATCAGATTCATGCAGATAAAATAGTCGTGTCCTCGAAGATATCGATTAGATGAATTAAATGCGCAGAGGAACGCGATAGCAGCCGATGAGAAAAATGTCGAATGTCGCAGGGGACCAGATTTAAATACTAAGGAAACAGAATAAATATATGCGCACCACGCAAGGCAGGCAGGGCAAAAAGAAGCATTTGCAAACCAGTGCCCCAGCAATTTTGCTGCGGTGAACTACGCTGTGCGATAATATAGAGTGTGTGAAGAAGCGAGAGTTCAAATTCGATGCTTGAGGGAAGAAGGGCGTGTCAGTTTGATGTGAAGCGTGGATGTTGTCTTCACAACAAGTGCGGTCGTTTCGGAGGATGGATGCGTCTGTATTCATGCTATTACAAATGTTGATACTAGCTACACGCCCTTTAATCGAACAGACCGAAACCCATGTCATCGTCTGACTCCTCCTGCAACGCATCGTTAGCCTTATCCACACGAAATGATAATCGACACAAACCTTCTCCTCCTCCTTCTCCTCCTTCTTCTCCTCAGCAGCGGGGGCAGCGGCACCACCAGCGGCAGCGGGAGCAGCGGAGACAGCACCTCCGGATGGGACCTGCAGGCAAAATATTAGCACCCTGATAATGTTCCAGACGCCCAAACAGTACTCACGGAGGCAAGCTTGGCAGAGCCCTCAGCGATGAGCTACACAAGATCAGTCATTAGAAAATCGCCAATGAAGATGACAAGTCTCCTACCTCGGCAGTGGACTTGCCCTCGAGCTCAGAGACGAGCGTGGCTAGGCGGGCCTCATCGGTGTCAATGCCGACGGTACCAAGGAGCTTCTTGATGTCAGCAGCAGAGGGGCTGGCGTTGCCACCCATCTGGAGGAGGAGGTATGCAGCAATGTTACGCATCTAGACGCAACCTCATTAGCAAACGCAAAAAAGCAATCCCTTGGGCGCGTACTTTGAGGTTTTGTGGTGGTTTGAGTTAAGATCGGTAGCCACAAATCACTGCACCCCAATCGAAAAAAATTAGCACCTCTCCACCAACAGCAAAGACCGCGAAACTCACATTTAATCCCAAGGGAGGACCTGTGGTTTCTAGCCGAAGAGATAGATTTTGACGACGTTGTATGGGCTCATCTGCAAGGTTCCGCCCTTCCGGGGACCAACTGTACAGTACCACGTGATACGTTTTCAGCCACAATCCACAGTAATTCCCACATTGGTCTGGTTTCGCACTCCGCTCGCCCCCATCCTCAAGCCCAACACCCCGCCGCCGACAACCGCGAACAACATGGTAAGATCGTTGGAGGGCATGCTGGAGAACGAAATGCTGATCTATGCTCCTCCAGTCTGAAGTTACCGACCCCCAGTTGGCCGCCGACCTCAAGAAGAAGCGTACCTTCCGTACCTTCTCTTACCGTGGAGTCGAGCTAGAGAAGCTCCTTGACCTGGGAAACGAGGAGGTGCGCTTGCTTTGTATATCGATCTGTGCAGAAATATTGATCTTATCGTGAATTTTTGTTTTAGTTCGTTGAAGTATGTGCAGTATTCCAATTTCAAAGTTAAAGACCCATCAAACCGACAACTTTTTTTATTGCATTTCCCTTAGCTCGTCCACGCCCGTGCCCGCCGTAGGTTCCAACGCGGTCTCAAGCGCAAGCCTTTGGGATTGATCAAGAAGCTCCGCAAGGCCAAGAAGGAGGCTCCCCCCAATGAGAAGCCCGCTGTTGTCAAGACACATCTCCGCGACATGATTGTCGTGCCCGAGATGATTGGCAGCGTTGTCGGTATCTACAACGGAAAGGTCGGTGTCCTTTCTTATTCTGTGGGATGTGAGGTGGAGATCGGAAGGAATGGAATTGATGAGGGATGCGCTTGATATTGGACGGGTTGCTGATGATATTTTTTGCATTTTTCTACTAGGTGTTCAACTCTGTCGAGATCAAGCCCGAGATGACTGGTCACTACCTCGCCGAGTTCTCGTGCTCATACCGCCCCGTCAAGCACGGTCGCCCCGGTGTAAGTCTATCCAACCACATCAGTCCCTGTTCCTTTTCTGATGACGCTGAACCCACAGATCGGTGCTACACACTGTAAGCATAAACCACGTCTTAGTGATACTCCACAGTCATTTAAGCTCACCGTTTTTCCCTTTGCGTTTTCTAGCCTCCCGATTGTGCGTTCATAACATCATTTTTGCCACCTTACTTGACTGACGGGTCTCTATAACAGCATCCCCCTCAAGTAAACGCATCCTTTCCTCGGTGGTCCGATTGTTGCTTGTATCTCTACGCACAAAATCATTACATGCGACATTATGCGTATGCACGTCTTATGAGTTTTTCCTTTTTATTCATCGCTTTGGGCAATCGCATTCGGAACGAAAGTGTGATAAGAGAATAATTTGAAAGACTGTCAACGTGAGGTGTGATATCCGAGAGAGTATATGAAGGTGTGCTAGTCTTCGTCTGCTGAAGGGCTTCGATCCTTAAGTAGTCCGACCGTAGTCGTCATCGCTTTGGCAGCCAAATATCTTTGTTCCCTTTTTCCTCCCCCCTTTCCGCGGAGGCGCAATCGACGCTATCCATGATGCATTCTGAGTGGCTGCATTCCCTGCTAAGTAGGATTCTCCGCGCTCAACATATGCTGCCAAATTTCCGATAGCACTGCGCGGATCACATACGGCCCGCGTACGCATTCTCAGTGATAAGATGCGCCATTCGGTTACACAACCGGCGGGTGAGATTTCATCATCTATTTCCCACTGCGCGATAAATAAGCAGCGCCCCTTTCCTTGTACCGAGTCACCACGATCTTCACCCAGACCACCATGACGAGCAACGAGAAGAACGCTTCGATCCTGCCCACCCCTGCAACCCTCGAACGACAACAACAGGGAAGCGCGCGCCTGAGGAAGACACACCCGAAGATCTTCTACAGGCTCATAGCGTACCTGCTCTTCCAGCTGGGGTACGAGGCGCACAAGAGCTACTACGAGCACCAGGAGGATGCGGGTGCCAGTGTCACTACTGCCGCCCAGGCGTGTGTGCAGGCGGACGTGCTGGTGCCTGTGGCGAACGCGCCGCTGTGGGAGACGCTGAATGCGAAGATTGGGGCGTCCGACTTTGAGACGAGCGCGGTGGACTGGTTGGCTGGGGCTGTGCGCGTTCCGTATGTGTTCCCCATCGTGTCGTCTGAAGCTATGTGAATGCTCACCGTCCTCATTGTTGGATCGGCGTTTACTCAGGACCGAGTCATACGATAACATGGACCCCGTGGGCGTCGACCCGCGCTGGGAGGCCTTCGGACCATTCCACGCATACCTTCTCGACGCGTTCCCACTCGTGTAAGTGGCGGGTTTTGAGTGTCGACGGACGGGGCAGTTGACTGATGCTTTCCATGGATTATTTATAGCCACTCGACACTTAAGTTGACCAAGGTCAATACCTATGGTCTGGCCTACGAATGGACGGGCAAGGACGAATCGTTGAAACCTTTGTTGCTCGCGGCTCATCAGGGTATGTGTTACTCTCAGTTAGAAGAAATATATTTATTCACGCTGATTCACTTCTGTTAGATGTTGTACCTGTTGACCCAAACACCGTCGACCAGTGGACACACCCTCCTTATTCAGGATACTTTGACGGTAATTGGTATCGAGATATAACTATTCACATTTACGCTGACTTTGGATTCGTTACCCAGGCAAGCGTGTTTGGGGTCGCGGAAGCTCTGACGACAAGAGTGGACTGATTGGCATTCTGTCAGTCTTTTTCAAACCATTTCCAGATAACTTCAGGCACTAATTGGAATTTGCCTCGAAGGTCGGCGGTTGAGACTTTGATCGCTGCCGAATTCGAGCCAACCAGGACTATTGTCCTCTCTTTCGGGTTTGACGAAGAATCCAGTGGATGGCACGTAAGTCAACTGTATTTTAATCAGTCCTCCGTCGACGTTTCTGACAATGGATGTTATACAAGGGTGCCGGAACTCTGGCCACGCATCTAGAAAGCACCTACGGCAAAGACAGTTTTGCTCTGATTGTCGATGAAGGCTGTGAGTCTGCTCTACTCAATAATATGTAATTTGGACATGAATTAACACGCTTGAGTGAAGCCGGCTTCGCTGAACAGTACGGATCCATCCTCGCCACGCCTGGTATCGCTGAGAAGGGACACTTGAATACCCTCGTCGAAGTCACGGCTGCTGGTGGTCATTCGAGCGTTCCTCCTGCGCACACGGTGAGTATCGATGCACCTTACATGTAATGAAATCTAATCCGACGTCAAATAGAGCATTGGTATTCTATCTGCTCTGCTTGTCCACTTCGAACAAAACCCCTACGACATTACCATCGTATGTTCATCACCCTCTCGATCTTTCAACAAAATCTGACTTATGCGTTTATTAGACGAGGAATGAGCCGGTCTACGAGACCTTGCAGTGCCTTGCTCAACACGCAAAGGACGTCCCCAAGAAACTACGCAAGACTATCAAACAATCCACTACGTCAAACACGGCCCTCGCTCATCTGCAAGAAGCTATCCGCTCCGACAAATTGCTCAGCAGCTTAGTCGGCACAACGCAGGCCATCACCCTCATCCAAGGCGGCGTCAAGTCGAACGCGCTCCCCGAACAGGCCTCAGCAATCGTCAATCACCGTATCGCAGTCGTCAGGTACGTTTTACATTTTCTGTTATCTTCCCTATCTTGATATGCATTTATGAATTTATGAACTTTACTAATGTCCGTGTAGCTCGCTGGACGAAGTCAAGGCACACGATACCGCACTCCTCAAGCACCTCGGGCACAAGTTCAACCTCACCTACAGCGCATTCGGCACCCGTATCTCGGAGGAGGGTGTCCCGTCGAGCGGGACGCTTACTTTGAGTGACGGGTTTTCTGGTGGCCTCGAACCGGCACCTATTACGCCTACGGATAAGGATGCGGCGCCGTTCCAGCTGCTCTCGGGCACAATCAAGGCCACGTATAACGCGCACCGTGCACTGAAGGATGCGGATTCAGTCATTGTTGCGCCTGGTATGATGTCGGGAAATACTGGTACGTCGCTCTTGATTGGTTTTATTGGGATGTTCGCTGATGATGATAACGTGCAGATACGCGTTTCTACTGGAATTTGTCCTCGCATATCTTCCGATACAACCACCACAATGCTGGAAGTGCTACCAACCCTCTGGGTGGAATCCACACTGTGAATGAATGTGAGCGCTTTCTATCTACCGTCATTGCTGGCAGAACGCTAATTACAGCGAACAAAGATACGGAGATTGACTCGTTCCTGGAGCAAATTCGCTTCTTCACGACTTTGATTCTCAACGTCGACGAGACGAAAACTTTCTAAAATCTAACACGAATTGCTTTATCTAACTATACGGATGGTCAATCTATGCTGGACATTGAGAATGTGGGTTGTTGGATAACATACAAATTGTAACAACTACGCTCCAATTTAAATACTATCAATTTGGCGAAACAGGTCCTCAAATAACTCCATATCGGCTTTGAGAAACCTCGGATACTCATCCTACACAAAGACAGATTACATTTCAGCAAAATGCACATAAATTCGCGCTCAAAGACATACCTGAATTACCGAAGGACAAACGCCAGCCAGTTGGACAACGATATCCTGCAACGACTTCTTCACCCGCTCTCGCAGCTTAATATTACCAACGCCGGACCCAATGCCAGACCCCTTCCCTTTTCGCTCCTCATCTACTAAACCCACCCAGCATCTCCCAACAGCATCCAATATCGTCTCTTTCCAAGACGGTATCCTGGGTTTGCAGACGTCTAGAAGGGTTGCGAGGACGCGTAGGGCAGAGAGTTGGAGTTCCCTGTCTGGGTCGACGAGCGGTATGGGGATGAGGGTGTAGGTTAGTTGGGGTATGAGGGACTGGCAAAGGAATCGTTGTCAATTAATTCGAAAGGATCTATGTGGGTGGTAAAGCACGTACTTTGAGAAAGCGCACACTGCCTATATCCAACGCCCTCAACAACGGAGGAAGGGCGTCAAAGGTCGCACGCAGAACGCCTGGCTTGTCCTCCGCGTAGAGCCAGATCCCGCTGATGATACCCTCGCCCAATAACGACGAGAGCTCGTTGAAGCGCTCGGCGGGGGCTGCGCTCCCCGGTGCGATGGACGTCGTGAGCAGGATGAGGGAGAGCGAGGCGCCGATGGCATGTCGCAAGAGGAGGGCGGTCTCTTGACTTTGGAGGTGGGATAGTGAGGTTCTTAGGGACTTGGGAAGGTGTCAATTAAAGTGTGGATAATTTAATAGTGGGGTGTACCTGGCTAAGGAGTCCAGCGATGCCGGTTCGTTTGAGGAGGCCTCCCGGGACGTGTTTGAGCATCTCCTGGACGGCGAACACACCTTGGAGTTTATATTTTGCTTCGTAGTCGTCGAGGAGTGTCATGATTGGGGGTATGACAAGGTGCCATATCTTCTCGTATGCCTCTTCCTATTCAACAAAATGGGTATATCCATCGTCTATATAAGATAACAAATGGATGAGAGATGAACGCACCTCGATGTTCCGCACGCACCATAGGACAACTTTGCCTATACCAGGGTATTGTTTCCACCTCTGACCCTCGTAGTAATCTTGCATTGCCATCTGGCCTCCGGCATAGCTTCCTAGTTTTCTGCCTGTTTCGACGTTGAGATGAGGATGAGGACTTGACTTGAATATTGGCTTGAGGTTGCATGTCAGGACTTGTGTCACTAATTCACGCGAGGGAGTTAACTGAGGGAGGGAGAGGATATCTTCGCGTCGAGGTTAGAGAAAGTTTCGATAAATAAAGGAATAGAACCATGGACCTTGAGCGACATCCTCAGCACCGTCCTCTACCCAAGGTTCTTCAAGACGCGTCCAATCCTCCTCTTCATCTTCACTTTGAGAATCATCCAACGTGCTGAAAGGTGCCACAGCAAGCACTACATCACCCTGAGCCTCCAAGGTTAGATCCCCCGCTTCCTTTGCCTTGACGATCCGTAGAATATCTTTCAAAATAGATGTAGTTTTGGCTTTCCATTTCTGTAGCTCAGGTATGGGGTTTTCGGCTATAAACTCAGCGCGACCATAGTCTGGGGGGATGGTGAGCTGCGCTAGAAGATCGTCCATGTCCGGTTCGACTTGCGCGACCGCGTCGACGTCGTCAACCTCTTCGATTAGGGGCATGGATTTGGGCTGCAAGAAGAGCGATGGATTCTGGATACAAGATGCCTGTTGATTGTGGAGGTCTGCAAAAACAAGCACTTCAAGTTCGAGGTTGAAATCGAAAGATGATGTCGGCCCGGTTCTCTTTTCCCAACCACAACAGTGATTCTGGTCCGCCGCCGCCACGTCTAACGACGACGGAATTGCACCTAGATTTTTCGTTCACTGGCAACTCCAAACTTCATCATGTTGATATGAACCTCCTACTATGCTTGGTAGAGGCCTAGAGCTGCGGGGCTGGAGGCTTAATCGTCTTGATCACTTCTTATCCTCCCCACCACCAGGAACTTACCTGCAGCTTGTCCAATAATGGTGCCACTTTACGCGTACGAATTATCTCCTACGCTCAGCCTACCCTCTCATGTTGAAAGCAGCATAAACGATAATCTCTTCCCTGTCGCCATCGAACTTGCGCACCGACCTAGCCGCTAGTGTGCTGTGTTACTGTAGCATATTGAGATGCCTTGCTTTCAACTTCACCGACTTATTGAACCATCTGGCGTTGAAATTGCACCGAAGACGGGGGGATCCGCACAAATTCTTACCTGAGGCTGCTTCTGACGTAGACTGTTCTATCAATCGAGCAAGTATGGCTTTCAGGATCCCTTTTTCGCCAACTTCTCGGGACCAACTGCAGTCAGCAAGTACTGTATATAATCATTAAGGATACACCGTCACATCTCAACTGGTCGCGTTCTCGCCCAGCTCCTTAGCCCTCCCATGAGCCCTCCCTCTCGTGTAGTCTTCGCTCTCCTCGCTTGTCTCTCTGTCGTCCCTGCTATCATCGCTGCGGGCCATAGCTTCCCTTACGGACATGAAAAGATCCGTGGTGCCAATCTCGGCGGCTGGTTCATCATTGAAGTACGTCGCACAACATTAAACGGACGGAGATGTCTTTCTGTAGATCTCACCGGCCAATCTTATGTTATTCGTAGTCGTTCACTACTCCTACCCTTTTCGACAACACGAACGATACTCGAATTGGGGACGAATACACGTTCGGTCTATACCAGGACAGAGACACAGCTCAAAATGCGTTGGAGGCGCACTCGCCCACGTTCATCACCGAAGGAGATTTCGCCGAGATCGCTAGTGCTGGGTATGTTGTGGCAGGCTACCTCTTCCGTCACTTTGATTCGTGTTTCTCAAGGCTGATCAGTGATTCGACCTTTCTTTAGGCTCTGTGGGCCACTGGACCCTTGATGTATCCCCAGATGAGCCATATCACACCGGTCAACTGCCGTACCTCCAAAAGGCCGTTGAATGGGCTGAGAAATATGGATTGCATGTTATCATTGCTCTATACGGTATGTCGAAAACCTCATTTACGATCGTGACTCATTTTCATGAACCAATTTTGTTTTTAGGCGCTCCCGGCAGCCAGAATGGGTTCGTCAACTCTGGTTGGCATCGGGATGCTGCGTGCGTTACAGTTTGATTTAGAGGGTAGTGATACTGATACATGTTGCAGGTACTGGCACACAAATTCTACCAATGTTGAACGGACGTACAAAGTCATGAATGCGTTGACGGAGATGTTCAAGGAGAAGTCGGATGTGGTTTCCGTCATTCAGGTTATGAACGAGTAAGTCATCGCTCTAATCTCCATCTGCACTCTGACTTATTCGTCAAACAAAACTTTAGGGCTGCAGGATTCCGAGATGCTATCTTAAATCACCCTCTTCTTGCTGTTCTCAAACAGGTGTGCATGCACTCGATCCTTCCTGGCATAAAAACCGTCTGACATTTATGTTGTTATTAGTACTACTACAATGCGTACGACCTCATCCGGTAAGTATACATCTTCCTACTCTACCGGCAGTGAGTTACTGGAGCGTTTGAAAGAACCCCTCAGCTTGCAAGAAACCGAGTAATTATATGGTAATGCTCCACGACGGATTTCAGCACCTCAGCTATTGGGACGATTTCATGCCCCAGGACAAATACGAAGGCGTATTGATGGACACCAACAACTACCAGATGTTCAATGACCATGTGAGTGAACCACCATTATATCCCGCTTTCCATCTGTATTTTTCTGTACTGACGAGGCCATTTTTAGGACTCCCACATGACATACGACGAGCACATTCAACGCGCATGCCAAAACTCCACCATCATGTCCCAATCCCCCTTGATGACCATCATCGGCGAATGGACTGCGACGAACAACGACTGCGCCCCGCACCTCCTCGGCCGCTTCGTCCCCTCTCGCTACGACGGTTCTCTGCCCGGATCCACCCGCGTCGGCAGCGGTGTAGGCCTCACGGGCGACGCGAACACGTTCAGCGCGGAATACAAAGAGTTCATGGATGGTGAAGCGAGTGACTGCAATTTTTCTTCTGCTGTTTCTTTTCTTTACTTGCGCTAATTCTCGTTTATATGGCAAATATCATCCACTTCCTCTGCTTCCATGATCCGGAGAGCGTTTTCCAGGATAGACGATCTTCTCCTGTTCCGTCTCTCCAGCATTGGCATGGAATTCTCAGCGATATGGTGAGAACGACCGCAGTCCGCTGGGGTGACTGTCTTACAGTAGAAAATCGTCTATGTCTGGTTCAGCCCCCGCGACCACGTCAACATCCTTTACTTTTTAATTGAGAAGAGATTCTGTCCTGCTACTAACAAAAAGACGGGTGAATTTCGTAGATTGGTTACATACTGGTTGATTAATGGATCTGACTGCCGGGTGTGTCGGACCGGCGCTGAGGTCGGAGTCGGAACATGGTTAGTCGGAGACGGTGAAGGCTTTCGCATTCCTTCCTGAAGCCGTCATGGATATACCTCCAAGAAGGACAACAACTGCAATTACTCTCATCTCAGTTCACAATGCCAGGCCCTTGAGAACCAGGTGCCCAACAGTCAGTAGGTGCGGCCAAGATACGTACGCCCATTTTCCAACGATGACGCAGTTTACTTACCCAAAGCCTGGATAGGTTCCTCGTTAGTACAACCTATAGAGGATATTTATTACCCATCCCCGTATTGCGCTGTCGACAGAGCATTCTGACATATGTCTCAGTATGACTCGAGTCTCTGCAGTCCATATGGTGCGGTAATGGTTCTATACTCTCTCAATCAGGCTAATTTTACCCAAAGCAATACCGAAATAACTCGGGTGGACCATTTTTGCAGGTAAGTGGCCCGGACTCCCATGCGCCCACTGATTATCAAGCACACAGGATTTGCATTATTCAGACCAAAGCGATGATGCAGCAGACCATCGGATCGCTTGTGTCGTGGGCGAAGGCACTAGTGGCTCCTTATCTCTCGGATAGGAAAATGTATTTGAGATGCCACCCACCTGCTTTTGTTCTCAACCTTGCATTCCGGAGCACAGACGACCATTTCGATGTTGAAAGACGTATACTCAGAAGCTCTTCTACCCGACGATATCCTATGGGAAATTATCGACCGTCTGTGGCACTCCTCAATGACGCCTAGAGAGCGCGTCGACTGCACACGATCGTCTCTCCAAGTCAGCAGATCATGGCTGAATATGTTTACGCGCATCGCCTACAAGAACTTCTGCATAACATCACAATCCCATCTCGACCACTACCTACGCATCGTCGTCGGCGCATCTCCAATTTACCGATCCTTCGAGGACCTACCGAATACCCTTTGTCGGTCCATCACCATCGACGTCGAGCCACCGAATACAACAGCCGATGTCCTGTCCAATTTTCTCTACATGGTGAAGGCCATGGGCGTTCTTCCAAATTTACACACCCTCATCCTTCGATACACCGACGCCACTACCTATGCCGACATCGTGAAATCTTATCAATTCATCGACATTCCTCAGCGGATCGAAAATCTAGAACTACATTTCACGTCGGCGCGGATACCAACTGTGCCCCTCCAGGATCCGGATCCTCCGTGGTACCTCCCCTACGTGCGACGGCTATCACTTCTCGGCGCTAAAGGCCATGAGGATGTAATTTCGCACTATCTGCTCTCATGTCCGAATCTACGCAAAGTAGAGACGGATTTGGTAGGCCAAAATGCTATCCGACTGCAGCCTGAAAGCCTTTTGGCGTGACCGGCACCAATTCACACCTATAGGCTATCACTGCTCCATTGCTCTTTGTTCCTCACAGCCATTCATTATCGGTCCTCACGAAACTCGAGAGTTGGACGGAGATTATGTCGCTATTGATGCAGCACTTGAAGATCCGTCAGCGTCAGTCAGTTTGGTCTTGCCACCCTCTGTCACAACTGATATACCCTTTCCAGCAGGTGGCGAAGAACGATGTAAACAAGGAAGAGACTTCCATTTAGACCGCTGATTTTCATGTAACGATCTCCGTTTGCATTGAGTCACGAAAGAGGCGAACTCACTAGCTCTTCCGCCTGTCCTTCACAGAATGGCGGACTTCATACCAACATCATAAAAAGAAACGTGTGCGTAGAGACAAGCGCCACTGTAACTTGCATGCTTGCGCTGCACGACACCATTGCTGGGATATACTTTCCGAAATGATAAGCCCAATGAGGTGATGCCGTGGTCATAGGAGGTGTTTCAAGAATAGCAGATGTGCCTTACGGACATTTGAAGATGATGGATCCCTTGGATATATCCTTTGTATGTGACTTAGTGAAATACTACGTATATTAATATGTGAGCCACTTCGAGCGTGGTCCCTCAAGTGAGTGTGGTCATTAGAAGCTTTTTCTTGGGTCGCGCACTCAAAAGTTCATCTATGGGCCATGCTCTTATTGGCCGATACGTTGAATGCCAGAAGTGCTACACGCTGCAATGGGGTGGTTTATCTTTAGGCCTTGGGGCTCTGAGGTTATGAGTTCCCTGCCCGGCGCTAAATCAACTGTCTTCATGTATATATCAATAAAAATCTATTAATAGATTTGTATTAGGCGCCCAAACACCGAGCAACACCAGGTACCGGCCTCGAGGTAGGCATGCTTAAGGAATTTGAGATATCAGATGCTGGCAGAGATAAGCCAAATATATACTGAAGTATCTATGTTTAGCTTCTAGAATACGGAAACCCATTGACGAAGGTATGTCAAGTGCCAATCCAAGCGCTACGCTAGAGTAGATTTATGCATACAGTTGCTCATAATAACATGTATTATAAGATCTGATAGATGCTAGAGAGAGAGAGAGAGGACTAACGTGCTTAGACGGCAATTTAATGACTTGGCCGATAGAAGTCCTAGACATGCTGATAGCGCATGTCCATATCGTAAGTGCCAGTGGCATACATCTTCACTAATATCTGTGGCACCGTATTGCGAACCAAGCTTGCTGTCATCGAACTTCATAGAATTTTCTTTCGCCGGAGCATGCCCACTATGATAGGACCAAAAAAAACTCCATAACAGGCGCGCAAGTTACTAATACTCGTGGCAATGGGGCTTTTGACATTATGTTAGAAACCTTAATACAGAGTCCGACGATCGATAACGACCGTATCCATTGCTTTTATAAGGATGAAGTCCAGCGGACAGCCGTCGATTGTGCCCCCGTCCTTTCTCGTCATCGTATCGTTGCTTTCGCTCAACTTTCGCTTAAATAATAATGTTCGAACAGTAAGTCAATTTCACCGTTTTTAGACCAAGATTTATTCTAATACTTTCTCCAATAGTATACGACAAACTGCTGCAAATGCAATCCATGCTGTGTACGCTTTTTTCCTGCTTATTCCATTCTAATTTATAAAACATTTTGGCGACGCTTTCCCTTATTCAGTGGTGCGCAAGTTATTGAAGTTGGGAAGGCAATGGCCAACTTCGACATGCCAGTGTAGGTCTTGATGTGCTTTTAAAGTGTAAAAAGGTCTCTACTCACCGAACTAATTTAGATACGATAGAGATCTACATGACGATACACACGACAGGAATATTCAGTTAAATCGACCGGCGTGCGCTATTTTTCTGTGAAGCACAAACTATTCCATATCAACTTCCTGTTATTTGTTTCATCTAGCAGTGAGCGTCGACTACCTGGAAAAACAACCCTCGATGCGACAGACAGGCCGACCCCAGAAATATCCAAAAATATGTACGTGCCATATTCCTGAGTCGCAGATTGTCAGGCGGCGGGGACGCTAACTGCGTTCGAATCGGAATAGGCCGCCTAGCGTGAAACTGCCAGTCGAGAAGTCCAACATGGAATTGCCTGCCCTGATGGACGAAAATCCAAGGTGAATCCAATTTCTCCAAGTTAAGAGCGACATTGACATTAGACATTCATCTGTCCTTCGTTCGACTTTCGCTACAGCCGTCGCCTATTCGCACTGTTGATAGGGATCAATACCTACAAGCATGCTTCCGGCGGCACCGTATCTGGCAAACATCGGGCGAGCCCCCCAAAATATCCTGATCTCCTGGGATCGTTCCTCAATCTTGCTGGGGCAGTTGGCGATGCAGGTCGTGTTCGCGACTATTTAACTTCACCTGAAGTCGGGGTTCCCAAGGAGCAGATAACGCTTCTGTGCGAGGAACAAGCGACGCGTGAGAATATTGTCAAAGCTTTTCAGGACCTTGCCGCCGAAACGAACGGAATTCGCTCTGGCGACTCCATCGTCATTTTCTACGCTGGACACGGCGCGCAGGCACTCTCGCCCCAACGCCTGCTGAATGTTCCTGGATGTCCGAAGTATACCGAGCTTCTGGTCCCCTACGACTTCTACGACGGGGACCCAGAACGCATGGGCATCCCTGATTATACGCTGGCTGCGTTGCTCGATTCTATTGCCAAGAAAAAGGGAGATAATATTGTGAGTTTCTCCAGGAATCGAGCTTTGGGAGGTCTTTTGAGCTCATGACTATTCGTTCACAGACTGTTATTTTCGATTGCTGTCACTCCGCGTCGGCTCTGAGAGGAGCTGTCCCTGGTCAATACATCGCAAGGGCGGGCCCAGAGATGAATTTCCGCATCCCAGACGAACTAGACCAGAACATATGGGGAGGGACAAGAGCGCTGACTGTTCCCAAACCACTGCGCCACGCAGGTGCTGCGTCTTACGTGTTCTTCTCCGCCTGTGCTTCATTCGAGCAGGCGAAAGAAAGAGTCTCCGACAAAAAAGGCTGTTTTACAACCGCCCTTCTAACACTCCTGCAGGCGGTTGATTCACGCACGCTTTCGTGTTCCCAGATAATACAACGTATTGAGAAAATTGAAGGGTGAGTGTTGCTCTCTATATTAACGGGTGTGTTGGGCTAATACTCGATTTTTATCAGTCAAAATCCGCAGTGCGAAGGGTTGCATATGGGCCGTACCATTTTCCATGGATTTTCTTCGTCACGGAGGAAACAATTCTACGACGTCCACACTGCCAGTGCTCGTCGAACCCAGGACTCGACTACGCCTGTCGGCTATGCATTGACCAAAGGACCTACAAAACGACCAAGTCGAGGCCCAGTCAAGTACATCTTGGAATCCGGAAGCGCCCACGGGCTTTCGGTGGGCGACGAGTTCACCGTCTATAAATCGCAGTCCGACGACGATCAGAACGACCCCATAGGCCGTTTAATCATCGACACCATTTATGCTCGGAAGTCGTATCTCAGAATACTGGGCGAAGAGTTTACCCTTCCATCTCAGTCTGCTCCTGCACTTCTCACTAAGCCGGCGAATTCTCATCTTCTCATCTATCTCGATGCCTCCGACGGCGAGGCCCATTCCAAGCTTGTCTCCCTCATTGATGCTTTGAATTTACAAGCCACTGTTGCTATTACTTCCGATCGTAGTGCGGCCCACATCGCGCTGTCAAAGACTTCGACTCATCTGCGTTTCGATGTGGTAGACGCCGTCTTACTCGACAAGAAAGTACGCTGCGGCTATCATCTCGCTGATGCCTCAATAGGCCGGGAGGAACTCGCTACCATCTTCAAAGGCCTCTCAAACTACTACTGGCACCTGAAGCGTGGTTCTTCTTACAACGCGTCTTTACCTGTCGATATTCACTTTTGCGAAGTGACCCGATGCGGTGAAACGTTTGGTCTTCTTGATGATTCCGATTTCAATTTGTATGATTCTGGCGTCATCGATTTAGAGGTTGATGCACGCTACGAAGATGAAGATGAAGACGAGGACGAGGACGAGGAAACTTGTTATGGCCTCAAGCTAACAAATACCTCTCAATACGACCTTTACCCCACACTCTTCTATTTCGACAATAACAACTTTACAATTAGTAAGCTCCCTTGTTCTTATCATAATGTACTCAACGACCCATCTTGATCTTTTTTCAACAACAACAGAGTGCGCTTATCAACCTCCTATTTCGAAAGGGGATTCAGAACCTCCGTTGAAAAAGGGAGAATCTCTGACAGTAGGGTACGGACTTGGCCCAGGAGCAACTGTGAAGCCCTTCACCTTCTCCGTGTCCGACCTCGAGACAAAAATGGAGATTGGGTTCTTCAAACTCATCCTCTCGACACAACCCATCGATCTCAAGGATGTTATACAGGATGTTGCAGTTTTCGATGCAACCCGGGCTATGAGGCCCCCTAAAAACACTGGAGAGTCGTCGGCTATTTGGGCCTCATCGAACATCCTGGTCATTCAAAGACTCCGCGAAGAACCTGGTCAGGACAGTGGATTTTGAATTGAACAACCCATTGCGTATGTACTCTACTGTAATCTGACTCTGTAGTTTTTTTTTTGATAGCTTGTCCGACCTCTATCATTCTGAGTCTGTCGTATCCTTCTATATGTACCAACCCTTCATTTTCGCGGATCTCTCGCGGGCGTAGAGACCTCTTGTCACAATATAAATTATTCAAGGTTTGCTGATGTCAATACTTACTCCTTATTGAGCCCTATTGTACAGTATGTTGATTATTGTAAACCACATGAACTAGATTTTATTTATGGAATTACGTGGACTACAACAAAACAAGACTACAGGAAAGAAAAAAGATTTTCGTAAAAGATAGTGGATAGTTGTCGTAGATCCCCAATAGATTTCAAGAGTTCAAACTGTAACGGGGCAAGGCGTACCGATATGTGCCAGCGTTTTGCAGTGCGTACACACCTCACTGATGCAGAGCGTGCATTTGACGTTGACATTTCTATCGTCCCTGACGCGGTGGACAGCGGCACAGTCAAGGGAGGGGCAGAAGAAAAGTTCGTCAGGGTTAGAGCGCACATACGCGTAGAAGGAGGCCCGCAGAACGAGGTCTTCCTCGAGGGATAGGATATCGTGGAGGATTATATATGGGACATGTGCTGAACACTGAGTGACCTCGCCATCGCGGGAGGTATGTTGTGCAATGCATAAGAAGGGCGCACTGCGCCTGACCCGGATCGCGAACTGCAAGCAAGCGTTGCAGTATGCATGGTGACAAGAAAGAAGAACTGGATTGACTGCATTGTGATGGCAGATCTGACAAGTATTGCGGCTGCCCGAGGCGGACGATGGCCCTTCGTGATCAAGCAGCGCGATATTCTCTTTCACCTTCGAGATCTCATCGGAGGTGCCCAGAACAATAAGCTTAGAGTTGACGACATCAAGTGACACTTTGCTGGCGCCAATTGAGTTTTGAAGAATCTTAAATTGCTCGTTGACCAACGGATGAAGCTTGTGGCGAGGTAGCTCAATTTCGCACCGCCGATCTTGCACCTTCGATATGATCTTCGTAATCAGAGCCTGAGCTTTGGTCTGACCATCTTTGGGCCCGAAAATTCTGACGCGGTGGTTGCGAAGATCGCGCTTGATGATAGTACCGGTCTGCTTTTGGACGTTCTCCATGACGTTGGCGCAATTCGACGTTTCAAAATAATTGTCCCATAGATCCTTTTCCTCCGCATGGCACTTCGCAACGATGCCCTGTAGGATGGAACGAAGTTCTGTGTTTGTCTCGGCGAATTGGACACCATTATCAAATGCAGAGTGTATACGAACCAGCACTCTTCCGCTGGGATGGTCGTTATATTGGATATTGCATTTGCTCGACCCTTCTGCCTGTTCGACCAAGTTGTCAATCTCAGTTTTGACGGCCTCGAACTGAACTTTGGCGATGCAGTAGCGCGCATAATGGACACCGCGAATGATAAGAGCTTCCTTGCCTAAGAATTCCAATGAACGGGATTGCAATTTCTTCACAAATTCCCCTGCGATAGCTTCGTTCATGAAGGTGACAAAAGCAGTCGAAGTAGCGCCGTTCGTAGCAGGGAGCAGGTCGAATTGTTCCATGTGTCCATCGAAGATATCTTTGACATCGTCAGTGGCATCCTCAGAGAAGACCGGGTCATCTACGGTTATGAGGTCTGAGTCTGTGCAAATGGCGTTGAGTTCCGATTGAGTGGTATCTGGATCAAGGTTTTGGAGGTAAATGGCGAATGCTGTTTTCTGGGCTTTTTTTGGAGTGACGAATGATGCTTTGATAGCTCGTCCTCGGATGATGACGTTGTTCAAGTCAAGAGCTTGCTGTTTTGCTTTGGTGATAGTAGAATAATGGCTCCAAGCACGTCTGTATGGTTTGGGCCACGATACTTTCGCGTAGATCTTCTGCCCCACAGATCTCTTGACAGGAACCGTGCGAGCTCCTTTCAGAACGGCAGTTATTTCCCGAGATGCGTAGGATTGGCCATGAAGATTCTTGAACGCGTGGAACGCTTGCAATGGATCTACAAATTCGACTTGGATGACGGCCGAATCGACGGTCTCCTCCAAACTGATCGTCTCAGTGACTTTACCGTACTGACCAGCGATCTTCGTGATATCGTCGGGAGTGACTTCGGCCGGAAGGTTGGAGAGAATGATCTTCCTGGTATCTGCGAGAGTCGTTACAGTCGTTGGTGTTATATCTTCTCCATACGTGATAGTACATTGCTCCCAGAACCGAGATACGATGGGATGGTTGAAAACCTGTGTTAGCAGTGTTAGCGATATCAGTGTCTGCTTGAGTTTTGAGACTTACAATAGGATCTAGCTGATCTTCTTCCTCTTCCTCTTCCGTGTCGGACTCAGACACGACAGGCGATGACTTTTCCGCCTGCCCATTGGCATCCCACCTCTGGCCGTCCTCGTCGTCCACGCCGTTAATATCGTCGTCGTTATCCTTAGGTGAAGCGGGGCGTTCTGTTGACTCCTAAGAAGGGACATTAGTATATTCACAAAGAAAGCCCTGCCTAAAGACACTCACATCCTCGTCCTCTTCGTCCCCTTCTTCTTCATTCTCCTCAGTTGCAGGTGAAGCTCTACGCTCCAAGGGCGAACCGTGTAGGTAGGGGCAATCATTGCCAAGTTTGCAGATTCCACCTCTGGCAAAAACCTCGCATTGCTCATCTCTACTGCCAGGAGCCTCAGGGGTGTTATCCATCCCCCAGGATGCAGTCCAGTGTTCGCCTTTCGGAGGACCAGTGCTCTCAGCCAGGTAATTCTGGTCGTCTTCGCCTTGGTACTCTTCGTCATCTTTGTTGAAGTTGTGCTCGGCAGAAGTTAGAGTAGGCTCTTCAGGAATTGACCTCTTCTGTTCTTGAGAATCACCATTATTTGGCGAAGGATCAGCCGCAGGCCATTCATTGGGCCATTCATTGCCGCTAGACCTGTTTTCTGGTTTGACATCATGCGAAAATTTGCAGTATTTGCCTCGGCGACAGCTTCCTTCCTTAGCAAACTGGAAGCAGGCATTGTTCCTCGTTGGCCGCGACGTTGAGGATGATGAATCATCTCTCTGTGAAGAGCCCCAGGATGAGTCAGTAGTTGTAGCCGCCGCTCCCCATTGCACTTCGGGGTTGGTTGGGGTTTCCCAATCTGGTGCGGGGTGGACATCCCAGCCATCAGCATTAGGACCCCAACCATTGTCGTCGTCGTTGGTCTTCCATCCAGCAGTGTCGTCGCCATCAGTCTTATCAGCCTCGTTATTGGCGTTCTGATCATTGTTCTCCGAACCCCATCCTGGTGTCGGATCGTCGGCCTTGTCTGTTGAATTGTCGTGGCGATATTTACACTCGTTCCCTCTGTTGCAGAACCCCTTGTTTACGAAAAATCTGCACGGAGCGTCGAATTTATTACTGCGAGTGTCGCGAGCATTACCCCAGCCTTGGTCAGATCTGGCGGCCGGTTCAGGAGCGACTGGATGTTCATTGTGTGCATATGGGCAGCGCTCGGCGTTGCGACAAGTGCCAAGGCGGTAGAAGTTGCACTCTTGAGCAAAAGTCGACCCGCCTGGTTGTTTCGGTGCATCCGGATTTTCGTTCGCATTGGCAGTCGTCTGATTTACGTTCGTGTTGGGAGCAGAGAACGAATTGACTGGCTGCTGAGGAGAGACGGCGCTGGCGGTAGGAAGCTCGAACGTCCACAAGTTCGGCTGTGGGTCGTGAAAAAGGAGCGTGTACTCTTCAGGAGTGAGGAAGTGGCGGAAGCGACAGGCAGCTGCTGCTTGAGTGCACAGGCCTTGAGCATGGGGCTTGCAAAAAGCGATCTGCGCGTTCGCTTTGGGATCCGCGAATTGGCTCCAATGGGGTTGGATACTTGGAAGCGACGAGGACGTTGCGGCTTGAATAGGCTGTGGTACGGCAACCTGAAGCCGATTAGATCTCGGTGGTTCGGGAGAGGGAAGCTGGAACGGGGAGGCTGGAGATGCGTTCGCCTCATATCTTTCGCCCCAGCCAGATCCATACCTGCTTCCACGCCTGCCGTCGTCCTTCACAGATCGAGGGCTGGCATATCCAGAGAAGGGTGGTTGTCCATTATCATTGTCGTTCTGATTGCGATCGTCCTTGAGCGTTGTGTTTCCTTCACCATTGTCTTCGTCTGCACCGACGTCCTGATTGAAGGTATCCCTGTTCGCAGAGCTGTCGTAATACTCATCGCCGTAGATGTCATCCGGATCATTGGTATCAGAGTCCTGCAGGGGCATATTGCCTTCGTCGTTGGCGTTGTCGTCGGAGAAAGGGATAGCTTGGTCTTCTGCTTCCGGCCCACCAGACGCAGATATACCAGCCATCCCTTTGGGAGGGCCATCGAAGTCCCAGTCAGCGGGGCCTTCGGACGACTCGGAACCGGCGACGTTGTATGACTTGTCCGTTGGCTGGATATGCTTCAGTCGACAGGCGTCGCCCGCACGGCAGCTTCCCCGCACGTAATGCTTGCAGATCGTCGCTTCTGATTTCTTCCTAGGTGGGCTTGTTGGCTTCACATCTTAAGATATCTTTAACACCAAGCGCCCGCGAAAAAAATAGAAGAATGACTCGCCTGAGAGATCCTTCCCAGACTCGTTGGACGATGAGGTGATGTGTGCGAACTCACACCCGTCTCCGTTTCCACAGGTGAGCCCCTGGCTGTAGAAGAAACAGGGCGATTTCTTGCTAATCTTGGGCGCATCTTCCTGGGACGTGCCCCAGCCCGCGTCTTCTGCTCTGCCCTTTCCCCGCCCGCTTGGCGATTCAGCCACGTCCTGTTCCTCTGGAGTATCTCTTGCGCTGTCCGGGTCTTTCGACTCACTCGCGCTAGACGGCTCTGACTTCGGCGGGGGCTTTGAGTGCGAACGGGCGCACTTGTCCCCAAACGTGCACGAACCACGCAGAAAGTAAATGCATACTTGCGCTGTCGACTTGGGGGCTTGATGCTTGAACTTGCAGGATTTGCCACGCCGGCATGATCCCTTGAGATAGTGCGGACAAACAGTGGCGGTGCTCGAGCTCATTACGTCGTCAACGACCTTGCGACGATGCTCTCCACGGACACGAGCGGGTCAAGCGAAAAACCTGTAGATAGTAAAAAGAGAATAAACCAGTGCAGTTGAGGGGACTTCCAGCTAGAGCGCGCAGTCTGAATGGGGGCCGTAGTATTCAGGCTCAGAGCTCGAGATGGGAGTTCCAGCTAAAGAGGGTTTTGTGTTTACGTTCACTTTTATATACTAGGTCTGTCATCAAACCGAAATAGCATGTGTGGCACGCAGCAACCGGCGAGGTGATAAAGGACCACGTTCGACAAAAAGTACACCGAGGCGGAGAACATGTCAGAAACCTCTGGAAATGAGGCGGTGACGACTGCTTGGTGACAACGAGGCAGATATCAAAGAATCAAAGAACAAGGACAATAATGGATCTTTGACAGAACTTGGGATAAGGCGGACTTTTCAGAAGGCGCTCAAATTAGACGGTGATCTGTTGCAGGTCGGAATATCGGACAGACAAAGAAATGATTATCGCAGTAAGTTAAATATTAATGTACACCACGACTGGCATAGAGTGAGAATATCTACATAGCTCTGTCGTAGACGCGATTCCATAGCGTCTCGTAATCGAGTCCTTCTCGAGCGAATTGGTCCACCATGTTCTGATATGCTCCGGCTGAAGGTATACGTCTAGCACCCTTAGCCAATGGGAGCATTTCTTCCCAGATATGCAACAGCTCTGCTTTGCCCGACTGAGTCAAGAAGTTCTGCAGATTAAAACTTGTTAGATAACGAATAGAAGCGCGAACATGGGAAAGAAACGAACTTTGAACATGATTATTTCTTGTTCGTCGGTCATGATTTCATGCATCCTCCAAAGCTCGTAAACGCTCCACGTATTTTCAGAATTTCGCTTACAGATAGCGAATTCTAAATCCTGTTCATTGATCTCGCCCTCGGAAATCCTTCGCAGAGCATCGAGCACTGCGCCGTATTCTACCGTCCAATATTCGGAGGAAAGTATAGCGCTCGCAGTAGAATACAAAAGCCTCGGGTTGATAGCGCGCACAGCTATTCGCCAGTAATGTTGCGTATGCTCCTCTTCCGAACCGTGCTTCTGTCCATGGACATAGGGCATTTTCGAATGATGACTTCGGTTGGTCGGAATCCGTACAGCAAGCGAAGTCGACATTCACCAAAAAAGAAAGGCAGGGTAGTCGACCGTAGGATGACAGTAACAGCGGCGGTAACGATGATGTTTTGGATTGTCCAGGCGATGATTCTCGAGGACAATGGGATTGTCCTCGTGTAAGTGAATTCGTGAACGAATGAAATCAACACGACGCAAGTGATGAACAAGAGAACAATGACGTTCAATCCAAAGGCTGTTATGAAAGTCCACCTGCAGATAGGGAGATGATCATGATCAGCATATGTTTTGTGCATTGCAACCCTATTGTTGCACCCAAAGGAGATCCCACACTTCACTAGTGCTTTAGAAAGTTGGAATGGTAACATACCTTTTGGCAGGGACTGTAGATCGATCCAAACGGGTAATAAATCCAGTTCGATGTTCATCGTCATGCTGAGACAAAAGCCGCGAAAGTGGAGAGGTGAGGGGCAGTTGTCTGAACCTAGAATTTGCCGTTTGCTTCATCTTCATCACTTGAACTTTGCTTGAACAGAATTTCCTGCCTGCGGAATTGGAAGACTAAAAGAGTTGCAAAAGAGATAACCAAGACCAGCTGTGGCGCGAAGAAAATGCAGTGGCTAGTTGAATCTTCGATTACCCATACTTATAGCTGTTCGAAGGTTCACAGGTCGTTTATAAAAACAATAGCTTTTTACAAGGACGAGCTCGGCACCATGGGCTCATCGCAGTCGTCTGTCACTCACCACGTGCTTGTGACGGTCATTACGGCTATGAGGTGACGGCGGGCAAGGGCAGCTCTTGCGCAGAAACCAAGACCTCAAGAACAGAGCATACAGAGATGGTCTATCATAATCTTAAAGGTATGAATACGCGCTCATATCTTTCTAGAATGCTTGCTGATTTTCGACGCAGCTCTGATCAAGGGGATCCGGTCATGCAAGGTTCTCCCGCGCACTTTATATCCAACCAACTTCACGAAATCTGATTCATCTTCTTCATCAACATAGACAGTAGCGGATGAACGCGCTCTTATCCAGCAGGAATCTGCTGCAATACGGGCATCCTTTCGGGAGGAGGACTCGTTTCAGCGGCACAACAACATTGCGAAGCTCCTGTACATCCACATGCTAGGTTCACCAGCCCATTTCGGCCAGATCGAATGCCTGAAGCTTGTAGCAAGTCCTCGTTTCTCGGACAAGCGTCTAGGATATCTGGGAATTATGTTGCTGCTGGACGAGAACCAGGAAGTGCTGACGTTGGTCACCAACTCATTGAAAAAGTGCGCTTATTGACTACGCATCTGCTGTTGTCTAATTAACCTCCGAACAGTGACATGAACCATTCCAATATGTATGCTGTCGGACTGGCGCTGTGCACCTTCGCCAATATCGCGTCAGAGGAGATGTCTCGAGATCTTGCGTCTGAAATCGTGAAACTTCTGGGATCAAGTAACACCTACATTCGCAAAAAGGTTAGTCATCCTGCGCGTGTTGTCTCATGGACCCTGTTCCCATCCGATTCACATAGGCTGCCTTATGCGCTCTGCGTGTGGTCAGGAAGGTGCCCGACATCGCTGAAAACTTCGCCCCCAAAGCCAAGCATCTGCTATTAGATCGAAACCACGGCGTGCTGCTTACCACAATTACACTCGTTTCGGAGATCTGCGAAATAAATGCCGCGCTTTTGGAGGAGTTCAAAGAAGTATGTGAAGTTTCTGATGCATCCAAGGTCGTGTATTGAGCTTTAACTAAACTAGGGCGTGCCCCAACTTGTTCGCAACCTGAAATCACTGGTGACGACAGGTTACAGCCCCGAACATGACGTTTCCGGAATCACAGATCCTTTCCTGCAAGTGAAGATCTTGCAATTGCTGCGCTTGCTAGGCAAGGGTGATGAGCAAACGAGTGAGATCATGAACGATATTCTCGCTCAAGTGAGTCCGACAATTGGTCGTGTTTTCAAACCTTTCCTAATCATCAACCACATAGGTCGCCACAAACACAGATTCTTCTAAGAATGTCGGAAACTCCATTCTGTATGAAACAGTTTTGACCGTCCTAGAAATTGAAGCAGACACTGGACTACGTGTAATGGCTATCAACATTTTGGGCAAGTTCTTGAGTAACAAAGATAACAACATTCGGTAAGCCTCTTAATATCTTGACGATATGCGAAATTTATTTATCATCTCAATAGATATGTTGCCCTTAACACCTTGAACAAAGTTGTAGCAATGGACACCAACGCCGTCCAGCGCCATCGAAATATCATTCTAGATTGCTTGCGAGACGGGGATATTTCTATCCGCCGTCGTGCATTAGAGCTGTCCTATGCGTTGATCAACGAGCAAAACGTCCGTATTTTAATTCGAGAACTGCTGGCATTCCTCGAGGTCGCGGATGATGAGTTCAAGCTTGGGTTGACGACACAAATATGTCTGGCAGCGGAGCGGTTTGCTCCGAATAAGCGCTGGCATATTGACACTGTATTGCGGGTTTTGAAGTTGGTCAGTCCTTTCTTCTGTCATTTCTCCCTCATCTGCGTGCCTACAATTTTTCCTTATACAGGCCGGTAATTTTGTGCGCGAGGAAGATTCTGTCGGCCTTCATTCGCCTGGTCGCATATACACCAGAACTGCAACATTACACTGCCTCCAAGCTGTATCTGGCTCTCAAAGCTGACATTTCCCAAGAATCATTAACCTTGGCTGCCACTTGGATTTTGGGAGAATACAGCGAGATCCTCGTGCAAGGCGGCGTCATCGATGACGATCAGACGATCATGGTGATTATCTCTTCATTCATACCGGCCTGCGGTGCTCAATAATTTATATACCCACTAGATTACTGACAAAGACCTGGTTGATCTGGTTCTCTCCATCTTGGACTCGCCCTACGCCAACTACCTCATCAAGCAGTTTGTGCTCGCCGCAGTGACTAAAATCGCCGCGCGGCTGACGACCAGTATACCTGAGCAAGACCGCATCGCTGAAGTCCTCGCGACGTACACAAATAGCCCGGAGTTGGAGCTTCAGCAGCGCGCTGTTGAATTTGCGAGTTTGTTCACTTTGGGCGATATGAGGATTGGTGTATTGGAGCAGATGCCTCCTCCCGAGCTTAAGACGACTGTTATGGGTGTCGTTAGCGAGAAGAAGCCTGTTGGGTCGACGAAAGGCGGCGAGGTATGCTCTATCATTAACTGGTACCTGTCCCCTATCTAATGAATCCTTGCAGATTGATCTTATTGGCGACGATATTATATCAACTCCTGCTACCGCTAGCCCACCAGCAGCAACTGCGCAATCGAATCAAGACTTGCTTGCAGAAATCTTCGGTGGTCTTTCCACAACAAGCACCTCACCACCACCTCCAGCAGCACCTCAACGCACAGCAGTCGACAACATAATGGGCCTCTTCGACAGCACAACATCTCATCCCCTGGCTTGCCCACACCCCATCCATCCGCAATGCCGCCATCGTATGCCGCCACGCCAACACCAGCCTTCCCACAAGCGCAGGCGCCGCCAGCATCTGCACCTGCGGCCGCAGCACCACCTCAGCAAAGACTCACAGCCTATCCCGCTTACGACAAGAACGATCTCAAGATCACACTCACGCCACAGACGTCGCCGACGAAGCCTGGTGTCGTTATGATTTTAGCACGCTTCCAAGTCTCTGGCAGCGTGCCGGCTACTGGGCTCAGTTTCCAGGCCGCAGTGCCAAAAGTATCTATTATTCGCTTCGTTGGAGAATTTGCTTACTGATTATGCGATCTATAGTCCCAACAACTGCAAATGTTGCCTATGTCCAATCCTAACATTAACCCAGGTGCCGTTGAGACTCAGCAGATGCGAGTCGTGGCCCCTGTCGGAGTGCGTCATTTTTTCGAAGATTTTACACGACATTCTCACTTCTGACCTTTCTTCCGTATTCAGACTAATGTCCGTCTACGCCTACGGATAGCATACACGATCGCTGGTCAGAACATCCAGGAGCAAGTCGACTTTGCAGGCTTCCCGCCTGGCCTCACTGGTACCCCTTCATGATCTGTGGTCAGAAGAGTTCTTATGGATAGAGACAACTTGTACCTTTTGTAGCTGCTTAATTCGGATTTTTTCTTGGTTCAATCGAACGTCGACATTTCGCCCTGATTATCATTCTTCAAAAGGTGATATTGATTTCTGTGGAAGGAATTACACATACAAAGAGGTCGCTCGACTCGAAATAAAGAAAAAGAGAAGCAGTAAGCATAATTAAAAAACAGAGATAATTAAATGAAAACTTGGAGAGGATGCCTGTCATACACATTCTTCTCATCGCTAAGCTCGCCGAGGTCGGGGTAGAACGGCACCAGCGCATCCTCTGCGCCCAGGTACAGAGCGTTGTATATGCGCCAATACACTTCGCGGACTTTGCGAGCAGGGTGGAATAGGCCTTGAAGCACATAGCTTAGCAGCACGCCAGGACCGAGAGTGACGCGCATCGCCTCAATAGCGTCCATGACCGCGCCAATAACGTGGGGCGACGTTTCGAAGCAGTTAGGCCACACCAGGTTCATGAGGTGTAGCATGGAGTCTTCGCAGCCAAGACCGGCGACGCCCAGCGCGAGATGCTTGACGATGGTGCTGGCTGTCTGTCGATGGACAAGATCGCGATCGGTAAGGGCGTCCTCGAGCATCGTCACTACTGAGTCACAGTAGTATGCGGATTGAGGGCCGACGTATTCGAAGACGAACGAGAGGGCTTTGAGACAACCGGTGCGGACGTTCAGCTCTGCTGTACGGTATTCGTTGAGGATGGCGGGAATACATGTGAAGGCTAGACAGAAAAAAATTATAGTTAGCAATTTTTAATAATGAAACTGTCAGAGAAGAGCACTCACGTCCGCAAGTCTCAGCCACGATAGCAATGGCAACCGTACTACACACTCGACTCTGACGCTCCTGGACTCGCAAGTTGGTGAGCAAGACGGAGAGGACATCCTGAGGACCCAAACTCTTGGCGATATAACCGAATGAGTTGACAGCCGCACGTCGGATACCCTTCTTGTGCGCCTTGAGTAGATCAAGCAACTCGAAGCAGATACGCATCCACTCGCGAGCAGGCACGAACTCAGCACCACGATCGGCGATACGACCGATTAGATTGATAGACGCTTCCTGGACCTTTTCATGTCTGTTGCGCAGAATTGGCGTCATTCGGGGAACTAGAAATTGAAAATAAAATGTTTAAAAATGTGATTTGGATAATTTGAAGGTAAGATAAAACTCACGTAGATCCTTCACAGGAGGGTTCATTTGAGTCATACCAACGACGTTGGCAATGGCGCCCTCAGCGGCGATGATACTACCGAGGGTATCGGGGTACTCTTCACCCAGCTGTTCGAATAGAACCAGACCAAGCTTGCTCAGCAGCTGATCTTCACCACACTGCTTGATGACCACCGCCAATCGCGTCGTCAGATCGGCTGCCTGCTGACGGACCTTCGCGCTCTTGTTGTTGAGACGCCAGAGGATAGTAGAGACGATCTGTGTAAGGTATGGCTTGACGCGGATACCCAGAGCATTGACCACAGTACCAAAGCCATCAAGCATTACTTGATCCTCTGTTGTCTGCTCCTGGAAAGAATAGATGATACCGTCCACCAGGCGCACCTCGAGGCGCTCGTCGATATCAGAGGCGCCGAGGGTGGCAACGACCTTCGTAATCGTCTCCATCACCATCTTCCGGTAAGGCTCAGCCTCATCCTTGAGCTCGTTCACGATCCTGCCAACAATCTCCGACACACCTGCCTTTTGCGCCAACTCAACGGTCGTCTCCACGACCTGCCTATAATTCCGGCGGTCAAGGGCCATACGACGGACCCAGAAGGACTTGAAGAAGTCGGGCAAAATATCCTGCTTGATGTACTGTGCCGTCACACCCTCCGTCGCCGCGCACTGCTTCACGACTTTGAGCACGATCTTCTTCATCTCCTCGTCCGAAGTTTGGAATTCACGGATGAGGATGACGGTGACTTCTTTGGTGTAGTAGGACGCATATTCGGGGTCCATGAGCGGGATGATGAATCCGATGGCTTTCAGGAATGCAGCGAGACCTTTGCCACGGTGCAGACGGATACCCAACCAGAGAGGCTTGAGGACATTGTCGAAAGATTCGATACCATAGGGTGCAGCAGCCTCAGCCAGAGCAGCCAAGCCGAGGGCAGTCATCGTCCTGACTTTCTGCTGCTCATCCGAAAGACCGTGTGCGATACAGTCGACCAAGTTACGAAGATGAGGAAGAACGGCGCAGCCCATCATGATAGCGATTTGCTGGACGATACGGATACCGGTGTGTCTTGCCTGCCATGATTTCTTGGAGCGACAAACGGCCTTGAGGAAAGGAAGGAGTGACGGAATACCGAGAGCTGAAGCAACGACAGAGAATGCACGGGCTGTGGTGTTACGCACGTATTCGTCGGCATGGTCGATATCAGGACGCATAGTGGAGATCATGTGGGCAAGACCAGCGGCTTTCGACAAATTAGAAATGATTTCACGACCTTCGACACGGGCATAATAATCTTCATCAATGAGGAGAGGTTCAATAACGACGAGGATCTTGTGCACGTATGGACGAACAAGATCGTCCAACTTGTACAGCACACGATCAATGACCTTCACCAATAAATGACGCTCTTGATCTTCCAGAGTACGCTCCATGAGAAGGGGGAGAATTTTGTCGAATAGAGGACCAGCTCCGAATTCGCGAGCCTTGTCGGTGATTTGTCGCAGGGCGGTCTTACGGACAGGAGGCGTTCCGTTCTTGATTTTCAAGAGCAATCGCATAATTTTCCTCTCCTTCATCTCTTCCACCGTTAAGTCGTTCTCATCCTCCTCTTTCAGGATCTTCGCAAAGTATTGCGCATCCTCTGCTTTGAAAAAGGCCAAGTTGCCGACACCAGGAATTTCTGTTGGCAGTTCGGGCGCAAGGCCGGCTGCGGCAGCTGCAGCCGCGGCGTCTGAGCTTTCTTGGATTTGGAAACCGCCAACCTCGGTGATCGGCGTGGCCATGAATTTACGAGGGGCGACCATGGGAGCATAACCGGGTGGAGGTGTGACAATAGCGTAGCCGGTTGGTGGCAGGACGGCGTCGAGCTCCTCGTCGGTCAGATAGCGATTGTTTTTGTCGTCCTGCATGATACCAGGGGCGTTCATGATAATGGGCATCATGGGTGCCTCGGGAACAGGCGCGGGAGTCTGGTCCCACCGGGAACGTTTGGGAGTTTCGCCGATAGCAGCAGCGTCCGCGGGGGTGGCATCCCATCGCGAGCGGCGTTTCTTGGGTGCTGACTCTTCCAACGCCTCCTTCGACCACTCTCCTTTGGCTTTTAGGTTCGGGTCGACATTTTCGTCAGACGTCTCCACATCCCATCTTCTCTTCCGCTTGGTACCACCCTCTGCCTCCTTCTTCATCGCCGCGAGCTCCTTCTCCGCCGCCTCGATCTCCTCGCGGGGTGGTGTCTTGTCGAGATCCATCTTCATCTGGTTTTCCTCCCTATCCTTCTTCTGCTTCTCCTCAATTGCCCGCTTTACGCGCAACTCCTCCTGCTCGAGCCGCGTCAGACGCATGGCCTCCTTGTATCCGCCCTCGACCTCCTTGCCCTCTTCTCCCTGTTGGAACGCATCTGCACTACCGACGGCCTGGCGATTGAAGCGACGGTTGTGGTAGTCGGACTGTCTGGCTGCTATTTGGCGCTTCGAGGTTGTTTCAGCGAAGGGGTCTATATCTTCTTCCTCTGCAAGATCATGGAATTCTTGGAGGATATCCTTGGGTACTGTATAGGAATCAACCAACCTGGGAGAGCCCGGAGACGACATTATACCTCGTTTTGGCTGGGAGTTTAGTGTTTTGTGATGGCGGTCAGTGACAAGGAGTCAAGCAGCCACAGCGGATGACCAATATTACTCGAATGTTTCCCACGCCTCAAACGTCCTATATAAGGAAACTCTTTTTTTCCTTCTCTCCGTCATCCTGCGTCTTCCGCCCTGCCTCATGCATCCTCCACTCTACCCATGGTGAGTACCCGTTTTACATTATCGAGTGATGATACCATGCCGCCCCAGTCGTAGCTACCTGACAATAGCTATGACGACTCGGTACGCACTAGCCAAAACAGTTGCACCTCTGACTCTTTTTCTGCTCGTTTCCGTCATCTTATGACTCAATCTGACTCTTTCTTCTTCAGATTCCTTCTGTTCTTCAAGCTCTCGTGTCTCCTTCAACGCCGTCTTGTAGGGAATGGATACAATGTGTGAGTTTCTATCCATGTTTCCCCTCTCGCAGATGAGAAACATATACACCAACTCCGGAGCTGCTACAACAGCGATGGGGAAAAACCTACACAAAAATACTAAGAACAGCCAGCTGACCTTTTTCGTTGTCGCACGTAAAATTTTCGAGACAAAGGCTGACTTGCGTTTCTTTCAGACGTTCACGAATTTTCTCTCTTCCGTAGCAATGTATCACAAGTATCTTCAATAAAATTTCTCTACCCATCAAATTCTCTCTCGCCGATGAGCACTATGACGGTTCGAATATACAAACGAAGAAAATTTTCCATTCGAAATGTACTCGAAAACAAAAACGACGATTGCATAGAGACAGAGAGTCGGTACTAGAGCTACGAATAGGACACATACACGTACAAGAAACACAGAGAGGACTCAACGACGTATTAATAACACAAGAAAATGGGGTGCAGCTATATAGGATCGTTCATTGGATTGAGCTGGAAACTGGGAAGCGCAAACGATAATCAGGAAGGAAAGATAACACAGATCGATGATGATATAAATCCTCCACGACGGCCTGAAGCCAATGAGAGAAACTAGAAAAAGCGGAGATAGACATCCATATTGGTGAATTCTGTCGCTGGATGGACGAACAGATGGATGAGATGAAAATGCGATGCAAAACAACAGATAAATGATAAGTGAAAAGAAATGATGAAGATGCAAATATGGAAGAGACACAGGTGCGAGTCGAGAGGCACAAATAGTGAGATGGAGGCGGATGGACGGACGGATGGCGTCGTCTATAGATAATTTCGTGGCATTGTCGTGAAGAGAATAGAGAAATTGACCGGCGAGACGAACCGACACAACAAAGAAAGGAAGAAAAGAGATGAACGGAGGAGACGACGAACATAATACAAACCAGACATGCATGGCCGCAGAGCACAAAAACAAACAGCAAGTCAAGAACCAAAAATCACCACCACTTCGGCGACCCACCATACCCGGGACTATCATATAATAACGCCCCCTTCTCCTTCCCAAATATGCCCCCGGGACTACTCTCATACGCGCGATTATTGAGCTCCTCATGCAACAGCGTGCGCGGGTCATGCGGGTCCAGAATCGACGCCAGCCGCGAGCCAGGCGTCCTGAACGGCGACCCCGCCATGGGCGTGCGGAACGGTGAATCCGGCAGGAACGTCAGCTTGCGCGGGGTCACAGGGTACCCTGCGTTCGCGTTCGGCGTGGACATCCGCTTGCGCGGCGTGCGCATCGGGTCGTCTTCGTCGCCAATCGTCGCGCCGTCCTGCGAGAGGTCGAGCGGCTGCACGCCACCGCTGTACGCTGGGGGCGGGTCGAGGTTTGATTTGTAGTGCGCCAGGCTCGCGGTGGGGCTCATGTGCAGGCCCTTGTGAGAGAGGGGTGTGCGGATGGAGGAGATTTGGTGTGTTGTGTTACGCGGTGGTGTTGAAGGGAGGTCGAGAGTGGAAGGGGGTGTGATGGGACGAAGTATATCGTCGGTCTTCACGTAGGAGTTCTTGACGCGAACATTGAGGGTAGGTGACGTTGGGAAAGGCGGGAACATTGAACTCTGCAAAGGTACATTTAGTTCGATATTCAAATGGTAGTGAAAATAAATCATGCTTACCCTGCGACTGACTTCCTTTTTCTTCCCCTTCCTATCAATGGGCGACTCGGAACTGAAGCCCGTCAGCTCAAAACCAGGTTGCAATAAATTCTCTTGTGGCGAATGGCCCCAGAAGCGCACAGGTCCCAAAAGCGTCGTATTGAACATACTGTCATCGTCGTCAGTAGACGTCGCCGAAGTGTCCGCATCCATATCCTGGTTCAAATCCGCAACAAGCACAGTCGCGCTAATCTGAGACAACATGCTCGCGGCGCTGCTGGGCCGGCTCGATGAGTGCATGTCGATGTCAGCGTCGCTGGTCGCAGGTAACGACGAAGGAGGACTCGAGGAATTCTGATCTGGTGTCAAATCAGGAACAGACGATGAAGAAGAAACGGAGGGTAATGAACAAGGAGGAGAGGACTGCAATGGTGATGAGAGTCGCGTTTCTGAGGCGAAGGTATCATTTACACTGGTCGTTTGCATGGGAACCGTGGAGTAATTATTGACGACTCTGTTGAACGCGGCCGTAGGAGGCAATGGAGGGAATATAACTTCGGTAGCAAAGGCTTGCGATTGTTGCGCGCTCTGATAATAGGGTTGGTGATGCGTCGTTGGACGCGTCGGCGGGAAGAGAGGATGAGAAGACATTGCCGAGATGGTGGTAGGGGCCATGAACGGAGGTTGCAGAGCTGGAGGATCACAAGAAAAAGTGTTTCCGAAGGTCGCTTCCTTTCTCAGTTTCTTCGACTTTCGACCTTCTGCGACGTCTTCGTCATCGCCGCCGCGTTTGCGCGACCTCGCTTTGCCTTTAGAGCTGCCGACGCCCTTATCTTTGTCGGTGCCGTTGATGTAGTCCTTGCAAAGCTGCTTCTTGAAGCCACCGTCTTTGAAGCATTCCAAATCCTCGTCATAGATAGCCCACAGAGTCCTGCCGACAGAGCGGTCGCGAGGCACTTTGCGGAAGCACACTGTTGTGCTTAAGACGTGACGTATACTGTTCATCCAGGTCGTCTCGCCGCGTTTGTAATGTGGATACACTATTGTAATCCAGTCATAGATTTCTTGGAGGGTGAGTCGATGGTCGGGTGAGGATAAAATTGCGCGGCCGACAAGAGCGGCGTAGGAAAGGTCTGGCTTAGTGGGAGAATATGGGCCAGGAGGGAGTTTGTAGGGCAAATTATCGTATTCGTTTTCTTCAGGTGCAGGACCCATCGGACCAGGAGAAGAAACGAGATTAACGCCGCGGACAGGTGAAGAGGACATTGGGGATGATGCCAGAGGTGGTGAAGAGGGTGGAAGGGGTGATGTCTTTTTTAACAAGGAGGGTTGTATACGCTGAGGCTGGGGTGTGATAGGAATGGTTGTCGAGGTGCTCGGTTGTGGTGGCCTATATGCCATTGGTATAACGTGAGTATAGCCCAGGTAGCTTGGATAGGCATAGTACTGGGGCTGAGCCAGGTTCTGAGGAGGAGGTTGCGCGACTGTGCGCGTGGGAGTCGGTGTTTCAGTTGTACTAGGCGGCTCCTACAAAGATGGTAAGTGATAGGTCTCATTACACAAGAGCAGAAAAAAACTTGCTGCCTTGCGTGATACTGATTCCGTGCTTAGATTGGTATGATCCCTATAGTATTTGTTTTTCTGGGGCGTCACAGGCGGGGGATCGATGATCTGAAAAAGCTTGATTAGAAGGTGTGTACGCGTCAAATCACGTAAACTGACCTCTGCGGCGGCGTTATGGGCGCTTTGAGCACCCCCAGACTCTGAGCCACGCGAAGCATCGCGTGAATGCGTGGCAGGAATCAGGCCACGAGCGGATTGGGACGCGTTACTGGGAGACGGGGATGGGGGAGGGGCAGCAATTTTGCTCGCTTCGCGTTCTCGTCCCTTGCGGCTCTTTCGCTGCCTCCGCTGTCTCTCCAAAACCATCTCCATGCTGTCCATCCGTCGATGAGGTATTTCAGCGTCAGATGGCTCGGGCTTGACTGGGGTGGCCGGAGGGGTGCCATCGCGCAGTGAGCTCGAGCTGGCGCGGGACAGCGAGCGCGACATAGACGACGAGGGTCCCACAGATCGTGAACTTGAGCGTAAATCCGACCCAGTCCGCGCTCTGAACTCAGCGTCGCGCTCTTGGACGCGCTGAGGCACGGAGGTGTCGGCTGTGAGAAACTGGCGCATATGCTGGCTGTGAACGCTGAGGTCGTCACGCGTTAATCCTAGCGTTTGGAGAAGCTGAGATATCGGTGAGGTCTGTGTCTCGGTCATGGCGAGCTATGGATGCGGAAAAGCAGATTGAGATGAATTGTTGGTACAGGTGTCGTTCCGGGCCCTGGGCGATACCGTGAGCAGGTGCCAAATATTAAAAAAAAAAGCTGCACGAGAGCAGAAAAGTGGCGGTGGTGATAATGGTGTCGCGCAGAAAAAAAGAGGATATGGGGAGGAGGATGGCGGATGGGAGGGGGGAGATGGGGAGGAACGGTGGGGAAAGTGCGAATTGACGTTTCGCCCAGTTTAGCAGCCAGTGCAATGATCCCGTTACAAACTCCGATCGACAAAGAAAAAAAACATTCAACAACAATCTTCCGCGGAGCTCGCGCCCGGCTCGCCCGCCCAATCACCCCGAATTTAATTGCAACCGCCCATGTATTTTGCAATTCCTATCCTACAATTCCCCAGACTTTTACAAGTAGATACAGGCAAAACTCACTCTTCATATCATCACATTCAGGCTCGCTATCGGCGTATTTATGGAACGAATTCTGATTGACACAAGTCGCCAAAGTCAGCAATACAGCCCGACGTAAAAAGCAAAAACAACGCTTACCGTCTTCATCAAGCAACGTGCCCTCGTCTAAACAAGCGCGTATGTACTCTGAAATTACCAGATGGCGCCGCTTGGGTCTGTATCCACGATGTCCATCTTTATCAGTATCGGATAACACGCCGAAAAGCGCGAAAAGCCACATACTTTGCTGTGCGCTTGATCAGCTCCAAGCGCCGGCTTTCATCCCGCTTGTCAATGACCACATGAGTCAGCTTGGGCTCATCAATGCCTACAATCTTGCCGCCATTCTCAGTGATCAATTTGGTTAGCTCGTCGAAGCTAGATAGATAGATGAAATTGAGGTCAATTAGAACCTTCGAACGAAAGTATAAACTTACTTCTGATTGATATCCTTTTCGTGTTTAGATGGTTTGACCGTAATTCCACTCTTGACTGCATTCTCAGCAGTGTCAAGATAAAAGCATCTAAGGACATGTCAGTACAAAGACACGTTAATTGGATAAAATACTCACAGATGTCTGAAAATCTGTTCTTGGTCATATTCCATGGCGTCGTCCGTTTCTCCCATCTTCACGTCAGCATCCTTCTGATGAGTTGAATGAGCCGTCGAACTTATGGTAACCAACCACAAGTAGCACTCACCTCAGGTTGCTTTCCAGCAGCTTTACTAGACATTCCAGAAACAGCGTCGCTCTTGTTGACCTCCAACCAATCATCCAAGTCAACCACCTCTTGCTCATCTTTGACATCTTCGTTATTGGAATCATACTCAGTAGCGGAGTCGTCCTCCGTCGCCGAGTCGTCAACAGTATGGTGCACCGCAGTGGACCCTGCGCCAGCGTCTTTGCTGTCGATCTTGAACCACTCGGCGAGCTCAGGGTCGATATCTTCCTCTTTGACCTGCTCTGCTTCGGTCATTTCCTCATCTTCATCTTTCTTGGTAGGCGGTGATGCCTTGGCTTCTACCGAACCGACTGGAGGTATATCTTCGTCCTCGTCTTCTGTGTCGGAGTCGTATCCGTTCGCTGCCACTCGTGCCTCGGTGGCATGGAAGAAATACCTAAGGGCATTAACCGCGTTAGTACTGACTCGCATGAATGAGAACGATACACACTTCTTCACCATAGGAACTTTGAGGCCCGCTTCGACTGAATCGGTGATCCACTTGGGCTTGATGACATCCACCACGCCTTTATTCATGATCAACTTCAAATCATATGCTATTAGAATGAAGCAGTATACATCAGCCTTGTCGCCGCAACAATACCCATAAAAGTGTGCAGACACTTACGAACAACCGTTCCCCCATAAACAACAAAGCACTCGGAGTGATTTGTTGCAATCTGGGCACAGGTTCCTCCATTGGCGTATATCCTAAACAAACATAGACAGTGTTAAATTTGCGTTGGTGCTCAAAAAAGGTCGGTATAATTACATTGTCGATAGGGTCTTCTTATCCTCATCCCCCGTTCGCGATTTTGGATCTGACATCACCACTATATAAATGGAATGTCAGGATTGTTTCATCAGACGAGAAAATGGATAATTACCGAACTTCATTCCTTCGAAGATGTCACTTTCGACCGCAATGTTCTTCTTCTTTGGACCTTGGTATTGAGGAAGGACGGCGGGCTAGAGCAGATTCGAAATCAAGGACGAACGCCAGAAATAATTACGTGACAATTACCTTCTTCGGTTCAACCTTCCTCTTCTTCTTCTTCGACATACTACCCACAATATATTCAGCAAATATCGCATCCAGGAAAATTCCAAACGTACCCAGCATCGCCCTCCATCTTCCGCTTTCTTTCCGTGCGCAAGCTCTCGAGCACAGCTACACCAAATTCCGTGTTGGAAACGCCCTTCAATGTAGAAATATAGGAAATATACCTGACGATTGCATGCAATCCCCAACACTCAGATCATCCCGGATGCTTAATGCACGAGGGAAGCGCATCGTGAAACCCATATGGTACTGGTCTTCACGAGGAAGTGGTTTCAAATCAGAAGATGGACGCACGGAAAAAGGGTCTAGTGTTACCTGAAGAAGTGATTTCTGCTGCTTTGACTTTGATGATGAACGAGCTGTACAGGGGATATCAGTTTCTACCACAATACGAGATTTTTTGGACTATTCACTCTTCTGGGTTAAGGTAAAGATCCCCTTTATCCTCCTGGCCGCGCTTTGCTGTCTCTAAAAATGCGGGTGGGTTCTTGGGATCCCAGGGCTTCCAAGGTTTGCTCCTTATCCAGACATAGTCGGCGAACGAGAGCCCAGTCCCTATACGAACAAAGGTGCGGTATCTATTTTTGAAAAAATCGTATCAGACGATGATAACTCGAAATCATAAAAGAAGATCAAATATTAGTTGTGAAACGCACTTGTAATCTTCGTCGTCGTCATATGAGCGTTGGTCATCGAAGACGGCGCAGATGAGAGTGGACACTCCTCCAGAACGCTTACGTGTTCCATAATTGCCGGCTGAACACTTACGATTGAGAGTGCTCTACGAGAATCAAAATCAGAACAGACGTACCGACGACAAGAACGTCCACAGTCTCTCCCATATTATCCTGATCAACAATTTAAGGTCAGCAAATTCAACGACGAGTAAAATGCCTACAGACCATGTACTCCGGTTTGACCTTGATCCAATCACTATTCCGTCCATTCAGAATGTACTTGGACAAAGGATGCTTGATTACAAGCCCCTCGCCTCGCGAGGCCATGATCTCGTCCATTTTTTCTCTGATGTCCTTCGCAGTCTTGCCCTTGAACTCGACGGTGAATTCAACACGGCCTTGGATCTCTTTGAGACAGCTGCGCAGGTTCTTCTTGCGGAAAGCAGTCGAGCGGTGGAGTAAGGATTGGCCATTGAGGTGAAGAAGGTCAAATATTTTGACTAAAGAATGGTTAGTACTACATGAGAAGACTGGAGAAGAGGCGTACAACAAGGCCGAGGATTATGTTCTTTCTTTGATTTGTCTGCAGAAATGTCAGCCCTGATTAATGATTGTCTGTCTATATGCAGTTATCGACTTACCAAGAGCAGCAGTTTTGAGCGTTCCAAACGGTAGATTCCTCTCAGATACAGGATCCCATACCAACATTTCACCATCTAAAATTATGCTGAACATTCGAATCAGTAAATGATGAAATCTAGAACGATCTCGACATACTCTTGCACGCGAGGATCGAACGCCTTGTCGATAAACGGGGTCAAGCTTCCAGACCCAACATGCTTTCCATAGAGATATGTGTAATCCTTTCCTTTCCTGCAATCATCTCAGAAAATGCATCACAAAAAGATGAGGAATCACCATACCTCGAACAATAGTAATATTCATTCCCTCTCTTGTGCAACTGCATTCGCTCTCCGTCGAGTTTCTCTTCGATCAAAAATTCAGCACCCCCCATCTCGCGAACCGTGTCTTCGATCTTTCTCGTGGGGCGCTTACAGAGCATGGGCGCGAAGGCAGAAAACAATTGGACTGTTTTGTCCTGTTTCCAAGATCAATGCTGCGGGCCAATATAAACAAGGTAGAACGGACCTCAGCCTTGAGTCTGCGATTGGTGTCCCAGAGCTCATACGCAACTTTCTTCAGATCAGAGCAGGTGTTGTATAGATCTTGGGCGTCGGGATGAAATACGGAGAAGATGGTTGTCTCTTTCACTGATATGACCATGTCTTTCGGGACCGTCAGCATGTTGGAACAATTCATGAGACGAAAAACCATACCTTTCAGAATAATGCGTACGATCCATTTCTGCTCTTCAGGTGTGGTACGGTTGTAGACTCGTTGAAGAATCTTCGCCTGAAGGTCGCTGAGCAGAAATAAGAACATGCATCAAAATCCTGAATGTAGAAAGCTCACTGTTTTCCACTATTCTGGGCGAGCTCGTCAAGGATGTCATTCAGGTCGTCAATCGACATGGATCCTTCAATGACCGAAGAACGCTTGCCAACGACTTCATATAGGACCGTAGAGAAGTCTCCGGATGTTGCATCCCTTTCGGTCGGCCGTTTCCAGTTGAGCAGCCGTATGGCATCTGGGTCTCTTATGCCTAGTGGAATAAGCTTGATATAGGTCTTGGCTAAGTTCTTCTCTTTCAGGCCATAAACTGATCTCTCTCGGTCTTTCTGATACAACGTGAGTGAATTACGCTGGTACAGTGGACAATAGCAATACCTGAGGAAGTAGGAGTCGCAAAACTGGATACAGGTCATAGCCCTTTTCTGCCCTCCAATGCTAAGAAACTAGATGAAGTCAGACAATCAAGGTTGAAGCTAGATGTCGTACAGTAAACCAGGCATCGAGAAGCTTTCTTCGCCGATCATGTTTCCTCTCATTTTGAAGTTTATCAAAAAGCCCAACTAGAATGCCAAAGGGTGCACTCGAAACATTCTGAGGTGGCTCAGGATATGATTGGGAAGCTGTTGGAAGCGGCTCCAGAGATCCAGGTGGAGATGTCGGTGCTGGCGTTGGTTGCATGGTTTCGGATGGTTTCGTATGGGTGTCGTTCACAACTTGTGCTCAATAAATGGGCTCTCGTATTACTCAATGGGCGAATAGAATGTGGTATGAGAAGAGTGAATCAGAGTCGCGTCGGTTCAAGTTCGTCTGGAGTCAAAGTGGGCGCACGTGATATACGGCTGCGACGCGTTCATTCGCTTTGTATTTGTTTGGCTTGTTCGGACCGGATGACTCCCGCACCCGAAGGTTGACCAACTTCCAGTCTGCTTTCGAACGTCCAACTTCCTCAATTCCCAGCTCGCTTTTCGCAAGAATGTCAGCCTCTGAACTGCTCTCTCTTTCTGACCCCCATCGTTTTTCGCCATGGCAGACTCGCCCGACATCAACAATCCATTCGCAATACGCACGAAGAAAACCCATGATCCCAAAATGATTGGGTTGTGGAAAGTTGGCCGAACTCTGGGAAAGGGATTTTCTGGTGAGCTATAGTAATTTGTTTCTGAGACGATAAATTGTGACCAGAAGCGCAGGTCATGTCAGGATTGCACGTCACTCAAGAACTGGGCAGTACGCTGCGATCAAGATTATCTCAAAGGGCTCTCTTTCAAGTCGTGTGTCCCTCAATCGACTAGCCGACGAAGTCGTACACAATCTGCTCGCAGTAGAGCGCGAAATTGTAGTCATGAAACTCATAGACCACCCGAATATCATGAAGCTCTACGACGTCTGGGAAACCTCCAGCAGCCTGTATCTGATCCTTGAATATGTCCAAGGCGGAGAGCTCTTCGACTACCTATGCGATAACGGTCGACGTCCTACAGCTGAGGCTCTTGACTACTTCCAGCAGATTATCTGCGCAGTCGATTACTGTCAACGGTTCAATATTGCCCATCGCGATCTGAAGCTTGAGAACATCCTCATCGATCAAGACTCTAACATCAAGGTTGCTGACTTCGGAATGGCTACCTGGCAGGATTACTCTCGGGGAAAACTTCTCAAAACATCATGCGGAAGTCCTCATTACGCAGCTCCTGAAATCATCTCTGGGCTTCCCTACGACGGCGCAATGTCTGATATCTGGTCTTGCGGTATCATCCTCTACGCTCTCCTGGCGGCAAAACTACCATTCGACGACGATGACTGCCCTACTCTTCTGCGCAAAATCTCTATAGGACGCTTCGAGATGCCTCAGGATATCTCATCAGACGCGCAAAACCTGATATCTCGTATGCTTACTATCGACGTCAAGAAGCGGATAACAATGACAGAAATTCTCCGCCACCCATTCTTTACATCACAACCTCTAAAAAACCCATCGGCGATGCTCTCGAATACAAACATGACTTCTCTATCATACGCAATAAAAAGCCGATCTGCCATCGATCCCGATGTCTTTGCTAATTTGAGGACGTTATGGCACGGCGTCCCCGATGACGAGCTGATGGAAAGTCTGACGAACGCTGAAAAGACTTGGCAGAAAGGGATATATCATCTTTTGGTCAGCTATAGGAAGCGGTATATCAACCTGCAGAACGAAGAAGAGGAACGTCTCCGTGAGTCGACGCTGGGACGCGAAAAGAGTAGACAGCCTCGCCGGAAGCTCAGGCCTTCGGAGTCAATGATCCCGCCACGGAATGATGCTCCGACTCCCCGTAAGGCCCAGGAACGTCACAACGAACTACTGACGATGACGTCCGAAATGTCGCTGGTACACGTCCATTATCCAACAGACGTTACACCTGGCATCTCTCTCTGTGCTCCGTCACCCGAAAGAGGTGGTTATCTTCCTCCCGATGCTCTTTCCAGCCTGGTACCTCCTGAATTGGAGGATGAGAAGATGCGGACCTTCTTCCAGCAAGTCGCCAACCACCTTAACATCCTCCAAGCTAGGGCAGCAGTATCGCCGTCGTCTACAGGCTCATCCGGCAGCAAGAATAATCCACCTGTGCTCCATGTCGATCTCCCATCACCGATCAAGCTTCGCTACGACCCCTTTAACGAAAATGCTGGGAACACATCTCCCAGTCCATCCTCGCCACATGCTGACGAGCTCGGTTTAAGCAGCACAAAACCACTCACTGTCCGTCAGAAGCGTCGCCCTGCCAGCACAATCGACACAGTCGACAAAGAGAACATGCTCCCCATCACCGAATCCGACATCATCCACCGCCAATCGCCGCTAACGCGTCAGACTGCGCGCCTATCCAACTCCAACCAACTCCAAGTAACGAATACGCGGCGTCCGTCGAAGCTCAAGAAAAAGCGCGTACCGAGCAACCCGCCGCCTGTGTCGCCCATGTTCTCTGAGGCGGGGTCTTCGTTCACGTTCCAAGCACCCGCCGGCGCCCACAGACGCGGATGGCTCGACGCCGTGTTCAAATTCAAGCCCGCGACATACAGCCTTATGTCACGCTACGATGTGCACACGACGCGCTCAGAGTGCCGCCGGCTGCTCACGGAGATGAACATGCTCGTCTCGCTCGAGGACGCGGAGAAGCTTGGGGTGCTCAAGTGTCGCTCGCATGATGGTATTAGGGATGAGAATAACACTATTCTCAGCATGAAGACGGTCAAATTCCGCGTGGAGTTGCAGTGGCCGCCGCCGTTGCTGTGTCGGGATGGATATATTGTTGCGCTTGTGGTCATACAGGAGAAAGGCCCACTGGATACGTTCAAGGCGATCTTTCATAGGCTGGAGAGTATCTGGACGCTCGATAGCTCCCCACCCAGTCGGCCTTCCAGCATGGTGTCTTCTACGCCATCGTCGATCAACGCTGCGAACTATCTGAGCCGACAAAGATAAAGGGAACTTCGAGGACCGTTTTCACGATGATGATCCACACCAATTGTACCATATAACATTAGGAAATTAAATAGAAATTAAATCGTGGTCTCTTTCTAATTTTTCGGGCGCTTGTACATACCCTGTCTGACGATCTACTCAATGCCGAGCCGGAAGACCGGCGGAGGTCAATTATTTCCCAAAATGGTACTCAAAGATCCAGATAAGGGAAGTTGCGCCTCACGATGCAGGGTCGCAAGCCGCGTTTCCCTTCGACTGCGGAGGCCCAAACGCCCATCGAAAATCAGTCTAGTCCACCAAATCCAAGTCCCCAAACAAGGTGATATGCATCTCCACACACCCACCAACGTTCATAGTGTTCCGGAACGGAAATGTGTCCACATTCCGAAGCCTACATTTCCCGATTCTGAATCCTAGTACACCAAAATGATGTTCATCAAGACAACAGAGGAAATCCTCTTCTCACAATAACCTATTTGTGACTGTTACTATGAGCCTCCTTGGTCGTCTGACCTGCAGAGTGCATGGACGCTAGGATTCTAATTCACACTACGATCCAGAGCGCTGGGAATGGGGTGCTGTACACAGCTGATCTGTGCCGACACTTTGAAGGAATTTCCTGTTCACAAATTCCGCCGATAGAGATATAGATTGACATTCGTGTTCAAGTTAGCGACGTCAATTTGCTGTAATCCACGACATCAGCGCAGTGCGGAAGTGGTTTCTTTGACACGATCCATCTCAGGGCCCCAAAAGCTGCACGCTGTGCTGTATATTTAGCGCTGTGAATTATAATAGTATTATGATAGTATTTTGAGTCAAGAATTACAATTCAATTGTTTAAAATGATATTACCAGAGGGCCGTAAGGTGATGGTATTTAATTAAAGGCTCGCAAACTCCATGGAGAGGTCGAGCAACTGTAGATTTTCAACAGAGACTATTACTCCAGAACAGGCGTTTGAGTACGCCTGCGAGTTTTATTTCTCATGAAGGTCGCACGTTTGGCCACTGCTTTACCACCTTGTACATATACGTAATGAGGGTCCATGAGGCCCAGAAATGCACATGCGCCATGTACTGCATGGAATAAGTGCTATAGCCAGCGACGGCCCACCGCCTGAGGGCATTCCATGGGGTATGTCCCAGCAGACATTCACATTTGACTTCAACGGCTGACAACGCTGATACCCATCTCGTCAATGAATTAAAAACATGCAAATCAATCTCTCAAGAACATACTATGTACGGCCTTCGCTGCATTGCACGCAAAAGAAGTCAATCATAGACCAGGGCTATTTACACGACCTGCCAGCGAACGTCTCCTTCCCATCATGCGCTGAATTCAACATTTGGAGAAATGGCGGGTCCGAAGTCCGCCGTTCTCTACATACCGGACGGCGGTGCATATGGGCAGGTACTGTACGTCTAAAATACACCGAACTTCGTTGGGTGCCTCTAGGCACCTCCACAGGCATTGCCAAGCCCATCTGACTTGCCATAACAAGCCCCAAATCGACATCTTCTGACTGGCGCCACTGTCCGACTGCAGACAAATTGAAACCCAGAGGCTATTGCTATATCTTAAATCGTCCGAGGCCGGCGGCATAGCGTAGAGCTCCATCCACAGATCCATCATTCCTCCACAGCAGCTGGGCAGCTGGGCAGTCTGGACGCTGCCAGGACGGAGCGGACAGAACAACTGGTGCACGCGGGACCAGCACAGAACGGCGCGAAGACATTTATAAGCAAGCGATGTCCTCGCAGGTGGCAGAATGGGGAGACGGAGCGGGGGCCGTTCTCAGTGGACCTATATTACGCCGCGCTTGAATCAGAGATGCCTGCCAGTCCAAGAGCGAGAAATAAACGTCGAGCATTGACATAGGGGTATTCAAATTCGTGAATAGAACTGCGCTGTGTGCACATGCCTGTCGCACCATTACGCCAGAGAATTCGACGACCGTCCTCCCGGGCGAGTTTTTTCGCACCCAAGGGCGAATGGCTACGCAGTGGGAAGCACGCACGCGGGTCATCAACATTCGGTGGGATGAAAACCGCTGCCCGCGCGCCACACAACGCAAAAATCCTCCTGGACTCGCAACATTCGGTCAGGCTGGACCCCCATCCACACTCACTCAGCGATGTGTCGATGGTGTGGGTAGGACGGAAGCGCCCATTCGAATTTGACTAAATGGAGGCCGCATGCGTGTGCACGCAGCTTCGTCGGCTATGAATGGAATGCAGTTTCCAGCGATATGATTACGCACACACCATGTTTATTCTCGTCACCACGGAATGGTGCATGTGCGTCGAGGTTTAATGGATTGACTGAGATGACGCACCGCAAGCACAGGACCCCCGCTCACAGTCTGAAAAGAAATATCGCCAAATTTCGGGAGGTCCATTCATGACATCCGGCCCGAATGAGCCATTATCCGGATGACTTTGTCGAAGTCGTCAACGTGTTTTTTGACAATTGTTGGGACGTGCTAAAAGGTGCTGAAACGCAGTAAAATGTCGTGGGAATTTAAGACGATCCAGACAGTGAGGTGAGTACCAGGAAACAACCTCTGGCGACTCGCCCCTGGGGGTTTTTTCGGAGCGTGTCCCCGTGGACCACATAGGCTAGGAGATGGGTAGTGAATGGAAACGTCGATTTAGGCTCGAGGGCTAAGTAAAGATCGAAGCACGCCATAGACACGCGGTGTTCTCGATCGGCGCAGCGTGCAGCAAGACGGAGTGTGCAACGGGAAGGCCAGGAAGCATATTTCCGTTATCCATCTTTGACGAAGTATCTCCAGGTATCTATCTCCACTGCTCGTCCGAGGCCGGCACGCAGCAGGGGTGCTATCAAACTGATTCCAACATTTAATGTTTGCTAAAACACGATTTAAACGATGAAAAACCTGCGGTTGACCTCACGAGTTTAGCGCGCAATTTACGGAATATTTCAGCAGCATACCACATTTATAAATGACGACACGTCGAGGATCTAATTTTGCGATTGTGACAGGGACCATGAGGGCATACACATGGACGGAGGCGGGGCTGAGAAGGGGTGTCGGCCGTCGGACACACAACCCTGGAACCACGTGCCCAATACAAACCATGCCCTGCTCAGAGTCAAATACAAACCTTCGTCTTGTCTCTCTCCGCAACTCCCATCTGCCCTCCCAGCTACCCTTATGCCAGCCAAAATGGACGTTCCCACATCCGCCACAGAGACTCCCGCTGCCCCCACCCTCACAGGCACCGCGCCCAAGGCCATCATCAAAAATGTTGACATGAGTCAGGAGATGCAACAGGAGAGCGTCGACATCGCATCCGCCGCCCTCGAGAAATACAACATCGAGAAGGATATTGCCGCCCAGATTAAGAAGGAGTTCGACAGACGACACGGCCCAACATGGCACGTCGTCGTCGGCAAGAACTTTGGCAGTTATGTCACACATGGTATGTTCCTTTCCTCTTCTCCCCTGCCCCACCCATCGCACCACATCGTACCACAAAACGCGTCCGCGGGCGCGTGTTTTCATCTCCCGGCGACTCGCTATCGTGCTTGTGTCTTCCACCAGTCCCGGATCTAAAAATATCTAATGACTCGTTCCTTTTTGCTCACATCATGTTCTTTTCATCTTTAGAAACCAAACACTTCATCTATTTCTATATCGGCACTCTCGCCATCCTCATCTGGAAGTCATAAATGCACCCTCCCTATACCCGTCATTTCGGAGGAGACTTCCGCTGCTGTGGTTTTGCAGCCCACGGACAATTTTTTCATAGCGAGCATAGGTCATGTCAGGGGGAACGAGTATCACAATCGAGAGAAGGAGAAGATTCCAGACGCATCATAGCTACGTGGCTACTGTAAAAGCTTTCTATATTATATTGTCCCTTTTTTTGTTGCTGAACTCCTGCCCATCTGCAAAGTCGAACGTTAATACTAATATTACAGCAGCAATCAATGAACGTGAGTATAGTACAGGTGTTGTGGATACAAGACGCAAAGAAAGAGAAGAATAGGCTGTCTACAAGAGATTATTACACACACAAGATACATTTGATTTCTGGACCTTCCAGATTCACCGCTTCCCCACCACCTCAATAATCACACTCGCCACGCATGCCCCATCCTTGTCCGCGTACACGCCCACCGTCACCTCGCCGATATCCCGGAATGTCGGCACCCCAGACAGCTCCAGCACACCTTTGCTGCTAATCCCGCTCATATCAGGGATGATAAACTTGGGCAGCGCCTGCCCACCCATCAACTTCGCATGGTAGCCCTTGCCCTTTGCGCCCTCCACCGCAGGCACCGGTACGCGGAACTTGAACCGCTCCCCAGCGCGCAGCAGCACCTTCATCACCTGCTCCTCGCCGCCCGACTTCCCCGATGACTCCAGCGACGCGAACGACGAGCGCACATGCGAGGAGTCAGATGTGGGCGACGGCCTGCCCGCCGCGGCGCGCTGCACCGTGAGCTGGTCGGCGCCCAGCGAGCGCACGTAGTGCATCCCCATCGACAGCTCGTCCGTCGTAGCGCTGGCCTTTACAGCCCCCAGCTCGTCCGCAGCGCCGCCCTCGACCTTGTGCACCTTCGCGCGCTGGCTGGCGATTCTGGCGCCTGCAAAGCCTGGCATACCCTGGGGATTAGGAACGCCAATAGGCTGTGGCACGGGCACGCGTGTGGACGGTGTGAACGGCACGAGGCGGGGCTTCGTCGCTGGACCCATGGGCATCTCCGCCATCGAGTCACCTTCACCCGAGAGCCCGCTCTGGAAACTCGTGCCTCTAGGAAATAACGAAACAATCAACATTATATCCTCCAAAACACAAAACAGAAGGCAACTCACCCCATCGACCCAGCAGAGGCCTGCCTCACCAACAGCCCGCCGTCCCCAAAATGCACCTGTGCAAGGTTTCTTGGGGCCCCGAAATCCGCCCGCCTGCGCGGAATCGAGTGCTCGCCCGTCGACGCGGACGGCGACCCCGTCAAGAACGTGCTCGTAGGCCGGCTCGGTGGCAGCACAGACTCGTCGCCCATATTCATCGTCGAGTTCATGTTCTGCATCCCAGGCGTGTCCATCGGCCGCGTCGACGCCACGAGAATGGGCTTGCCAATCACCATGCGCGCTGTAGGCTGCTGGCCATGGCCTGGAGGCTGATTCTGTTGCCGCTGGCGAGGACGCCGCCCCCTCCCCGAAGAGCCATACTTATCGCTCACCTGGCGCACCGTCTCCTTGATGCGCGCGAGGAATTCCTTTTTGCTTATCACCCCGCCGACCTCCACCTCGTAGCGCTGGTGGTGCGGGTGGTCGTGGTCGTACCCCTCCTGCTGGCTGCGCTCCGAGACGCGGTGCAGCCCCAGGCCGAGCTCAGGTGGCACGGGTATCTCCTCCTGCGTGCCCTGCGAGGACAGCCCCGAGCGATGCGCCGTTGGTGTCTGTGGCATCTGTGGCTGCTGCACCAGAAACGCCGACTTCGCCCCGCGCTCGACGACCCGCGTGCGTCCAGGGCTGAGGGTCAGGCCGTACCACCGTCTATCCTTCTCGCTCCACGCGACCTGACCCTCCTCCCCGACGAGCGCCGTGTCCGCCACGCGCGCGCAGCGCCGCACCACCGCGAAGATGCCCGTGAGGAGGCACAGCGTGCCGATGGTGCCGAATGCGAGGACCAGCCCGAGGACGAGCTTCCTATGCGCCTCCGTGGCCAGACCGCTGGGGTACGACGGCGCGAGGGACTGAGTGTTTCCTGTGCCCGGGACGTAGATCGTCGCGGTGGTGTGGGATGTCGAGTGCGTGATGTGCGAGTAGGCTGTGAATATCATCTGGATGTGGTCGAGGGCGGATTCATAGTCGCTGGGAATGGTTCCGGTGAGATTGGTGCTGGTCTGGTTGTATCGCATGAAATTCGCGGCTTTGATAGGTTCGAAGGTCACTGAGATGGTCGTCTCGTCGGAGACGGGATTGGCAGCGGACGAAGAGAACCATTTGGAAAGGGTGAATTCCACATCATTGCCCTTCGTAACATTAAGCGAGGGGAGTTGGGAAAGAACGAAGTAAGGTTCTACTATCTCTAAAGAAACGTGCGTCTGAATTGACTGATTAAAGATTGTCGTTAGGTTAACGGGAAGTAAGGGTATAGAATTCTTGGTGTCGCCCGGAGTTCCAGAGAGCGTTCGGCTCGGACGATCATAGTGCAGCCAAGTGTAATTGGAAACGTCGATATCCAACGAGGAGATATTTGAAGGTTGGATATTATCCCCATCGACCAAGATGCCCGTAAAATCAGCCGCAGACAACAGAGAGACTACAAAGTCGTTTTCTGCGGTGATGTTGATCGTCGGCATCGAAGGGTTCGTCATAGAGAGTTCATGGTCGGCGATGAATACCGAGAAGGGGATCTTGGCAGCGGTGTACCCCTCCTGGTCGGATGCATGCAGATTAAACGAGAGCAACAAAGGCTGCGGTAGCTCTTCCGCCGGGGGCACCACGCCATCCAGAGTTATCGTTTTGGAATTGAACACCAGATAGTCAGGGATGCCTGAGCCATTCGCCATCCGCAGCTCATAAAATACATCTCCCCCCGCGGGATCCACAAACGTATCGCTCTCGAGGCCGATGCTGAACGACCACTTGGAGGGAACGCGCAGTGTCGGCGGTGCATCGGGTGTAGCGATTATGGCAGAGCTCTGCCGCAGAAAGAAGATCGAAGAGAGCGAGCTGCTATTTGCCGTGAACTGCTCCGCGACGGGGCGGTTGAGCGTCGGCGCGGGATCGTCGGTGACGCATATCGTGAAGCGCGAGGACGTCGAGGACCCCGTTGCGTGTGCGGTGACCGTTATTTCTGGGTAGCCCTTGTCGTCTTTAGTAGGCGTTCCGCTGAACGTCAGCGTGTTGGGGTCGAAAGCCAGCCATGTAGGGAGCGAGGAGGTGGTGTATGTCAGCGCGCCGTCCGTAGAATAAAACGTGTTCGGCGAAAAGGTCCACGAATAGGACTGGTTAACCCGCGCTACCATAGGCAGCTGGTCATCGAGTGATAGGAGGACGGTCACTGAAGGCGAAGAAGATGAAGAAGGGGCTGCAAGAGAAACCGAGAAGAAAGAGGCCGAGAAAAGGGCGAGGAAATATAAAAGAACGAAAGTCATAGGAATCTTGTGTTGGGCGGGAAAGCGTATACTACGAGCCGGAGGACAGGTCGGCCAGCGAGTTCACGACAACTTGAAGAACATGCACTTCAGCGATCGGGATGAGGAACAGGCGGCGGATGAATCAAACACACCACAACAGCGCGCGCGACGCGCCCTCGATCATTTCCTTTTACGGCCATCCCATTTCCTTATATGTCAGCCATTCTGTCCTCGTCAGCCATGTTACCCACGCCTCGCCACTATCTCGTCGTCAGCCCTATGTCAGCCAATCTTGGATGGTATATAAAGTAGGCAGACTTCTGCTATGAATTCCTACCTCTTGTCTCGGACACTTATCCTCATTCGAAACCTCATATACTATACGTTATCGATTCTTTCTTCCCTCTCGTCGCCGGCTCTTCAATCGACTTTCCCAACTTTACCCTTCTTCGCATCATCCATGCAGCAAAAAACTGGATTTACACTTGTTCTGGGCCTTGTATACGCGGGCATGGTGATTGCCGAGCACCAGAACACACAATCGCTGCCAAGTTCTTTCAAACTCGCTCTCGGGCATCGAGCGAATGATGAGACTGCTCCCTTCGACCCAACTCGTGCTGTGAGCATTTTCGCGAATGCTCAAATGCATCATTTACTCACAATTGGCGCGTAGAAGGCAATCGCTCCCAATATTGCGGCGAGAGGTTATGACTCCCCCGCTAAGTCCAGCACGCCGGAAACGGCGAGGCTGAACTTGCAGACGAAAGCGTTGAATACGTCATCCGCCAGTGGTACCCTGAATTATGGCTTTCTTCAATTCGGCACACCGTTGCAGAACCTGCCAGTGGACGTAAATATGTATTATGCGGACACCTGGGTTCGTTCGGGGTGTGCTTCCTGCGCAAAGAACATGACAATGTTCAACAAGACAGCCAGCACTTCGTATCATGAGATTAGCATGAACTACACTATGCATTTAGTATGTCATTCAATAATCCGCTAATTTTCTCGCTGCTGACGCTCTGGCACTGAAAGAGGGCTGGAGATTTAACTGCTATACTTTGTGAAGACGTAGTCTCGGTAAATGGTTTGTCTATTCAACAGCAGGCATTTGGACTCGTCTCGCTGCCACCTGCGGATCCTACAGTAAATATCAGTGGGGTAGTGGGTCTTGGTTTAGGACAGTCTGACTCAAAGAAACCATCATTCATTCAAAATCTGATTCGCGAGGAGAAACTAGCGGAACCAATAGTTTCAGTGCATCTTGCACGGCCAGGACAAAAGATAGGCTCAGAGGTATTTTTACCTTCACTCTTACCTCCTCCATTCGCGTGCACTCAGCTGTTGCTCTTTCAGGCTTGTTTTGGATGCTTTGATAAAGAAAAGACAACTGACTCTCAGGTTTCTTGGCTGCCTCTTGCTGTCAACGTCTGTATTTTTTTATCTGCGCCGAAGGCAAGTCAAACTTACTGTTTTTCTCATAACAGAATAGTTGGGAGGTGGAATTGACTGGCGTATCGGTTAACGGCAGCATGATAAGACCCACGATAAATGTTACCGCTGTAAGTTATCCCGCATCCATCCGTTGATCTAGCAGGTGTTCACCCGAGATCCTCCAGGCCATTGACGCTTTTATTGACTACATAATCCTGCCGCAACGACTTGCTGAGCAATTCTATGGCAAGGTTTGTACAGCTAGTGAGTATGTCGACTAATTTACTCATTATCTCACTTCAGATTCCTGGAGCACGACCGGCCACTCAAGACAAAAAAGGTAGACTATTTCTAATTAATGATGTGTGATATTCTGACACAATTTTTCGCGTATGCAGGATATTTTGAGTATCCTTGTAATACCCCCATTGCGGTATCAATCATACTTAAAGGGAAACCCTTTTCTTTGAACCCGGTGGATTTCAATTTGGGTTAGTGCCTGCCTATATCGCGCGACCACCAACACCAGACTCACGTTATTCAGGGCCAGCTCCTTCTGATCCTTCGTGCGTCTTTGATACGAAATTTAAACTTCTGACTAACCAATTTGTGCCATTGAAGTTATTGCATAGGAGGAATAATCTACCGTGACGGAGACCCTGACAATTCTGCTACCATGGGTAAGAATCTCTATATTTAAATTATATCGCATAGTTGATTCTGAAGACAACATCATCAGGCATCGAATTTATCAGATCATGTTTGTCAAGTTCCGTTGTCTTCAGATCGGTACTGATGCATTGGGATTGTTTAGGGTATTTGACTCTCGATTATGGTAAACATCGCATAGGATTGTCTCCCAGTGTCAACAACAAGTAGACGCACGCGTGTCATGGGGATGTTGTATTGCGTTGAAGCTCGTTGAAGGAAATGATGCAGATTCGATATTTGTACGTCTACAGATAACTCAAATTTATCTTGCCTGATTTTTCTCGACCTCTGTAAGCTTCTTATATATGTATAGTATGCAGTGCATTGGCACCGCATCAGCTTTTCGATATTTCCCAACCAAGTCTTGACCAATTCCGGTTCACGAACAGTTTGCAGTTACGTTCCCTCCATAGCACTTGCTGATAATTTAATGAAAGAACTATTTGTCTCATCCTCCCTTCTCCTAAAATCAGAGTTTCATAACAGGACGAATATAAAAAGCCAGGACACCCTTCAGTTGGCGCGCCGAGTTGGCAAACGGTGTGACAGACGCAGCTGCTTCTCTGCTCTTCCTCCGTCCAATGCTACCTGTTGGGACGGGATCATCGCACTTTAAAAGGGGAAAACACTGAGTCTATTCAAAACCGTGAATCTGGAGCAAATATATGATTCAATTCGACTATACTTCTCTGGTCGTCCTGTCCGATTGCAAACCATCGACATCCACTCCATAATATTTTATGGGGCACCCTCGGTCAGTCATCATTCCGGGCCTCGTAGACTATGTAGTATACGCATGCACGACATCTGCTGGGGGCATTCTGGACCCTAATATACATGCTCATCGAGGTTCGTTCAAACTGAATTTTTTCGAACATAGCGAAGACCATGATCTGCAGCGCGGTCTAGGTAGAGTTGGTGGGGTTGCGCTTCTGTTTACTGGTTCCTATGGCCTTCATTGAAAACAACGGCGAAGCTGGGCAGGAGAAAGGTGCACAGAGTAGATTAATTGCACCAGCTTGCAGGAACGCATGACCAGAGATAGAGAGGTCTCCATTACACAGCGGCAATTAAAGAACAATAATATACATGATAAAGCATCGCAAGCCTTGAGGCGATGGTCGTTAGAGACAAGTTGACATCAAGCTGTTTAATAGTAAGTAGCTGGAGAAGGTTCAGATTTCCTTGCGAAAAGTACAGAAATTACCGCGCGCTAGAAAGTCCGAGTCCAAGCTTTCATGCTCACGGCTGAGAGCCGCCAATGATGAACGCTTTGACGAAAATTACGACGCTTGCTTTGCGCCATCTCATCAAAACTTCAAGGTCCAAGGGTCGAAAATCGATAAGCCACATGGAGAGACCCAGTATAAGTGATTGCGCAACGGAAAAAGATACCGAGTTGGGCAAAGGGTATTGGACACGATGGGTGCAGGATCAGCCTGAAGGCCTTTTGAAACCTAATGAAACCAGAAAGAGACACGAGTTGGACACGATAATGAGCCGAGAGATGAGATTCAGCAGAAAGTGAACAATGTGGGAGGAAAGAGAGCGGTTGTTGTACGGATTCACAACAGAGCGTGGCACGTCTGAATCCGGTAAGCGATAGCTCGGACAATGCCGACCAAAAAAATTGTACGAGCTTAATCAGTTTCTTCTCTTCCATCCTCCCCTCACCATCTATCCTCTTCTTCTCTCCTTCTAACGACCGCAGAGCCCCCGCAGAGATGGATGTGCGTATACATCTCCCAAATCGACCTCTTTTCCCTCTGGCTGATCGTTATCTCTCCTTTTTTCCAGCCCAATTTCGTCCAATCCTTGCACAATCTCCTCCTCCAGACCATATCCAATGATACGGCTCTTCTGAAAGCTGCAAGGACATGGTTTAATCCTCATTATGACCCATAATCTTACACCCGGATGATACAGGCCACTGCTCAGCTCAACCAGGAATTCTACAAGAACCCTTCTTGTATCTCCGCCCTTGCAAGCATTCTCGCCAACTCTCCCGAAATCTCTGTGAGTGCTGATCTGACGATACATCCTCTAACCGATTAACACATCAAAGGTTCGTCAACTCGCGGCTGTTGAACTAAGAAAACGCGTCGTCCAAAACAGCGGCAATCTTTGGACCCTCCTCCCCCAAAATGAACGGGAAGAAATCAAGGCTAAGCTCCCTGAGATCATCCTGGCTGAGACCAAGTGAGTCTGCTCGTATTACATCTCTCTTCACCTTTTCATATCGCGATCTTCGTTCAGCAACCTCGTTCGGCATTCTACCGCACGCGTAATTGCTGCCATCGCCTCCATCGAAGTCCCCCAAGGATTGTGGGATCAGCTTCTTCCTTTCTTGCAACAAACTGCCACCTCACCGAATGTTGCCCACCGTGAAGTTGGATCTTTCATCCTGTTCACCGTCCTTGAGAGCATCGTCGAAGGATTCCAATCACACATGGCCGGTCTCTATGAACTCTTCGGAAGGCTTCTTGTCGATCCCGAGAGCATCGAAGTTCGCATTACCACCGTCAGGTACGTTGCCTTCAATATTCTAGAAGCCATATTTTAAATTTTGCCTACTAGGTCCCTCGGTGTCATCGCGCAATATATCGACTCTGACGACAAGGCTGAACTTGTGAGCAATACCCCTCCTACTATTCAAAATATAACTCACGATCTATCAGGCTTCCTTCCAAGCCCTTCTTCCTTCTATGATCCAAGTCATCGGTCAGGCTGTTGAGGCTGGCAACGAGACTGGTGCCAGGCAGTTATTTGACGTCTTGGAGACCCTCCTTATCCTGGTACGTTTATCACATTTTTCATTTGGTACGTCTTCTCATATGATTCTAGGAAGTACCCATTCTGGGTAAGCATATACCCGAATTGGTCCAATTCCTTCTCCACTGTGGTGCCAACCGCGCTTTCGATAACGAATTGCGCGTCCTTGCCCTGAATGCCCTGAACTGGACCGTTCAATAGTGAGTCCAACCGTCAGAATTGCGATCAAAAGTCACTGACTTGTTTTTCAAGCAAAAAATCCAAAATCCAAAGCAAGAACTTGGCTGCTGCCATCCTGGATGGCCTCATGCCCGTTACTACTGAGGACGAACCCGACGATGTCGACGAAGATGCTCCCTCTCGCGTATGTTATCCATCTTTCAGTCTTATCGTCGAATACTTTTTCTCATCTCTTATAGTCCGCCCTCCGTATCATCGACGGCCTCGCCACCAACCTGCCACCTTCCCAAGTCTTCCCTCCCCTCCGCACTCTCATTGTCCAGTACTTCACCTCGCCCGACCCCAGCCGCCGCCGCGGCGCTGTCCTCGCTCTTGGTGTTTGCGTTGAGGGATGCAGCGAGTACATGACCCCCCTCATGGGCGAGGTCTGGCCCATCATCGAGGCTGGTCTCCAGGATCCCGATGCCAGCGTTAGGAAGGCTACCTGCATTGCTGTCAGCTGCTTGTGTGAGTGGCTTGAAGAGGAGTGCGCGCCTAAGCATGCTGTTCTTGTTCCTGTGCGTTTACCACATTTTTCATTGCTATTATTTCGATATTTATGTATGACTTTTCGCAGAGCATCATGAACCTCATCAACGACCCTGCCACCCAACGCACGGCCTGCACGGCTCTCGATGCCCTTTTGGAAATCCTCCATGAGACGATCGAGCTTTATCTGCCACTCATCATGGAGCGCCTCGCCGGCCTCCTCGAGACCGCCCCCATCGCCGTCAAGGCTGTCGTCACCGGCGCCATTGGCAGTGCCGCGCACGCCTCCAAGGAGCGCTTCCTTCCCTACTTCCAGCCGACGATGAACCACCTCGCCAACTTCCTCACGCTCACCAACGAGGGCGAGGAGACCGAGCTGCGCGGCATCACGATGGACGCGATTGGCACCTTTGCCGAGGCTGTCGGCAAGGAGACATTCCGCCCGTACTTCAACGATATGATGAAGCACGCATTTGCTGGGTGCGAGCTTGGCTCTGCGCGCTTGAGGGAGTGTAGCTTCTTGTTCTTTGGCGTTATGGCGCGTGTGTTTGGCGAGGAATTCGCGCCATTTTTGCCTCAGGTTGTGCCCCCTCTTTTGGCCAGCTGCAGGCAGGCTGAGCAGGGTGAAGATCAGCTTGAGGGTGAGTTTTTTTTATGTTTCTTGGCCTTATTTGTTTGTGTGATTGACCGCATATTGTCATTCAGTCTCCGTCGCTGATGCCGCCACTGCCTTTGCCTCAGGCTCGTCGCCAGCCAACGCCATCTCCGTCGGCGATATCGAGACCGACATGAACGGCAACCCCTCCGTTGACCTCGAGGACCTCGACCTCGACAAGCTGATGGACGTGAACAGCGCGATCGCCGTCGAGAAGGAAATCGCTGCTGACACCATCGGGTCGCTGTTCGCCGCGACGCAGATCCACTTCCTGCCTTACGTCGAGCAGAGCACGCTCGAGCTCATCGCGCTCCTGCCCCATTACTATGAGGGCATCAGGAAGAGCGCGACGGATTCGCTTTTGGAGATAGTCAGGACCTTCTACGACCTCAGCGAGCATGAAGAGTGGGTCGCTGGTGCTAACTCGGTATGTTTGGGTTCTTGTGGGTTTAATAATAGAGGTGCTCATTTTGTGGTTTTTTCCCCTTCTTCTTTAGCCTACTGTGTACAACCCTCAGGTGAAGGAGCTCATTAACCATGCTCTGACTCCCCTCTTGGAGATGTATGAGACTGAGGACAATAAGTGAGTGTTCTGCCACTCTTTTTTTCTGACCCTTTAATCAATATTTCTTGAATAGGTCTGTCGCTGCTTCTCTGTGCATCGGTCTTGCGGAGACCATCAATAAGGTTGGCCCTGGTTTCGTCACTGGCCGTACGTTATTTCTAGATGATTTCTCTATATATCATTGTTGATGGTTCAATTCTAGACTATGACACCATCTGCAGCATCGCCATGCAGATTCTCGAACAAAAAGCGTTTTGCCAGCAAGATCCTGATCAGGACGAGGACGAAGAAGCTCCTGAAGACCAGGCTGAGTATGACTCGGTCCTCATCTCATCTGCAGGCGATCTTGTTGCTTCCCTTGCCAATGCGTTCGGTCCGGACTTTAACCAGGCCTTCCTTACCTTCTTCCCTCTAATTTCTAAATATTACGTGCGTCCATTTTTCTTCTTTTTCTTCCTGCATATATTGACCTTTAAATACAGAAAAAGAGCCGCTCGTTGAGCGACCGCTCTGCTGCCATCGGTTGCCTCGCCGAGATCATTGCTGGCATGAAGGGCGCCATCACTCCTTACACCCAGCAGCTGCTTGAATTGTTCTACCGTGCTCTCGGAGATGATGAATTTGAAGCCCTCTCGAACGCAGCCTTCGCCACCGGCCTGCTCATCGAGAACTCAACAGTCGATCTCTCGCCGCAATACTTCCAGCTCCTTGGAGCCCTCCGCAAACTGTTCGACGTCACTCCCTCGGACCCCACACCGAAACTGAATGCGAAGGACAACGCCGCTGGCGCCGTCGCTCGCATGATCGTGCGCAACACGTCGGCGGTGCCCCTCGACCAAGTGCTGCCAATCTTCATCGATGCCCTACCGCTAAAGACCGACTTCCTTGAGAACCGACCGGTGTTCCGCGCGCTGTTCTTGCTGTTCAAGACGAATGGTCCAGTATTGTATCCGTTCATGGATAGGATCCTGCAGGTTTTCGCGTATGTGCTGGAGCCTAGCCGTAAAGACCAGATAGGCGATGATATCCGTGCGGAGCTGATTAACTTGCTGGTGCTGATCAACCACGAGGAGCAAGGGAAGATCCAGGCAGCTGGACTTACACCATACCTCCCTGTTGCATAAAGATTTAATCTGACTTGTCTCTTTTTTACGACCCATGTTATACGCTGCTTGTTTCTCGTTGCCTTATACTACACATTACATTGCTTTCTCTTTTCCCCTCTCCCTTTTCTAGGTTGTTCATTGTGTCTCGTCTCTGTCTCTATTTTGTGTGTTCTATACTTTCGTCTCATGGATTTCCCACATTATGATTGCCACGCCTTATATTCCATTCACTCCTGCTGTCATAGAATATCAAGTTTTGGCTTAGTACCATCCAACATAAAACAGTAATTTCTTCGATACGAATGGATTATGGATAAGACTACACACTCTACATAAAATTGAATTTGTAGAGGACATTTTCAGAGCGGAGAACCCCATGTCTTCCATCCATCAGCGTATGGTGCAACCCGCAAATTATCTGTCTGGATGACCTCGAATGCAATTTCATCTAATTCCTCTGCATGTTCCTCATCCAGTTCTAGGGCATCTCGAAATGCAGCTTCGACCAAAGGCCTGTCGGTCGACAGCGTTTTCACGACAGCTGTTATCTTGCGGATGAGGCTTGGCGGTTCGCCTAAACCTATCCAGTGGTCGGGATGTATCATTTCCTTCCAGTGGACTAGCCTTTCTTCTAATGTTGTCTCTCTCTGTTTGCCTCGCCAGTCCGTGTAGCACATGTCGAGTACTAAATGAGTTACTTTAGGGCAATTTTCCCAGAGGTCACCCAAGTCGTACTCTTCCCAACGGGTTTCCTTGTCATCATAGAAGGCATGGAATCGAAACCCCAATGTGAGCATTGTGACTGTTGGAGTGAATTTCAATCCGTCGCCAATTATAGCGACGACACGCATGTAATCCGACGGATCTGCATCGATGTAGAGGGAAAAATTATCGAGAGCTGGGAGTTCCAGATTGTTGAGGAGTAAGTATAGAGTTGGTTCGTTCATATGCTGTTCGTCAAAGTCGTCACTAATCGTTATGGTGAGTGTCGAAAGGAAGGGAAGCTCGATTTTGGCAAGGGTCTCCGGTACAATATTTTCTTTGAGGACGATAATGTCGAAGTAGCCCCATTGGAGTTTGGGCACTGCGCGGACAAGCTTCGACCAGACATATGTATCCAGGGACATATGGTGCAGTGACAGATGTGTTAAGTTGGACCAGCCTCGAAGATCGTGTAAAATCAGTTCACAATGATGAATGCGTAGTCGCCGCATTGCTGAAGCCGTGTCGTATCGCTCTGGCAAAAGAAGTTCCGGTGTGTCCACATAGCTGTCCTCGTCCGATGGGAATTCATCTGGGGAACAGGTCACGAAAGATCGTAGTTTGGAACATCGAATACGTCGGTCGAATACAAACTGAGCAAAAGGACCAACATCGAGATATTGTGCTGAGGATAGAAAGTCAACGAAAAACTCCATGATATCGTCCGGCATGTCAAAAATAATGGGGCTGGAGCCCCACGTTTTATGATAGAATCGAAGGCGGATAAAAGGGGCTTTTGTGCCTTGCCTCCTTCTCCACCACTTTAAGAATTCCACACGACGCCTGAAGATACGCATGTCCCATACATGAAGCCTACAATTGCGCCATGTCAGAGGCAGACGATGATGGAGGTGCGACCAAAGAGCTGGAATTTCAAGAGCGGCAGCTCTCCAGGAGGTGCAGACATGGCACAGCGATATCGGCGCGGCGTTCTCCTTTGGCTGGACTTGATCAAGAGGAGATTCAGGAAGACAATTCAGGAAAATCTTTTCCAGGACATCGAAAGGAAGCCTGTTCTGAATCTCTGTGAAAGGCCGCTGAGGGTACTCCATTTTGCCACTGCAACCGATAAGCGAGTCCAACGGGTTTATGTTTGCGTTTAGCGCAGACAACAGCTACAATTTATCGAGGAATTTGAGCAGGAATTCTTTGGTGGAGTATGTGGTTCGAGTAGAGTTCCAAAACAACACTTCGGTCACTGGTGGGCCAGTGGTAACTTTGAGTTGAACTTGCGGTTTTCCCTAGACTCGCAAGCCAGTCACACTCGCGAGCTTTAGTCACAAAGATGACGAAAAGTCACAGGGGCACATGACATGAACGAAGCAAGCTCGCGAGCGGACTGGGAGACCTCGGGACGTTTTTTGGTGATGGACGGTTTCCCCGCCATTTCAGACGAGGGGACTTCGTCGAAAACATGGCCACAACTCAGAAAAAGTCCTCAGATTGGGTATACATAATATGCTTATTTTTGTAGGTAAATGCGAATAAATCACTCTTAAAAATTTTTTTGGCTCGTGTTGCCTGTTGACTGCCTCTCGAGCCGTTAGTTATAAGAGAACAATTTTTTACGCTTCTCCGATAGCCATTGGATTCAGACCTTTCCACTGTAGCCTAAATGATCCGAGAACACTTTTTCAAGTTCCCTAATGTCGCTTCTTTTAGTTTTCGAGCTGCCCATTTGGTTTTCAGAGGCGCAGCCGCTGCGCACGCGATCACCAACGGCGCAGTGCACGCGAAGTTTTAAATTTTTTTGAAAAAGTTGTATACTCGAATCGGCTTGAAATGTGAAAATGAAGCTTTTATGTATACTCAATTTGGGAACTTTTTTGAGCTCAAACGACGCTATTTGACGAAGTCCCATAGTCTGATTTAGCAGGCTCACCAAAAAACGTCCCGAGCTCTCCCAGCCCGCTTCGCGGCTTGTCGAGTTTACTCACAACACGTGCACGTAGTCTCACGGTCCGCGAAGCCGGCTGGTCACGAGCCTAGAAGAACCTGATGGTACTAGAGTCCGATAACGAAAAAATGTCGGTGGATTCTGTTGGCGGTGAGTAGAATCGGAAGCGAATGAAAGGGGCGATCATGCTAAGCTCAAGCTATGATTCCTTTCCCACCACTTCAAGAATTTCCCAAGACGAGGGAAGCTTTCCGAATCATAAGCGAAGAGCCTTCCATTTTGTGCTTGGAGTGCGCAGAATCTATCCTGCGAAAAATAAACTGGCACTTGATACATGACTATTAGTAGCCAACGGATTAGAGAAACCCAGTACTTACTGTCGAGTCAGAGTTTCACAAGGCGCTCCCCCACGTTTTCGGCGCAAGCCCCCATTTATCTTCCTCGACGATATCAAATGCGGTGCCGAGCGCATCATTGTCGTACTCGCTGGCCAGATTCCATAGTATGTGCAGAAGTGCATCCTCGACCAATGGACCAAGTACCGAGGAATTTTTACAATGGCCGTGATCTTATCAATGGCATTTATATCTAGCCAACGTCCGGGACGAAGCATTTCCTTCCAATAGTGCAGTCCATGAGCTTGGAAACATGTCCAAGACTATATGGGCGAGCTTTGGAAGTTTTTCTACGCCTTCCCATTGTGGCGTTGCTATTTCTTCGAGAGGGTTATAACCACTGAATTGAAATCCTAAAGTAAGTTTTGTAACTGCTGGTGCATCTTTTAAAACATTGTTGATTCTCGTGGCGATGAGAGTAAGGTCCCATGGATCTACGTCGATATATAGAGACAGATCAAGGAGGACAGGGAGATGTAGGTTTAAGAGAAGTAGCTGGAGTGTACCGTCTTCTGTGATGATTCTTGAATCAATAATGGTAGTGACCACGGAGAGTGTCGAAGAAAAGGAAGTGTAAATTTAACGGGTGGATCTTTGCCTAAGTCAGACATAAGGTAAACATCAAAATAGGCCCACTGGAGGTTCGACACCCCACACCAGAGACCTTCGGAACCGTGACTATGTCATGCAGCGAGAGATGTGTTAACTCAGACCGTTTCATTTTTGAAAGGTTACGTGTTATTTTGACGTCGTAGAGGCGCAAACGTCGTAACGTTGGAGGGATACGAAATGGAGAGAGATATGGACGAGATTGGAAAGTCATTGTCGATAGATCCGAAGTTCCATCGCTGTTTGGCTGACTAGTCACCAACGATTCATCGAGGTAGATCGATGCTGCTATCGTGTCGCAATAAATATATGGTGAGTGAATCGACATCAAGATATCGTGCTGATGCGAGGTAGTCGAAAAAGAACTCCATGGTGTCGGCCGCTAAATGAAGCTCCAGGAAGTTTCTTCCAATGTCAGTGCACCCTGGCGCGTAGAATTTGAAGCGGATTGCAGGAATGGTCTGATTCCTTCGCCACCATTTCAAGTAATATTCAATATCACGGGAGAAGAGTTCCGAATTCCATGCGGCGGTTTGTGCATTCTTCCATTTGACAGGTAATCTATAATATAGATGCGACCAAAGAGCCGGGGTTTGAATTTGAAGAGTGGCGTTTCTCCAGGAGGAGCCTGGAGCAGACATGGCAAAGTAGCATCGGCGCGATTCTCGTGTTCGGTTGCGCATGATCGAGAGGGTTTTGGGGAAGAAAAAGGAGAAATATCTGTTCAAGGATGTCGTAGAGAGGCGTCATCGCAACCGGTGTCCGTCCAGTTGAATGGAAATCCATTGGGCCTTGGTAGGAAAGACGCGAAAATGGGAGTGTCCTGGTAAGGCTGTCACTGGCCAGGGAAATAAAGATCGAATCTGCACTGTCAATTTTAAGGCGAAGGAACCTTGACTGTCCAATATATTCCCGACCTTTGGAAAGTCACTGGAGCGTTCCGGAGCTCAAGAGGCTAGTAAAAGTAAGAGGGCAAAGAGTAGAGTACGCCGAACCAACTCGGCGATCTTTAGAATCAAACAAAAACCAAACAACGCTGATAACGTTGCAACTTGAACTTGCCCAAAAAATGTCCAGTGAATCAGGCAGACAACGCGGACAATATCTAGACCAATTTTGAGGGGAATCTGGTCAGCAAAAAAAAATATCATAACCATTTACATAGGTACAACTTGGGTACAACATAGGTATCGGCAAGGCAGTAGTAATACAGTAAGTAAAGAAAGTAAATCTTGAGAATATCGATATCTAGCTATACAGTTGATAAAGAGACAATAGGCAAAGAGTCAGAGCAAATTTACCTTTTTTGTGGGTACTCTATAGAGACATCCCCCACGTTTTCCATATTTCGGATTGCGGTGCAAAGCCTTGGTCATCCTCCTTGATAACCTCAACCGCAATGTTGCGCGCAATCTTCTCTCGCTCGTGGCCGAGTTCCAATGCACGTACGATGGCTTCCTCGACTAATGGAATGTGCGCCGATGGCGTTTTTACCATGGCCGTAATTTTGCGAATGGCGCTCGAGGGGTTGTGTACATCCACCCAGTGCTCGCCACGCAGTACTTCTTCCCAAAACTCCAGTATTTTGGGAAGCTCGATCCTGCCACCACCACCGAAACCTGGATTTGCACGCATGTCAAGGACCAAATGAGTAAGATGAGGCACGGTCTCTGAGAGTTTTTCTACACCGTCCCAATGTAAAGTTTGGATGGGCTCGTGAATGAGACTGAGTAGTCGAAATCCCAATGTGAGCTTTGTGACTACCGGTGCGCATCTCAACACGCCGTTTATTCTCCTAGAAAGTTGAGCAACATTCCACGGATGTTTTTCGGTGTAGATGGAAAGATCATGCAGGACTGGGAAATGGAGGTTTGAAAGGAGCAGCCCAAGCCCATCCTGATCTGTGAAGTCGAAGTTGAGACAGACCACAGAGAGCGTCGAAAGAAATGGAAATGTGAATGTGGGGAGAGCGGGGTTATCACTGCCGCTAAATGGGAGGGAAATTGCGAAATAACCCCACTGAAGATTTGGAACAGAGCGGATAAGGGAATACCAGACTTCTTGATGCATATACGTATTGTGAAGTGAGAGATGTGTCAATTTCGACCAACTGGCGAAATCCTTGATAACGTCTTGCGGGACTGAGACGTCATGAAGGCATAAGTGACGTAATGTTGAAGGAACATTAAGTGGCAAGAGTTCTGGAGGACTGTCAAAATCTTCTGAGGGTCCATTTGGATGACTAGTCACCAAGGATTCGAGTTGAGAAAATTCAATGCCTTTATCGCGTCGGAATATATATGCGGTGAGGGGATCGACGTCGAGATATCGTGCTGAGGACACAAAACGAACGAAGATATCTAGGATCATTGACGGTAGCGGTAACTGTGGGAAGCCCCTTCCTTCCTCAGGGCTGCGGAACTGGAAACGAATCAAGGAATCCCTCTGGTTTTCTGTCCACCAGTGTAAGCATTCCATATCGCTGCCGATTACGAGCGCCGGATTTGAGGCAATGGGCGTCCCGTATCGAGTCCATAGGATATGCGGGCTAAAATTGAGATGCGACCAAAGCGCAGGGATCTCGAGAGCGGTGGTCCTCCAGGAGGAGCAGATATGGCAAAGCAACATAGGCGCGATTTGTGTGTTTGGTTGAACTTCATCGAGAGGGTTTTCGGGAAGACAGAGCAGGAAAACACGTTCAAGAAGATCGTAGGGAAGCGTCATCACTGGCGATGAGGGTACAGTTGGAGTTGTTTGGGAGGCCATGGCTGTTGGATGAACTCAGTTGAATACCAATGCAACTTTGTCATGTTATACTAACGAATGTCCCCGAAAGCTACAGCTTTTATCTGTAAAGAAATTGTATAAACCTCCCAAGCTCGCAAGACAAGTAAAAGTACGAAGGCAAGGAGTGGGAATGTTACGTCCATGCAACCTGAAGTGGGCTTCAGAATCAAATAAGAACCAAATTACGCCGACCCGGCGCCGGCTCGTGGCGGAAACAGCTCTTCCACCACTCACCACCGCGTCGTCGACCGTCGCTATTCGCAGGATGCCTCTCCTGCATCCCAGGCACGCGCTGCGTCTATCCAAATACTCCACCCGACACCTATCCACCCAATCCACCGTGAATGCGAGCCGCACTTCCAACCCCCTGCGCACCGCGGCGTACACCGCGGCTTTCGTGGTGTCTGCGGGGCTCTTCACGGTCTATTACCTCGACTCGCGGAGCGCGCTGCATCGATACCTGATCATGCCGGTGCTGCGGAGCACGTTGGATGCGGAGACGGGGCATAAGCTCGCGGTTAAGGCGCTCAAGTCCGGGTTCGCACCGCGCGATGTGGTGGAGGACGATGCGAGGCTGAAATGTCAGGTGTGTGAGGTTTCGTAAGGTTTATATTTGAGCGCCCTTGGAGGTGGATATTGACGGCGCATTGATTTGCTTGGGGTGGTGTAGGTGTGGGGTGAGGAAGTGTCAAATCCTATCGGACTGGCTGCTGGGTTCGACAAAGACGGCGAGGGAATCGATGGTAGAGCTTGTTCGACGGATCTTACGTTTTATTCGCATGCTAAAGGGGTGCATTAGGACTTTTCAACCTTGGTTTTAGCTGGGTAGAGATTGGCAGCGTAACACCGAAACCACAGGTACGTCCCGACACCTGAAACCATCATACAATTATTTCTTACTAGAAATTCACCTTAACCCAGCCTGGAAATCCTCGTCCCCGCATGTTTCGCCTAGATGAAGACGGTGCTGTCATTAACCGTTACGGTTTCCCTTCACAAGGCGCCGCCTCCGTCCTCGCGCGTTTGCGCTCGCGTATCCCTTCGTTTAGACCCCCCACCGACCGCGCCGCACTCCGCAATGATGCTATCCTCGCTGTCAACCTTGGAAAAAATAAGGAGTCTCCTGCTGATTCTATTGACGATTTCCTATCTGGCGTACGGACGTTTGGACCTTATTCGGATGTGCTGGTGGTTAATGTCTCGAGTCCCAATACCCCTGGTCTGAGGTACGTGTGCAACGCCTGCTATCAGGATGATTCCTTATTGCTTCTGAACTTGCAGAGGCCTACAAAACAAGGATGTTCTCCAGAAGTTGCTTTCGGGCGTGACAAAGGCTCGAGACGAGCTTTCACCTTCGGAATTGACTGGAAGGAGGCCAAAGGTGGTGCTGAAGATTGCACCAGACCTCGATGAGGCGCAAATCGTCGACATGGCGGACGTCATCCGGAAAAGTCACATAGATGGAGTGATTGTTAGCAACACCACGATTCAAAGACCACAATCACTCATCAGCCGTGAGTAAGCGCTTCTGGGGATCGAGGACGTTGCTGACGACCCCACCATAGCCAATAAAATTGAGACCGGAGGGCTCTCAGGACCACCTATCAAGCCTTTCGCTCTTCGGGCGCTCAAAACTCTGCGCGCAAATCTCCCTTCGTCTATCCCTGTCATCGGCTGCGGCGGTATCTCTTCTGGAAAGGATGCCTTAGACTACGCGAAAGCCGGCGCTTCGTTGGTGCAGGTGTACACAAGCTTTGGATACGACGGTGTTGGTGCGTGCAGGCGGATCAAGGACGAGCTGGTAGAGGAGCTCGCAAAGGAGGGCAAGACTTGGGAACAGATCTCGACCGAGGCCGTCCAGAGACTGAGCTGGGTGGAACCCCCAGAGGAGACGAGGGACATTCGGCAGCTTGTGCGCGAGGCTGAGGAGCTAACGCTGTTGTTGGACCAGCTCGGTGCTAAGATGCAGGCTGATGCAGCTGCCTCTGAGCCTGCCCCTGTACCTGGGTCTTCATAGAATTAGATGAGAACGTTGAAGAGATAAGATAAGATGGACCGAACAAACAGGTCACAAGCGATGAGACAAAAGGCCCTTTGGATCTTGGCCTTGCACCAATAACAAGCCACTAAATCTTGACTAAATCCTCCTCAAATTTATTGGTGCATTTGAAATTGTACCCCCGAAAGGAGAGTTGGGGGACCAGCACTGCAAAATGGGGATCCCGCCGCCGACAGCCCGCGCATCTCCCCCTCTCGCGACACCATCCTCCATATCCGCATTCACCAGCGCAATCCGCCTCAAGACTCCAAGCAGCTCCCCAACACCGTCAGAGGAAAGCCAGGGGTCGATGGCTGGCACTGTGTCCAGCATAAGCTCGCGCATTTCGGTGCGCCACGGCATCTCCGAGGAAAGCCTCGTCCTGCTCTCCGCCAGCCCGCCCGAGACGCGGCTCACGGACCTAGCATACAACGCCCCGGGCTCCGCTGCAGCAGACAGCATCGGCGGGGCGACGCTCGTCGACACGCAGACAGGGGTCTCTGTGCGGCGGCACCCCGACCTGTGGTTCGACGACGGCAGTGTGATTTGTCGCGCCGAGGACACGTTGTTCTGCGTGCATATGTCGCAGCTGGCGCGCCACTCGCTCGTCTTTCACGACATGGTGATGCTGTCGCATCCCGAGGCGACCAGGGTGGAGAGCACGATGCTTGTGCACGGTGGCAAGACGACGGCGTCGAGGAAGGTGCCCGTGGTGTACCTCTACGATTCTGCGGAGGATGTGGGGAATCTCTTGACGGCGCTCTATGATGGCCCGTGGGTGTTTTTCTTTGATCCTGAGCGTCGGTGAAGGGTCCAGTGGCTGATCCTTTTAATTTACAGGACATTTGGAAATAACGACGAGGACGACTTTCGAGTGGTGTCGGGAATTCTGCGACTGTCTACGAAATACCTCGTCGATTCGCTCCGCGCAAAAGCCTTGGCTCATCTCAGTCAGGCATGGCCTTTAGACCTCAGGACATGGGATGCGAGAGAGGATCTCGCACGAAGTTTTGAGATGGAAGGCATACCCAAGCGATTCCCCCACCCCTTTGTGAGTGTTTTTTCTGTCCGCGATCCCATTTCCTTCAGACGCGCCTACCGACGTGTCTATTCATTGTGCACGGCCTTTTCCAATGCCCTCGCTTGTCGAACATCCAAGTTGGACCTAGTCTTTTAATAGAGACTTCGCCCAAAGCTTTTGGATTAATCTAATGAAATGGAATATTGCTTGCATACAAAGAAACAATGACAATATCGACTGACTATTCCTCCCTTTTAAGAATGTAATCAACCTCGCCCGTGAGGTAAACGCGCCATCCCTCCTCCCCGCCGCATTCTACGACCTCTCGCGATACTCAATTGCCCAAATCTTCGAACCCACAGAAGACGAACCCCTCTACCGCTCTCCACCCGCGCCGCCACTTCTCCTCCACGACATGCAACGACTCTTCCTTGGCAAAGAAGCCAGCCAACACACCATCACCACACTCATACAGAGTATGGGCAACGGACAGTACGTGCGGCACGCCCAAGCGAACGCGCTGGGCGGCCTCGGGCACTCGCACTCTCGCAAGAACTCCGCGAATGGCGTCTGCGTGTCCGCGGCGGCGTGCCGCAAGGACTTCACCGAGCTCGTGGATTTGGCGACGCAGCACTACCTCTTCGACCGCGAGCGCGGATGCTACGACCCGCTTTATGTGGCGGAGGAGCTCGGCCAGCTCAAGAGCGCCGAGTTCTCGGAGTGCAAGGCCTGTGCGAAGTCGCTCGAGGCGTGGGCCGCGCGCGAGCGGGAAAAAATATGGAAGATGATTCCATTGTGGTTTAGGTTGGACAGTGGGGGCGAGGTGTCCCCTTCTGCACTGACGACCTTCCGTTGACCAACATGGCCGACAAGGCTTGTGATTTTTCATTATGTCAGGCGCTATTCGGCTGGCGCTTCAACTTCCAAGTTCTCGTCAGTGAGCCGCCTGCTCAGACTAGCTGCATCTGCCTGCTTGGTTTCCTGGATATCTCTCGATCGACCGACCTCCTTACTACGCGTTACCCTTTTCTTTCATTTCCCGTTGCTTTCTCATCTGTTGTAATTTTCCTTTCCCCGGTTTGCGTCATTTCTCTTCATCTCTCTTTGACGTTTTATCAAGTTTTAGTTTTACTTACTTTCCTTACTTTCCAGGTGACAGTTGCTATACATATCCCATTATCACGGATCTCCTCATGGATATCATATCATGCTTCATGATCTTCGTTCAATCTCTTCATCTTCATCTTCATTCAGAATCCATTTCCTATTCATCTTGTCTGATAACTTACCAACCAGTAGCTGATCGTAATATCCAGTGCCCTCTTCTCTTGATTACAAGGTAGCAGCAGGGCCTGGAATCTTAATCATCGTCTGTTCTTATAGCCTTCACTGATACGCATATGCATTGATTGACAACGTCGATGATGCGCTACCCATTTGTACTTGCACATCCATTATCTCATGTACTATCATGCTTCCCTTTGATACTTCATGCATTATTAGACATACTTAGAACTGCTTAGATACTGAGCTTGCAGTGGCATAACGGTCACCGGTCAGAGATGAGTTTGCCCTTGTCAAGCACTGCCTCGGAGCATCTTTGCTTCTTACCTCCACCTCCGAATCGAACGCCCAGACTCACTCCGACTGGCTCGCCTCAATATGCTGCGCCATATGAGCATCCCCAATGGAAGCTAACGTCAAGGATCAGCATCAATCCCAATACTTGTTGGTATGTGAAAATTAGGACGATGGGGATGAATATATGCTGTCCAGCTGATTTTCCACCTGGCCATACGCATAGAGTCGACTCCATGATCTATTCATGAAACAGCCTGGATCATGCTGAGCATGCAGTTCCCTTTGATTCGAGTTGCGATGAAGCAAAAGCGACTGAAGCGAATGCAATTGCAATTTGCAAGCAAGCAAAGAGCTCACCGCGAGCAGCTAAACGTTCCACACGTTCGTGCTTGGGCATCTGCGCTGACGCTGGTCCGGGCCAATGTACAGGCCACTCGGAGGCTTCCAATTCCATATTCAAATCGAGGAATATGTGGCACTTGGCCCGTCGCGAAGGCAACAAGGAAGACGACGCGGGAGAGCGGTTGTATCACCTGAAAGGGTCCGCTCCGGCGACGCTGGCCCCATTTGTGCATCCATCATGTGCATCCTCCGCAGATTTTCTGCGCAAACGGCTTGCAAACGAGCTGCGATTGCCTTCATGATGGGCCCGGCCTTGCTCATCGCAGGCCCTGGTCAACCAACAGAGGGTTACCTGGGAGATCAAACGAGCAAGACGATCACATTCCGCGCTTTGCTTTTGAATTAAGCCCGGTGGAGCCACTGCCAAACTCAATGAAATTCGCACAAACACCTTTGCATGCCAGACGCCAGTGGCCATTGTTCCCCCTTCCGGCCTATATAAGGTGCTCAAGATCGCGCTTGCCTAATTTTTCATTCCCCTTCTCTACCTTCATCTTCTTCTCCAGCCCGGTGCTGCGATTCATCTGCTTAGGCCCAGTAATTCGCTCCCGGTGTCAAGTACAGTCCCTGCTGTCCTTTAGTTTATTTCTTTCGACGATATTTCAAAACAACACCTTCCCTTCGACATGGTTCAACTCTCTACTGCTTTCCTCGGCCTCGTAGCCGTCGTCGCCTCCGTGAACGCTGCCCCGATCTTGGACAAGCGTATCGCGCAAGTCATCGCCGACTCCACCGCCAAGTGGGAAACTGCCTGTGTACGTTACTCTCGCCTTATATGGATGGATGGTTCATATTGATTAATTTCCGCTATGTATAGCTCGCCGCTAATGGAGGACAACAATGCAATCCCCTCTCTGTGACCGCCTTCACCACCCTGCTCGCGGCCGCCGGACCCTGCGAGCAGCAGGACGCCGCTGACGGGCTAATGACCCTCAGCAAGGAGCTGAACAGCCAGGACATGATTGCGCTCTCCCAGCTCTTCGCGCAGCAGCCGCGGAACAGTGTACGTTCATATGTGCACATTATCTCTCCTTGTACTCTGAAAATAACCTGCTGTATTTATAGCCCAACTCCGTCGCCATTCCGTACTGCCAGAAGGCGCCCCAGAACGCTGAGCTCAACGGGCTCTTCCAGTGCCAGTTCCAGGGCTCCAACCAGAACACCTTCGCTGGTGGCGCCACTCTCGGAGAGTCAGGCACTATTCCGTTCGGGCTCACCGCGCCTCTGAACCCTCTCGGTTCATGCCCCGCCAATCCCCAGGGCCCCATCGCTGACGGATCGCAATTGACCGATATCACCTCCGACCCCAAGGCCCCAGGAGGCTCCTCAGGTGGTTCCGCCTCCACGCCTGCCACCTCTGCTGCTGCCACCACTTCGGCTGCTGCCACTACCTCGGCTGCCGCCACCGCCACCGCCGCACCCGCTTCTTCCACCGGCTCCTCCACCGGCTTCCTGCTGTCCAACGGCCAAGCTGCGCAGGCCCTGAACAAGAAGTTCGCCGCTCTGACTACGAGCTCGAGCTGCACGGACGGCGAGAACGCGTGCGTGAATGATCAATTCGCGCAGTGCGTTGGGGGCAAGTTCGTTCTTACCTCCTGCGCGGCACCCTTGAAGTGCGTCGCCCTCCCACTTGTCAACTCGGTCGGAACTTCGATCACCTGTGACACCACCGCGGATGCGCAGGCGCGCATTGCTGCTACTGGTGCCACTGGGGGCATCACTGGAGCCTAAGTGTTCTGCCTCGCCGACTTTTGTGATCGGGATGTAATCCATGGCCCTCAGGGAGAGCCTCGAGATTGACCTGTTTTTGTTTTGGAATATGTTTTGTTACCTTCTAACCTACCCATTCCTTATTTTTACTTTACCTTTGCATTGCAGAAATAACCAGACAGACACGCATATCAATTGTATCACTACGTCCCATGAATTGAATCACAAAGCAATTTTTCTGACATCGGTTTGGCTAGTCGCAAAATTTGCAAGAGAGTAAACATCTATTCCGAATGTACTGTGCACTAATTTAAATCCTGATTGACAGCGAATTTCTTGAAAGCTTCAAAGCACTGCACAATAATACGAATTTGATTATCGAGAGTTTTCATACTGCTCGGGGACATATCCAGTGACGAACGTAGGAGTGGGTAGAAACAGTCACACTTCAACTTCAACACACCAGATGAATTCATGGGTCACTGGGTTTTTGAAGAAAGTGGGAAATGTCGCGACAATGATGATAACGGGGATGACCTAGTACTTATATATTCCAGATGAGTATACCCTATTTAAACGGTGAGCCGACAAAACAGAAGTACTGATACGCACCTGGCTGTCCAATTCAATGAGTTCCGCGAATCGTCTCCGACGAGTATTATTGTTGTACTAAAATGCGGCTATGGCCTCAGTGACAAGCTGAGCGGGCAGGTCTGGAGGCACAGTGCCTGGCGGGGTCGAGTCCAAACCATTCAACCACGAAGAGAGTATTGTCGTTCGCGTAGATATCGAGGATACCAGCATCGAGCTTGCGTCCCTCAACTCCCCTCAGGTCAGGAAGGGCAATCCCTTCCTGCGCATCTCAAGCGCGTCTATAAATCCCGGGTACTCGCAATATCCAAAGGGATAAGTCTAAGAGCTGTATCCAGAAGTACACGATGTCCTCGGCGAGATTTTTCGTTGCCAGCTGGAGATATGTAGGCGAGGAGCTTGTGGGACTCATGGTCGGTTGTATCGACAGAGGTGGGGGCGGTGAGGAAGTTTTCGTGCACGGAGGGCTCGGGAAGGGTGTTTCACCGGAAAAAGTCGGGGCGTCTTAATATTCGATTCTGATGTTGTACAAGGCGAAATCCCATTCAGTTCAATCGTTTCCCGAATTGTCTGAGCGAGGAATGTTGGCCACAATTAGTGAGGAGCAGTTGGAAGCGGCGCATGTTCCAGTTGAAGGCGAGCACAGTACGTGAATTGCTCAATTGTTTGTCGTCTGTCTCAAATCGGAGGTCGACCTCTGGTCGATCACTGCAGGCGAACAGGAATTGAATTCTATGTTGAGAAACTCAGCTTGTTCAAAAGCCCTTAGAAGAAACGGAATTTGGTTATAAGACGACGAGGCGTTCTTCCTATTGTACATATTGTCTAATGTACATTTTGATCGATGATACAGGAATAAAATCTAATAAATACATCTAAGTGTGCGGCTTCCGCTGAGGTTGGTCATACAAATATATCTGCTCACATAGATGAAGTTGCAATATACAGGGAGGACACGAAATCATGATGGAGGAATAGTGGTACAAGCTTCCAGCCAAGTTGACTCAGGAAGCGAACGCATCGGAGATTCTTTGGCTATCGAGAACGGGTTATGTATTAGAACATTTATTGAAGATGTGATCATGAACAAAAGGACTTACAGTGCGTTCCTATGTTGCAAGATATCTTGTTTTGATTCTATTTAATATCATGAACGAACGTACCATTGAGTGTCAATGGAGGGTTGCTGCGCTGATTCACATACCTGGAGACAGAACATATGGCCGTCTGCAGCCATCCGCCAATTTAGGCGTTCCAATGTGCACAACTTGTTTAGACCTCCTTGTCGAAGCACCACTGACAGCTGCTTCTGTGATGGTCCTTGAGCTTGATGCTGCGTCCTACAAACCAAGACATATCAATGGCTAACGAACAATCTCATCGAAAAGCAACCATACAGTGGAAACTGGATCGAGGTCAAAATACGGCATATCGCAAATCAAAGGGTTGTCGACGAAGATGGTCGGTAGTCGCAAGAACTTCCGTCGGGAAATCTTTAACAGGCAGAGCGGCCCATGTTTCTTTCTTATACGTTTTCCACAACCCCCCGATTCTAATCATTGTCAGTCGCACGGAAGGAAGGTCTGGATAAGATGACCTGGCTATGACTTCATGATGACGGTCATCCAATAGAAATGCGAAATGTTGTGAAAGCTGGAGCGTGGACCATATGCCGAGTACATTTCTCTCCATAGCCTTTTCCAAGCCAATTGCTGAACATCCTGAGCGGCAATAGAAAGAAATTCAACGCACCTGTCTATGATAGTGCCCAACATAGAAACACGGATGTCAGAGCCGGTGCGTGATGCCGGCTTATGTACTAGAACGTAACGGAGAAGAACCAGATTGCATCATTCGATAAGCCATCCGGACCAACAAGTACCAGACATGCCGGCCAACTTGCCTGTAAATCTAATTATATTGGCCCAGAATAACATTCGCAAGAGTCCAGAATAGACTTTGCACCTGATCAGCTGAATCCGGTGGACTATAAATGGTCATTTTGCCCCATCTAAGAGCGATAGAGGGTGTAGAACTTGAAGTACAAGCCCAGAGCGACGCCAGCAAATCATGGGAGCCAAAGATTACCCGACCACTTCTGCTTGTCTCAGATCCTCCGCGTAAATCGTTAGCGGATGGGGGGAAGCACTTGGGCAGCGAAAAGCTGCGGTTGAAAGGTTTCAGTCTGAATGAAGAGCAAGGTAAAATATGACGACTGACCTCAGGCCAAGGGGTCAACGTCGCTTTTTCGTCGTCGAATTCTGCTGCCGCTTCCATTCCTCTCTCCACCTCAACCATTCCGATTCACGACCGCCATCTGCCCATACAGTCCAGCCGTCACGAATTTGGAGCCATACGATAATAGAGTTATTCAGCAACATGGTTTTGGCTTTTCCCAGGCTCGATGTCGGATACCGATTCGGTATGGCTTGTGAGACGAGATAAAGAGGAACTCCCAGGGCTACACCTATCGCCAACCCCCAAAATATTTGATTTGCGTTATGATATCCAAGATAATACCTAGGTGAACGATAAGTCACCGTTGACTGTGACGAGACACTGAATCATTTGCGTACCGTGAATACGCCACAAGACCCGTCCATGTAAGAAGCGCAGCATACACAACCATGCGGAAGAGGAAGTCCACTGCGCGATATCCGGTAGAAGAGAACCGATGCCGAAAGTAGAGGTGGCACATTAAGAAGGAAGTGAAGTACGCCATGTACTGGCTATGTGACGAAGGGAAGCCATATCCATTCCCAATGTTCTCTGTGCATCCTAGGATGAGAATAGAACCACGTCGACGACCAAATTTACATGCCTATCGGCCTTTCTTGTTTGATAATGCGTTTTATGACCCAGTTTAGCAGCTCTCCAAAGGTTTGGCCTGCCCACATCGTAATTATTAGAAACTCTCGAGTTTGGACGGCTAAGGCCGCATAGGATGCCTGCATGTCTCAGTCAGCACGTAGGTAAATATGGAAGACATCTGGGGTGCATACCATGAGAAGTATTGGGCTCAGCGTTACAAGGGCCAAGGCGAGTGAAAAGTACGATGAATCATCGTCTATGACGGAGATGCCGCTGGAATGAACGTTCTGTCATGGACTCAGTGGGGTCGGAGAACACATACACAATACATGGGTGAGGTCGAGAGACGCTCGTGGGCCCTCATGCATCTTCCCGAGATCTCCCTAGCTCGATGGAATCGCGTCGTTAGCTGGTGGATGGTCGTCTGAAGGAGACCGTTGTCGCCGTTGTCTGATCCCACCGCTGGCATCTCATCATCTCCAATTCCCACGAATCTCTTCGCCACATATGCATCACGATGGAACGCGACTTTGACCAGCACTACTCCTCCTTCACTGTCGCCCATAGCTCGTTGGCGCCTCGAGTGCTCACCATCTGAGATCTTGGTTCTAACCTTCTCATATCACACAATCTTGCATTTTCCTCGGGCAATTCGCTGGCAAACATCCCCATTGACACTTCGAAAAGCCCATGCTTCGATTACCAGTTGTTGAACGCTGATAGGTGGCTTTTACTTGTGAAGATTCTTCTCGTACGATTTTTCTCTGCTGAAACTAGTTCGCGACATAGCCCGCTCCTAGGACCCGTACTTGACTCAGGCTTTTTTTGCAATCACACTATCTTCCACCAGTCTTTGCTGCGCAAATCAGTGCTTCATTTACTGTCAACGGGAAATTCGCTGCGCTGCTCAAGTGTTGAGCGCCTATAGGTGGACTTTACTCGGCCCTTTGAACTTGCTATTTTTGCCATAGCTTGCATGTCTATGCTGCGTTGACAAGATGGGATTAGAATATCAACGCGCCAGGCGCTCTGCACGCTCGTTATCCCAGTTGATTGCAGCACACTGCCTTTCGAGTCGCTGATACGTGTTCGAAGCTATTATCTCTTTCGTCGTTGAATGTGCTTGAAGATCACTCCACTGGATCAAATGGAGAGCCAGCTACGGAAAATGCTGATTTTTGATTATCGGACACGCTTTTTTCATTTTCTGTCGAGCATGTCCGGTCGATGCCTCGTTATAGTATTAATCGTGATGTTCAACACTTGGGTTAATATCACAAAGCCTTTCAACTGCCTTGTGGCCACAGCCTTTGGACGTCACTGCGCCGCACACTAAGCTCTAGAATGGAGTTCATTCAAAGCTGTCGTCATCCCGTCAGGCATGAGGCCAAACATGTTCAGAAGGGTGGCTCTAATATTGGCCTGCGACGTTCGTCATTCTATACGACTCAATAAAAGACTTCGGCCATCTTGAATCCAAACGTCAACTCCTTACTAACTTACTACAACCTACTACCCTCTCAAGACTACCTTCGTTTCCAAAAGAATGAGTCGAAGGACAACCGCCCTAGATTGTAAGCCTATCTGCTTGACATTAGCTATCATATACGTTCTGATGACGTGGCATATTAAAGACAAACTCCCTCGGACTGTAGAATATATTCAACAGGGATGGCTTAATACTTGCCAAAGCAGCGCAGCCATTGTACGCACCTTTCGTTGAATTTCTTCAAAAGGAGATCCTAATTTTGATATAATGAAGTCTGGCTTTTTGACGGTTACCGCAACTCTACTCTTGCTATTCTTCAAGAACGCCGCCAACTTCGATCCTGCTCGGAATAACCACCATGGTACCCTCGTTTGCCTCCAAATTATTGAATACGCCTCGATATTCCTCAACATTAGCTCTTGCATGAGCTGTTTTATACTCCTCGACCGACTAGGGGAGGTTCCTTACAACGCATCGAGGGACCCAGACGTTCCACTGGGAGGAAGGACCAACATGGAGCAGGAGAGCGTCCTTCGAACATACGGCGTTGGTGCTCTGTGGCAGTGGGTTATTTGGCATTGTGAGTTCCCTTTATCTTTCCCCAGTGAAGGAAGTAATCAATCCTATCACAGGGATGTTTTGCTTCATCACTGGCGTGGGGACTATCTTCACCCAGATCCTCATATACATCTGGCTGCAAGAATCCGCACAAACTCAAGTCGCCCTTTCGTGTATCGGAGCGTTCTGCGTCTTGCCCTTCATCGCGTTTTTGCTCGCGCCGGTCATTAATACAGTGAGGAAGCGAAACCAAGGGTCTGATATGGAGTCGTCGATACGGACGCCCACACCAAGGCCGAATTCGGGGTCAAGTCCAGTGATGCCGCATCCAAGTCCAAGCCCGGTGCTCCCTCCATCAAGCCCTATCTCCAGCATGTATACCGCTCGAGATCGGCATATGTCAATGGCCACCAGCATAAAAGGTGTCCCTAATCTCGCCAGTCCTGGTCAATATCGTTCCGGGTATTGATCGTTTCGCGACACAAGAGTCGCAAGAAAAAGTAGACCTTTTCTAGAGCCTGACATATCTATATTTGCTTAGAACATAGAGTATTGGTTCTTTATCATTATCATTACTTGGGATGACATCACGGTGATTTATTTTATCTATTTATCTATCCTACTCTACTCTACACTCCTATACTCGTACTACTTATTAACATCTCTTTATGGGCCCCAGCATATGATCATTTACATAGGCTATGATGGTTTTTATTGTAGTTGTCAATTATGCATCCATTTCAGCCGTTTCTGTATCTCGCACGTCAAATTCTCTACGCAAAGTAACAAATCTTGAAACGAAGACGATTACGGCCGCACGGACATGAGGTTTGCGCATGCAAAATGTCCAGGTCTTCGGGCTGGAGGAGCCTTAGAGAGTAAATCATTGTAGATGTTCAGAAATTACTTGGACAGCTGCCATAGAAAAATTCCCTTTTTTCTTCCCTCAGCAGGACAGATTTACGTTCCCGCTCGAACGCATGCCTCTGCGCAATGCAGCGGCTGCGTGTCCACATATTTGCGCGGTATGTCGGCCCGGCACCCGCGCGCTTCCGGATATCTCCGCAATTTGGCTATTCCCCGGCCACAGATGATTTGTCAGCAGCTACTTCCTCCTCCCACCACTGCAGGCTGCTACTCCACAACTCGTTGTGGCCTCAGCAGAAAGCATAACTAACAGACTGGCTATAAAAGCCTAAAGAACTGCCGCCAATGTCTGAGGGAACCGACAAAACAGAACCCATCTCTGCGCCGTCGGCCAACACAACGCCTCTGAACTACAGAGAACAGTTTTCCGTGCGTCTTCTTCGGTTTCTGGTCATTTACGCAGGTCATTTTACAGGTCTTAGTAGGGTCGACATGTCAGTTCTAAGTTCATAGAGTGCGCGTTTCCCTAGTTGTAACCCGTGCGTTTCGGAGACTAATCTAATGCCTGGGCTGGCGTGCAGTCCATGCGCTGACGCCTCGAAAGCCTCGATGGATTGTATGAATCGGAACGACTACGACCGAGATTCTTGTCTGGAATACTTTCAGGCGTATAGGGATTGCAAAAACACGTGGGTGAGTCTTTGATTTCTATCATAAGCCTCGTCCTTCAATTGAAAGGCGGTGCAGATCCGGCAGAGAAAGGACGACCGACGCGCTGGAAAGCCTACCACATAATCTCACCCTTTCGTTACGTGTAACAAGTGCTCGTCACGGTCTCCTCTCCTCTCATTTTCAATATGTCTATGAAATAACCCCAGCAGAAGCGTGTATTATAAACGGTATAATATATTTGGGGGTATCTATTATCAACTTTCCCTATAGAAACATAATGAGACAAACTGCACGCGCCCAAATGCACGTCTATGCCTTGTTGTCCATGTATGCATCCCATGCACCAGGTCCAAAACCTCGCTCCTTGCCCAACGCGTCGTCCACCACTTTCATTATAGCCAGCACCTTCTCCTCTTCCCATTTCTTGCCCACAAGCTGGATGCTGACTGGCATGCCCTTCAGCGCCTCAGGATCATACAGTGGTTTCTTTCCCCTATAAATACCACCCTCGATCACCCTCGAACCAAGTCCAGGGCCTGTAACCCATTCATCTGTGAGCTGGTCTTTGGCAGGATCCACGCGTGTGACGGGGAGGCATCCAGCTGGCATGTCCAGGATGTTGTAGAGGATGGTAGCCGCCGCCAAAGTGGAGAAATTGTCGCAGCCACTGAATTAAGAGGGATTGTTCATTGTAAAATTTGACATGGCGACGTGCAAAAACTCACCCATGCGGCAGCTGAGGAAGCGCCTGCACTGGCGCGATGATGCTATCGAATTCATATCGCGACCACACCTACATGCAAATCAAATGATAGGCTTCCTCCGTTGCTACTTTTGTCAATGAAAGAACTAAAAACGTACCTCGCTGTTAAATCTATTTGTGTACTCATTCTTCGCCTTGATCAGCTGGTATGTTTCGAAGACTTCCTTCTTGCGCGACGCGCGAATTGTGCTCGCGAAGAGCTTATCGCCTACCAACTTCTCTATGACCCATGCTGCCAAGTTCCGGACGAATCCTGTGCGTGAAGTATGAAATGAGACGGCCTCGTATCAGGCTTCGGGAATGCGAAACATACCGGGCACACTGGGGCCTAAAGTAACCAAAAACAATGCGCTTTCCTATGTCGAGCGAATATTAACGGCATCCGATAACAAAGGAAATGTGAAGGATGCCCACTTTCGGATCTGGGCCTAAGTGGCTCAACATGGTCTTATACCCATCTGCAGAGGTGATTGCTGCGAAAAGATTGAATGGAATATATGCTGTAATTGCCATAACGCCGTTAATAACTTCATGTCAGACGATGATACCTGTCACTGACAATCGGGAATCTCGAATTCTATACATTCATGACCAGCATTGCGCAATGCCTCGACTGTCTCCAGAACAGCGCGTTTACAGGCAGGAGAGGCCTTGATATAATTGTCTGAGGGGAAATTAGTCTGATAGCTTGAGGTTCAGGGGCTAATTTCGCACCTGAGGTGTAGTAGCCAAATTTGAGCTTCTTAGGCACGGTAACTTCACGGAAAGGAAGTGGAGGGACCCGATAATCCGAGCTGGGCACTCCAAAAGTGACACGAGAAATAAGCTCCAGGTCTTCCACAGAGCTAAGTACGAGGTCAAAGAAAAATTAGAATAATTTAGTTGGCCCACTCTAAAGGAGTCCACATACCGTCCCATGGGACCCGCCACAGGCATGACACCTTCTGCCCCTGGGACAGGACCTTAATTCAAACGCGAGGACCCAAATCCGATTAAGTATCTCAAGCGCTAACAGCAGTCCATCATCACGCACCTCTAGCCCCGAAAAACGATACCCTTCCAGTTGCAGGCTTTAGCGAATAAATGCCACAGTACGCCGCGGGGATGCGCAAGCTTCCACCGATATCAGTACCGATGCCCGCGGCGGAGCCGTCCATCGCAAGCAGGGCACCCTCGCCGCCCGAGCTCCCACCGCAGGTGTAGTTCTTGTTCCAGGGATTCGTCGTGCGTCCCCAAACGGGGTTGGAGCACTCGAATGCGAACATGGTTTGAGGGATGTTCGTCTTGACGTAGATGATGGCGCCTGCAGCTAGAAGGGTATTCACGATCTATTGGCGGGTTAAGGAGGGTGATAAGGGTTTTGGGTTTGGGAAGGTTAACTTGGGTGTTGACGTACATCGGCGTTTATCTTCGAGGGGTTGTTCGCCCATTGCGAAAAGCCTACAGAAGTATCGTATCCTGTAATTTCGACTGCAATTGGTAAATCAGAGGTTTGGGGAATCGTGCAGATTTGAAAAAACTTACACTGCTCCTTTATGCTGATCTGCCATAAATTATTGAAGTGAGCTTATCATTGTATAGGGTTCAAGAGATTACCACTTGGCACTCACCGGAACACCGTGCAATGGCCCTCTTAATTTCTTTGTCGCAGCAAATTCGGCGTCGAGCTCAGCAGCGCGTTCTCGTGCCGGCCCAAGCATTACTTTCAAATAACACATTGTAAGAGCAAGCACTAGCATTTAACAGATCTCGTACGATATACCTTCAGTGAGACAATTCGACTTGTCTTGCGCGTAGGCTGCGCGCGCAATATACGCATCCAGCACCTGGGTTGCCGTCCACTCGCCTTTCTCAATCCGTGCGACGATTTCCGTGGCTGCATGGCATTGTACGAAGTCCAGGTTGTATAGTTATTATCCCAACCACCCCATAAGCCAAACATTCAGAGGAAGTTTGGAAGACGAAGCAAGAAGCCAATGAGGATGAAAGTCGAGACCAAATTGGAAACACGAAGTTAGAATATCGTGCATCAGTAAACATGTTGCATAGCTGTGATAATTCTGGACCATCCCGACACACCTGTAGCCTTTCGAAACATAGAATGAGCCGGGTCCACTTCCCTCGGCACGTCCTCGAGCGCCTTCGAGCGCTGGGCGCGTTTCGTCTCGACAATGTCGGCATTGGAAGCAGAGAAGGGCCACATAGCAAGTTGAGGTCGTCAGTGGGGGGCGTGTTCGAAGGCTATCAATGTGTGGGGAAACTAAAATGGCTTCGCACAAATGAGGCAGGAATTGGCCATGGTCAAGAACGTCACCAGTATTTATAATTACCCTCTTCGCAGGATTCTGATAAGTACCCGGAAATCAGGTGCCTCAGGGACTTATAATAATATTAATTGACGTTCAAGAAGGTTGCGAACTTGTGATCCCGCAGCTGAGCTTGAGTCCGCTATGAGCACTGATCAAGGGACGAAAGCGCGCGAACCGGATTTACAAATAACAAAGATAACAATTTGCACCTCCTATTCACAAAACTAACTTAAGCACCGTAAGAAAGGCAATTACAAAAACAACATACAACCTATGACGTAGGGAGAGGAGGGGGCGCCTCAGGCTGAGGCGCGAAGATCAAGTTCAACGGCGGCGTCGTCTGACTGTCTTCGCTGAGCAGCGTCGCAATAATTGACCGTCCGGCGAACGACCGTCCAGCCAATGCGTTGAGCGCCTTGCTTGCGCTCTCCGGAGACTCATACTTGACATATACCCTCCCAACACCAGCAGCCTCGTCGAGGCGCGCTGCATCCTGCGCCGTAATGCCGGTCTCACCCCACTTGGATTTGTCCTTCTTCACCGGGCGAGGAATACGCAAGTCTTCCACTACGCCGTAGTTCGAGCACTCCTCCTTGACGTCTTCGTACAGGTCGCCATAGTCCGCGTCGTCGACGAGATCTTCGGTCGTCACCATGTTCAGCATCAGCAGAATGCGCGCGTCCGTAGTTGTGTCCTTGCCAGCGGGCATGATGGGTCGCGGAATTTCGAACTGGTCGTATGGCAGGTTGGGGTTAGGGAGAAGACCGGGGGTGCCAGGCTTAGCGCCCACGGAAGCGCGCTGGACGACAAGGTAGCGGTCGCCGAGCTCCATACCGTTCAAACTTTGGATAGCCACATCAGTAACGCCAGCATCGACGTACTCGAAGAACGCAAAGCCCTGATAAAATCAAAAAATCAATCACAGAGCAACACAATATGGGATTGTATAGTTACAGTTACCTTGGACGCCCCCGTTCCATTTTCTCGAACAAGATTGAACGCCTTGAGCTCGCCGAAACTCTTCAGCAGCTCCATCACATTTTCTTCGTTGAGGTAAGGTGGCAGACCGCCGACGAACACTTTGTTGATAGAATCGGGAACATTGGTGGAGACGACTCCTGGAACATGAACACCAGGTGACGCCATCTCCATTCCGCCGTAGTCCTTAGGACGACGGATTTTGAGGGGACCGTTGATGAAAATAATCCCATCAAAGGCCATTGCAGCGGTCGCGTCCTCTGCGCTGCGGAACTGAAAGGAATTTGTAAGCAAGTGTCTCCTCTACAAAACGACAGTACTCACTTCAACGAACGCGTAGTTCTTTTCGTAATTACACTGGACAGCCAATACGGGATTTCCAGGCCCTCCAGTACCAATATTCATTTCGATCATCTTGGAATTGAAAAAATCGGCAAGATTTTGTTCGTTGACATCCGGAGTAATGCTGCCAATATAGAGACGGCGCGACTGACGTGACAAATTAGGGTTGCTTCCAATGCCCATACCGAAGGTCTGAACAGGCATGGGGGGAGGAAGTCCTGCAATGCCGAGGATGGGGGGAATCTGGGTGCGGTTGGCTCCTGGCAAGTTGAAAAGGCCTAGCAGAAAACATGAGTTGAGAACAGTCGCATGGAGGGAAGCAGAACATACCAGTTTGTTTAGCTTGCATTGCAGTATACTGTTCGTACCCTGGAGCATGAACATCCCAACCTGAAGCCTTTCGTTTCCTCTGCGACAAAGGAACAGCGCCTTCTGGGGTTGGGGATCTTCTCTCAGGTGTGCCCATTCCATCTCGTCCCTTTCCTCTTCCGCGACGGTCGCCCCGACCACCATCGTCTCTGTGCCCACGAGGAGGTCCGAACTCTTCCTCGCGACGGAAACCTCCACCACCACCGCCACCACCACCACCTCGGCGGTCGTCGTCGTTTCGTGGCGGGCGTCCGTGGTCTTCATAGTCCCTCCCACCACGACCGCCGCCGCTGGGGTACCTGTCCCTCTCCCTGTCCCCCCTGCGAGGTCCTCCTCTGTCCCTGTCGCCGCCATAGCGGTCACGGTCGCCGGCACCTCTGTGGTCGCGTTCGCTGCCACGGTGTCCACCTCCGCCGCGGTCATCCCTAGGTGGGCGGTATCTGTCTTCACGGTATCCTCCGCCACCTCGTTCTGTATTGAGAAAGAAAAAAAGAAATAGAAGCTAGGTGAGTAAACCTGGGATCGTTGGGCGGCTATTATGGTTAGCTGTATGAGGTGTCGTGCAGGAAGCCGATGCATAGCTATGGCTATAGTTCGACGGGCCGCTAAAAACGATAACGACAGAATGGTACGAAGAAGACGACTCCTGGGCAGATGCACTGCTGCTAGCTAGCTGTAAAAGACATGGTGCACGGAAAAGAGAATGCACCATGAGCTTCTGTTTTTGCAGACAACGAAAATGAAAACAGAGCGAAAAGGAAGGAAAAGGTATCAAAATGACATGAAAGACTCACGATATTCGTCGCCCATCGTGCTGTTTTTGCAAAGTGAAGTCAAAGAAGAGTTGGGCGCAGTTTGTGGTCGTTCAAGAACAAGTTGACTTTCAAACTCCGATCCCTTTCAGCTGCCTGTTGACTCCCCAAACTGACTTTCCTTCCTAACCCTCTTTTCTCATTATCTTCGTCGTAACCGACAACAAGATGCCTACAGAACTGCCATACGCCGCAGACGCTGAGATGTCGCTCGACTACGATGAACTAGAGGTACGTTCTTTCTTCTCCAATGACTCGCGACTCGCCCGAAGCTCACCGGCTGCGCACAGGTTCTCCGACTACAGTACCAGAAGGAGCTCGCGCAGGACCACGTCACTACGCAGACCAAATTCAACTACGCATGGGGTCTTATTAAGAGCCCACGGCATGAGCATCAAGTAGAGGGTGTGAAGATCCTGCAAGGTGCGTCTTATATCTGCTGCACCAAGATTAGATTACTTACTGAGTCCTTACATCCATGTATTCCGACTTTTGTGTATAGAAATCTACCGTGCGGAGCCTGCGAGGAGAAGAGAGTGCCTATATTACCTTGCCCTAGGGTATTTCAAGATGGGAAACTTCGAGGAAGCAAAGAGGTTCAATGGTGCGTTCACGCAAGTGTCAGCCTCGTAGATATCCTCTAACGCCATCATTCCCCCAGCTCTACTTCTAGAGAAAGAGCCATCGAACCTACAGTCTCAATCTCTTGCCCAACTCATCGAAAAGGGCGCCGCCCGAGGTACGCAGTCATCGGCTCAGTAGGATGCTGATGAGACTAAACTCGGATTGCTCTCCCAAACAGACGGCTATATCGGCATGGCGCTCGTAGGCGGTGCAGCCGCACTGGGGACTCTGGTCCTCGCAGGCCTCATACGGCGAGCCCGCAAATAAATATCTCTCCGCTGCCACGCTACTAACGTTCGCCTCGCCACCGCATGCTTCCACGTTTCGCTGAAACAACGCTTGACGATATATTTTAAATCCCAAAACACCCCTTCTGCATTTATGACCGCGACGCGTGAATGCATGCTTCAAATTACAGGCCAACATGAACGCGCAGCAGCCCGCACATCGCGACTCGAATTCCAATCTGACCGTCCAGCATCTACGGACTATACGGACTATCATGGCCTGTCACGGACAACATAACTCATATATCCTCCACTCAGTAACTACTATGCATATCATTACCACTAGCAAATAAACCCTCGAATCCATTCCATTTTCCTCTGGTCCTTCGATAATTTGGGAAGAATTCAGACAATCAGGAGATAAGAGCTTCTTCATAAGTGAGATTATGTGTCTTCTCTATCGCAGAATGTATATACTGTAATACAATTACAATGTAATGGCGCAACTAGTAGTTAAGGTTTAGTCTGACCTTTGGGGTATAGCGGGTGTTTGGGTCACGATATATGTAATCCGACGTATCCAGTGAGGGAAGAGACGATATAAGAATCCGAAGATATTATCAGTACTATGCCAGACTTGGGAGCGTAGAGTCCATGAGCTTTGAGAACGAATGATCTCTTCGAGAAAAACCACGCATTGCTCAATCGTAGGTCGTTTAGTAGGGTCTTCCTGAACCATAGCTTCCACCAGAGGTTTCATAAACCCAAAGCCATACTTTTTACCCCAGTGAAATTCAGAGTTTCCCTAAAGACGGTGGAAGAATATTTAATATCCAAATGTTCTTAGAGAAGCAAATCATATATACCTCTGTAAAATACATTCTAATGAGATTTCCCAAATAATAAATATCAGTAGGAAATGGGTCGTGCCGGTGTTCGAGGGGATCCGGAACTCGCAACTCAGGCGCCGACTTGTCATTGGCATGCATGCCAGGTACGAGGGGATTTGGGTCGGAGGGGTGAAAGCGACGTGACAAGCCAAAGTCAATCCAGTAGTACCTTGGCGGGCGTTGTGTACGGGTACACTTTTGATAGGATGGCCCAGTATATTCGCGGTTCATCTCAGGTTTAACAGGGTGGAAGCCATCTGGAAAAATCTCCGAAGGGTCCATCAAGACATTAAGACCAGTACAGTCACTAAACAGGAATATGAAAGGTAAATACAGCTTGAATACAGCATTCACTTTTGCGAGTTGGAACAAACGTACCGGTGAGCAATATGGCGACGATGAAGATATCGCAAGCCCTATTTACGAGGTATGAGCATTAGAGTTTGTACGGACGGCCATGCTTACCTTGAAAATTTGCTGAAAGAAGTCTAGACATTCTCCGATAGTGTCAAATCGCGGGAAATCGTATGGACATAGTAGAGGCATTACAATAATCACGTAGTCATCGTCATCGGGGATTTCTAACACCTCCAAGATGGGGACGCAATGATTGTCTGGATCTTGTCTTTGCTCTGCAGATTGCACGTATTCCGATATTCTTAACTCTTGGTTAGTTGGGTGGTTTGCTGAAAATATCTTCTTCATGACAACAGGCTTGTTGTCGGACAACCGGATTGCGTCAATTACTTTCGTTAACTGATACTATCAGTGTAAGTCCTATATCGTGGATCGGGCACACTTACTTTCCACTTCACAAAGTCCTCGCTCGCTCGCATTGTGCTGTAATCTGCACCTGGAGGCCACGAAGGCACCCAATCCGGTTGATAACGTGCTCGAAGTTGATAGCCTCGCGAAAGGAGCCATGGCTGGTTGTCGCGCCAGTCCAGTTCCCGGGGATCCAAGCGCGACATGAGAGTTAACGTACCGAAGATGGTGTCAGAATGAAGCACTAGACAGTGTTAAGTACGAAACACAAAACGTCGGGGAATGCTGGCATAAGCAATTGAGATGGTTTGTGGGCAAGTTCGTGGATACACAGACAACAACCGAATTTCTATTTTTGAATGCAACCCAGTTGCAAAATACCCACGCCCAACAACAAAGGGGGGGAAAACAAGAATCCCCGAATTCCTTTGAGTTTTCCAATCCCACAGACTCTTTATTCTCTGTTAACGCGACAATCAGTTTATTTTTCGGTATTTTTTTAGAAGGATTTTTTTTCTTACCTTGTGGGCGCCTTGTGGGCGCTCATGATCATTGCCTCCTCACTCACATTGCCTGACTCGGAGACGGTGTGCAGTTCATGCAATACCTAGCTCCGAGTAACGACTAGTCCTATATAAGGCTGTATAGTATTCAAGGCATGTAGCATCAAGCTTATAGTGTTTCTTGAGTCAGTGGACTACCCAAGATTCCAAGTAGTTTGGCATCAATTTGGCATACCGAAGTTATAAAGTTCCTAATACACGGCGAGATCCAACTGTCATGCTGGAAAAAAATATTCTGCTCGTGATCCACATAGCATCGAGCGCTGTCCACATTGGCTATAAATGATTTAAATGATAGTGCACAAGGGGTCAGTGGGGTAGATTTGTGTGCGATATTTGAAGTTCATCCTCTCGAGATTGATGCCCACTCACGGGTCTCTGGAGACGGATTCCGTAAAAGCTCACTTATTTTTGTTTCAAAAAAGAACTCTTGACAGCACCTTTTGTACTCTGGGACTGCATAGCTCGTCCACATTACGGTAGGCTCCAACTGCACCTCGTCGAACCATAATTTGAACAAGGTGAGAGAGAGATATAAATTGAGACCAGCATCAAGGGCTTCAACAGCATCAAGTTTTCAATCTCCCAACTCTCTGGCACTTCAACTATCACTATCTTAATAACAGATGTCGAACAATTACAACTGCCCGCCTTCCAGCAACACGACCCCTTATATGGTTGCTGCCGCATCCATTGGCGTCGCGAAAGTCGTCCACGATATTAGTGGTCACGAATTTGGCCCTATGACGGGATACCAATACACGAAAGCCGGTATCGAGTATATGGATCAAACTATGTCTCTTCTCCGCGAGAAGAAAGAAGGAACCGATCAATACGTTATCAAACCCGACGAACGCATAGCTTTAATAAACGACCACGCAGAGTAAGTTTTTCACCTTCCATTACAACATCATCGTAGCTAACAACGCAAGTTAGCTTACAACCTGAAATGCATCGACTACAAAAAGATACTAGGACATATATGGGTTCCATGAAGAACTTGAGCGCAGGTCGCAAATTCTATCACGATTCTGATGATCTCCATTTGAAGACAAAGGTTTGATTAACTGTTTTATGGAGTTTGGGTATTTACTGATCAGTCATGCCATCAGACTTCGTCCTTTCAGGAATTGGTCGAACACGGAAAGGCGCAGGCTGAAGAAGAGCTTCGAAATCTAAGGGCACGGTCCGACAGATCTTCTAGGCCTAATACTCATAATCAGATTCCTTATAATAACGACCACAACCAAGACGAAGAAGAAAACGAATCTGGCTCTGGGTCAGGATCTGGTTCAGAGCAGCCGCCATGGGTGGATGCCCGGGACAGTTTCACTAGTGTCCGCTCCCGGGCCACTGGTCACTCCTCATCTCAACGCCAGGTGCAGTATGGACCCAGTCAACCGCAGCATAATGCTCCCTATCCACCTCAGCATTATCCACCTCAAGGGACTCATAACTCTCACTACAATGCGTATGGTCAACCTCAAGCCAGTTCATCTTCCCGCGGACACAGCTATTACCCTCCAACAGGGCCGTACTAAGTGCTCAATATATCTCTTCGGCTGTATTACAGTTCAAGAGATCATATACCCATCCACTATCATGTCTCCTATGTTTGTTGGCCGCTTTTATGTCAAGTCTCTCCACGAAGTGCTGGACACTTGGAATCATGTTGATCTCGTAGTTATGTCTTCTCCTGTTCTACTCTAGCAGATCCGCAATGTACCATCGTAGTGATTTTAAGTTACTAATTTATTTATCTGCGCGGACCTATGCTCCCGGGTACTAGTGCTGACTCGAGTGAGCTGACGCGTATGTACAAGCAGCTGGGCGTTTCCAATTCAAAGTGTAATGTCACTTCAGGAAGTTTCCTCAAGTTGTTAGCATTTTTCCATGGACGATACATTAGGTATTGGAGGCGTTTGTGTAATGATATATCCAATACGTCGTATCCAGTAGGGAAAGACCCGATATAAAATCCCAAAGATATTGTCCGTACTATGTCAGGGACCTAGGTTTTTTTCCGTGCACCTACCGTGCAGGGACGTGCGACGTGCCGTGCTGATTCTGTGCTGTACCGTGCAAGTACCGTGCTGTGCCGCGCACTGCCGTGCAAGTGCCGGGCAATAGTGTGAGTGTTCGAATCTATAACGATAAGGCTCTGCAAGCCATCCAAGATGTCTGAGCTTCCTTAGAGATAGCTCAAATACATAATTAAAGTGATATAAGATTTAATACCGTGCTGAATTATTGTGAACTAGCTATGGACCCGTGCTTCGCACAGCAAGCACATGTAGCCAGAGATTAGAAAAGTATTTTGACATGAAATACCTTGAGGCATTCTCGAACTGGAATGAGAAGTACTTAAGCCCGCTGCCCGTGCTCCGCACGGCCAGCTTACATTGACCATTAGAAAAATATGTAGTATATGAATGATAAATAAGATCCGTGCTTCACATAGTGCTAGCACTTGTTAAAGATTAGAAAGAATTTGTGCCCGTGAAGTGGAATAAGAAAACATAACTGCCAACCTTTGCCTTGCCCGACAATGCCCGTTGTACCCGTGCCAATATCCAGACTCTCATGTCAATACATAAAAATGGTTATCCATGCCTTGCCTGTGCTAATATCACTCTAAGCTAGCTAGTACTCCTCAAGTCCTGTTGAAAACAGAGGGCATTAGTACAGAGCAATAGAGGTGAGCGAGAGCGCAAGTGAGAAGTAGAAGGCCGAATTGCCGCTATCGGCAGCCAGAGAAGGCGAGACGTGCCAGGTGCCGGCTAGATTCGGCTAGCCAGAAGGCAACGTGTCGGAGAGCCAATCATAGGACATAGGACAACCCAGCCAATGAGCGAGCCTCTTTATCTTGTCTCGCGTCTTTGTCTCGCGTGAGAAAAAACGGCCTTCGTTTGTAATATAGATGTTGCACCTCAGACTTTAGAAATTATCAAGAAATTATTCACAATTTTAGTGAGTTAAGGTTAGTTTTGTTTTAATCAGTTAAGCTATACTCATCTGGATTACATCTTATTACCAGAAAATGATTCTCCGACCGCAAAGATGAAGAAACGAACGATACATGCGCCGCTGAAGTCAAATTCCCACGGCTTTCACTGGGCGCTTAATGTCAAAACCGCTGCACTGCCGAGTACGTCAAGAAAACCTCACTTATTGGGTATAAGGTATAATCTAGACATTATACATAAAGTAACGCACCAAAACATTGATGCAGAGTTAAATTTGAAAACCCGTAAAGGGACGTGCAAGTACCGTGCAAGTACCGTGCAATACCGAGAATTACCGTGCACGTATCGTGCAGTACCGTGCACTTACCGTGCGGGATGTGCATGTACCGTGCAGGCAGCACAGAAGGTACCGTGCAAGTACCGGGCAAGTACCAGGCAAAAAATGACATTTTTAAATCAATATATTGAAGTTATTGGGACGATGCGCAAGCTTCGCAATACATTCCTGCCTTCACTGTCGGCGTCGTGTTTTTGGCTGAACACTTTACTTTCGGGACTCGCCGGATTATGTGGTCTTATTTGGCTGGACCTTCTGAGGTAGAGATATCGCATTGTTTCGGAGATAGGGCAGTGAGAGTGAGGCAAATTTGATACCAATTGACAGAGAATAATTATTATAATTTTTCTCAACTTTTACTCTGGGCTTCCAGACGACGAGGAAGTACTTAGGCGTGGTATCGAAACTGATATGTCACAGTCATAACGTGACATGTGACTACTTCGACTTTATATTGTAATTTGTCGCGCTCGACATATGAATCCAATTGTCGCAGGATTTACGTATTCTAGGTCTATTTAACAAGCATATGCCATGTAGGTACGTAGTTTCTGTTTTACTGATGAATAAACAAAGATATTATGGGACGTGCAAGTGAGGTATCCATTTTTTCTCAATTTAGAACTCATTTCTTTAAATATACATGTAAACTTTCCCATAAGTATGAAAAAAGAGGTTAGATGTGTACTATACTAGTCTCTAGGCTTCTAACAGCTTAATTATTAAGTTTTTTGACAAAAGTTTTCTTCCGTGCAAGTACCGTGCTTACCGGGCACGGTAGCACCTATTAGCACGTACTGCACGGAAAGAGCTGTTGCCCCCTATGCCAGACTTGTGAGCGGAGAGTCCATGAATAAGTTCGAGAACGAATGATCTCTTCGAGAAAAACCACGCATTGCTCAATTGCGGGCCACTTTGTAGGGTCCTCTTGAACCATAGCCTCTACGAGAGGTTCCATGAACTCGAAGCCGTACTTTTTGCCTCTACGGAACTCGCGTTGGCCCTAGAAGCGATGACAGAATATTCAGAATACATATGTCTATAAAGTCTATAGAAGCGAGGTGTAGAACATACCTCTGTAAAATACGTTCGAATGAGATTCCCGAGATAATAAATACCAGTCGGAAATGGGTTTCGTTCTTGATGACGTTGACTTAAATCTCGAAATTCCGGCGCAGACTTGTCATTGCCTCGCATGCCGGATACTCGAGGAGTTGGGTCGGATGGGTGGAACCAAACTGATAAACCAAAATCAATCCAGTAATATTTTGGCGGGCGTTAAGTGCGCGTGTATTTTTGACGGGAAGGACCTGTAAAATCACGGTTCATCGCACGTTTAGCGGGATGAAACCCATCTGGAAAGATTTCCGAGGGATCCATCATAACGTTGAGCCCTGTGCAGTCGCTGAGTATGTAAGGTAAGATCAACAAAGCGTTCATGTTTGATAGCCAAGGCGAACCCACCGATGGGCGATATTATCCGGCGATGAAGATACCGTAGGCCCTATTTACATGCACCGTGAGCTCGAGTATGCCAAAAAAAATCCAAGTGAATGTGCTCACCTTGAATATTTGTTGGAAGAAATCCAAGCATTCACCAATGGTATCGAATCGGGGGAAATCGAAGGGGCAGAGAAGGGGCATTACGATAATCACATACCGATAATCATCAGGGATTTCCAACACCTCCAAGACGTGCACGCAATGGTTGTCCGGATCGTCCCTTACTTCAGCACACTGCACAAACTCTGATATTCTCTGTTCTTTATCAGTGAGATGGTACGCCGAGAAATCTTCTTCAGCACAACAGTTTTGTTGTCGGATAGGCGAGTCGCATCCACCACCGGTGATATCTAATGTTCGTCAGTGACCATCCCATCATATTACTCTATATCGCTCAGACTCACACCCCACTGCGCAGAATCCTCGCATTTCAGCATGGTGCTATAATCCGCATCTGGTGGCCAAGACAGAACCCAACCCGGAGCTGATAGCCTCGTGAAAGGAGCCATAGCTGTTTATCACGCCAATCTTCTTCTACGTAGTCCAAGGTAGCCATGACTTGGGTCAGAAGAGCGTATAAAGCGTATGAATACGAAGCATGGCGTAAGCAATTGTTGTGGTTGTGGGCAAGTTTGCCAGTGTGGGCACCCACACTGAACATGGAGTTGAACAATCCTCGGTATGCGTGACCTCAGTTCACGCGCGGTGTCACACCGTGACACCCTCTTTTTCTTGAGACATCGCGTCTGTGGCCTCCACACCAAATCTATTGGGGTATTTTTGCACTGGATATGTAGAGTTTGAGTACATTCATGACCTAAAAGAAGTTCCAAAAATTTAAATATCTTAGATAACCCAGAAATGCGAAATCAGGCATTTCTACCTGCCAAATGAGGGCTCCAAACTTGTAAGATGATAACTCTTCAACCACAGCACCTATGGACATGGTTGGCAGACATATTTTGCTTGAAATTTGAATTCAAATCGAATTGATTGACCAGATTTTTATTTTCTGTTGTTCCCTTCAAGATAGACACCTCAAACTAGTACTTTAGCATAGTTAGGCACATTAAATAAAAATTCTGGTCAAATAGGATTGAAGCCCCATTAGAATAGACCAATTTTCCTCTGCTAATGAAGTCTCAAATCGCACTTGTTGAGTTTCTGCATTTCCTGCACTGTTGTCAAGCTCACAAGAATCATGATTCCTGGAGCATTAAATTATATATCTGACTTAAAGTTGAGAAATGCATACAAATATATAGCAGCTACACTTTTGCAAAATTTGAAGTAGATCGGAATGAAACTGACTGACTTACAGCCGTTTTACTCTCCATCACGCTGAGGATGGAGGTGGTGTGCGCACTGTGCGCCCTTGGCTTAGTAAGGCTGTATTTGCGGACTGATGCGCTGTCCAAAATAGGCAATATAAGTGATGTTCTTGCTTTATGACTAGATTTCTGCACTTTATACACTATATGGATACTTTTCATACATCTACCAGTTTATAGGATACCTACCAAGCAAAAATAATGGAAGGAAACGATCAAGAACTCGCGGATATCCAATTGTCTCAACATTTGTGACGCGGACGGCTGTGTCACGCATGTCACATCGGCCACGGCACTAACGGGGATTGTTCAACTCCAAAGTCTGAACAACACATGCCGGTTTGGATCGAATGGTTGAAATGCGCCTGCTTGAAATCTTTGCTGAAATTTCTTTCGTACTAACTTGATATCACGACTACTTACGAATCTGTTAGAAGAGTGTGTAAAAATAAATATTTTTTGCTACGAGAATGCTCAGGTCCTCCTAGGTACGGCAGGGGTTTGAGTTACGATGTACGTTAGACGTCGTATCCAGTGGGGAAAGAAACGATAAATCAACCCAAAATACGTATCACCCTTTTTCCAATATTGTGAACGAAGGGTGCATGAGCTCTGGGAACGAACGATTTCTTCAAGGAGGATAATACATTGCTCAATCGTCGGCCTCTTTTGCGGATCCTCTTGAACCATGACCTCAACTAGAGGTTCCATGAATGCGAAGCCGAATTTCTTGGCTATATCTGAATCGGGATGTCCCTAAGTCGATGCGCAACAGCGAATTAGCATACTCAGAACTTAAAGCAAGAATGACAACATACCTCGGTGAAATATGTCCTAATGAGGTTCCCCAGATAATAAATGTCAGTCGGGAAAGGGTCGCGCATTTGGCGTAAATGATTAGTGTCACCCTGAAGCTCAGGCGCGGACTTGTCATTGCCCCGTAGACCAGAGACACGCGGAGAACGGTCAGATTCGTGGAAATGTCTGGACAAGCCAAAATCTATCCAGTAGTACTTCGGTGGGCGCTGCGTCCGCGTGTACTTCTGATAGGCATAGCCGGTGAATTCACGATTATGGTGATATCTTACGGGATGAAATCCATATGGCAAGATTTCCGAAGGATCCATCATAACATTAAGTCCAGTGCAATCCCTGAACAGATAGGAAAAGGTCAGTACAGCTCCCTATCTTGCAATGGTTGTAATCGAAGCAACATACCGATGGGCAATATGTTGACGGTGAAGATATCGCAAACCCTACGAACTTAATGAGCATAGTAAATTTGAAACGGGCGATGAGATCATATTGCCTTGAAAATCTGCAAAAAGAAGTCTAGACACTCCCCGATGGTATCAAATCGGGGGACATCGAACGGACACAGCAGAGGCATTACAATAATCACATTGTATCTGTCACCAGGGATGTCCAGCACCTCATAGACGTGTACGCAATGATTGTCTGGATCTTTCCTTTGCTCTTCAGATTGCACAAATAGCGAAATCTCCAGTTCTTCATTAGTCGGATGGCTCTCTGCGAATATCTTTTTCAACATCACAGGTGTATTGTCGGACAGGCGGATTGCATCCATCACCGGTGCTGTCTGTTATTCGTTAACGCAGAGCTCAATGACCAATATAATGGTGAATACGTACACTTCGTCGAATGAAATCTTCTCGATCCCATTTTCCAGTATGTGGATTGGGCAGTGGTGGATCAGTGATCCAGGAAGGAATCCAATCTGGTTGATAACGTGGCCGAAGTTGGTAACCACATGACAGCAGATACGGCTGCTGGTCGCGCCAGAATTCTTCTGCCTGACTCAAGCGATTTAACGAAACCATAGCAAAGTGAACGAAATAGAAGAATGAGGGCTGACAGGATGCGAATTGAAGAGTATTGTATAAGGGAGATGACAAGTGGTGTCCCGAGCCATAAGATCATGATGGGGAACAAACAAAGGCGCCCACAGTAATCGGTAAACGCCAACTACCCACGGTCAATAGTTTGTCGCGTTATCGTTATCCAGGGTTTCTTGGGCGTATCCGTTGTGGGCTGTCACTTTCGTAAGATTATTGTTCGGTATTGTGCTGGCTTTGTTAAAGCTCGTCGAGTGGACGGCAATAAATTTGGCACTCAGAGGAGAGGTAACAAGGGTTAGAAAAACTTGTGGGCGTTTTATTCGGTGAGAGATCCCTGCCTATATATTGAGAATAGACGGCATTAGCTAAAGGTGAAAAGAGAAAAAAGACAAAGAAAAAGATGAACCTGAACAGCGATCCGCGACATCGGGGCAAGGAGCGAGTGTGATGAGAAGAGACAAGACAAGACAAGACAAGAAAACAAAAGAAGAGGCATAATGACGGGGACGTGGGAAGATGTGTGCGCATCGAGCTCGCGACATACCTACTGTACGACTTCGTAGAGGAAGCAGCCAGGGAACTTGGCCTTGACCTGCTCCTCGACCCACCAGTAAGGGGTGAGGTACGTGATGTTCGTGTCGTCAGTGGGGCCTGAGCCGCCTGTGAGGATTCCGACGATGCGACCCCCCTGTCGAGGACGACCGAACCCGAGTCGCCAGCATCTGAAAACTTGCCGTGCGTCTTGTCGTAGCCTTAGGGTAAGACAGCAATTTCAAGGGACTTGTGACTGATACCGCAGTCCTCGTAAACGCGCCTAAAGGACTCGAGGCCGTTAACGCGACCGACGGTGGTCCCCGTGGCCAACCCATTTTTCACGACAAGCAGGCACTTCTCGCGTCGAGTTGTTGAGGGTTGCGCATCTCGGCTTCCCGGACGAAGTCGTAGGCCTGGAGGAGACCATCCTCGGGGTAACTGTAGTTCGTTCGATCCTGGGGTTGAGGGAACATCGTGTTTCCATACTCAGATATCGAGAGTTTACCACCTGCAGAGGAAATAAAAGTAATAGTCAGCTAAAGCTGAAGACAAGAAGACAGTAGATGGAAAACGCGACGAGAAATGGAAAACGACGGGAGATGGAGACAAATATATGGAAAAAGACGTACCGACCCAAAGCTTATTGCCTTTAAACGTCGTCCAATCGATCTTATCATTATAAAGCTCGATAAAAGCCCAGTCTTTGGAGAATTTGTAGGGCTCGACGGAGACCTCGATCTTCTCCGAGTGAAGGACGAAGCCAATCGTGCGCTGGTCAAGCGTGGTGTAGTTCTCGACGACCTCACTGTGGATCGCTTTCACCCTCTGGATCTCCCTCGTCGCCTTCGCCACCAAATTCAAGTGCTCATGGCGACTCTCAGTCACGTTCTCCCTCTCTCCCTCGACGGGGTCCCCAAGCCTGCGAAGGACATTGTTCCAGGCGTCGATAGACTGGAGGCGGTCGCCGATAGTGGCCATCATGGCCGTGACGGCGTTGTCGTAGCCCATGGTACCGAGCGCGACAATTTCCTCATGACGCTGACTATCCTTCTTATACGTCATGCCTGTGTTGGGGTAGACAGGAGGACGAGCGACGTGAGCGCAAGTTAGGACCACGACACGGTCGTCGTCTTTAGAAAGGCGGAAGTAGAGAGCGTCGGTCCCTTCGTAGCACGGGTACTTGCGAGGCGCGATAGAGAGGCCGAGAGTGGGGGCGAACGGCTTGCGCAGGTCGGGGACTCTAATATCGACGAGGGGGTTGAACGAGAGGAGCTTTGGGCCAGTAAAACGAGTCACTACCGACTCGATAAATGCCACCTCAATGTCGGGGAAGCCGGCGTCGGTGAGGATGTTCTTGACGACGGCTGCAGCAGCAACAGCGGCCTCGTAGAGGAGGGAACCGGGATTCACACCGACGCATATGATAAGAGAGCAGAATGGCTTGGGCTCCCCAGCATTGGCGTAGGCGAGGGGATTGACGGACGTCCACATTATGCCAACGGATTCGAGCTCGTCGCAGATGCGCGTGCCGATAGAAACCCAAGCAGGCTGTATAGCGTGACCGTGAACCGGGCGAGGCTCACGGACGATGCCCCGGGACAGAGGTCCCTCGCGTACGGGCCAGTCAGGGCCAGACTTGTAGACGCAGGGAGCACCGGAACCATAGAAGTCGCTATAGGCGTTTGGGTACTTCTCGGTGAGGCGGGCCGCCTTGGAGACGACTCGGACGTCGTCCTCGGCCATTCTCGATATCTCCCGAAAGCGATAATTTGCTGAAAGAGAAGGGAGTGGGAGAGACGAGCGTCAGGTTCTCGTCATGCTTTTAAATAGCTAAGCAGGCATCAATGAATCTCGGGTCGAGGTTAAGTTGCGGGGGGATGAACATTGTCGACGAGAGAGTAGGAAAAAGAAAAGAAGGGTCATTATGCGATGAGACAAGCAAGAAAATATAAAGTAACGCACTTGTGAAGAGAACGAGAAGCAGCAAGATATTTCTGGGCAGAGGAGCGAGAGCACTGCAGACGCAAGGTCGACGAAGGGAAGAGCTGGATAAACCATGGAGGTCAGTATACGATGAAATGGAAAAGATTTACACACACTTGTGAGCAGAAGTAAGGACGCTTATACGTAGAGGCAGTGGTAGAGGCAGAGGCAGGGCTTTGAGCGAAGTGGTGGGTCCCCTTTTATGTCTAGTCTCATAGCTGTGGAGAACATCCCATCCGTTCAGAGTCTTCAGACGGTTTGAGTTTGCCAACTCTGGCGCACCTCACTGCGTGCGTGACAACGTCATCGTCGATCCGTGCCGTTGGTGCCGCTCATAACGTTCGGCTGTGATTCGTGAAAAGTGTTTCCTTTGGGGTATGGCTACGGTTTGAGCAGATATATACACCATCCAAAGTATCCAGTGAATCAAAAAATCGTACATAAATTCAAAAGGATTGTCAGCGCGGTGTCAAACCCGAGAGCTACATTTCCATAAACTTTGAATCTTGAGAACGGATGGTCTCGTCGAAAAGAATTACGCATTGCCCACGTTTATATGGATCGCCTTGAACGTTTGAACCATGGCGTCTACTAAAGGTTTCATAAAATCGAAGCCGTGATTTTTGCATTCGTGCTGACCCTGGAGGTAAACGTGTAAGTGGTCAGAATGAATTTTGAAAACATCCACAAGGTCCACAAAAACACGATGCCGAACACACCTCCATAAAATACGTTCTGACGAGATTCCCCAGATAATATACATCAATCGGAAACGGGGTCTGCTATACCTAACTCTCGGTTAGTTGGGTTCTTTGACGAGAGGATCTTTTTCAGAACCACGGATTTGTTGTCTGACAGGCGAATCGCGTCGTTGACTTTGGAATCCGGATAACTATGAAATAACGGTTCGTTAGCTCAACATATATTGTGATGAGTGCACCGACCTTCCACTGCGCGAAATCCTTGCACGCGCGCATTGTGTCGTAATCCGCTTCCGGAGGCCAAGAAGGGACCCAATCCAGGGTAACGCGATGTTGATAGCCTCGTGAAAGGAGCCATGGCTGCTTGTCGTGCCAATACTGCTCTCGGGCAGTCAACCTTTACAGAAGGTGAGGGGGACAAGAGAGCATGGATGATGGAAGACGACAGAAAATTTTTACATCACTTCGAATTGCACCCGTATACCACCAGTTCGGTCAAGTTATTGAAGATCCACTGCCGAGGAAGTGGTGCGCTTGAATGAACCTTGTGTGTTCAAGCGCCGTTAGAAAGTCGCTCTTCATCGGGCGACGCTGTACCCATAAATCTAGAGCGGAAGTGAGGAAAATAATATAACGTCCAAAGCGACCAAGCCTTTAAGTATGACAACAATGAGTGGTATATATTGAAACAAATGAGGAGAGTCGCGATAAGATACATAACAATAGTTCATGAGCATGCGCTCCAACAAATCCAAATTCTCTCGTACATCTACGAGGCCATCGAGATTCCGGGAACGACGAAAATGGTGGGTAATGGTGTGTCAATGTCAATGCAGTTGGTTGTACAAGGGGCGTGTGGCGTGGCGATGTTGATGTGAGCGATCTACTGTGATGTCAAGTAGGGATGCAGGAGTCGAATGCGAATGCAATGGATTCGTGAAGTGTGCGTAGCAGTATAAGCGGTGGTGTTACGGTTATGTTGGGAGAAATGAAGCTGGTAACGGGGTGTAAGAGGACACAACGGGAAAGTGGAGGGCTTGTGGCTTACCAGCCTGCGCATTCATCTCCTCAGTTGTCATCTGCGCAAAATACATGACCCATCAGAATGAGGTCACCTCCTGAGATTATAAGAAGCGTACTTTGAACGCGAAGATTCCAAGAATCGCGAACCCAGCTAAAGAGCCAAGTTGGAAGAGTATCCAGAACGTAGCCCAGACTATACCGAAGCAGCCATGAGAAATAAACAATCACATAAACTGAAGAATGGAGGTTAACGTACTATGGGCACCTATTCGTGGGTAGAGGAGTGCAAATTGCGTCGCATCAGAGTCGTTGGTCTTGTGAAAGAATCTGTCGTCCGCTACGTCCCCTGTATAGTACACAAAGTCAGCACACGAGCAATTATACCAAGTTGAGTAGGAAATTCTCACAAACAACGAATAGAATGCTATGGAAGGGTCAGAATGCAAGAAGGCCGGAATATATAGAAGATCGACTTACTTCATCACGCCGACAAACAAGCAATACCAGCGTAGTGCCTGTCTGTGATGTTTGTTCAACATGTCAATTAATTCGAATGAGGAACCAGAAAGCTCACCCATGGTCCACGAACCAAAACCCAATAAGCAGTGCCTCGTAGCAGATCGTGAGTAGTATCGTTCTAGGCAAATTCACGCGTCAGTTCCCCGTTATTCACTGCGTCACGCCAATAGAAGGAAGACTCACAGTTTGTCTCTCACGAGCACGAGTGGCAACACCAGCCCTACCCCTAACACAAAGCTCATGATCTTCGCTACCAGTGTATCCCATCCAGCGAGCACAAACGTGCCACCCAGTAGTGTCGAGCCAATGTAGCCCGCCGAAAGGGTGAATCCTGGACTGCCTCCCTCGACGATCGTTGCACCTCCCACATGAGGGTCAATGGTAATTTTGAGTATTCGACCACCGGAGAGAATAGCCTGCATAGATGAAACAGAAGTCAGCGTGCGTGTTCGAAACGGTCTGAATAATGAAAGGCGACACGCGGTGGGACCGTGTGGCGGGCGCGCACAGCAGATATGTGGCATAGCTCGTGCAAACCAATTGCGAAGAGTTTGAGAGGGTTGATGAGGTTGCGCACGACGGGCACGTTCCAGAAGCCAAAGATAACCACGGCCATGGCCACAATCTAGGGTCATGAAAGAGCGAGAGATATCGTCGGCAAATGTCAATGGACAAACAACGGCGGTGGCTTACGACGTATAGCACGACGACCTAGAGATCGGAAAGCAAGAATGAATCTAGTTTAGTTCTTTCTTCCTCGACAGAGAGGTCAGGAGGGTGAAACGGCAAACGCACTTGGTCGCTTGACGGTTGGAGGCGGTTCACATCGCCGAGGTCGGTCGCCGTCGGTATTGGGGCGGCCACCGTTGGCAGAGCGATTGTGGTGGACATGGGGTGGTGAAGTAGGGTTTTCCAGGTTCGTGATAATATACTTATAGGGAAATAGGGTATATGTGGGAGGAGTGGTGGAGGCGGCAGTCAAGTGAGCGGCCTCGTTTTTCCGGTCAGTGCAATATCACGTGATTAGTTCAGCACGACGCGTACGTCACGGGATCTGTCTCTTGGCCGGCGCTTATATGGCGGGCAATAGTGCTTAGCATTACGAATTCCCAAATGAGGGAACCCGGAAGCCATATGATGGAACTTTAAATTGGCTATATCAGCAGGAAAAAAATTATAGTTCCGATTACGATACATAGAGCTTTCCTGAACCTCAGACTGCAACTTGTCTTTTACAACTTGAAATGTTTCATTGAGCTAGGTCTATCGGACAGCATCAGTACAAAAGCTACATGGTAGAAAAGCCCAGCATTTCTGTCAATGCGCAGGCATCACAATATATAGCACCAGACAGTCAAGAAGAAAAAAAAGCACATAATAGGAGGGATAGTAAATGGCATTGAACAAGTATATAGTCCATAGAGCATAAGTAAATCTAATCCAGCACATCCAGCACCAAATTGTTCAGTACACGAATATCGCATACCACATAGAAGAAACGGAAAAATAGCATCAAAAGCGGTGAGCCCAGCTCAACCAACCAAAGTAGCCAGCACTCAAAAAAGACGGACACCCATCGATCACTTCTTATCTACCACATCATCCTCCGCATCGCTCGCCATCGTCCTGCGCGACAACGACGTCGCCGCAGAGCGACCAACCACACTCGACGGGCGCCTCACAGGGCTCCCACTCAGTCTGTTGACCTTGGGGTTACCAGGGCTCACCGGGGTAGGCGGGCTACCACCCTGACTATTCCTATTCAAACTGTGCACCAGATTCTGCACATTACCGCTCGACCCTCCCCGCGTGCCTCTCGCAAGGCGTGGACCACGCATGCCTGCCGCCTGCGCCGACCCCGAGCGCGCAATCGTGGACTTGCCACTGCCGAGCACGATATCGTCTCCGCTGACTTTGGGTGATGGGCTACGCGTGGAGACGGTATTAGCTAGATCCCGCTTTTGAGGTGTCGGTGGAATGACATTAGTCGCGGGAGGTGGTGGTGGAGGGATGCCGGGCGACGATGAAGCGCTGGAAGGCGCCGACACAAACGCATCCTCAGGAGCCTCAGGAGGAGGGTCAGCGAAGGCGGGCCTAGGAGGCAGGTCATCCAACTCAGGAGGAGGCTCCTTGAACGCAGGCCTCGGTGGAAGATTGTCAAATTCCGGAGGAGGTTCTTTAAATGAGGGCCTTTGAAGACCCGCGTTCAATGGTGGAGGGGGAGGGGGAGTCGCCAACACAGGCGGTGGTGGCGGAGGCGTCTTCGCTTTTTCCAAGACAGGAGGCGGTGGAGGCACCAAAGGTGCGGTAGGTGTGGTTGCTACAGGAGTCACAGATGGAGGAGGAGGTGGCACCGCTGGGACAGCGGCAGGGGCGGGTGCAGAGACAGCAGGTACAACTGGAGGTGGTGGAGGTGGCGCAGCAGCAGGAGCAGCGGCAGCCGGATTGATCGCGGAAAGGTCGGACGGTGTGCGCATATGTCCTGCAAGCGAGGGGTTCTGCGCAACCTGCTGAGCGGCAAGCAGCTGTTGAGTGTCTGCGCCGACAGAGATCCTACTCCTACTCAGGCGCATATCCACAGGGGCGGTACGCTTCCTAATTGGGACAGTGCGGACGGATTCTCTCTTCTTGCGTTCGATGGTAGGCGGGAGGAGTGTGTCATAGTGCTTGAGAAGGTCAAGAACCAACACTAGAAAGGACTATTAAGAATGCAGTCAATACAACCAATAGGAATACGCACGACTAGGATGACGGTCCTGGATGGAGAGTTCAGTCTCCACTTTGGGCCGAAGAATAGCTAGCAGAACAAAGTTAAATAAAATAAATAACGCAAGGACTCGGATGCTTACTTCGTCCCATGGAATGTGCAATCTTGGTAAAGAAAACTTCATCGGTCTCTTCCGATTTGGTGGTTGCAACCAGGCTACACAAGATGCATCAGAACATGATCATCAAACAACGGATGCAAACACTCACTTCTTCAGGTGCTTCAAAATCGCATCCAACACATACAAGTGCACCCTAGGCAACTTCAACAGCGCCGCACTCACATGCTGCAAATGCGCATCCTCGCCCTCCTCACCCTCCGCCTTGGGAGCCGCACCACCCCCAACCGTCGGATACAGCTTCCTAAACTCCTCCCATCCCTCATACAACGCCAACGGCGGATTCAACTCCAGCATCCACAGCTTAATGCACGCCGCAATCACCGGCGCGTCGAACTTGCCAATCAAGTCCAGCGGAAACGCCTGACCAGGCGGAACCGCGTTCAAGCTCTCGCGCAGCTGGTGCACGGCGCCGAGCGGGACCTCGTAGATCCAGCTCTTGCGCTTCTCGAGGTCGTTCGGCACGCGCTCGTAGGCGGCGTCGAGCGCGGCGAGGAGCGCTCTGAGCACGGGTGGGATGGTCTCGCGGGGCGCGGCGCCCTCGGGTTGGGTGAGCGCGTACCACCCGCCTTCGGCCCACTTGCGGAGGTCGATGCCGAAGACGACGTCCGACTCGTCGTGTGCGACGGACTCGTAGATTTGGGGGTCTGGGCGGAAGGGGCCGGTGCGGTACCGTTCGATGAGCGCTGTTAGGTCTGACTCGGGTTGGAAGGACGCGACGAGCGTAGCTGAACGTTCGATGGAAGGCTCCAGGGATTTGGGTAGGTTGGCGATCGTGCCTTGATATTGAAGAAGAACTGGAAACAGAAGAGTCAGAAATGTTAACATTGCAGTATAATTTTTAGACGCACCTGTCTTGACAGCTCTCAGCCTCTCACTCTCCCAGCGCTGAAGGATCTTCAAAGTCTCTTCCACACGCTCCTCCAGCGCCAAGCGATGCCTGTCTAAACGCCTGACACCAATACGATACGCCTTATCCGCCTCGTCTGCCTCATGCCTCGCCCGAATGTAGGCAGGCTCGTTGCTGGTATTAGCATTAAGCGCCTTGCTGACTAGATTCACAAGATTGCCCCCGGTCTTCTTGAGCAGGTTTTCTGATTGTGTGCCGACGAGGGAAGAGTCAGACGGCTGTCTTCCCAATTCAAAGGCCTATGGCGAGAATTAGTTGTTAGGCTGGATGCAAAAAGTAACAAACGAAGAATTACCTTAGGTCTAATCTGATACCACGCGTCCTCCGAGTCTTCGAACAAGTTTCCAAGTTCTCCTAGTCTGCGCAAGAGACCCTCTCGCTGCGTCAAGTCCTTCGCTGCTTCCTCCGCAAGGTCGAGACTTCCTCCAAACCCTTGGACATGATCCTGCAACCATGCCACGAACTCTTCTCCAGTAAACGCGTCATGATACTCACCCAACAGCGGGAATCGGACCGAGCGTAGTGGGAGCTCAGAAGCCGCGCGGCCCAGGAGCTGTGAAACGGCAATAGGAGTAAATGACAGGCCCGCCAAAAGAATTGGCTGAGGAGTCAAGGGAACGTTGTGGAATTCAGGAATATCCTTGACCGGTACTATGGGCGACAACGGAGGTGGCGAAGCAAGGTTGAACTCGCCGTATTCGCGCTCCTTCCCTTTGCCCTTGTCAATAACAGGCAATGGCTTGTCTTCATCAAGGGACTCCTCTGACGCGTTGGGGTCTTCAGTGGATGTCACATGTGCGATAGCAACGGCGCTCTTCTTCTGGATCTCTTTCAGGCGCTGCGCAATCCGCTCCGAGACACTCGCCGTCCGCTGTGGCGGAATGCGATGACTGTCCACAGGTCGCATCCTCGGAGAATTCGTGAACTTGTCGCCCGTGCTGCCGCCACCGCTGTTGGGCGCGAATTTCGCACTACCCAAAAGGGGTGAGAATAATGCTCGACGTAATGAACGAAAATACAATGGACGCACTCGTCTTCGGCCTCATCTGCCCGTCGCACTTTGGCGAGATACGCGCTCTTGAGCTTCGCGACGTCCGCCTGTGCGTGTTCGTACGACCGTAGCCAGTTGTCGATGACGGTCGCTTTATTTTGTTTTAGGCGGTCCTGTGGTGGCGTCAGAGGTTATAATACTACGTTTAAGGACGGGTGGAGTATCAGCGAACCTTGTATGACCGGGCCCAGTCGTCAAACGGGTCCACGACGAGTGTTGATAGTTCCGTCGCGATGCTGTTGTGGGCTTGTCCTTGTGCTGCAGACTCCGCTTGCAATCCTCGGAAGGCCACGAGGAGAGAAGCGCCGTCGTCTGCGCCGAAGCCAGCACCTTGCAGCAGGTCAGGATAACAGAACATGTCGCTAACACGCTCCAAGACTTACTTGATTTGCCTGTAGGCAACGGGTTAATCAGAGAGTTGGCGAGATTGCTCTCTGCTTGGGCGCGAGCCTAGAATGCCCTCAATACCGCCATCCCACACACATACAGCAGAAATTCAAGCGTACCCTGATAAAAGAAACAATCTCATCGTTCTCTGCTACGCCCTAAAGAATTGTTCAGATGCGCAGTAATGGGGCACAAACGACACGGACCTGCTCGAGCTTTCCGTATAGCACTTCGAGACCCTTGCGATAATCCTGTGACCAGAACGAGTTTCCGAAGGTCAGCGGTAGAGAGAGGACCGCCATTTTCGTGGTGCTGGCGTCGCTGGATGTTTGGAAGATGGACGTGAAGGCGTGGTCGTCGTTGGGATATAAGGGAGGCAGTCGGTTGGCAAAGTCGTGGAGGTGCTCCGCAACATCAAGATCCTCGTGACACGTGCATGCTGGATGTCGGATTTTTGCGAATTTCCAAAGTCCGCGTTCCATCCTTGCTACTTGGTCGAAGGACAGTTAAACGGGATAAGTTGAAGCATGGAAGGTCTGAATTTTTGCAGTCAATTATATCTGGAGCACCAGAATTTTTTAATTCAAAGGAATCGTTCTACAGGTTACTTGCAGACGGCACGCGCCGGCCGGACATGCAGGTGCCGGAGTTTCTAAATAACGCCGCGAGTATTGGCTGGTAACCTCCAACTCGTTCGCCTCCAAGTTTTTGAGCATCCAATTTTATGGGCGAAAAGGTGTTGAAGAACCCAAATTATCAACTATGTTTTAGAGGATAGAGACAGAGCAAGATATTGGGTTCAGGGCTGTTTCCGGACATTGCCGAAAGAGGCAACCAAAAATTTGGGCGTCGACGTTGTCTCCTCCGTTCCCCTCCCCACATTTCCTCTTCCGCTCGCCGCCAATGAACCATGTCCAGCGGCGTTTAGTGACGACGGCGGCGAAGCTAGCCTCTGTGCCGCCTTCGACGGTTGCCAGCTTCCCTCCATCAGAGGCCTTCAGGAAGAAGGAAGCCTTTGCCAGCGACAGTTTCAATCCCGAGAACTGGGCACGCCTCCAACCCGTCCCCTCAACCGCCCTCGCCGCCTTCGCCCACCGCATCGGCCTCGCGTCCATCTTCTCCTCGCACGATGTCATCCGCCAGGCCTGCACACACGCCTCCTTCCTCACCCTCTTCCGCCAACACTACCCAACAAAACCCGAGCCCAAGACAAACGCGCAGCTCGCGACTATCGGAAACTCGCTCATGGGTCTTTTCGCTACCGAATACATCCATGCGAAGTATCCATACCTACCCACACGCGTTCTAAAGGCCGCCGTCAGCGCGCACGTCGGCCCTACCACATGTGATAGCGTCGCGCGAGAAATGGGTGCTACACCACTGCTGCGGTGGCATCGTTCGGTGTGTTTCATGCAGCTTATTCGTGTCCTCTTCCTCATCTCTTGCAGCGTGAAACAACAGATTCCGCACCTGTACTCCAAGCTGACGCCATGGCCTCTATACCACGTTCATTAACGGCCCTCATCTACCAAGAGCGTTCCCTACCCGCAGCCCGTGACTTCGTGCATACACATTTCCTAAGTCGTCAGGTCGATCTCCGTGGTATGCTCAAGTTCTATAACCCCAAAAAGTCTCTGCTAGAGATGGTCCAAAAATACGGCCGTGAACCTCCAAAATCAAGGTTCGTCAATTTACTACCGGTGAACTCGGACGCCTGCTAATATCTGTTGCATGAAACAGACTTTTGAAAGAGACAGGTCGCTTTTCAAATTCGCCTGTGTTCGTAGTGGGAATCTTCTCTGGTGTTGATCAGCTTGGTGAGGGTTTCGGTGCATCACTGAGAATGGCCGAATATCGTGTACGTCTTCTCATCTCATCTAATTTCCTTCATTTACACCGTACTAAACGTCACTCCTGGTCTTATAGGCGGCCGAGGATGCTCTCATGCGTGTGTATCTAACCCAGACCCCCGAAGACGCTCTCCAACTCCCTTCATCGACCTTCCCCAACGTGAAAGGCAACATTTTCACTTCCGGCCCCGAGGGCAAATACGTCGCACCAGAACTCGCGCCCAGCGACATTCAATATGCAAGTTCAGGCAGGAGCAGAATCCCCGTATAGACATCTGTTGGCGATAATATAAAGGAGCATAGCAAGGAGCAAGAGTAGTGGGGAGAGTGGTACAGCTTATCTATTTTAATCACATTAATTGATCAAAAACATCAAGAATGAGTGGGATATAGAGTTTTTACAGTGGCAGAACGGTGGATGCATGCATGGTGCCTCCTATCTGGACAAAAATCCATAGATTCGTATAATTTAAGGGCTACGAAGAGACTCAAGAGGGACTACCGCATAGGGAAAAACTGTCCCTGGGCTTCTGCGACATTCTGCTCATCGACACCGACCGCATTCGCGTAGGCTTCAGTCTGGGCTGTCCATTCAGCAGGAGGAACCTGTGCAGCCGAACATCAATATCGACAGAGAAAAATAAAGATAAAGAGGTATTTACACCGAAGGTGATGTACAAGGACTGATAGGCGTCAAACAGCTTCTTATGCTCCTCTTTGCGTGTTTTGTATTGCGTGGATAACAAAGAGAAGTCCTGGAGAGTGTATGGCGTTGCCTTGAGCTTAGTGATGTGGTCAATAGCCCTTTGCAATGCCCTATATCACCCATGAGCAAATGAAATGGGCAATAGCGAAACCAGAAAGACATACTGCTTGATATCGATGCGATGTGCGACCAGCGCCGTCTTGTCTTGCGAGAATCGGTCGACGTGATAGAGTGCTTTCGCTAGCACTACAGTTCGTCCGCTGTAGGGACGATGCATGTGCGCGCAAAGCTTCATGAGCTCCAACATCAATTTGACCGTCTCGATGGTCGTTTCGGTCAAATTGAGCAGGAGGGCCTCCACATCTGCGAAAATGGTCTCCAATTCTGCGAAAGCGCGCGAAGAGTCAAAGCTTTCTTTGACTTTTGTCAACAGACTACAGACGATGATAACGTCAGTCAAATTCCGAAAGCTTCAAAATCATGGCATTCTAGTTACCTTTTAAGCGACTCCCAGATCTTTGCACCCTTCAAATAGTTCTGCCATTTGGAGTCGGTGTTGGGAGAAGCAATAACAGCAAATGGTATGTATGTCGTCATGAACGCCCTGATCACGACGCCACTGAGCTCCTAAATATCTATGCTTTGAGCATAAAAGGTGATGAGGAAATCAAATAACCTACTTCATCGGAGGGAGATTTCTGCTGTAACTTGGTCTGAATTTCCCCAAGTAGCTTCTTGACATCACTAACCAACGTCAAGCGATTTCTATAAAATCAGGGTGATTAGGTGGCAGAACGAAAGCTTCAGAAAGCCTCTTCTTACTTCGAAATGATGTCTTCATCAGTCAGTTTATCCTTAATAATAAAACCTAGCAAGACTTTCAAGGCAGAATTATCATCCTTCATGCGGTGGACTATGTAGTCAGCAAGAAGAACGTCAGTATTGCTTGTAGCGACGTCCTAAAAAGCATGTCAATTGAGGGTGATAAAAAGAGAAAACATATACGGACTCGAAGTTTCTTGTCCTTCAGTGCCTCAAGAGCGTCTTTCAGCGCCTTTCTATCCTCCAACCATGTACTTATGTGCATAATAGCATCATGCGTGCTGGTATCAGGAGGCGCGTGTGGGCGAGCTTTGGAAATAGTGTCAGATAGATCCAGAAGAATTCTAAAGAACAAATTAGCATGTTGCACTTTCGCACTGTCGAAATTGGACAGACATGTACCTTTCTAGTATCGGAATGGCGTCGGTATAATTATCAAATAAATCCCAATGTTCTTCCAGTTCTTCGAAGCTGTACCCGGCCAACTCGTCCATGACGTCTAGAATCGATTCATAGACCTTGTTCGACCTGTAGACGACCTGAAAGGACGTGTGGACGTCGCGCGGAGCAAGGTTGACGTTGATAGTGTTGAAGCGTATGAGCGCATGAAGGAGATCGGCAGCGGGATATTTGTCTCTGCAGTCTCTGATTTTTCGCAACTCTGCCTCTATGGTCAAATCGATTTCAGGAGGATCCTGAGATGACGATGATTCGGGGCTCTGCGGAGGAGGGGGAGGAGGACGGTGAGTTCTAGGCGCTCTGCTGCTTCCTGCCGTCGACATAACGCTTCCGGTTCTAGGTGGCGATTATAGCGCTAGCCTTGCAGTGTCATGGTTTATATACGAGACTTTGCCTCAATAAAAATAACCAGGTCGAAACGTTGGATCCTCGGAATATTCACTGGCCGAGCGCGCGCTTATTGCAGATTGCGTTGCAGTAATCATCGCGAGAAATTTGGATAGAAGGTAGATGTAGATGGTGGAAAAGAAACCGTTCCATGAAAACCACGTTTCGAGAATGACGCATCTGCTTTGGATCTGCTCGTCTGAATTTCAGAAATGGGACTGTATCTATGCTCAGATACGGAGATTCGCGAGCAAGGTGTTGATTAGGCGCAGCCATGAGGAATCCTCGTGTTCAGTGTCAGCTGAAGCCTGATTCAGATAGCAGCGTAGACTTTGCACTTTGCATCCATCGATAAGCGGGATACCGCCAAAAGGTAATCGAAATAAGTTCCCAATTCTGGCGACGCGAGTCGGAGTCAGCTAGGCGCCTAGAAATACTGTACAGTTAACACTCCAGCTAGTCTGGCATGACTTTGACATTTCAAGTTGATGCTCACTGGAGGCAGAATGACTCGGTCTATAGAATTACTTCAGAACTGTGTCTTGAGAAAGATCTTCACCCAGGGTTTAATTCAGAACAGAGGATCTTGGACGAAGACGTGGTGAAGGACGTTGAAAGTCTTGAAAAGTCACGAATAATACCCCAAGAGTCAAGACGTCAGCAGTGAAAATCAATGCTCGTGACCTCAAAATCAGGCCCCGACATCGGCGTTGCGCGTCGCCTGATGTTTACGGTGAACATGATTTAGCTGTGCTTATTCTCAGCAGCTGAACTCTTGAAGCTGGATAAAAAGGCTCCCGACCCTTTGATGAAAAAAAAAGAGAAAAAATGACATTGGGGTATAGTGGTATCATGATCAACGTGCACATGTGTACATGTTACGGCAATCAAAAGCAGGATTTCCCCGCAAGCGAAGAAATGGCAGAGTGAAAGAAGAAGAAATTGGATCGCGAAGATTAAGAGCTGCTAAATGCACTAAGAGAAAAGCGACTACTTGGTAGCCTGAGGGAACAACTGCGCCTGTGCATCTTTGACGTTCTTCTCATCGACTCCGACCGCAGTCGCGTAGGCTTCAGTCTGAGTTGTCCATTCGGCAGGAGGAACCTATCCAAAAATACCAATGTCAACGAACATAAATGCGATAGAAAGGATGGTACTTACACTGAAGGTGGTGTACAAGGTCTCGTTGCTGTCAAAGAGCTTCTTGTGTTCCTCTTTCCTGGTTGTGTACTCCGAGCCGTCGAACGAGAAAGACTTGAGATCGTATGGTGTCGCCCTGAGCTTCGTGAGGTAGTCAATGGCCGTTTGAAGTGCCCTGCATCTAACGTGAACAAGCTGAAGAGGTATAAAAAGGTCAGGGAGACATACTGTTTGATATCGTAACGACGCGCGACCAGTGTCTTCTTGTCCTGAGAGAATTGGTCGACATTGTAGAGAGTTTTGGCCAGAGCGACGGATCGTCCGCTGTAAGGACGATGGATGAACGCGCAAAGCTTGATGAGCTCAAGCATCTCCTTGGCCGTCTCTACGGTGGTTTCGGTCAATTTGAGCAGAAGAGCTTCCACATTTCCGAATTCCGCAAGCACATCTGCAAGCAAACTTTCCGATGGCTTTTCGACAAATTCTTTGACTTTCGTCAATAAACTAGAATGTTTGACGTCAGATCATTTTTGAAAGCTCCAAAATTAAGTTATTACACTTTGAGTGCATCCCAGATCTTTTCACTTTTCAGGTAAGTTTGCCAGTCGACGGTAGTTTGGGGGGAAGCGATAACAGCAAATGGTATGTATGCTGTCATGCAAGCTCTGACAACCACCATATCGACCTCCTAAATATTCCTGTTTTGAAAATATGAGCTTGACCATGAAATAAAATAACATACTTCGGAGGGAGGTTTCTGCAGCCATTTGGTGCTAAATTCCCCAAGCAACTTCTTGACATCGTTGAGCAAGGTCAGGCCAGTTCTACAGAATCAATGTGTGATCAGACGGTCGAATTGGAAGGTAGAAAGTTTGATTTCTCACTTCTGAATGATCTCCCTGTCACTCAGTTTATCCTTGCCGATAAAATCTTGCACTACTTTCAAGGTAGATATATCGTCATTCCTGCGGTGAGTCGCGTATTCAGCAAGAACTTCAGCATTGCTTGATGTGATGGCCTAGAATCTATATTAGTTAAGTGTTACACGGAAGAAACATATACGAACTTGGAGTTTCTTGTCCTTGAGTGCCTCGAGAGCGTCTTTCAGTGCCTTTCTATCCGCCAACCAAAAGATAATGTGCGTCACAGCATCGTGCGTGCTGGTGTCCGGAGGCGCATGCTTGCGCTCTTTCGAAAGCGTAGAGGTCAGATCCAGAAGAATCCTAAGAAACGAATCAGCATCATATTATGCATTAAGAATTCGAATTATATGCACCTTTCCAGCACCGGAATAGCGATGGTATAATTGTCGAACAGATCCCAGTTGTTTGCCAATTGTTCGAAGCTGGAAGTGTCCAGTGTGTCCATGGCTTTGATGATGGATTCATAGACTTTGTTCGACCGGTTGACCACTGCACCCGACGTGTTAACGTCGCGCGGTGCTCGGACGGCATCGACGTTATTGAAACGAATGAGGGCATGGAGGAGGTTGGCGGCAGGGTATTTTCCTGGCGCTGCTGGAATGTCCTTGGAGGACGGCGGAGGCGGAGGGGGAGCAGGACGGCCTGAGCCTTGTCTGGAGGTTCTACCGAGGGTCGACATGTTGCGGGGATTCTGGGTTTGATGATATCTTCACAATGCTTCGGCTTATATACCAGTCCAAAACGTTACCCTCGGAATTTCTACTGACCGAGCGGGCGCTTGTTCAAGATGTAGATCGCGTCGGAGTTGTCCATCGCGAGAAAATTGGCATCGTAAGTAGACGGTCGAGCAAAAACACTGAATGAAGAACACGTTTGAAGAATGAGGTATCTCGTTTTATTTTCCCAAAATTGGAACTTGCAGACCTCCGGCATGGTTTTTGATTGACCGCAGCCATGAGCGGCCCTCATGTCCCGCGTTAGCCGATAGCACGAGGGCTGCGCATCCATCGATAGCAGAGTATGACACCAAAAAGTAATCGATATAAGATTCCGCAATAGTAATGCTACCAACTGTGGTGAGCGCCACTGAATATTTAATTCGGCTCCGTGGAAAAGAACTTCAAGCAAGGCGCCTAAAAACACGATGAAAACTCGAGCTGATGAATGAAAAGCTTAGCAAATGAAACTCACAGGAGATAGAGCGCCCCGGTGTTGTAATAGTGACACTAGTGAACACGATTACGACTCAAGCCTTGAGATCCCATATTAGACAGCGAGTGCATCGTGGGCATGAGTGCTAAGGTGTACCGTCGTGCCTGGCATTTCCGTTTACGGAGAAAAATAAGCCGATAGAGTTCCCTATAGCGTTGAACGTTGAAGCTTAAAAAGTTGGCGCCCAGACCTTTGTCCCAGCTGGTGCTTATCGGGAACGAGAGAGAATCAACAGAACATTATCAAAACATTTCGCTCACCCGCGAAGGGGCAATACTTTTGAGCACATGCGATCCCACGCCAGCAAGCCAGAGCAGATTTTATCGTAGGTATCCAGATCCTAAAGAAGACTTGCGAAGTTGAAGGCGGTGAACAGCGGTTCTGAGACGTTGAGCAGACTGAGCAGACGAGTCAAAAATTAAGTTTCTGAGTCACTGCGGGTTGTCGGAGTCAAATGCGGAGTTTACAATTTACAGATTTGTCATGCAAGCTTCAACTTTGGCCACCGAGGACGATGACTGACGTCGACCATCTCTCTCCACGACTACCAACGTCGGGTCTTCAGTTTGTCCTACTAGTCGACCAACCTAGAAATTTTTGTGGAGTAGTTTGATCTTTCAGTGTTATGATGTCTGGAAAGCGCAGCGCGGAAGGTCAGCAATCTTATTTGAGTCCAAAGATCTAACTACAATAGTATCAATCTCGTCCAGTTGGTCTCTCGCAGTCTGCAAAGCGTCAGAAACCGAACGATGAATCTCTCGAACTCGCAAATGAAGACGATGTTATACCCCCTTCTCCACCTGATACCTCATATGTGCCCAGAAGTGCCATAATCAACTTCAGCGCCCTAACTCGCAAATTAGCAGAGAATAAACGGGCGGAAGATGATGAACCGATGCTGAATCCTACCTCGTTTGACATTCATCGAAGACAGCAGGACAAGCTGATCTCGCACATCTTCATGGACCAAGATTTTTCATGGCTACACCTGAAGCCGGATCATCAGTCTCGTCCTTTGTGGATTAGTCCGGAGGATGGGCATATCATTCTTGAGGCGTTTTCTCCGATCGCTGAGCAAGCCCAGGACTTCCTTACAGCTATTAGTGAACCAGTCAGCCGGTACGTTGTTAAAGTTCGCATAAGATATGGGTAACTTATTGGCGCTAGACCGGCAATGATTCACGAATACAAACTCACTTCATATTCGTTGTATGCGGCGGTTTCAGTTGGTCTTCAAACCGACGATATTATAGAAGTGTGCCACGTTCCTGCTTATACTGATTCAGGGTCTAATATTCATTTTCCTTCCAGGTGCTGAACCGCCTATCGAAGGTCAGTATGGACCTTGGAGATTGTACTGATTCTGTTCGTTCAACAGTTTTGCCCGCTAGGTTCCTGTACCCGATAGTATAGTCACCTTCATCAGGGGATGTACACTGAGTTACGGCAAAGTCAAACTCGTCCTGAAGCACAACAAATATTTCGTCGAATCGAGTCACCCCGAAACGCTACAATTGCTATTGAAGGATCGAGTAATCCGAGAGGCCCGCATTATCACGATGCAAACAGACAACAGCATAAAGGCCGCTACATTCACAACATCCAAAGCTCCGACTCGAGGCAATCTGGTTATACCTGGAACCGAAAAGAAGAAGGATGACTTTGGTAAAGGTGGCCCGCAGACTGTACCCGCAAGCGATACGGATCTCTTCACATCGGTGGTGGGAGTGGAAGGAGGTCAGTCCCTTGTTCATTCTCTCGCATTGATTCCGGAGCTTGACTCCCAGTGCAGACGAAATCGACGAAGACGATGAGAACGTCCATGCCTTCCAAATTAAAGACGACAAAATTGATGTCAGTTTGTTCCCTCTGACTACGCTAGACAGCTTGCTGACTTCTGTACAGGAGGTCAAAAAGCGATGTAACGAACTCGAGTATCCGATGCTCGAGGAGTACGATTTCCGTAACGATACTGTCAATGCCAATTTGGACATAGATCTCAAACCTGCGACTGTCATTCGGCCTTACCAAGAAACAAGTCTGAGCAAAATGTTCGGAAATGGGTGAGTCCGCTTCTTTCACTTTTCAGTTACCGTCGTTTATGATGATCTTTAGTCGCGCGCGATCTGGCATCATTGTCCTACCTTGTGGCGCAGGAAAGACCCTTGTGGGTATTACTGCTGCATGTACCATTAAGAAATCGTGTCTGGTTCTATGCACATCATCGTAAGTCGTAATATCTCTGCAATACGAAACGTTGTTGACTCACGATTACATAGTGTCTCTGTAATGCAATGGAAACAGCAGTTCATGCAATGGTCGAACGTTACCGATCGCCAGATAGCTGTCTTCACTGCGGACCAAAAAGAGAAGGTACGACCATCCCTTTGGCCATTTTTTTTTCCGCTTTCTGATGGATATCTAGTTCGCCGGAGACAGTGGTATCGTGGTATCAACGTATTCAATGGTAGCCAACACCCATAATCGGTCGCATGAATCTAAGAAGATGATGGAATTTTTGACGTCCCGGGAATGGGGATTCATTCTTCTCGACGAGGTCCACGTCGTGCCTGCTGCTATGTTTAGACGAGTGGTCACAACTATTAAAGCTCATTCAAAGCTGGGACTCACTGGTAAGCCTCTTAGATCATAATATTGATATATGAATACTTATCCACTTTCCAGCTACGCTTGTCCGCGAGGACGACAAAATCGCAGACCTGAATTATATGATTGGTCCGAAGCTCTACGAGGCCAACTGGATGTATGTAATTCATTTTATCTCTAATATTTCTAGTGCTCAGACCTGCTCTAGGGACCTCGCGGCTAAGGGTCATATCGCTAACGTTCAGGTGTGCCGCAATTGTATTCTCCTTTAGACCAAACTCTAATAAGGTTACTTGGTCGCAGTGTGCGGAAGTGTGGTGTCCAATGACTCCCGAATTCTATCATGAATACCTCAAAGAACAGTCGCGCAAACGCATGCTGTTGTATTGCATGAATCCCAATAAATTCCAATCATGTCAGTTCCTTATCAAGTATCATGAAGATCGCGGCGACAAAATCATTGTATTTTCCGACAATGTCTTCGCCCTTGAGGTAGGAATTTTTTTCTTTAAACATGAGTCATTTTTCACGCGTCTTTTTAGGCTTATGCTAGGCGTTTGGGTAAATTGTACATCCACGGTGGCGTCGGACAAGTAGAGCGCATGTTGGTGCTGTCTAAATTCCAACACGACCCACGGGTCAACACTATTTTCCTATCAAAAGTAAGATCTTTCTTCTCATCAAAACTCCAGTACTCAACGTGTCTCTCTATAGGTCGGGGATACATCCATCGATCTTCCGGAAGCTACCTGCCTCATCCAAATCTCATCACATTTCGGATCCCGGCGACAAGAGGCCCAACGTCTTGGTGAGTTTATGTTCCTTAATCAAACATAATCTCGACTCACTTCCTATGATTAGGTCGTATTCTGCGTGCCAAGCGGAGAAACGACGAAGGTTTCAATGCGTTCTTCTATTCCCTCGTATCCAAGGACACCCAAGAGATGTTCTACAGCACGAAACGCCAGCAGTTCCTGATTGACCAAGGATACGCGTTCAAAGTCATCACCCATCTGGACGGGCTGGAAAAGCTACCCGATCTTGTCTACAAAACACAGGACGAGCAGATCGAGCTGCTGCAATCTGTCCTAATCGCGAACGACCACGATGCCGATCTCGGTACGGACATTCGGGCCGTCGAAGGTGATCTGGCGGGCACTGTTACGTCGAAGGACTTTGGTCCTATGAAGTTCCCCGCGGCACAGAGGACTACGGGATCGCTTTCGGCTCTCAGTGGTGGCCAGCACATGTCGTATGTTGAGCAAAACAAGTCGGCCAATCGTGGGATTGCGAGGGCGGGCCCTTCGGCGCAGTCCTCGCGACATAAATTGTTCGCTAAGCGTGAAAAGGAGAAAGCGACTGCTCGAAAGGAGGCAAGAGCAGCTGGAAATTAATCGACATTATCCAATGGACTCGTATGTAAATACCGTTCGGGTGCTTTCTTTTACTATCGTCCGACGCAGTCATTATTTAGACACTTTTTGACAGTTTTTGTATACTATTGATATCTTACATATTTTAATGTATACATATTTCCGAACTCCAATGGAGATTCGTTCTGTGTGTAATATGCAGTAAATTTTGGCTGTATGTCTTCTGAATTACAAGTCGTTCGTAGCGTCGAATTTCCCGGCAAGTTCGAAATTGTAAAGCAACGCATCACAATGGCTTGTCGGAATTTGTTTATGTCGGACAACAAACCTTACCGATGCTTCGATGCTTGCGCTTCTGCCTGCCATTCTGAATCCCCGATCATGGGCGTTTAAAGAAGCGCTATGTAAACAGGTTATACACACGGATGCCTCCATTTCTGACCTGTCTAATTGAGTACCAAGTGCACAGTGGCGTTTAAGTTAGTCCCTTTGGATACTTCTTAATTTGTCGAGGCACGCATACACCTCGTGTGTTAATCACGTCAAAAATAATATTAAGCGCCAGGGCCCTTACATTAGCGCCCAGAGCGTGGGAGTATATTATCTATCCATCCAATCAACTGTCGTCTGCAAGCGCCAATCCAGTCAGCAGGCAAACCTAGCACGATTAGAAAAACGAGGACAACGCGAGGCAACTTTCTGGACGGGTGAGTCAGCGTCAAAAAACATGCGTATTACGCGCGTCCTTTTTACAGTTTATTGGTTACGATGTTGCATAATTACGCTGGGGCTGTCATAGTATAGACTGGTATCTAAATAGGACAACAGTCATATGCCCACCTCTCCCAGCCGATTATACCAAGAGCCTATGGATATGTCAGCGACTCAGGAAAGAGGAGCCATTGATGTAAATCGTATGTGTAATTTTTTCGCCACGCGCACGACCTGTCCAACTATCGATCCACGAGGATGTAGTACTGACTTTTTTATGTATCGGTTAGATACACTTCCGCCTACTGTCGGAGCTGTCAAAGATGGTTGGCAGCTCACTTGTCAAGGGAGTGCTGTTGTAGTGAGTTTCCAGCCTTTCGTCACTGTGAGGCTTGTTGCGGCGATGCTTTTTGCTATTCGGATCAACCGTGCTGACTCTGACTGCGCCACGCCACAGTCAGGTCTTCTGGCAGGTGTAGCTGCGCAACTATTCAGCTACTTCCGCGACCCTACGAATTATGACAGACAACCGGCATCGCAGGCTGCCATGAATGCAGTTCTTGGGATATGTTACGGTGCAATATTCCTGAATATTGGAGCGACGATTAGCGCCTTCATAATTATTGACAAAATGGGATCATTGACAATTTCGGCGGCTCGTCGACCACCGACAATTCTAGGACGTTTTGGAGGTACAGAGGTCGAGCTTCTACAACATTATGGTGCGGGGAAGAAATGGAAATATCTGTTATGGCATTGTGAGTTTCTTCAAATTGCGATCCCATTGACTGTCTCCTCACGTTTTAATTAGGGGTCATCTGCTTCTATGGAGGAGTGATATTTCTTGCTCTCCTTCTATTAACTTTCCTCATATTGCAAGAGACACTTTCCCTTGCAATTTCAATGTCTTGTATATGTGGCTTTGCACTCCTCCCTTCCTTGTTATATTTTATTTCCGATGACTGAGATCCAGAAAATTAGTCATGGTCAATCATTCGTTCCTTTCCAGCTCGCTAATAGATTTCCATTTGACCCCAGGGAGATCATGAGGCAAACTAAATTTACATCTCGTCCTACTTATCCTACATAGACTAAAATGGCAAGAGAAACTTACACCAAAATAGAATCCTCGGGCGCGCTGCTGTGGGACATTGCGCACGCTCGGACATCCGCATCCCAAAATTCCAACAATACTCTATGCGCATCGTTCACTTGAAAGTACTTTCAGAGTGCGGCGGCATTAGCCGAGTATGCCACATCGCAAGCAAGACCAAATAAGAGACTAGTGAAGGAAATTTGTTTGATTCGTGAACTTACTTGGCTTTCTCCCGAGTGCATTTGGTCTGAACAGGGCAACGCTCGCCAGAATGAAATCCCACCATCCAACGTTCCTTTCCATTTACCTTGGATTTACTCGCCCATTATCCCATTATCTCCTCGTTTGTCGCTGGAAACACAAAAGCCGGCAAGTCGAACCAGGACTAGGCTTCGAAAGCGCTGTTAGGCTAGATCTGGTAGATCCGCTTAAACGGAATCGACCCCCAGCTTTCCACTGCATAAGTGCAATGAACGCGAAGGACAATTGACCTTGGTCCTGAACTCCAGGTTTCTCCGCCTCGACATGCGACTTTGGGCGACGGAAGGTTCTCTGACAAACCAAACGGGACGCCAGCGGCGCTACTGGACAGCATTATTCACGTTTTTTCCTTATGGCATATGCAAATCTTCCCTGGTCTATAACAATGTCACCTTTATCTGCATATCCAAGAGATCGAATGGCGGAATACTTGTCATCTAGTGTTGGACGTATTCACCTGCTTATGGCGCGATGCTCAAACTTGCTCCGCTATCTTCCATCCCTTTGATTGTCATCTAAATGGCGTACTGAATACGCAGGCTGTTATACTCTGAAAGGTAATCGAGAGAGTCAGAAAGATCCCACTTGCTCATCGATTTTCACCCGGTGCTCTGATCCCGCACTCGGTCCTGACGCGGTGTCGACATCTGCGTATCCAGACTTGCATGGGGCCTCCGGACTTACTTACGCTGCCTATCATACATATATCTGGGTTTCTTTATTCAAAGCCATTCGAATTCACATCACTGCCTGCGTTGACTTCGTTGACTTTCAAGCTATGGCCTCCCCTCCTCAATCCATCCATGCCCAACTGGGCCTGGGAAACCCCATCCACCAGGAGAGACATGTGAAGGTCATCTGCATTGGTGCAGGCGCGTCTGGGCTGTTGATCGCCTACAAGCTGCAACGCAACTTCGTGGACTACGAGCTGGTCTGCTACGAAAAGAACCCCGACCTCGGAGGGACCTGGTACGAAAACAGATATCCTGGGTGAGTCCTTTTCGCGTTTCGAAACACGATCATAGTATTTAATCTGTAACGTAGATGTGCGTGTGACGTTCCCGCCCACACCTACACATGGAGCTTCGATCCCAACCCGAGTTGGTCGTCCGTGTATGCCAGCTCTGCCGAAATCTACGAATACTTTAAGAGCTTCTCCGACAAATACAGCCTCGGCAAATACTGCAAGTTCAACCACGAAGTGTCTGGTGCCAAGTGGAATGCCGAAAAAGCGAGATGGGAAGTTGACGTCAAGAACGGTGCTGATGGCTCTATCATCCACGATACCTGCGATATCCTCATCAACGCCGGCGGTCTGTTGAATAACTGGAAGTGGCCCGATATCGAGGGACTTCACGACTACAAGGGTAAGCTCCTGCACACCGCTCACTGGGACCAGAGTGTCGACCTCACTGGAAAGCATGTTGGTTTGATCGGTAATGGGTGAGTGTGATTTTTCCAACGCTCCAACTCTCTGTAATTGACGACTATCAGATCTTCGGGAATCCAAGTCCTTCCTGCGATCAGCTCCCAAGCCAGCAAAATCACCACCTTCATCCGCCACCCAACCTGGGTATCTCCCGTCCAGGCCCAAGAGCAACACATCTACTCCGAAGAGGAACGCCGCGTCTTCGAATCCGACCCAGCGGCCCTCCTCAAATACCGCAAGGCGTTGGAGACAGGCTTCAGCGGCCTCTGGCCCGTCTTCGTTGCTGACTCTGAAATCCAAAAAGCAACTGCGGCCGGCATGACGATGATGATGAAGGACATGCTCCGCAATGCGCACTTGGAGGAGCTCGTCATCCCGAACTGGGGTGTCGGCTGCAAGCGTATCACACCTGGAGTGAACTATCTCGAGACGCTGGGGTCTGAAAAGGTCGAGGTTGCCTATGGCGGTATCGAAAAAATCACCGAACGCGGACCTGTTGGCTTCGACGGTCAGGAATACCCTGTTGATGTCCTGATCTGTGCTACCGGCTTCGATGTCTCGTACCGACCTCGCTTCCCTATCATTGGAGCCTCTGGAAAGAACCTTCGCGATGTCTGGGCCGACGTACCCGATGCGTACTGGGGTATTGCTGCCCACGACTACCCCAACTACTTCATGATCGGTGGACCCAACAGCCCCGTCGGAAATGGACCCGTCCTCGCTGCTCTCGGTGAGTTTCATTCTTTTTTGGCTGTAACCAGTTCTGACAAGTTAATTGGTGTACAGAGGCGCAAGCCGATTACGCGCTGAAGCTCGTCGATCGCTGGCAAACCGAGAACATCCACAGCTTCATGCCCAAGCTCGAGGCTGTCCAGGACTTCTCCGAGCACCGCGACAAGTTCATGAAGGGCACCGTCTGGGACCAGGAATGTGGCTCGTGGTACAAGAAGAACGGAAAGGTCATCGTCACCTGGACCGGAAGCACCATACACTATCTCGAGGCGATGGCTCAACCCCGGTTCGACGATTGGGACTTCAAGTATATCGGAAACCGCTTCGCCTACCTGGGCAATGGATTCTCCCAGACTGAGGTGGACCCGGCCGCCGACTGGGCTTACTACATTCGCAATAGCGATGACAGCCCTTATCTCAGTCGAAGCAAGCGTAGGATTGCCATTACCCACACTGACAGTGAGCAGATTAATCAGACCACGGTCAAGGTTCTTTAAAGTAGAGTTTTCTTTGTCCGACATATGGATTTTATTGCATGTATTTGTACCTTCATATGAATTATTATGCTCTCATAAATGACACTGGTGCATTTATAGCGATCGTGACACTGTCGTAGACTCGTACTGCGTTTGTATGATTTCACACTACTTACCTGTCAGCACCTAGCATCGAAGTCATTATTATTAGATGAGTCTGTCTTGGTAAGAAAAGCTAATTTATTGTCGTAAAGGCCTCTTGTACTCAATAATGGCTGCGGATTTTACAAATGCACGACTCTTCTGTTAGTTGGCTTTCGTTCACACAGGCTGAAGCATTTACCGGTCTTGAATCATTGAAATTTTGGTGCTCACCGTATGCTACCGGATTTCAGAGGCTTCGTCACTACTTTTATATACACCCAGCAGACGTACATCATAAGGGTCAGGCATCGTCGACGTGCTTGCAGATGTTCGTACTCGGTTTGCTACTAAGGTCACCGGGCTCCCTCCTGGTGTGAAAGCCTTCCTTAAAAATTATGCATTCGTAAGTCAGCAGCTTCAATTTTGATATCTTCTACTATCCCAAGCCTAAATAGTTCTCGTTCTGAGTCAGCTGCATTATAAGTAAACCTCTGGGAATACATTCTCATTTCACATGCGACCGAATGCTTGAGAACTCTCCATGCTTCAGTCAGATTCAATGAGCCATTCAATGTTTACCCTAGATAAATCATCCCTGTTAGGATTAAATTTGGACGTAGGGATGGGCGATACGGTAAAACGTCGACGGCTCCATGTTTTTAGCCTCTCCACAAAAGCCAATTCTGCATACTGTATGTTCCGCAATAGACGCTCCTTCGCGACTCCGATACGTATTGTTCCCAAAGTTCTGTTGCTTCGACGCCACGGTGTGTGAAATTCGAAAATCATATATAGTTTGGTCTATGCGCAAAAGTACCGCAAATATCCTGCTGCAATGCCTGACGGAAGTCATACCAGCACCGCGCCGCCCTACGCTCGCGCCGACAAACCCATTCACGAGCCAAGGCAGGTCAAAGTAATCTGCATTGGTGCAGGCGCCTCCGGGCTGCTCTTAGCCTACAAGCTGCAACGTTCTTTCGACAAGTTCGACCTCACCATCTACGAGAAGAACGAAGACATATCGGGCACTTGGCTCGAAAACACTTATCCTGGGTAAGCCTCTCTCATCTTTATTACACATTATGGGGTTTCTCATTCGAGCCGTCTGACAGTTGCGCTTGTGATGTCCCCGCCCATGCTTACACCTTCAGCTTCGAGCCCAACCCGAACTGGTCGGCTGTGTACGCTGGCTCGAAGGAAATTCGACAATATTTCGTGTCTTTCTGCGCGAAGTACGAACTCTCCAAATATATTCAGCTTCGGCACCAGGTATCCAGGGCCGCCTGGGACAACCAGAAGGGAGCATGGGATGTCGACGTTACCAATTTGGCCGATGGAACAACTATTCGCGACTCCTGTGATATTTTGGTCAATGGTGCAGGCGTTCTAAATGCGTGGAGGTGGCCGACCATCGCTGGACTCCACGACTATAAGGGAAAGCTTCTTCACACGGCCAATTGGGATTCCTCTGTCGCGCTCGAGGGGAAGCATGTCGGTTTGATTGGAAATGGGTACGCCTTTGAGCTTGTTTCATTCAGTTGCATATCCTCACTCAACATTGTACGCTTCCTGTTCCCTGTTGATAGATCGTCGGCAATTCAAGTCCTGCCGGCAATTCTTCCGAAGGTCGAGAAAGTCACCAATTTCATTCGCACCCCGACATGGGTTTCGCCAGTTCAAGCATTAGAAACCCGCGCGTACACCGAGGAAGAGCGTAAAGCATTCGCTACGGACCGAGAGGCTCTTCTCGTTTATCGGAAACAGCTCGAGACAGCATCCAACGGAATATTCCCAATGTTTTTGGCCGACTCCACCGCCCAAAAAGCAACGTTCGAGAACATGACGGCAGTCATGAAAGAAAAGTTACAGCATGTAGACCTCGAAAAGCTCGTGATTCCGAAGTGGCCTGTAGGTTGCCGAAGAATCACCCCAGGCGTTAATTATCTAGAGTCGCTGGGGAGTAGTCACGTCGAAGTCGTCTATGGCGAAATTGAGAAGGTAACCGAGAAAGGATGTATCTCTAGCAATGGACAAGAATATCCGGTCGACGTCTTGATCTGCGCGACTGGCTTCGACACCTCTTACAAGCCTCGCTTCCCAGTTATCGGACCGAAAGGACAGAACCTCGTAGACGTCTGGAAGGATGAGCCCAAGTCATATTTCGGTGTAGCCGCCCCCGATTTCCCAAACTACTTCATCATGATCGGACCTAACAGCCCCATCGGAAATGGACCTGTCTTGATTGCTATGGGTAAGTCAATGACATCCAAGCAAATCGACCGTGTCACTGACGTTCTGCAGAGGCGCAAGCTGACTATATCCTCAAAATGATCAATCGCTGGCAGACCGAGAATATCCATAGCTTCTCCCCTAACATGGAGGCCGTGGAAGACTTCATCGCGTTCAAGGATGGATATATGAAGAAGACCGTCTGGGAACACGGCTGTCGCTCATGGTACAAGAGCAACAGCATTTCTGGGAAGGTCACCGCACTGTGGCCGGGAAGCACTCTGCACTACCTGGAAGCGATAGCGGAGCCCAGATACGAGGATTGGAACTTCAAGTATGTCGGTAATCGTTATGCATTCTTTGGCAACGGATTTTCACAGGTGGAGACGGACAAGACGGCTGATTTGGCGTATTATCTTCGAAACGAGGACGATGGGCCGTATACCAGTCGGGTCAAGCAGATCAGGGTAACCTCCAAGTCGGGATCGGTCTCTCCTGAAGAGGCGAGGAATGTCATCATCTTTTAAGTCTGGCCACTATTATTCCGATTCTTCGTCAGTGTTTTGTCACTTGTAAAAAAAAATTATGCTACTTCGGTGTCTTGGATCATTGACGTGATATGGTTGTGATAATGGGGTTGCGTGAGGGGATGAATTTCGGATTCATATTGAAGGCATTATGTGGCGATGAAGGGGCAGTCCTTGGAAGTAGATGTGAGTCAGGTTATGGGGCATAAAAGAGAGAGAAATGACAAGAATAAGGCGCTGGAGGATAGCGTCAGCGTCGGTGCGGTGATGGCCAAGTTCGAAGGTTGTTTTAGCTGAGGTGGCGTTATGTACTTAACCCTAACCCCGATGCTGCAGGTCAAATTTAACGCGCTTCCGAGGAGTCGTTGCCAGGACCCGGACCAACGCTTGACCAACGACGACCATGAGCCCTTCGCCAACATAACGGCGCGATAAAGCGAAGTACTGTCCAGTTGTGCCATGAATTGAAACCTCTATCTCTCGACCAGCTCGATATTGTCTTCCTTACAGTGACACCGGCTCCTTCTTTCTACCGAGCTTGGTCTGTGTTGAATCTGTGCGCTCGGAAGGCTCGAAACGGAATGCGGACTAGTTATTGCAATATTCAACAATGCAGTGATCAGTACGCCTAAGTTTGTGGACTCCAATTTCTCGCACGTTGAGAGTACTAATACAATCTTGAAACTCTAGTGCTATGACTTCCAACTGGCACACCGATAATTAGTGGATTATAGATCTTCGCAGGCACTATCAGCTCTCCAATTTGAAAGAGATTCGCGAACGCCTCGGGCACCTAGGAAGGATCCTTCACCTCAGGTAGGACAATCATAGTGTGTAATCCTGCGTACGTTACAAGCTACCGACGCCCTCTTCTAGAGTATTGTTATATCCCACTGTACGAAGATGCGCAGTCTTGCAGCTCAATCATGCGCGAACGGATCTGGGGCCATGACTCCCCGCCCGAATATAGAGACTGTGTCTTGAAACCTTTGACTACCAGTGCTTTACGAACTAGGTCAGCAGCCCAAGTCGATGACATATACCAGGCCTTGGTCACCTGAGGCTTGTACACACGCACATACAGATCTTCTCGGCCGGCGAACATTTTTTCGACATGATTTTCTTCGAAATCTTCGAACTCGCAGTGTCGGGTCCACCGATAAGGCATAGAGAGGGCTTCTTTGGCCTGTTACGCGATATGCAAATGCTCATTCTGAACTGTAAGTCTTATTTTTGTCCTCAGTCTTCCATTCTCTTAGTTTGGTAGAAATCGCTCTTACGCTAATAGCAACATCATAGAGGCCACTGGCATGACTCACCTACTTCTGAGTTGCGCTGGAAAAGCCATCGGTCCCGCTGAAGCGTTTGGTTCAAAGGCTTCCAAGTTACAAATTATGCCTTCGTAAATTTAAGCTTGCCTTCCAATATGTTGTTCTCTGAGGATTTCCTGACTGGTTCGTTTCTCAACCTAACTGCTTCTCTGCCTCTGCTTTACTAATGCTTATGCAGCAGAATTATATTGTTAATGCTATCGGGTTCGCTACCTATCCACAGCCAACTCCGGCGTTGTTCCCAAAGGTCGGCGTTGAGCCCACAGCGAATGAAGTATGTTTGTCTTAAGCCAGGAAAGAGGAATAACTCCGAAATCCGAGGATATAATACAGTGCAAGAGTACAGATGTTGCCTAGTATCCACGCACAATGGCTAACGGAAATTACTCCAACTCTACGCCACTCTACGCTCGCGCCGACAAACCCATTCACGAGCCAAGGCAGGTCAAAGTAATCTGCATTGGTGCAGGCGCCTCCGGGCTGCTCTTAGCCTACAAGCTGCAACGTTCTTTCGAGAAGTTCGATCTCACCATCTACGAGAAGAACGAAGACATATCGGGCACTTGGCTCGAAAATACCTATCCAGGGTAAGCCTCTGATCTTTCTTCAACATCTCGAATCTCTACTCATGTTGGTTTGGTAGTTGCGCTTGTGATATCCCTGCCCATGCTTACACCTTCAGCTTCGAGCCCAATCCCAACTGGTCCTCTGTATACGCTGGCTCGAAGGAGATACGCGAATATTTTGTGTCGTTCTGCGCGAAGTACGAGCTCTCCAAATACATCAAGCTCAGTCACCAGGTGTCCAAGGCCGTTTGGGACGACATAAAAGGAGCTTGGGACGTCGAGATTACCAATGTGGCTGACGGGACGACATTTCAAGACTCTTGTGATGTGCTCGTCAACGCTTCTGGCGTATTGAATGCGTGGAGGTGGCCGACGATTCCTGGACTCCACGATTACAAGGGAAAGCTTCTTCACACGGCCAATTGGGATTCCTCTGTCGAGCTCGAGGGGAAGCGTGTCGGTTTGATAGGCAATGGGTATGCTTTTCTCCTTTCCTTGGTTCTTTGGCATTCTTGCTCAACTAGTTCTTGGTATCTGACAGATCGTCTGCGATACAAGTTCTGCCAGCCATTCTCCCGATAGTCGATCGAATAACCACTTTCATTCGCACAGCAACATGGGTTTCGCCAGTCCAAGGGACAGAGGGGCGCCAGTATACCGAGGAAGAACGCAGGACCTTCGCTACAGATCCTCAGGCTCTTCTCGAATACCGGAAGAAACTCGAATCCGCCACAAACCAGCTATTTCCGATGTTTTTGGCCGACTCCGATGCTCAGAAAACAACGTTCAAGGGTATGAGCGCAGCGATGAAAGAAAAGTTACAACGCGAAGACCTCGAGGAACTCCTCATCCCGAAGTGGCCTGTAGGTTGCCGACGAATCACCCCCGGTGTCAACTATCTGGAGTCGCTGGGGTCTAATCGTGTCGAAGTCGTCTACGGCGAGATCGAGAAGATTACGGAGAAGGGATGCGTATCCAGGAACGGCCAAGAATATCCAGTCGACGTCTTGATCTGTGCTACTGGATTCGATACCTCTTTCAGGCCTCGTTTCCCGATAATCGGAGACAAGGGACAGAGCCTCGCGGATGTCTGGAAAGACGAGCCCAAAGCATATGTCGGTATAGCCGCAGCCGACTTTCCTAACTACTTTATGATAGTTGGTCCTGGTAGTCCTGTTGGGAATGGACCATTGCTAATGGCGATGGGTAAGTTATCATTTCAACGCTCTATTGCTCAATTTCTCATCGTCTTTTCCTGCAGAGGTTCAAGTCAATTACATCCTCAAAATGATCGACCGTTGGCAGACCGAAAACATTCACAGCTTCTCGCCGAAGGTAGAGGCCATCGAAGACTTCGTCGCATTCCGGGATGACTACATGAAAAGGACCGTCTGGCAGAGCGGCTGTCGTTCTTGGTACAAGGGCAACACCATCTCCGGTAAAGTTACCGCACTCTGGCCAGGAAGCTCTTTGCATTACATCGAAGCGCTAGCGGAGCCCAGGTACGAGGATTGGAACTTTAAGTATGTCGGCAATCGGTTTGCGTACTTTGGGAACGGGTTTTCGCAGGCGGAATCGGACAAGACGGCTGATTTGGCGTATTATCTTCGGAACGAAGATGATGGGCCGTATACCAGCCGGGTCAAGCAGATTAGGGTGACATCCAAGTCGGGAACGGTCTCTCGTTCGGGTAGGGATGTTCTCTTATTGTGAATGGTTGTAGTCAAATTTTGCCTTCTTACTTTCTATTTATTTGCGATCATAGGCATACTTTCGCGGTCTTCTTGAGCTCCCGTTCAGAATATTGTGCCATCATGAAATGTGCTATATGTCTGTGGAAAATATTGCTGCTCAATGCACGGAATACATTTCACGGTGTGCAAGATCGATTCGTGCTGGACATTCAACGTTCAACAACCAAGATTTCCATTGTTATTGCTCAGACAGGCATCTATTGTATTTTGAATTAATCCAAGTACCGTTACCTTTAAATCTTAAGCGTCTGGACGATTACTTACCGAGATTGAAGTTCTGCGTTATTACTCTTACTTCAGCAGCATTGAGACAGGCGGCATCGATCAGCAGGGAACCACTAACGCTACCGGAAGGAGCGCCAGTCTGGATATTACTGAAAACGCAACTCGCTCCAGCTCCGCCACTAAATTGACGCATAATCAGGAATTTATATCAGAAAGTGTCAGAGAAGCACGAGATACTACTGACTTTACTTGACACCCAATAGCACCGTTTTGGTTCCCTGTGCACTGGCTAAGTTCGATGACGCTGTTGTGTTGGGTGATGCCATTGTTCTGGAAGCAGGTCGCAGCTACGTTTGCAGTATTTGGCACGATAGACCAGTCAAAGCAGCTGGCTGCTGCGTTGCTCGCAGTCGCCAATCGGGCAGCAAGACCAAAAGCTAGAAAGAAGAGAGATAACGCAGGGATCATTTTGAATAAATTCGTTCTAATATTCTAGCCTGCCTATGTCGGCCAGTTTAAATACCAGTTTAAATACCACGCTTTCAAGGATTCAGCTGTGCAAACTTTGCGATCTTCCTATTTTTTAATGCTTCGAAATCAGAGGATTGGTCCGCGTGGAATTTGGTTTCTTTGGCCTCATGATATATCGTACCGCTTGAACGCAACTTCGAATTCTCAGGCTCATGGACGACGCACATGAACAATTATTCTAGCCACGGATCCGCGATATTTATGTGCGGTCAAAGGCATCAGGCATCAGGAATTTGGTCAGACCCAGGGCTTCCAGCCAGTTCGGGCTTCAAGGCGGCTAAAGGGCCCGCGATCAAATTCACTTATCAAAATCCCAAGATAACCTGAGCGTGAAAGCCAACGAACTTCTCCCAACATTCACAACCGCTCCCGACCATGAGCTCTTCGATAACAAGATGATACATATCAGTATCATCTAGATCCAAATCGTCTTCTATAATATGCAATCTTGCAGTGTTCCGTTCATTTTCTCAGTAGCTGCACATGGTTCTTCTGAGCCATCGTTGTAGAAGACTGCTGTGCCACGAAGGCAATAGAACCAGACGGACATCGCATCGCTTTCGCTTCTATTAACCAGCTTGATGTTGTCTTTCTTGAATGCAAATGATCCTGCTCTTGAGCGGAGAGCCCTATATAAAAACCAGCCAGCATTGAAGTCACTTAATTACAGTAACTTTCAGATTGGGAACAGTCTTTAGTTCAGATATGGATGGACATCGTAGTCTAAGGACTGTATTGTGTTGCCTACTTATGTGATTGTGAACTTTGGCGCCTAATTATGGATTTTAGCGCCCGATCAGAGTAACGCATCACAAAGCGTGCTATATTTATATCCAAGCATATATCGGTTTCGACTAGATGGAATAACTGCTACAACATTGGGTTTTCATTATTTGTCAAGATCCCCCCCCCTCTTGGTGATTCCAGAGCTCAAGTTCATGTTCAACAGCCGAGATTTCCATTGTTATTGCTCAGACAAGCGTCTGATAATAAATCCGTCAGCCTCTCTCGTTTGAAGTATGGCTGTAGGCACTGACCTAGATTGAATCTATTCGTCGTGACTCTTTGACCTGCATTGTTGAGGCAGGAAGCATCGATAAGCAGGAAACCGCTGATGCTCCCCGGAGGAGCGCCCGTCTGGATGTTACCAAAAATGCAGCTCGCTCCAGCGCCACCACTAAAATCAAGAACAATCAGCACCTCGCCCTAGATATACCAATAATCTAGAAGAATAATGCTGACCCGGTCTGACACCCTAGATTACCATTTTGGTTGCCTACGCATTGGCTGAGCTCGATGACAGTGTTGTGTGTATTGAATCCGTCGTTCTCGATACATGTCGCGGCTACGTTTGCGGTGTTCGGCACAATAGACCAGTTGAAGCAGCTGGCCGCTGCGTTGCTTTCGGGCTGCGGTACATTTACGGCTAGTGCCAAATGTGCAGTAAGGGCAAGGGCCAGAGAGGTAAAGGATAACCTGGATCATCTTGGTTAGATTCGTTATGAATTTTAGCTAGCCTTTGTCTGTTGGCTTAAATATTGTTTTCAGCTGCACCAAAAATAAGCTTCAAATTTTCCGAGCCTCCAAATCAATTGACTGTGCGTCACAGACCGCATGGAATGCGATTTACTTAGTCCCATTATAAGTGCATCATATCTCTTCGATATATCTAACGAATATCTAACTTCGAATTCCCATGATGGTGGATGCTGCACGTCCAAAAGAGCTCGGTTGATGAACAATTATGCTGACCGTGGTACTACGATTTTTACATTCGGCCAAATGTTTGAAATTCTGAGGCCTAGCGAAGCTCCAGAGGCTTTCGTTCGGGCTGCAAGGTGAGTTAGCCCAAAAGAACCCGTGATCAATTTGAAATTCCTGGATCAAAATAGTTCTGATCAGCACTCGAGTCTCGCGCGCCGCACCTCTCTCCCAGCGACTACCAACCCCTTCCCATGAGTCCTTCACCCACAAAACGGCACATCAAAGTGACCTCCGCATCCCTGCCATCTTCCAAAATACACACGCTCGCGGCATGCCATCCGTTTTCCCAGCAGGTGGGTCTTCTGAAAAAATCGTCCTTGCAGAAGACCTAGGCGTCAGGAAAGTGGAGGGACCTGAAAGCTCATCAATGTCATCTCTGTCAACCAGCTTGATATCATCCTTCCGGCTCCACCGGGTTCTCATCTCTGCGCTGCGTTAGAAAGGCTCGAAACTGGGTATGGGAGGGGCAAGGCGAGATTGAGCGACGTGATTGAGGGAGCCTGTGAGTTTGTGAACACTGAAAGGTGCGGTGAAAGTTGCTCTGTTCGTTGACAAGTGCTGACAACATTTCTGACCTCAAGTAAATTGCTGGCCGTGAGCGCAAACCAACACAGCGATGACGCGTGGTGCGTTGATCCCCGCGGGCACCTTACACTCTCCGTGGCAAAAGAGACATACGAGCGTCTCGGGCTCATAGGAAAGCCTCTTCCTTTCAAGGGACACGAGGATAGACATAGTGTGTAATCTCTTTGTATTTTGATTCCGCCTTTAACTCTTTCTCACAAGCTATCGACATTCCGCTGCATAAAAACGCGCAGTCCCCGGCGGTCCAAGCACGCGTCAAAGCAGCTGCAGAGATTTTGGATCGTGGATTCCCGAATGAGCTTGGTGGTAGGGAGGCCGGTGTCTGGGATGTTGTGTATTGTTGGAATGGTGAGCTTGTCATTTTTGTTCTTTTTGTCTATAGCAATTCTCGCGTTCTTGTGATTCCATTCCAACACTACATTTCTGGACGTAATAAATTAACAACGTACATTCCATACCCAGATCGCGAGACGACCTCTCAATCCAACCTGTTTCAGAATGGTCAATGGCATCGCGTACAATGTGCCAAAAATGAGCTTCAAAGCGTGCACGTTCCTGTACCTTCATTGTCTCCTCAACCTTCCATTTCTACAAAATCGCGGCAATCCCGAAAAGCTGCGGAGGAGGATGCAGAGGCGGTGGATGAATGGAACAGACACACGCTGGGTTTGTTTGAGTGGGTGGGCATGGCTTGCCTGGGCGCACAACGGTACGTCTCTCTCCGCATATATCCTTTAGATTCCGTCATAACTTTTTTGTCGCAGTCTCAACGCGAATGATCGCGTCGATCCCTATGTCGCTCTATATACGCCACCAAGTCCATCGCGGGTAGGGAATGTTACGCACCTGCGGTGGCGCGGCCTCCTCTCACCAAGTTTCATCCAAGACATCCTAAATACCATTATGCGAGTCCTTCCATATGAAATTCATACGAATATCTGTTGACATGCTTCTACTATGCAGACAAGGTCTCCATTCGACTCCCTCTACGTCAAACGATCCCTCAAACATCCCCAATTTCGTCAGCGTAACAGTACACGCACTGACAAGCGCCCCAATATCGTACCTTCCTTACTCGCAAACTACCACCGATGGCGGGGCCTTGCAGCCGCCCCTTCCAGACAAGGTGCCGCTGAAAGCGCGCAATGCCGCGGGCGAGGATACTTGGAGTCTTGTGCTTGAACGACAAAGCGAAGGATTGAAGTGGTGTTTGGCAGAGAGTGTGGGTCCAGGAGACGCGAGATGGGGTTGATTGACGTTGATCTATTCTAGATAACGAAATGGAGAATTCAAATTTTCTGGGGGCTCCTCGGGTTCCTCGTATAAAACGTAAAACGCCGTTGATTATTCGATGCTGCGGTCTGGCTTGAAGGGCGATTTATCTGACGCAAGTTCTGCATGATCGATATCTCAATGAGCAGAACCATGCACGCCCTTACATAATTCACTCGTCGAGAATTGCAGAAGTAGGGTATCATTTGGCTAGTAATACGTATGTATGCGACAACAGACAACGCTAGTTGAGTAGTTCATGTAAAAGCAAAAAAAAATTGAAAAGAAAAGAAAAAATTGGATACAAAAGTCATGCATTGAAGAGGCCATAAAAACCAAGCTAAGCTTGACGAAAAAAAAAAAAAAAAGAAATTAAAAACGCCATAGCATACTAGAACGGAACGCGAAGAATAAGATAGAACGATGCTCGTGCGTGATGGGTGTCGTGGCGGGTCGAAATATGAGAGGGCGGGCGGGAAAGCGTATGCAATTGGCTAGTTGGGGGTAGCGATGGAGAGGAAGAAACGAGAAAGGGGGGTAAAAAATGCAAGTGGGTTTGTCCTCGTCATCCTACACAAAATAGATAAATATTAAAAACTAATGCTCGACTTGATTGATGGATACAAGTGCAATAGAGAAAGAGAAAGAGAAAGAGAAGGAGATAGAGAAAACCACGAAAAAATATAAAATATGCACGACACAAGCCAATACGGGGTAAAAAGAGATGATATATGCAAGACCACGAACCGATTACTACATTAGTTATTATGCAAGAAAGGAGAAGGAGAAGAGAAAGCCATCCCAGATGCTGGAAAAAATAAAAAAGCAGGGAAGCAGAAGAGAGAGACACGAACAATAAACCCGTCCAGATGAATGTCATCATTAGAGAAACACAGAATCCAAAGGAGAGACGAAACGAAAAAGAGAAAAAGAAACACACAACATATCCACATCCACATCGAACACCACCCCGCCCTCCTCAGTCTCACTCCGCATGCCTCACACCCCAAAAGCCAAAGTAGGCCCCAGCGCTCGACATGATATCCACCGCCTTCGCCACGATCGTGTCCTTCTCATGCAGCGGTGGGGTATGCGGCGCAGCACCAACAGTGCTCGGACTCGTACTGCGCGCCAGCCCGCCACTGGGAGTGGCGACGGGCGAGGAAAGACGAGGAGAGGACGCCGCGGTGAACGACGTACTCGGGCGCGCGGGCAGCGCGGGGCTCGGCGAGAGGGGCGGCGGGCGCATCTTATTCGGCGATGAGCTTGAATTCACGCTTGAGGAGCTCGAGGAGCGCACGTGGTGTATGTGCGGGACGGGGGAAGACTTCCCTTCAGCGAGGGCGGCGGGGGGTAGGGCGACGGGGGGTAGGGCGATACTGGGCGCGGTGTTGGTGAGGGTTATCGTTGACGTCGAGCTTCCCGTCGGAGTCGATCCCCCCCTCGTCCCCGATGCAGACGCCAAAGGCTCATTCGCAAGGGTCATCCTGCGCACCTCAATAGTCGGCGAGTTCGACGGCGTCGGGTGCACTCTCCTTCTCTGCTCCTCCTCCGCGCGGCGCAGGTAGCGCAGCTCAGCCGCCGCCGGGTCCTCATCGCGCGCCGCCAGCACGTCCGCATGTCCTATGCCGGACTCGGAGTCATCATCCTGCTGGCGCTGCTCCTCGTTGGCGCGCGACGGCGCGGGGATGGCGATGGTAGGCGTCGGCGCGCGCGGGTGTTGGAGGATGACGCTGCCCGCAGTCGCAGTCCGCGCGTCGCCGATAGTGCTGCTCCCACAACTCGACTCTTCCCCAACGGTGCTGGCCGTCTCTGACGGCTCCGGCGCTGTAGGCGGTAGCGCACTAGGCGCCACCTCCACCGCAGGCGGCTGCTGCTCCGGTACAGGCAAGGACAAAGGCGATGCAGGCGGCGGGGGCACAGCGCCCACACTCGCACCGAGCACCTTCCCGCTCGTCCGGTCCCTGCCCCGCCTCTCCCTGCCCCGCTCCCTCTCCCCGTCTCCCCTATCACGCTCCCTATCCGCGCCGCGCCCGCTCCCCGCAAGCACCGCCGCGCCGCCCAAAACCGCGCCCAGAACCCCAGGCGAAGACGGCGACACACCCGCACTCCCACGCGGTGCGTACGCGTCCGGGGAGAGACTGCCCATGGGACTGCTGCTGCTGTTGATCGAGGCCCCGCCTGCGCCGCGCTCCCAAGACGAGGAGGTCGACGAGGGCGTACGTGTGCTCGAGCGCCCGCGCGAGTGGCTTTGCTGCTGCTGCTGCTGTGGTGGGCTCGCAGGCGAAGTTGGTGAAGCGCCTTGCGAAGGCCGGCCCTGCGAGAGCAACGACGTTTGCAGAGGCGGCGAGAGCAGCCCCGCATCGATCGCGGGCGCCGACGAAGAGGCAGACATCCACGAGCCGGGAGGGGCAGGCCCCGACGCTGACGAGCTGCGCCGCCTTCCGCCTGCAGCCGCGATGGTGGTGGTTCCTGCGCCCACGCCTCCAAACGCACTGGCGAAAGGCGAAGGCGCCACCGCCGCGACAGGCACCGAAGGCACAGGCGCTGCAACAGGCAACGCAAAGGCGCTATTCGCCGGCGGCGCAGGCGACACAGGCGACGAGAGATACGCAGGCGAGGGCGTACGACTCTGGCTCCGACTCCTGCTCCGCGACGGGCGCTCCTCGCCCGCAGCGAGCGAGCCCCCACCGCGCGTATGCCGACGTGCGTCCGAGCCGCGGTCCCTATCCCTTTCCCTCTCCTTCTCCCCTCTCTCCCTCCCACTCCCACTGCCACCCCTCGAATCACGCTCCCGCTCCCGCTCGCCACTAGAGACGACCCCACCGACAGAATGCTGATATGCCGCCTGCGCCGCCTGGTAATGCGCCACGAACGGCGCGCTCTCCCTTTCCTCTGCGCTCTTCTCCTTCTCCTTCTCCGCAGCCACACCCACTACCGCATGCTCCCTCTCATACCCGCTCCTCCCGCCCCTCCTCGCAGCATAATAATCCCCGCCCAGATCCGAGCCCCCAAAGAAATCATACGGGTTCTCCTCTTCCTGCGTGTCCGCCTCCAAATTCACTCTGTCGGTCGTCGACGGCGTGGAGGCGCGCGCCTTCTGCTGGTGCGCGCGCATGGCGGCGATGCCGCTGCGCGCGCTGCTAGGCGCGGAGGTGGATAAGAGGGAGGGTGCGTTGGTGGGGGCGGTGTTGACGATGACGGTAGGGAATGCGCCTGCGCTTGGTGTCGATGTCGCAGTTGGCGAAATGGGTATAGGCGCCGCCCGCGGATGCAAATAATCCTCGCCCGCATCCTCCACCCTCTCCTCCTCTCCCTCCCCGAACCCCCTCCCACCCCTCGTCTCATACCTCGCATTCGCATGCACGCCCCCAGGGCCATACACCCCCCCGGCCCCGGCCCCCGTCCACCCCTGCGCATACCCATACCCGCCCCCGCCCCCAACGAACCCCGCGCCCTTCCCCTCGTACCCCGCGTCGCCGCCCGCATAGCCGTACCCGTACCCCGTGTCGTACTCAGACCCCGCCGCACCGTATTCGTACCCGGACACGGACGTACTGTCCTTCCCGTCAGCGCCGATGCCTAGCCCGAAGGAGTAGTTGGACCCGAGTGGGGGGCAGTAGACGAGCTCGACGGGGGTGCCGTCGGACGAGCCGCCCTGCGAGTCGTCGTGTGTGTGGTGCCGATGGTGGTGGTGGTGGTAGTGTTCTTGTGCGCCGTTAATATTGTTGGTGGCATTGCTGGTAGTATTGACGCCCCCAAGCCCGCGCCCCATCCACCCCCTCTTCCCGGGCGATCCCACAACCCTCTCCTCCCTCTCCCTCACATACCCGCCCCCCATCCCAATCCCATCCAACTCCGGCCCATGGCCCCGCCTCTCCTTCCCCTTTCCCGCACCCGCCCCTTCCCCTCTTCCCCACCCCAAACCAACAAACCCAAACCCATCATCACTCGCGCCCTCATCGCCAAAGCCCTCCTCCCACGCGCCCCCCGTCTTGAGGATCGTCGGCGCAATCGGCGCGATCGTCACATGCACGGGGGCCGTCGGCGTGCGCATGAGAGGCGGAGCGCCTCGGCGGCCGGGGCGGTAGCCCGATGTGCCGCTGGTGGCGGATTGCGACCCCGAAGCGGACGCGGAGCCGCTGCCATTGCCGCTCGAGCGGCGCCGGATCTTGGCGGTGGCGGTGGCGGTGGCGGTTGAGGTGGTCGAGGACGCAGAGGATTTGCGATGGAGCGTGCTGGTGCTGGATGTGGTGGTGTCGTCGGCAGAGGAGACGGGGTTCCGTCGGGAAGGCGAGAGGGAGGATGCGGGTGATGTGGTCGATGTCGTGGCGCTGCTGCTCCGACTCGAGGTGGATGCTGTCGTCGATGTCGACGTGGAGGACGACGACGAGGCGTGGGAGACGGCGGACTGCGAGCGGGAAGGTTTCTTTAGTTTGGGTTTGGTCGTGGTATGGCTGTGATGCGTGCGCATCTCGAGGACCTCTCCTCCTCTTCGTCTTCCTCCTCGATATCCTCGCCCTCATCCGGTGAATCTGAATCGCTCCTGATAGCGCGAGCACCCGATCCCTCCCACTTAACCTCCTCCTCCTCATACACTTCCTCCTCCTCTTCGCCATCGGAATCTTCCTGATCTTCATCGTATCTATAAATTCAAAAATCCCATCCATCAGATACCCAGGCCGGATCATATGAACAGAGGTACTTACCCATCATCGTCAACGAATCCCGCGCGGCCCTCTATCCACACGCCCTCCTCGTTGTGGTTGCCAACGCCAAAGAAGCCCGAGGCGTTCTTCTTGGGCTTCTCGATGGCGATGCACTGCTCGACGAACGTGTTGAAGCTGATGTGCTTCTTCTTCGGGTGCTGCGTCTTGTCTTTGTCGCCGCGCTCGCCGCTCCCCCCGCTCGAAGTCGAGTCCTGGGACAGCGAGGCGCGGATGCCCGAGGGGGGTGGGGTGAGGCCGGAGGAAGGGGAGAAGTAGGCGGTGGGGGTGGTGGCTTCGTAGCCCGGAGGGTCGATGCGCGGGGGCGACTCCTTGCGGAAGGCGCGGCTCGCGCCCCAGCGGGTGATGTGCGTGTCGCTCTTGGTGTGTGTGAGATTCGGGCGGCGGAGCTTGGCCGCGGCGAGGTGAGGCGCGGTATGCGCGCCGCGGGGTTGGGGTTGGTAGGTGTTATCGTGGGCATGGTCGTCGTGGCGATGGCTCCCGTCGTCATCCTCCTCCTCTTCTGACTCGACGGGGCTGAAGATGGGGGATGGGGGAAAGTCGGAGGTGAGCAGCTCGCTGATGCTGCGGTGTTTGAGAATGGGCTTGTGGGGTGCGGGCTGGTTGGGTCTCCGGGGGCGGTTGGAGGAGAGGTCGAGGCGGTCGTGTGCGGATGCGGGGTCTGTGTCGACTGTGTCGGGCACGGGGGTGGGTTTGGGTGGCGGCGTCCACTCGACGGCGGTGTGTAGAGGTCCATAGAGCCATGTTACATCCGAATCTTTCAGCCTGGGAGACGTTAGCGGTCGTCGTACACATAAAATGAAAAATTCCACGCACCAGTTGAGTGTTTCCGGCGAGACAGTCTTGAGTTTATTGCGCTGCTTCCACCAGGTGCGCCAGGAGGCGTTCTCGAGGCGGGCACCGTTAGCGATCTCGTTCTTCTGGCGGGTCATGTTGCGCCAGGAGCGCCAGACGTCCTCCTCCTGCCAGTCATGGGATAGATAGTCGACCTGGCCGCGGGGGCCAGTGACGAGGGAGGAGTCGTCGGGGACGGCATTGGTGGAGACAGACACGAGCAGCACGGGCAGGTAGTTCGCCATCGACGTCGGTGTGCAAACTTCACCAGCTGCCCAACAAGGTATGTACAGTAAACCCCTGCGTCACACCGCGGTCACTCATCCGATCCGACACCTTGTCACGCTCAGTTCCGTCCGCGCTCCTATCCCATGATCCACCGCAGCACACGGCCCATCCGGCCAAAACATCTCCCGCCGCCACCCCTTAGCGCCCGGCCGTCCGTCCCCCGCCACCGCCCAAGAATAGCCTGCAATTCAATAGCTGGGTAGTAGGTGCAGTACACCGTCTGTTTCTGGAATACTGGTCCTCCAGGGCCAGTCACCTCCCCAGTACCAGTGCAGTGCGTTTATCTCTTAAGTCCACATACCCCTGATCCAGACATCGCGACACGCCTCCAAGTCCACATCCACACAACAATCGGCACACAGGGCCGCTATTTGCAATCCCCGGCTCCCGATTGATTGACTGACTGCATGGATCAATGGAGCAGGGATGGAGTTTAGCCTCTGAATCCGCGGGCGTTGCCCAGCCAGCGAGCAGCGCGCGATTCGAATTTTTTTTTTTGCATGGGTGGTGGCCAATGGGCTTCATCGTTGGCGTTTATCGTTACTTGCTTTGACCTTACTTTACCTTTACTTACTATCTATCAGAATATTTATTCAGAATTCTTTCTCAACGCATGTAAATCAGACAACCCACGACGACACAATTTGAATTCAATCAAGCACCCCCACAAAAAAGCCTATCCAACAGATCCTCTCGCAGCGTCACACCCCGTCCACCGTCGACCATCCAGATTCCAACACCTCCCAACAACTCCGTAAACCCTCATTAACACTTGTCAGATTCACTTACGCGCTCCCCGCCGATATCTACGCTCCCCGCCGTCCTGCGCTGTCCAATCACACAAGTCCACAATGTACGCTTGATACCCCGCTCGTCCGCTCGTCCGCACGTTCGCCCTCCCGGCTCCTCCCGGCCTTCCCCGCCCACACCGTACCCCTTCCGCCTCCCCCGCCCACACCCCTTCCGCCGATCGCCACCCCCGTCCACAACCGCCGATCGTCCCCCATATAGCTACATCGCCCAATACGGAAACCGAGGGGGGAGTCACAACCAAGGGCCAAGACCCCCCAAGCTCCCCCAAGTCCATCGTTATCTTTCAATTTTTTTGCCTCCGGTGGCGCCCCTACCTGCCCCTGCCTGCCCCTACCTGCCCCTACATACCGGGTACCCCCTCTTCCATCCGGACTCCATCCGTCCGTTATCTGCCGCGCTCGCGGACGCTCCACGCGGGCCTGGTGAACACTGAAGTAAGTAAACCCACGGCTTGCGCGGCGGGGCGTAGCGGGGCTGCTCTCGACGTTTCTCGATGTTTCTCTGCTCTATCTCTATCATATGCATTATGTCTATCTCTATTCCATTTCTGAATCTCAAGGTCTCCGAGTGATACATACTTTAGAACGTCTGGGGAACGTGATTCATGCGGGGTATGTGATTCTTCAAGTTCGTGTATATGCAGCTGGTGTGGACGGCCGGCGCTACGAGAGCTAACCGACTCCGTTGGCGCGACGAGAGCTACCCGACTCCACTGGAGTCATCGTTGGCACCTTGGTCACGAATCACGACGCGAGCTTGGGGATGGGGATGCTTCGAATCATATGTACGCTCTCCAACGCTCTCCAAATCCTCTCCAAACGCTCTCCAAATCCTCTCCAACGCTCTCCAAATCCTCTCCACCTCTCCAAATCCTCTCCACCTCTCCAAATCCTACTTAACCCTCCTCTCATCTTCCTCGGACTCGGACCGCACGCGAACAAGCCCAACTGAATGAGCGCCTATTCTAATTTCCAAGTTCAAAGTGTACCTTGACATTCCAAATTAACAGTGTACCTTGACAGCGAACCACCCACTACTTATTTTGAATTCTTTCTGGGATCCTCGAATGGACGATATGATATCACCTCACTCGATTCAGATCCTAATACATACCTCCTACCTCCAACGACGCCCTCTGAATCCCCATTTGAATCCCCATCTAAATTTCTGGATCCACTGGCATCGCGTAAATCCATCTCCATCCCCGTACATATCCATCGCGTGTGTCCTCGAGTGTCCTCGAGTTGAGACCCATGACCTCCTTTGACCTCCCTTAATCAGCCCACGTCCGAGATTCAATTATAATATATTAATACTCGCCCCGAGTGATGTCTACGCGGTGGACCTCGATGACGCTGTAATGTCAATTGGCGGTGGGCTGTTGGCGGCGGGCGGTGGCGCTTTCAGCTTCGGAATCAACGTCCGTGGCGCTTTTAAATTCCATTCAAATTCCATTCTGGAGTAAGTCAGTACGCCCTGCACACCAGCTCCTCCAAGTAAATCTACAGTAATCAGATTAGACTAGTTAATCACATCGGAATCGGCGACAAAGGATTCTGAAATGGGGTACATAACTTCGAAGGGGAAATATATCTCCGACTCCGAGCGGTTTCCCCGCACGCGGCCCTGAGCGCCTGCCATCCCCGCATTTAATCATGATTTCATGGGTGATGGGTGATGGGTGATTGAGATAAGTGCAGTGCTCTACATAAAATCAGTCTCGGATCTACCTATCTACATGCGGGCGGCGTGCCCGGGTCCCGGGGATACATAGCGCAGCGCTAAAGCCTGAGGGCCGAGGCGCGTTTGATGTATTGAGGGAACAAGGGAAGGTAAGGGAATACGGGAGAGTTGGTACAACGTGAAGGAGTGGGTGGCATACCTCGATTGGTGGATGGATCATCCTCATCCTCATACGCAAGCACATCCTCATTCATACATACAAATATTACCAGAAACTAATACAATCAAGCTTATTACGATCAAAAGGGTAAAATTGAATTACGTTGTCAATGGTTGAACCTGAGGCCTGAAACTTGAACGACCTTGGAACTTTTTACTTCTGTGAAGGCCTTACACCGCGCGCCGCCTGCGGCTTCCTGCGGCGGACGGCTCTAAGCATACTTTTTAGAGTTTAAGCGAGCGGCGAGCCGTGCGCGTTGTCAACGGTCATTCGATGGCCCTTCATCTGCTTGCGTGGAGATGGTGTGCATGGCACGGTGGCAGCAGGAACGCCGAACGAACTGCACAGTCTGCACTGCAGTGATGCACAATGAAATTGGCCTTGGCATCAATCGCTGCGCGCCTATTTTGATCACGCGTAGCGCACGCAGCGACATAGTGTAGCTGCACTGCATGCGCAAAAAATATGCTACGACGCCGGACAGCCAGCCTGGATTGGAAGGTATATGTAAACACTCGGATCTTGGGTAGGACTCAATGCTATGCTAGGCCCTTCTGGCAAAAATCCAAAAACAAATAAAGTTGTGTGTGAGCGGCCATTGACAGAATGCACCCAGCCAAACAAAAAAATGGGGGATTCCCATACGGCCAGCGATATTCCCGAGGTTGCCGTCTTTTTCCTAGAGTATGTATCAGGTAGAGCGAACGTTCGTTTTTATGATCACCAAGTGACACCTTAGACCACGTCCTCCACTAGCTAGATAGGCCGAGGCATCCTTATTCCATTCCCCATTTCATTCCAGCTGCCGGCGCCTAAAGTTCTCTTTGGCCACATGTCCTCGCGGTGGAGGGATTATTAGTCATCCCTAAAATGCATCGCACTTAACAAGTAACATTGGCATCTTGTAGACAATGTAGAGTACATTGAACACACCCATCTAGGCTAGCGCCCCGGAGCATGACCAGCGCAAATGCAAACTTAATATACATACATAAAGGAGATACTCTAGAGGCGCCCGTCGGAGCTGTGCGTTAACCGGACAGTAGGCGGCGCGTGCAGCTCGGTAGCACCCATTATTGTAGTCTACCATATCAGGATGGTCAGGACCGTAATGCCTTATATGTTGAATCCGGTTTTTCCGATAAGAGTACACACACGGCCGGGCGTCGAATCATTACGGGCAGGAACGAACGGCCAAAGGTCCGCCACCCCTCCGAGCTCTATCCGATTTATCTTTCCTTCCAACCGTGGGTGGCCTCGCACGACGCTCACGCGCTCGCACGCTGATAAGCTTAGATCGCTGAATATCGAATACTCTCGTCTCGAGGTATCAATTCAGAAAAGACCTTGTGAATCTTTTGGTCAGTTTCGATGTTCTTCCACGGAACCAGAGGACATATCTAGCAATATGACATTATTAATACAAAGTCGCCGTCGGTCTTCTTGTGCTCTGAATATGAGCTTCTTTTGAGCAGGTTATATAATAAGGCAGAACATGGATGGGTGCAGTGCGCCTGAAGTGACGTATAACATGAACCCTCCTGAAATACAATCCCAACGTGTGCGCAGCTGGTTACTTTTTTTACGAATATACTGATGGACCCATAACACAAAACGGGCCTCGCGCATCTGACGCGCCTCGTCCAAATAACCGAAGAAAGCCTTTGTTGAACGCGCAAGCGAGTTAATTTCTTTCGCGAAAGCACCATCTCAAAATCTAAACGGCCGAACAACCTCCCATCGGACCTCGGCAAAACCTACCTGGTACCCAAGTCAATACATAGCCTGATTGACGTATGCAGGGTTCTACCGTCGGAGAGTAAGAAACGTTCGTATTCAAATTTGGCTTTGGATGAGTCGTGCTCTCAAGCCGCGTTGCCCATCGCCGTAAACACCAGGACACTTGATCGTCTTGAACGCGAGGCAACATTTGAATGGTATACCAAATATCCAAGCACCTATGACCAGAAGCTTTAGCGTTCCAGCGGTCATTTGACATTGGGTTCGTACATAAACTTTGGCGTGTTTGCTTATAAGATTAAGAACGGCCCAGCCGCAGGATCAGTACCCTCGAATCTAAATAGCCTTGCACCGTCACAGGATAAACCAACGAGGAGATTAGAGCCACGAATCACTTTCTGACCTCTTTGCCACGACCTTATACTAAACGTAAATGAAGTGGACCATGTCAGTCCCCACGAGTGTTGCATGATCTGGGGCACATTGTGATCTTCTGGAGAGGCTGCACATGATCCACCCCTTGAATTCATGATCGAAGTTCATCGAACGAGGGCTGCAACGCACTTAGAGGCTTGGCAGCGTGAAATGAAGCGTGGAGATTGGGCAGCAAACGCCACCATAGAGCACGAGGAACCAGCACAGCGAGCAGAGCATTGGCCTGATTGTGGTCAAGATGTTGATCCGGATTAGCACTCAAGGCCTTGGATTAGATGAAACTCCAACAGCAAGGAGACTTTTTGCAATTCGTCGAGGCCGACGGGCAGAAAGATAGTAAGCGGTGGCATTGCGATGGCGTGTCCGTAATAGATGATCAAACAAAGCTTCTAGTGTTGACGTGTACATAGCATATAGTTTGCGTTGTGCGAGCTTCGAGAGGCGATATTGGGGTGCTTTTCTTTGCTGTTGCATCGTGCCAGCAGTGCAACCGCAGGAAGCCGTGTCTTGTATTTCAGCGAAGGTTCGAGATCCGAGCTGTGTTGTGGTATTATAATCGATGTCGGATCCAGTGGGCGAGATTTTCGCGGCGACAGGACAGTTATAATAGGCCGCGCTGAGAAGTATCAAATCGCTGACACCGCCTTCTTCCCTTTCCCCGGAGACCGGACAGTCTGATGGGTTGCCAGTCATAGTCACCTAGCTTTTATGATCTTGAAGCAGGTGGAGAGCCGGAGAGCATCATGAGAGCCTTGAGCTGCCGATAATAAGGACACTGCACAGACAAACATAAAATCTATGCAAGTTGACAGAGGCAGAGGAAGAACTAGAGTCAGAAATGATTGAAGCAGGGTCAAAATATCACCTCCGACGCCCCTCTACCGACATCGACGCCCTCCCAGTCCGGCCAAGTCGTGAAGTAATTACGAACTCGAATGTGCCAGTAAGCAATACTGCGCTTGATTGACACGACCCCGTAGCTCCAGCGAAGCCCCGTAGACAGCCAATCCAACCCAGTTATTTCAGACCCATTGAGAAGAGCGTCGTTTAGAAACGTTTGAGCCTGATTCCAGGATTAGCGTATTATCAGCGTTCCACTCGGCGACGTAAATGGGGATTACCATATTTTCAGCCTTCATATTCTCAGCCTCGAGGGAATCGCGTTCTATATAGTGGGTACCCGACTTGACCAAGCCTCGTGCTACGGCGTGCACTGAGCGTAATGACGAGAAAATCGGGGAGCCGGAGCTATCAGGAGCTATCAGAATCCTGTCCATGTCACCGTTTCTGATGTTGAGGAGAAGTAATACGATATTTCAACAGTCTGAGAATCTCATGAAGGCAAGTTAGGATACCTTGAGGAGACCTGGGTGAAGAACAAGGGTAAGTAGGGAGCGGCAAAACTTGAGCAAAACACACCCCAGAGTCGTGTCATCGTTGTCTCCTCTTCGGAGGAGCCGTATGTAGCTGTCTGAAAATAGCACGACCAAACAAGCAAACAGACGCGCACGGACCCTTTCAATGAATGTCAATCAACTGACGGCCCTTGACGGCCTCCTCAGATATTGTCACCGATGACTATGCTTTCTGTATTCTCCTTGTCGAGCAATATACGCGATCTTAACGCGTTGCATATTCTCTGCAATGCAGGCGCCGTACTTCCAGAGGATTTCCGCTCGCATATCGCGCACGTTTACTCAGATTGAGATAAGCGTGGAGGTACGTTCTTTTCTATTCCAATAACCGTTGGTTTCTCCCAATATGGCACAGACGGTCTCACCAGTGACATTTATGTATGCTATTCTTCTGCTCATAGTGTTCCTATCACATTCCCAGCTCTCAAATTGTGATGCTATGACATAGCTAAACATGGTGCTCAGACGCCGAGCAACAAAGATACCTTTTGGTGAGTCCATCTCTGTCTCTCTAGTCCGTGCGCTTACTTATGTGGGCCTATTTATTGTCAGACGACCTTTGACTCTCAGGATATTCTAAATAGCCTGTAGCCGGCACTTCTTCAATGCTGATTATCTGTTGGATGGAGAGGTGTATGTCATTATTCACCAGTGCCGTTGGCGGCGCGATATTTTCGAGTCCATGTGACTGTACTGTCCCACATGCGATTCCTTCTTACGACGATGGAGTCGAGTTATAAATACTTCGCTTGGGGGAACAGCGCTCACCAAGCTTATAAAGTAAGCATCTGAAGCCTGTAAATATGCCGCAAACCAGCGCTGAATCCTTCTCAATGTATGGGCTTTCTAAGCTGCCATGACGCAGACGATTTCTTAAATGCATCAATTCTCTGGAACATCTACGAGACCCCACTTGCATCCCACTTACTTCGACGATGCGGGGTAATGGTCTTGGTATTGCATCCCCACATTCATGACCTTGTCGCGTGGGTATGCACTATCTCCATCTACCTTTGGGCGATCAAACGGCCCCTAGTCATCCTACCCTTGCCGACTAGGGGGTAGAGCAAATTATAGACGAGTTCGTCTATAAACACGCAACTGAATTCATTCCAACTTTCGGGGCTTCTTCCTGTCATCTCCCACGTACACCTCGCTGAACTCCTGTCCTCCATGTCTCCCAGCACGGAAAAGCGGGCGTCCACCACGTCCGACCCAGAGGTTTCCTCTGAGAACGAGAAGCTAAAGACCGAAGTCTTCAACGTTGAGGTTGATACGAGTGGGGTGGACGAGAAGAAATTGCTCCGGAAGATTGACATCGCCCTTATCCCATGGTTGTCGTTCCTCTACCTACTGAGCTTCCTCGATCGCACGAGTATTGGAAAGTGAGTCCTCGCGACTAATTTAGTCAGAACTACTCTTAATCGGATATCTTGACATTAGTGCAAAGGTCAGCGTTGATGGTGCCTTCGACGAAGCCTTCGGATGACTTACTTGATGGATTTCTGTGCATAGCTGTACCATCTCGAAACCGACCTGAATATGACCGACAATCAATATCTGCTAACGCTTACGGTCAGGACACAGTTTCGTCGCTCATCTTGGAGTGCAACTCATCGCCACTACCCATTTCAGATATTTTTCTTTAGCTATGCGATATTCGAAGTTCCCTCAAACATCTTCCTCAAGCGACTCCGACCATCCATTTGGTTGTCATTTTTGATGTTTTTCTGGGGTATCATGATGGTGCGCGCCCATCTACCCCCGTCTATTCTTGTTCGTGCTGATTTCCTACGTCATGTTAGACGCTCCAAGGCTGCGTCCATAATTACCCTCAATTACTGGGTAAGAGGCCTACCATCTGTCCATGGTCATGCAACCTGATGATGAGGGTGATATGCAGGACTTAGATGGTTATTGGGGACGTTCGAGGCCGGTTTATTCCCTGGTGTTAACTATTATCTATCATGGTGCGTTTCGCTCTTGTCTGCAAATTTAAAAGTTCTGACGCTGAAGCGCTTCAGCTGGTATAAGCGATCGGAGTTCGGATTAAGAGCTGCGATCTTCTTCTCTGCCGCTACAGTTTCTGGTGCATTCGGTGGTCTGCTTGCGGTGTGTTCTTTCCTTCTTGGTATGATCCATCCTAAAATTACGTTGTTTAGGCCGCTATCTCAAAGATGGACGGTATTGGCGGGAAACCAGCTTGGGCATGGATTTTCAGTATGTAGTTTTCTCCTCGCTGCATTCGCACTCAACTCACCTAGATTCTAGTCCTTGAAGGATTGCTCACGGTTATTGCTGGGGCGGTGTCTTTCTGGATCATTCAAGATTTCCCTGACACTGCGAAATTCCTGACTGAACCCGAACGAACTGTGGTCATTCGCCGTTTGCAAGGCGACGACCAATTCAGTGCTGCCGGCGAAAAACTCAAACTGAGCAATATTTTTACGAGCTTGAAGGACTGGAAAACTTGGGTTGGAAGTGAGGCTGTTCCAATTGATGTGGTCGCGGAATTTTGGTCTGACGAACTTTCCCTATAAGTGTTCGTCTACGTGGGATGTGATATGCCCCTCTATGCGTTTTCGTTGTTTCTGCCCAGTATCATTAACGAGGTATGTTAATCTAAATAATGTATTGTTCGAGTTCTACACTAACCGATACTACAGCTTGGTATGGCCTTGTTATCATGCTCTTTTATTCTCATCGTTGACCACGATGTAATGTTCAGGATATACGGCCAATCCGGCCAATCTGTTGACTGTCCCAGTCTATGTTTTTGCATGTATCATCACTTGTGGTGTAGGATTCCTTGCAGATCGCTGGCAAAAACGTGGATACTTCAATCTGTAAGATTTCTATCTTTCGCCGGTGGCCTTAAAACTCACCTTATCCGCCGCAAGTGGATTCTTATGCCTAGGTCAAGCTTAAACTCTGTTCTACCCTCCGCAGCCACTGATCTTTAACTGTTTCCTACTGCAGGAGGAGCTGGTTATATTATTCTCATCGCTTCAAGAACTGCTGCATTATCTTATTTCGCTGTATTTATGGCAACATGGTGAGCCGCACATTCTGATTTGAATATTTCCTTATCTTATGCATGGATGAAATATTTCAGTGGAATATATCCTATAATCCGTGAGTTGCTTACTGCTTGCAAAGGAGAAACAAAAATAATATTCCCCTTGCCGTATAGCCAATACAATGTATGTCTTTTCAAAGTCAGGTCAACGTAATGATATCTGACACTTGTTCAAGATCATGGGTCTCCAATAACGTCGAAGGGTCATACAAACGAAGTGTCTCGTTAGCAATGGTTATCGGATTGTGAGTGTGGTTCATCCACTCCAGAAAGAAAACTCATCTAACTTTGCCATAGTGGAAACCTCAACGGCGCTGTCAGTTCCAATGTGGTATGTTATATTCCCTTCAGCCATTGTGGACTAAATCTGATCCTTTGTGGCATCTGCAGTACCGCGCAACAGACAAACCCTGGTATCCTCTGGGACACGGTAATTTCAATCTCTCCAATGATTTCTACCCTGTAAACTCAGCGTTCTTGCAGGGCTCGTCTTGATGTACATCGGTATCGGCATAATTGCATCTTCTACATTCCTGATCTTCCTGAAGAAAGAAAATGCCCGCCGCGAGCGAGGAGAACGAGATGAGTGGATCGAGGATCAACCAGAAACTCATCTACCTCAAAACGAGAAGAATGGTCGCTTCGCCACTATTAACGATGCAAAGAGGGAGAAGGGAGATCAATGGAGTGGGTATCGGTACACTCTCTGAACAATTTACAAAGATTTATTAGCACGTTAGAGTTAGCTGTCTTTGGCACTAACTGCTCAAATTTTTATGTATTTTGTACGTTTCTCGTCTGTCTATTAATTCCTTTTCGTATCTGCTATCGTGAACGTGTGCTCGTGTGTCCGTACACAATCTTCAACTTCTGAGTTCGTCTCGGCCTAGGCTGCTGAAGTGTAAATCTGACCTCGGACGTCTCTCACTGTATCCCTCTTTGCATTTCATACTTGTCGTTCATGCCGCGGAATCCCGGTGAAGTTTGGGCGCTTGAGCACGATGACGACTCATTTTAGACATGGGAATTCGTCACTTCGGCTCACCATCATCATCATATCATTGCCATTAACAAAGCGACCAGTCGCTTTCCCTTGTCGACCGTATTTTCTTCCACTAGACGATATACACAATCCCTCCAGAGTTGCAATAATATGGCTTCCATTGAAATACCTGTCTGCTCAATGTCTGCTAGAAGCGGACTTGTTAAGGTATTGAACACCCAGCACTCAGCTCTGAACCGCCGTCACTGCTCGGTCTGTTCGGGCTATATAAGATAAAATTCCGGACAACCTCCAATAAGTGATTTGTTCAGGCGCGGCCTGTTATCATGAAAATATATGGTCATAAAACACAATTTCGATTCGCCTCTCAAGGAGATACATAAAAGATAAAGGTCGTTGCATAATTGACAGAAACGCTGGGCTTTTGATGGAATTTGGAAAGACTAACTCACTCCAAGCCGGCCAGTGACTCGGATCAGATATCGTTGTCCACACCTTCACCCACAGACACAACATGTGTCGTCTAGTGCCCATAACCTCCTTGTTGTAACCTTGTTGGTCAACGATTTTCTTGTGTTGCACTTGTCGTCGGCATCTGCACCAATCTACAAGGCAAAAAAGTCGTTGCATCGGTGAGCGCTCTTCCCCAAAAGAACATAATGATACAGCATGGATTGGATTTGGTTTTACAGGTCTACAGTCCGAGTCGAGTTGCTGCAGCCAGCCCATAGTTTGACAATGTCAGTTCAACTACCACTTGACGTCGTCGAGACCATCATCGACATTGTTGCCCAACACGACCGATCCTTCTCAGCATTGACGGCATGCGCTCTTGTCTGCTCTGGTTTCCTGCAGATATGTCGAAAACATATCTTTGCTTCTGTCGTCGTTGACGGAATCTACCGCTCGGCTCCTGATCTTCAGGAGTTGCTCTCTGCCCCAGAAATTGGCCAACACATCCGAGATTTGAATTACCACATCCAAAATGCGGATTTTCAGGATGCTTCGCTTGTTTCAACTTTCAAGAAAATCACTCGTCTGAAAATCCTAGCCTTGGGGCGTCCCAAGCGACGCAATACGAGAAACAGCGAAATCAGTGAGGATTCAGAGTTTTCTTTAATTGGAGCGATAACCCACTCCGTCCAGCGCTTCTTCACCTCATGCATCTTCCAACACTCACCCGCTTGGGCATATGGGAGATCGACAACTTTGTCGTCTCAGATTTATTTCCCTGCACCAACCTGGAGAGCTTGGAAACTCACAGAGTCAGAGTTTTTGGCACGGTGACGAATCTGCCTGTATCGCCCTTGCGGCTATCCAGACTCGCTATGGGGACCAGAAGCCTTGTGATCTCCAAGTTGCGTGCATTGCAGTGCGTCGATGGAAGACCATTTATCGAGTACGACTGCGTTGTCAACCTCTCAATAGAGATCAGCAAGCCCGCAGACGCTATAATAGCACGCCGTCTGCTCCCACTTTGCAAACGGCTCACCACTATCAATATTGGCCATGAAGGTATGATTTCGTCTTTGTGGAATAGCCATCCTCATATTGATTGCTCTATAGCTTGGGGTTATCAAGCAGACTTCATCGAGATCGGCCTTGCTAAATTACTGTACTATTACGACCAAGTGTTCACGCCATATGACATATGACACAAGGTGTTCACTGAGTTAGGTGTTCACTCGTCCCCATTAGGCAATTAAGGGTCCAATTTGTGGCCATTTTGGAAAATTTTTGAGTCAGAAAGCGGAAAAAATACTAAATTTGCTGACTAAGCCCAACTTTGAGCCCAAATGACCTATGACATTTGCACCAAGTGTTCAGTTCACAAGCCAAAATGACATGTGACTGAACACTTGGTCGTAATAGTACAGTATTGCAGCCCTCGATGCAGACCCTTACAAACATGGAGTTCGAGATTCTGCATGATAGTCGGATTGAAGGTGTGGATCCCTTGTCTGGCCTTGCCTCCGAGCTCGAGGCGATGAAGGACATCAACATTGTCAAATCAATCTCCATCAAGGTTTTCATTCAAATGGACAGAGATTGCGAGCGAGATAGTGAGTGGGACCGGCTCGACGCAGCTTTGGCATATTCCGGATGGCCGGAGCTGCAGCAGGTTTCGTTGAAGATCACGATTTGGAGCTATTACAGGGAAGACGATGGGTTGAAAGATGCGTTCAGTGAACTGCCGCAGACGCTGCTTCGTGGGTTGTCAGAAAGTGCATCTATTTCGTTCACATTTGGTCTCAGTGAAGGGTATCCGGGGCCCTTGGGGACCAAGGCGACATTCTGAATTTATATCGACCAGGTATTTCTGTACGAGGCTATAATAATCTCCTTTCGGTATCTTGTAGGCCACAACCTTGATATCCGCCTGACCATCCTAGTTAAGCGCCTGTCGTGATGCCTATTATTTCGCAAAACATCATTGCTACTACTCACTTTGGAGACTCGCAAAGAAATAGTAAAACAGTGCTGATTATTCAGAGGAAGGTCTGGCTTTGTTGGGTTTGAAGGACGCAATCGTCGTGACTTCAAAAATACAAGGACCCGAACTAGACGAATCTCCGTAGTTATCTGACCGCGACACCTTGCGCGTTTGATGCGGATCAAGTATGCAAAGGAGATGATAATTTGACCGACATAGCGTCGCATGAACACCCATGTCTCCACAGACTTTGGAGAGAAACGTCGGAAAAAGGGAGATCTGAAGTGGCTAGCCCTGGCCAAAACTCAGAGCAACCAGCAAACCAGCAATGCGCCCGAAACCGTCGATCCCCGTTACACAGATGTGTTTTGGACCCCGCTGAGTAGCGCTTATCTTTGTCAAGATAATCGACGAGAAAGGAGAAATACCCATAACCAAAAGGATGGAACACCCGATTACTTCGTAGAAAGATTTCCATGGGTATGCGGAAAACCAGAAACAAACGAAAACCAAGAGACCGACGGTAGCGGTGGTGGATTGGGCGAAGTTTTGCGCGAGATGTAGGCGGGCTTACCAAGGTGCGAATCTAAGCGAAGAGATACGCCTTGACCGACCTAGAGGGTCCTCGCGCAGTTCGCGCTCGAAAGATTGGCATAGAGGGCCGCGAAACAATAGCGACTGCCTGATGGTTCGGCTTGGTTTGTGCAAAACGGTTCCGCAAGAGGTGGGAATAGGCAAGTGTATGATGACAGGATTAAAATATCGCAAACACCCGCCACTGCAAGCCTCTTTCCAGGAAATCATACGATGTGTTATTGCAGAGATAATCGCCTCAGAATCGGATGTCTTGGATGTAGTTATCTCGCAGATAAGTTGTCCGAAAGCATCCAGAAGTCGTGGGCGAACCCTGAAAGACCATCAAGCAGGAAGCCCACCATACGGCTGTATTTAAAACGGCCGTCAACGGGGTGTCTTTTTACGCAAATCTGTCGGCTCTGCACGGGGATGTGGATGGATGCAGGCATGAACGATAAGATAACCGGCTAGAAATGACGCATTTCGTGGCTGTGTTGTGGTGCTCTGCTCGGGCAGAAGACTGAGCGATGCGCCGTGAATAGTGTCGCAAACGACGGCGGGGACAGCGTTCATGGAAGGGGCGGTGGAGGAGATGAGCGATGTCGGAGGATGTGGACGGATGAGGGACGTGCGGCAAATTGGTTCGACTTTTTGATCGCATGTTGGCCCGAATCGTACCACATTTATTTTCGTCAGGTTTCTCTTTATTTTCCTCAGCCCATTCCATTTTCTATATAACTTGTGGAGATTCTGTCTTTCCTCTTTCTCTATTCTCTACTCCCATCATCTCCCGTACTTTTCGCCGTTAACTCTCCCAAAATGACCATCCCAATGACCACTCCCGCTGCCGTCGACGTCGAGGTTCCCCGCCCCAAGGATGTCGGTGTCCTTGCCATGGAGGTCTACTTCCCCCGTCGTGTATGTTGCACTCTCATTCACACTCCTGGAGACTGTACCTGACGCGTTTGCATCTAGTGCATTTCCGAAGCCGATCTCGAAGTGTTCGACGGTGTCTCGAAAGGCAAATACACCATTGGTCTGGGTCAGGAGTACATGGCCTGGCCAGATGACCGTGAAGACATCAACTCCTTCGCTTTGAATGGTGAGTACATATGCTTAGCTCACTAGTCCGACCATTCGGATGTTGAAGAACGCGTTCCAGCTGTCTCTGGTCTCCTCGAGAAGTTCAACATCGACCCTAAATCCATCGGACGCATTGAGGTCGGCACAGAGACTATCATCGACAAGTCCAAATCCGTCAAAACCACCCTCATGGACCTCTTCGCTGAGTCCGGAAACTTCGACATCGAAGGTATCGACTCGAAGAACGCCTGCTATGGAGGAACAGCTGCTCTCTTCAACGCCATCAACTGGATCGAGTCCAGCTCATGGGACGGGCGCAACGCCATCGTCGTCTCGGGCGACATTGCCATCTATGCCGAGGGTGCTGCTCGTCCCGCTGGCGGTGCTGGTGCCTGTGCTATGTTGATTGGCCCTAACGCCCCTGTTGTGTTTGAACGTAAGCCCCGGATTGATTGTTTTGAAGCTAAAAACAACTCTGATGTTATAATTAGCTATCCACGGCACATATATGGCCAACACCTACGACTTCTACAAGCCCAACCTATCCTCAGAATATCCTGAAGTCGATGGCCCCGTGTCCGTTGTGACCTACGTGGCTGCTCTCGATGCCGCCTACGCTGCTTTCCGCGAGAAGGCCGCTAAGGCTGCTAAGCGTGCTCAACTGAGCGGGCACGCGGCGGAGAAGGCTGCCGATACCCTCTTCTCGCTCGAGGATGTCGACTACGCCATCTTCCACAGCCCATACGGCAAGCAAGCTGTCAAGGGCCACGCCCGCCTCCTATTCAGCGACTTCGTTGCCAACCCCAAAGCTCCCCACTTCGCCAACATCCCCGACGCCGAAACCCACCTCGCCCACACCCACGCTGCCTCGCTTACGGACAAGAACGTCGAGAAGACCTTCGTTACCGCCTCAAAAGCGTCGTTCGCGCAAAAGACTGACCCTGCTATGGCCTGCTCGCGCCGCCTCGGGAACATGTACACCGCTTCGCTCTATGGCTGCCTCGCATCTCTGCTGGCATCCGTCGAGCCCCAGACATTGCTCGGCAAGCGTGTCTCGCTGTTTTCCTTCGGAAGCGGTTGCGCATCAAGCTTCTGGACTGCTAGGGTCAAGGGCGACGTCACTGGCATCCAACAGAAGATGGACCTGCTCAATCGTCTAGCACAGATGAAGGTGGTGCCTTGTCAGGAGTTCGTTGATGCTCTCGCGGTATGTCTTGTTCTTTTTTCAGTCGCTTCCAGTTTATTGATCATCATTAATCCGACAGCTCCGCGAGAAGAACCACAACGCTGTGAACTACACACCCGAGGGCTCAGTCGACAACATTTGGCCCGGCTCATATTACCTCGACAGCGTCGACGCCAAGTATAGGCGCAAGTACCTGCGCGCTCCCCTCGCTTAATCATGCTTTCGGCTTTCACATCGTCGTTATATCATCCCTCTCGCACTCGATACCACATTCAACCTCATTCACATCTTTATTAGCACTCACTTTACCTCTGCCGCTGCCTACGCCAGTTGCTTATTGAGCCCAAAACATGTGCGCGCCCATGTGTGCCGTTCAAGTATTTTTCTTTTTCGTAGACCTTCATAGATATCAGCCTATTCGAGGCGTACAACTAAATGTAATATTATTATTCAACGGATTTTAAGATTGGGATGAAGCTTTTTGGAATGTTTGAGTTGTTGCAAATAGTTCTTGGTTGGAGAAAAAACCTAAGTAACTCCCTATTCCGGCCCTCTGGCTTGACTTCACTCTGTTAGTAGTGGAAAATAGAGTATAATTCTCCGGTGCAATAAAAAATGATCCTCGTAACGGGGGTCCTCCATAGCCTTCAGACAGTGCAAGGTGGTCCCAGGCCAGAGTGCGGTGACTTCAAGTTGCCAGAGATGCTGTTGCTCTTGTACTCGTACCATGAGCGGCGGGGGTGCTCCCAGACAGTGTCTTTCATGAGCTCGTCCGTGAATGTGATGAACTCTTCCATGGCATCTTTTTGGGGAGCTGTGTACGTTCTGAGCCAGCAGGAGGCCGGAGGCACCTGCGTCGATACAAATCACTTTTGAGGTAAGTACCTCGGTTCGTGAACCGGGTTTTAAGTGCGAGAGTATTGCGTAGTAGAGTAATTGTTGGTCATTGTGTGCGGAGTAGAAAGGTCCAGCGGCTCCTGAATCTGACTGCACGGTCTTTTAAGGGTGCATGTTTGACACAGTGAGGCATTGGAAATTCATATCTTTAGAAATAACGATGTAATCGGACAAGGATATTTATTGCGTGTCTTCGGTGATAAAATTAGTGCAATATTTTCTGGGGAATCGACTTTTGGAGTCTGTATGGAGACCACGGACTCACCTAGTGGATAGGGGAGCCGTCAACGTTTCGCCGATCATTGACAAAATTAAAAGGGATGATCGTCGAGCGAATGTAACCGACTTGAAGTGTTCTATTAACTTCTAAACTTATGAATCAGAATGCCATCCAGCAAAACTCTCCCGGTATTGAATGTGTAGTGCATGGCATTAGGTGAGCACTAATTGACTGAATCTGCTACTATCTGAGTCCTGACTAACATTGAGTCATCGGAATACATGCGAAACGGTATGGAGGCACCTATCGTCCAATTTATGGTACATTTCAGAACTCCTTCCGGACTTCGGGGTGTTCGTCATAAGATTTAATACCCTGGAGCAATTTCCCAAACGCAGAGTCGGGTTGCTCTGGGACAGGAAGCTCGCATGAGTAGTAGAGGGGCCGATCGTCCCATGTCGTATCCCCAACGTGACCGCTACTATAATAGCCTTCTGGGAATTTGAAAACTTGTGCGCGAAATCCGAACAGTGATTGGGGTTGGGGGTGTCTTGATGGGTTGAAGTGACCGCAGGTCATCCAGAATGCCTAGCGCTGATGAGGGACAAAATAAAGCATGGATAGAGCTGAAGAAACCCACGAGCCCTAAAAGTGCAAAACGTTTCGTGAGCACGGAGAAGCACTTTCTCCGTCTCCTTTGCATCACTAACTCTCTAGTCCATTTGCAAACCCTCAACAGCTCCGAGGCTGCTACGTTTTCCAAAGCGGCGATTCGAAGGATATCTTCAATCAACTCGGTAGGAAGGTGGACGCCTGGTTGCGTGGCGTCGGTCCTGAAATCGTCGACAGAATGGAGGGGGTCAGGTGAAGCGAGTGAATGAGAATGCTTTCCAGGTAGCTCGATATGAATGTATGCCGGCACAAACCTGTGCTCGGATACCCAAGGCCTGTACGTCCACGCCTTGGTCGATTTCATGAGCTTCGGCATGGTGTCGTACAGCGCCTCTTCGTCTATATCTTCCATGCCACGGGGGCCATGCCATGTAAGCCTCCACGTAAAGTGTTGAGTAGCATGGGCAGATACGGGACCCGCCGCCGTATACACAGTAAAAGGCGACCTGATTATTCCCGTTCCGTCTGGCTGGAGATCGATGGTTTCAGGACGCCGGTGCCATGTTGCTCTATCGAAGTTCTTCCATGTGCGGCATACGGTTTGCGCGATGTAGCGCGAGGAGCGGGATGTCAAATCGCAGACGTTCGCAGAAGGGATTGGGACGAACATGCTGGTCGTGAAGCAAGTTCGATTTAGGGAATGTCTCGATCCCATGATCTATGCATAATTCGGATCCAACCAAAGTTGATCGACATCGTATGGCTCTGAGATCTGAATGCCAATGAAAACTTGCAGAATCCGCTCACCTTTCGAACAGTACGATGTACTTGCACCACCTGATATGTTGGGGAATGCAAGTCCCAGACCCCGAATCGCTCATACACCCATCGACAGAAGGCTCAAGTCTTCGCAATGTCTGGTCGTGCTCACGGCCTGCAGTTCACTGTTTAAAATGGTTTTAGTACATGAAATCAATGAATCAAAAGAATAAACGAGGCAATGAATAAATCAAGTATACCTTAAAGAGTTTGGAGGTCCATGAACGCACGCATTGACCACGTCACACAACTTCGTCTTGCCCTCTAAAACCTCGTTTCATGATTGCGCAGAGTGCAGGGAAAATACTGCTCGCTTGAGCTCGAAAGACAGGTCAAGCTGGCCATTTTGACGCGTCGCTGCATGTTGAGGGCGATTTTTTGGGGTAATAGGCGAAGAAAACATATTCATGTTCAAATTCAAATTCATTGATTCGGCAGTACTATACCGATTCACGTGATTCGTGATGGGCGCTTGATTTAGGCGCTTGAGTACAAATACAATTGAAATGCAAGAAGTGTAGATGCTTGTACAATTTAAAATTGCCGTTGTATTTAGTCTTTGCTGATCCAAACAATTTAACAGCTGAGGTGTCCCTGGACGTTGGTCAAGCAGGCGTCTTTATCCATCGTGATATCAGCTTGCAACCGCTGAAAAAACAACAACAGACGTACTAAGGTCAACAGTACTGGTAACCCTTTCACCAGCCCTGTTGAGGCAAGATGCAGTGGCTGTCAGGAAGTTATTACCCGACTGAAGGTTGCTGAAAATGCAGGTTGCGCCAGCCCCACCGCTGCCAAAAAAACAGTCCTCAGTAGAAATCGGGTCACAAGAGCAGAAAGACTACGGACCCGACTTGACAACCAAGATGGCCATCTTGGTTGCCTGTACAGTTGCTAAGCGGAATGGTACTGCCGTGTGCAGTGCCATCGCTCGCAGTGCAGATTGCGATAATCGTTGCGGTGTTCGGAACGATGAGCCAGTCAGAACAACTAGCTGCGGCTTTGTCGTTGGTCTCCCCTACTACAAACTGCAACGCAATAGCTACAGCGACGAGCGCGAGGATAGAGGAATAAAACATGAATGCAAACTCTGGAACGACGTCGACTGGAGTCTGGGGAACTCTTGCGCTCAGCAAAGCTTTTTAAATAGCTGTCACGGTAAGACCTCACAAATAAATAATTTTTACACTTGCGTAATTTAGGGACCCGCTGGTCTGTGGCGCCGGTTCAGAAGACAAAACTGAGAATGATTTTTGTCAGCTTTAAACTCTAACGAGCTAAACACAAAGTCGTCTGAATGATCAGTGCGAGATCATCGCGGCAAATCGCTGCGTTAGTGCACGGAGTTCTGCAGAAAATTTCTAGACCCTATCTTGAAGCTATAACTGAGCACCTAATAAATATGTGGATACTGGAAGCCTGAAGGCCACTACTAGAATCTCCTGGAAGTCGCTTTGAAGTAAAAGCCTTCAAGATGCCCTCGCAAATCACTTCCTTGAGGGCCTAATTACACGCGCGTTCGACACGAAATGTTTGCGGTGTCTATTTTTGACATATCGAAGGACTTCCGATAGGTCCCCCGAGCTCGGAAGAATAGAGAAGATGCTGCTGACTTTCATCTCTCCGCATGAGAATTCATCTTTTGTGCGAACCCTTCGCGATCACACTGCCAGTGCCTGGGAACGCTTTCGTCCCGAAAACCCGAGCAGATGCCACCCTCAACGCTACCCATGTTCAAAATTTAATACGCGATCTAGTCCGAATTACTAGACTTGATACAGTCTCCAGCATACCAAACCCGACAGCAGCGTCTCAGCGACCTATCATTCAATGGTCTCTTGCTATGTTATTGAGAAAACAGGATCTGCCAGCCGCTCGAAATTCTATGAAAAATGACTTTTATCTACTTGGTAATAAGTTAGGTAGGGTATGATGAACGAGATTGCGGGAAATGACTGACGAAACGAGTGCTTACAGTAATGGTAATACAGTATTAGGTACAAATCGACTGAACCAGCAGTCGAACCAATATATGCTACTTACAGAAAAACTATGCAGGACGGGGCGATAGCGAATGCGCAGATAAGAGACATAACAATTGCCAGCCATTGTATCTCTTGAAGCCAAATAAAAGTCAAAAGGAGACCCGCCAGGCATAGCATTCCAGCGTAGAAGCATATCATCCCTACGAACGACAGAAGACGCGCCAATTATCGGGTCAGTTGTACTCGAAACGAGGTCCAAAATCGAAATAACTCACAATGCCACAGCATAAATCTCCACTTCTTGCTCGCACCAAAATATTCCAAGATCTGCGTCTCCGTGCCTACGAAATGCTCTGGCGAAGGGGACTCGCTCTGGCGGGCGAAGGAGAGGTGCAGCGCACCCATTCTGTCGAGGACGATGAATGCGCTCATGGTAGAGCCGATATTCAAGAATAGGGCGGCGTAACCCAGAGCGAGGACAGCGTTCCGAGCACTGCTCGGGGCGTATGATTGATCGCGGAAGTAGACGAGGAGCTGGGCGGCTACCACTGCAAACAGGGCCGACTATGTCGATCGAATTCGGTGGATAAACATTCCATACAGGGAGTCGGGACTCACGATGACTGCGCCTCCTTGGGAGGTAAGTTGCCAACCGTCTCGGATGCCTTCGACGGTCGGAGGTAGTTCCGCTGGCGGAGATTGTAATGAAAATATCAGGGTTGAACTAAGGTTTTACGCCAACTGCATGAACACAACATACCTTTCATGTTAGCTGCTGGCAGAGTCATGATTGCAACTCTTCGATCGTGTTTGAGTCAGTTTGACTATGTTCGACTAGAAGAGATGAACTTGGAGAAGTGGGATTCTTGTGATGCTTGGAGGAGGTAACGATTGTGATGTGGTGAATGGCGGCCCATAACTTTTAAGCGTAACGTTGCGTTTGGCACGCGCAGTGGTCGTGTATTTTTGACCCGTTGATTTCTGAGAACTGAAGCAAATATAGGTTGGTACTATAGCTACCCGAAAAGCGCTCGTTGATTTGCCTCGACATTCCTATTTGGATGACAACGAGGAGGAAAATTCTATTATCTAGGCTTGAAGCCTTGAGGTTTTTACATCATCGAAGGGATTGACGACCTTGTGATGTTTGTTCCAGACACATCTAGAGCGTTCAATTCGGGATAACTAAAGAAATTTCAGCGTTGAATACTCTTCCACCGTAGGATTGGCATAGATACACACCTTCATTTACTAAACAAAAAAATACACGCCTACACTGCAAGGCAAAACTGTTTTAAAAAAAATAAAAAGGGACGGTTGCCATGCCGTACCGTTTTGCAGGAGCGTCCAAGAATAGGATTGAGAATAAATGAGCAGCCAGACAAGATCTCAAAGCAATAAAATACAGGCCCCAGCGACTTACGAGTCTGTATTGGAAAACGAGACAAGCGCATGGCATCTTTAGTCATCAGAGGGAAATGGTGCCCGCCTGCCGCGAAGCACCGCTAGCCCTCCATTTCCAGCTAGATAATATCCGAGGCCTCCAGTCCAAGATGGGCGTGAGACCAGGGAGGCAGAGTGCCGTGTATCTGGAAATGTAATCGCCCGTTCATGTTCATAAGTGAAAGCCAGCGCAAATGCCTCATAAAATGATCTGGGAGGACAGATCGGTCTGGCTGCTTTTGTTTGTCCGGCGCGTCCTCTTCTTGGCGGTTCCTATGGTGCGATGCGGCACGCGCCCAAACAAGCGAGCGGGAAAATGCGTTTTTCAGGTTTAGGACGGGGTAGCGGATCGGTGGTGTCGGACTCTGCGTTGGAATTAACTTTGGCGTAGCTGGCGGAAAAGAAACGGTGGCATGTAGACGGTGACATCGGATGCTTCTGGAAGGAAAAAATTGGCGCGCTTTGTCCAGGTAGAGCATTTCGGGAAGGATAGGTGAAGATGCTCGCGCTCTACTTCCATGTTCTCCGGGCCCCACTCTCTCCATCTACTGTATCCTCACCATCTCTTCTTCTTTTCCTATCTCGCTCAACGTGAATACTGAAAATTGCCCCAGGCGCCGCGCTGAAGATGAGGGAGTCCACAAGTCCTTTCAGTACACATAGGCACGCGCGCTCACGAGAGTAGAGAGTAGACAGAGACCCTAACCTGAACGAAATTAAAAGTGATACCTAAGGAATTCAATGGAAACGTCCCGGAGCTTTAGATGATGATTGCGAAGAGGAATACTTAGTGGACGAATCACGAAAGCGTCCTCCGGAAATTTCCTGAGAACTATGACAATATTCCCACGGATACAAGAGTCCGACGTCCAGCGTCCAACTTGTCTCAGTGCTTCTTGCCTCCAGACGGCTACATTCTTTGAAAGTACTTCGATTCAACGACGCAACTGTCAGCTTCAAGCTTCATCGCAAACGTTGATATCAAGTTCGTACGTTCATTTTGGTGGTCCTTTCTCCTCTGACAAGCCCTAGCACTTACCGGTTACCTATTGCCTCGTCCTCTACAGGCCGCATATGCCTCCACTGTCGATACTCCGTTGACCCAATGAAATAACGCGACGCCCATGCACAGCACTCCCCCTCTTTTCTGTCGTGCGAGCCTGCACGAGATGACGCATCCTCGGTCCATCCTCTCCGCCCTCTTTTTCCCTATTGATCTGTCTTAGCTTTACAGCTCCCGTTCAGATAGCTCCTCGGCTCACGCCTCACGCCATGCACCCCGAACAGGAACGACAATGAAAACAGACCATAAGGAGCTCTGTCGCCCCCCATACACTGAAGCAAAGAAATGCACAGCGCTGAAGGGGCTACTTCGCTGCGACGCGCCGCCCCCTTCAACGTGATCTGGTGCTATGAGGTTGCAAGTGAGATCTGCCGGACTCCCCTCTCAGTCTTTACGTCGCTTGAATTACCTGTTCCCGTTCCTTCGCTTATCAAGCACTAGCTCAGCACTCAGAACGCAACGTCCAGCAACTATATCCTCACTTCCTCGCTTCTCGCTCACAATGGCCCCTCAACATTAACGCTCGTGCTTAGTGCTCTGGATTGCTGACAGGGAACATGAGAAGGCTGGGTGGTTGTGTATCTACGCATATATCATACATTTGGCTAATTGCTTGTTAGCGCGTGCAGACTCTACATGTGGGTTTCTCGTGCTGTGTCTTCTCTTCATGTCGCATTCAGAACACTTATCTGTATCGACAGGCCCATCTATATCTAAACTGGCAGGGTCTCCACGCTGTTCCCCATGCATAGTTTCCTGTTTTTCGCGCCAAAAAAGTGGCGATACTTCGAGTTTCTTGCTGGAGAATCCAGATCTCATAAGTTTCCAACCCGAATACGCTCTTTCTGCCCGAGTATGCGAGCAGTGGAAGGAGCTGCAGGGCCAGATTCCTTTGTTTGACCCCGCCCCACTTGTTTGTACTAAGGAAGATCCTAGCTCCGCCCTTCACCTCGTCTCGCCTTGTCACGTATCCCGCTCCACCTCGCTCTGCAGTATCTCACCTCCCGCCTTTCCAACCCGATCCATTCAGGGCGTTGTCGTTCAGGATCTGCTTTCCTGTCCCTCGTGGTCCCTATACCAATAAGGGCCCCAATGTCATCGATTTTGCTCTGGCTCCATTTATTGGCAAATACCTCTAACTTTCCAGGACCAACTACGAATCTTCGGAACCTCATGTCTGACCATGCTATCCAACATTATTCTAGCGTTTAGGTTCAGACATTCTTTCGATGTTCCGCTGTTTCGCGTTTCCGTGATTTGCGCGTAACGTCAATCCCATTTGGCTCTGTTTGCCCTTCATCAGACGTTTAGTTCTGTCTATGGTTTTTGTCCAGGAGGACGTGGTTCTCTAATTCCTCAGCTCGCATCATCTGGCCTCCCTTTTCTCTGGTCCAGGTCATCGTAAAAAAGGATGGATATCTTCCCTGGACCTCTCTTCTGAACCCTGCAGCCCACCTCGAGCCCCTGCACCGCCGCGCCTGTCAACACTCTCCTTGTCGCTCAATGTAACTAGACAGTGCTACCCCGGCCGTGGACGCTTTGACTTTGGGGACCAAGCGTGCAAAGCAACGAGCATTTGGATGGCACCTTCTCGACTCTTATGAAGCTGAATTTTACGCCGCCTTCAGAAGCATATATGTGTATGCTACCTATAGTCTTAGTTAGAGGATTGGGTTGTATATAATGTCAAGCGGCAGAAGGACTGGCGGACTTTTCAAGACGATATCCGAAGCTGCGCCCTGCCCCGCATCCTTCAACAACTTCACGATTCCATCGTATCCCCAAGCAGATGCAGCCCGTAGTGCGTTATTATATGTATTCGCCTCTATGTATGTCCACACACACCCCTTGCTCGAGCAGGAACTTTACTGTTACTTCGTGGCCTCCAAGCGATGCCGCGTAGAGTGCACTAATCATTGTATCCGCCGTGTGCGTCATCGTCAGCATTCGCCCCATGCCGCAATAGCAGTCGCACGATCCAGTATTTTCCCTGATATGACGCGACCTGGAGTGCACTGCAGTATCCGTCGCTCTGCGCTTTCGCATTGTTCTGGAGTAGGACTGCTGCGTTAGCTTGATGCCTCGATCTGGTGCTGCTTCGAGCGCATTGCCGTGTCCTCCGGCCATGTTTGGGTCGGCCCCATTTTTGAGCAAGATCTCGACGATCGAAGGAGATATGATGCAGTATAACTAGCTTGTGAACGAGCGACAAAATAACTACATGTACAACATTGGCACACACCACGATGCAGAGATACGAAAAAGTCAATGAATAAGTTTAAGTTTGATAATGAAGGTGGATAATTTCGAACGGAGGTTCGAAATTCGAGAAGAGAAAGACAGATATGGTTTTGAAGGCTCTATCACTGGTGGTGGTGATTGTTTAAATGCTCTCCATTGGAGCCCGACTGTCCGATTCATATCAGCATCGGTAAAGGAAGATATGACGGTCTTGAATAACTGATGCGCTTCAGCTGCAGTGGGCCGCTTTTCAGGATCTGCTCGAGTCATTGCCTCACAGAGAGGCACCAAAAATTGAATGCCATAGTGTTCCTGTCCAGATTGGTCAGTATATTGACAGGTACGCATAAATTATTGACCACTAACTTCAAGTAGGATTTGAAATGCGGTACCAAGTTGATAAACGTCCAACTTGAAGGGATTATATGGAACCGTATCTGAGAATTCTGGAACATTTCGGACCTGCCCAAAGCAGCCGATATAAGGAGGATCCATGCCGTCCGACGAATACTGTCGAGCCATCTCGAAATCAATGAAATAGTACTTCAGTGGAGCCACAGAGCGTCGTTCCACCGCGTCCACTCGACCTGACCAGTCCGCTTTCAAACTAGGCCTGAAGAAAGAAAAGTCATCATTGGGCACAAGTTTTGACGAATCAACCATCAAGTTAAAGGTGCAGGCATCTCTGCAGAATTGTAAATTTATTAGTACGCGTCGCAGATAAAGAACTAGGCTAACCTGTGTGCTATTTGGTGTTCGTGCATAACCTCTAGTCCCTATGCGAATAAAGTTGTATATGAGTAACGCTCCTAGCCCAACTAAACAGAGCTTACCTCAAGGAACTGTTTCACAAGTTCCATCACTTCACAAGTCCATCTAAACGGGTGGCTAAGGCTGTGAAACGAGATGAGGAAAGGCATGACGATCCACACAACATCCTCCCTATCAGGCACTGGTATTTTCCCAAGAAGTGGAACTGTATGATTTCTTGGGTCGGCCAATAAGGCAGGAGAATTCAGGTATTCCAACACAGGAACATCCTTGTCCGAATTCACGAGCTTCAGCACAACTTTCGTACCGTCGGAGATGCGGATTGCGTCCAACACACCGCTGTAACATGCCTGCAACTACATAGATCAACGACTAGGTCAAATACATGAACATATGACTGACCGGTATAGATTTGGAGTCGGGACATTCAGATGGCTTCAGTCGTTTGTTTGTCTCCCACGACGGTATCCAGTTTTGTCGGAAAAATCGGATTCAGGATATCAGGTCTCATACATTCAGATAAGGACTTATCAGACGGTCAGCTCAACGGCCGGTATATCAGCTTCAGTAATCTATGCTAGCTCTTTATATGACCTGATCATGCTGAGCCTACTGATATCTTCGTGTCAGTACATATAGATACATTTTGTATGATATCAGAAGATATATATTCTCTCAGTATTTACCTTCCTGTCCTGAGTACATATGCTTATATCAATGAAACAAGTGAAGTAAAATTGATCATGAAATGTCGGACAAATCATATCCTATACGGTCGAGATTCCATACCTTGTAACATCCAGAAATGATAGTATAATCAAACCATGGCAAGGAAAGATTTGGGATTTGGGAATCACTACTACACGTCATTATCAGGTAGCAAATCTATATCTTCTTCTACTTCTGAATTGGCATCCAGAATGTACCCTCCCACCCACCGTGCCCATCTTCCTTCACCCACCATGATCCGATTCTCACCCTCACGAAAATGTCGATGTCGACGTCGACGTCGAATGCACTGGCAAGGAAACAAGACGGCAGTCAGTAACAACATGTTATGTATCAAACAAAATACTCACCACTTGCATCTAGCTGATGCCACGTAGCGCCTGCAAGCATTCCACTTCGTATTAGCTAGACTTGGACTTACCGTGTCATGACTCACCTTGATCCGCTAACCCTAACAATAGAAGTACTCGACCCATCAGCATAGAAACCTGAAGTCAAAGTAAGTTGTCAATAGAATGTTAACAGATAGTGAGTAGATACAAAGGAGGATAAGGAATAGAGTAGGGGTGAAGAACTTACAATGGAGTCCCAAGCGACACAACAAAAGTCTTCGACATTGCTGGTCTTTTATACATTTTCTCAAGGGGGTCTTGGACTTTAAATTTTGCACCAAGGGGTGGTTGGTTGGTTCAAGAATTTGACCGTTAATTTTTTTTTGGACTTCATATTTTTTCATGCTTAAATGTCGCCAAACCACCAACAAACCACTGTAGTACATTGTTTACATTCAGATTTGAGTCAATATCAGTGCTAAATGTGAAGTAGTGGTCTTTAAATAGCAATAAATAACAATTATTACTCGACCTCATCACCTCGCTTCATGGTATGTACCCCAGCGGGTTTGCAGACCCCCTGCCATTCACTATAATCACACCAGTCTTAAGTAGGGCTGCCAACCAGCACGGTGTGTAGACAGGAGATGGGTGCTGTAACACAGCGATGGGTGCTGACCTGACAGGCCCAGTAATGGTTGAAAAGACAGCCATCTACCCATCTGTGACCATGCAAAGACGGCTGAACACTGCCAATTTATGTTCATTCTGTGCGCAGATGGTTGCAGTGGCAGCCGCAGTTTGGCGGTGATGGCGGGGTACCGCTGTACTGAGTGCGATGATGATGAGGGTGGTGCACGAGAATGAAATTGAGTTCATCAATACAATAATAGCGGGGTAGGGGAAAAAGGAGGGAAAGTGGTACGAAAATGACATCACATATACACTTTTGGAATAATTGCTTCCCGATTTGGACATAAATCATCACGTGCTTGCTTACGTTGGCTGGTTGGTTCAGCAAATCCTCCACTAAAAAAAAATTCGACCCTAGGTCATATTTTTTATTACCGAGACCCCCTTGCATTTTCTATTGAATGTTTACTCGATGCTCCAGTCACATTCTCGACCGCGTGCGGCATTAACTTGTTGCGGAGTAAACACGCCTATTGGAATGCGCAGCAGGACGCGACATAGGCGCGACAAGACTGTGCGGCGTCTCGAGTGCTCTTCTGTAAGTCGAGATTGAGGCCAGCGTGAGAAAATGGACTTGTACTTACTGACAATGATGCGGCACCTTTCCCAACTGGATACGACTGGATAATTTCTAACTGAGGGCAAGCACAAAAACTATATTATAGATAGTACCAACTCAGATGTGTTTCTTCAAGTCAATCATTGGAATAATACAAGAGGCAGGACATATACCTACATATATTTCCTGATATCTATGATACATATTTTTGAAACCTGATATCATCTGATTAAGCTGATATGAACACGTAGCGAGCAACAGGAAAGCTGATCATAATATATCTGACATTACGGGAACTTGATATATTCCTATCACTGCATATCATGTCTATCAGTCTACCATATCAGGATGGTCAGGACCGTAATGCCTTATATGTTGAATCCGGTTTTTCCGACATTGGATCGTACCTGGCGGGAAGCCGGTACCCATTTTGCAGTAAATACAGTTGATGAGTGACCCAGAACTCTTCGTATGGCCTGATTGACCAGTTCTTCGGGCTGATATTCATAGGACTGCTTGCAAGAGGTGAACCATCAATAAGTGGAGGGAAATGTTCAACATTTCAGCAACATTTGAATGCATTACTAACTGATGTTCCATTTCGAAGGTTCAAACGGAGCTTGAATCTCGTAAAAGTGCTTGACTATTAATAGAGAGTGCAATATAGAGTGGGATAGCCTCAGTCAGCCGTATAAGCCAATACAGTGCAACAGACCTTACAACTGTAGTACACATGTGTTGCATTAATAGGTTACTATTGTAGTAGGCTCACTATTGCACAAACCCCACAAACCCCAAGCTATAGTGGTGCAACAGTGTTCACCCATGCCTATTATGCCCATGCCCAGACTTGTGCAATACACCTCTGCTGTCTGCCCGCCCAGCTTGTGCAATACTAGCTAATTAAAAACATGTCCCGTACCCGCACAAGTTGTGCAATAAGTACACGTTCCCCTCGCCGCCGCTCCCACCCTGCTTGTGCAATAATCCTGTGTCCTGTGCCCGCTCAGACTTGTGCAATATACACCCGCCTCACCACCTCTCCCGCCCACCCAGCTTGTGCAATACTAGCTAATTAAAAACATGTCCCGTACCCGCACAAGTTGTGCAATAAGTACACGTTCCCCTCGCCGCCGCTCCCACCCTGCTTGTGCAATAATCCTGTGTCCCGTGCCCGCCCAGCTTGTGCAATACACGTCCCCCTCCTCGCCGCCTCGCTTGCCCGCCCAGACTTGTGCAATAATAGCTAATAATAAATGTCCGTGCGATACACGTCCCTCCTCGACTCGCCCGCCTGCCCAGCTTGTGCAACACACATCCCCCTCCTCGCTGCCTCGCTTGCCCACCCAGACTTGTGCAATAATAGCTAATAATAAATGTCCGTGTGATACACGTCCCTCCTCGCCTCGCCCGCCTGCCCAGCTTGTGCAATAAAAGTCTGCCCAGCTTGTGCAATACATGTCCCCCTCCTCGCCGCCTCGCTTGCCTGCCCAGACTTGTGCAATAATAGCTAATAATAAATGTCCATGCGATACACGTCCCTCCTCGCCTCGCCCGCCTGCCCAGCTTGTGCAATAGAAGCTAATAATAAACGTTAAACATTCATCCCCCGTGCTCGCACAACTTGTGCAATACACGTCCCCCTCGCTGTCCCCCGCTCGGCTTGTGCAATAATTGCCAATAATAAATGTGTCCCTCGCCTGCTCCACTTGTGCAATGATGTCGTGACTCCCCTGCTCGTGCATGTTGTGCAATACTCCTGTGCCGCCCGCTCAACACTCCTCCTCGCACACCCAATTGGCTTGTGCAATAATCCCGGCACTCCCGCCCGCTTCCTTCTCTGCCCGCTCAACTTACGCATTACTTCTCGTTCTAATAATAAGTGCCTCCCCCACCAGCGCATCTAATGGACTAGTGTATTATTTCAATTTGCATCCCACTGCTGCAGCTGACTTCGCGCAATACTAAACCAATAAGCATTTCATTTTCGAGTCGGAGTTGGGCAAGATATAAGTCAACAAAAAAAGAAAAGAAACTATTTACAAATCCTTTGCCCTAATCGCTGTATCAAATTCACCAGGAAGCGCCAGGCTTGGATCCTGTATCACAGACTCCATCCTGGCGACATGCGCAGGAACATCTTTCCAAAGAAATTTGAAATGAGAACAAAGTGTTCGGTACATACCCGCTTGGCGCATTGCGTACGCAATAAATCCTTCAATCCGCATCGGAGACATCTGACGCGCAAACAATGCAGTGTTACCTTTTGAGGCCCAGTCATTTGCCTTCCATATGAAGAAACGCTCAACGCGCGACATTTCTTCAGTCAAAAGTGACACCTCTTCGGTAAATCGACTTGCACGAGCCCGCGATTTTGCCCATTCAATCCGAACTCCTGTCACACAATCAACAATCAGATAAAATAGAAGATGACAGCACACTGCACGGACCTTCACGATAATGGCCTTCCTGAGGCTTGTCAATGCGATCAACGGCAACAGTCCTCCAGATCCAGGAAATATCTCTCCTCCCTTCTGACTGCTTTGCCTTCCCTTCTGACAGATCCCGGATATCGTCCTTGTTGAGGACAAGGAAGTCCTTGGTCCAGTCCATTTCGCGCAGCACTGGTCCCAAGAAGCATAAAGCTTTGTATGCCACACAATATTCATCCGCCGCCCTGTCAATCTTGGACTGAATAATATCCAGTGTATTTCGCGCACGTGTATTGGCTCCCTGACCTCGAATGAACTGATCTTTGAACTTGAATACGTGAGCACGTACTTGGAGGTGCGATCAAAGATCGTCAAGAGCTTCCCGTGCTTGAGGGATGCGTAGATCGAATTCCAACTGGAGGTAGGTGTCTGGGACAGCAATCTGGTGTTGGATTTGCGATGGCAGCCATAAGGGTAGCTCATGAGCCTTGAGCTCGACGACATGGCCCACTTTCTGAAGCAAATCATCGTGTAATCGAGCCACTGCAGGGATGTAGAGGACTTGGAATTTTGCCCATGCTTCAATCTTTCTCGTTAACGTGTTGCCGCGTAATAAGAGTTTCGTATGTTGTCGATCGAGTGCGTGGTCCCACAGCTTTGAGCATGCCTCCTTGTAAGAACGCCTATGATGTGGCATCAGGAAATGATTCGGAACGACAATAATCTGAACATACTGTTCGTTTTCCAAATCAATGCCCATAGCAACCAACACACTTGGTGTAACTTCATCATCCAGAGTGAAGTCTTTCCCTCCTTGAAGCCGATGTTGCTCCTCTTCTGCCAGCTTACGGCAAACAGCTGTCTGAGTAGGTCCTTTTGAAAACCAGATTAGTGGAACATTCGCATGAACAAATCACGACATGCATACCCGAAACCATGGGCTCGAAAGGATTTGGCAGAGAAGAATCTGCCTCCCAGGCTTCAATTGCGCTGCTCCATTCCTCAAGACTGCTTCGCGAGATTGTGCTTTCAAGTTCGTGATGGCCAATGACATGTTCCGCCATGTCCTTGGCTGCAGCCATGATTTTTCATAACAAGCTTTCACCTAGAGTTTGAGTCAATTCACGACTGAATACGACAATTCCTTGTACTTACCCAGGCCCATCATCTTCTTATGATTCGCATTGCCGAAGTGAACATCCAATGTATCGCGACAGGACCCCGGGCCCATCTCCTTGGTGCTAGGTGCCAAAGCATTGGGGCCGACCCATCCGCGTTCTGGAGCTTCGCCTTCCATCTGCCCGACATTCTTCGTGAGATTGAATGAGAATTGAGTCTGACACTTTGCCACATGCGCTGGCAGGTGGAACTTGGGAACGAGAAATGTCACTTTGCATCGATTGTTGAATAGAAAGAAGTTGGGGCTGTACCCAGCCATCCATGCTCGCAAGTTGATTGACCATTGACATACGATATCGTATAATATCACAAAAGTTTCAATCTCTGTATCCTTCAATGTAGAATAGAATATATAGTCCATGTTACGAGAGCTTCGACACTAGAAATAATTGGTCCAGGTTTTTATCTGGACTCCGAATCTGGACTCGTAAGCTGTACTTTTGAAACTTACCTCGGCCAGAATCTGGACTTTCTGAGGAGTCCACATTTATTTTTCCAATTTGCACGTGAGGTATCCTGTGACCCCAACGCATCGCGTACTTGACGCGTAGTCCAGTTTATTGTAGTCCAGTTTATCAGCGCTTGAGCGCTTGAGCCCTTATCTCGGCACGGAGGCGGCACAGCGCGGCCGCATCCGACGTGCACTTTCCACGCCATGCAGTGGCTTCAGTGGCAATGGTCAGTGGCTAGAGAATGCTGCCACCCCCGTTGTGCGAGTGGCACCATCACGCATAAGGTATACCCTACTGCTGTTATGAGGTGCCGTCACTTCTTGTTCCCAAACCTCAACTACCCCGCTTAAGTCCCACCCCTACTGTGATGCTCGTCCTTGCTACTCTTCTCAATGCTCTGGAGGACACAGTTCTACATGTATGCACCTTGAATGACATTGACTACTTCCTTCGCCTCTGCACACATTTCAAGCCGGAAATCAAGCTGCACACTCCGTTAGATTCTAATAGGCCGCCGTACAAGCTACCTAGCTATTTCAGCACCTTTTTGGTTACCACTCTTTCACTGGACAGTCTCATCATCTCGTCGCTCTGGGAAAGCCTCAAAGAAGTCATCTGGGAATGCTCCGACTCGGCATATCTACGTGAGAACGAGATGCGGCATATTGATCATATTGGTGCAAAGCCGTTACGCAATGAAGAGCGTCTAAGTGCGTTGTAATAAGTGATTTCTTCCTGTGAATTACATTCTTATCTCTCCGCTATTTCCAGGATCTATTATGTTCTATCCCCCGGTTGACAGATGTCAGAAGTGCAACAAAGCATTGAAGTTGAGAACCCTTTCACGGATTTCAATCAGATATTATAACTCTCTCGGACGCGGATTAAATGCAAATGAAGGCTTTTCTTCATCCCTCAAGTGTGAAGGTCAGTGTTACTCTATTGATGCTCCCTCCGTACATACAGTGACAGTATATTAGATTGTAAAATCCGATACTATCATAATTACTATAGTGATAATGGATATCGCTATTTTTACAGCTCAAACGTACCTTCCGCAATTCAAATTGAAGACCACGCTTACGTCGAAGCTGAGTTATGTGAGCTCTTCACCAGTTTCATGCTATTTGCATGGGTATCCTCGCAAAATTGCGCAAATATCTTAAACGCATCAATACATTGCATTCGCCAAAGCTGCACTGATGTCAATTATAATACCAGCGATCTCTCTATGAGTTCAGAACAAGTGTTTCGTGCATTCGTCTTGAATGGGTTACTCCGTGATTCTGCAGAATGCGGAACTGCTCTCGTCCTTCCCAATGAAGGTGATAATGATGCCCGGCTTAAACAGGCGATGGAACTACGAAGTAGGAGGATTCTTATACAAGGGCAGAAAGAGAAGATGCATGCCTGCACCAGGTGTGAAAAATTCATTCCAGGGAAAGGTTACAACAACTTGCGTAAGTCGATTCTATTATCTCAAATTGATTTCATTTACGCTATTATGTCCTCCAGGATTGCTTCGGGCAGTCGTTACTGATGGAGATTCAATTGGCCGACCTTGCTGCAAGGTTCATAATTGCAAGGAGGCCCTTCCCTCCAATCGAGCTCACTTTTGCGAAAGTCACAAAGATCTTAGATCAGCTTGCGTTGTTTCTGGGTGCACCGCAAATGCACAGGTCGGATTTCAAACATGCGAAATCTCTGCACACCGTGCAATGGAGGACAATCTTAAAGAACAGGGAAAAGCTTTCTTCCAGCTCCGGAAGCGACTTGCCAATCAGTTCAGCACTACTCAACTTCCTGATTCAATGTCGCTCTTGGAAGATGATATCCCTGAAATAGAAGATGGCACCAAAGAAGACAACACTCAGGATTTAAAGACGCGAAAATCAGATGCTGGAAATAAAGCTCCAAAGGCGCGATTTGCACGCCGACGAACCCATAATGAGCAGCTTCTTGTTAGCTGTTGTGGAATAGTGCTCGCGCGCGCAACCATGTATGGGGCGGAAGCCATTTCCGGGGTAAAAGTGTGTATTAACAGATTATTCGGGAATACAGAAATATTAACGAAGTTTCTAGGATTTTATCAAATCAGTATATGAGTCTTCAGAGAATCTTCCCGACGTTATCTTCTACGACAATAATTGTCACCTTCAGCAACACCTCGAGGCAAACATTGAGGACTCGAAGTTCTTCAAAGGTATTATTCTTCCTGTGGACGTCTTCCACTTTAAATCAAAGCACAGTCTTAATGACGAATACTGCCAAAGGCATTGCAATCCAGCGATGTGGCCTCAGCTTGTAGATGTCGCAAATCTCCAGAATGCCTTATAAGGCATTCAGCTTATAATGCCGCTTCCCAGCCTTGTAATGTGTCTTATAATTAGAATTTTTGATTGTAATGATGCTCGCCAATTGTAATGTTCTCATCGGCTTTACAAGCGTGAGCATCGGCTTATAATGCCTGTCAATGACTTGTAAGGTAATTTCTCGCTTACAACGTCGCATTTCTCAACTAAAAATCGCCCGAAGTCAAATTCCCACGACGTCTCTAGAGCGCGTTCACCGTGTGTTAATGGTGCGCATGCCTCAACACAGGTATAAAACATGGGTAAAAACACTTTATGTAGCTCATATCATGCATTACATAGCAAATTAAAGGTAGTACAGCAATTTAATCATGAAACAAGCGAGCAAATTCAGGTATTCTCTATAACATTGTACTGAAGAATAGTATCTGCTCAGAATCATTCCCTATCCCCGTATCCTTCAGTATAATTTATGCTGAGCAAGGATATATATCTATTCAATGATTAGTCTACTTATAGAGGTGTTTACGAGCAGAGGCGGCCCACGGCCGCGCAGATATATTAGTTGTTAGGCGCTATGCGCCGCGAAATTCTATTGGCTAGAGACAACACAGCCACTCACCCAGTCGACTGAACAAAATACAAAATCTTGTTGATGTGGCTTGTACGCTCCTTTAAAATAATAAAGTCTTGGGCACGGTCTTTTGTCGTACAAGCACCTAAGGTCAGTAGGTACTAGGTATACCATATTAGTTAGTTGGTACTTGTAGTCAATACATATGTATGTATAATTTGTAGTCGCACTGTAGTAAAAGAACTCAGAATAATTAAGTTGAGAGTAACAAATCGTGATTAGTATAACTCCTAGTAGGTAAGTAAGTAAAGTAAATAACTAAGTAATGGTTCAGATGGTTAAGACGAAATCTAATGAGATTAGAAAGTCAGTAAGGAAATTGAAATGGGTTCTTATTTTCACTTAATCAACCGGTCTGCCTTGCAAGGCGGGCCATATCAATTACAATCGCTTGCGAGCGTCTTATAATCGAAATTCTGGACATTATAATAAATAACTCTTACATTACAATGAGACGGTCCATTATCTCGATTATAAACCTTATAAGGCGTCTGGGAAATTTGCGACAGACGCTGAAGGTAATTGGGTTTTTAATTCATCTGCGGCGGAGCAGGTCAACGCATGGCTCGGAGGTTACTTAGCCATTGTTCGCGACATGCTGGCCTACCGTTATGATTTTTTCCTTGATGAAATGATCAAACGCCGGAATGAACTTGTCCTTGACCGTCTCAAAATGTCGGGGCATACGACATACTATGTACCTATACATATTGAACCTCATAAAGAGTCTTAGAATACTTGCAATATCATTATGTTCTCTCAATTTATTGTATATTGGTAAAGAAAGTAATTTAATCGCAGTATCGATTTGATTTGACGTTGATCGTAGAGCATTGACGTCCGACGTTGAGCAAGTACTTGAGCTTGATTCAGAGCACGCATGATCAATTTTATCGCTTGATCTTTCACCACCGTCATCTCGCGCTGGGCGCTCATCATCTCCGTATGGATTAGAAAACCATGTCATCGAGCCATGGAATGTACAAAGGTGGGTTGTTTCTGTACACTCTGTCTTCGTATCACCCACGTTTACAGAATTGTATCTGACTTGGAAATTGGTCAAGAGGTGCGTCAATAAATGCAGTTATGTCCTGCGTCTGATGCACTCGCCTCTCACATTCGGTCGCTGCTCCTGGGGCCCAAAGGAAGGAGACGGAGGGATGAAGGGGATGACGTGTCGTCGTCATCCCCTCGAAAGGTGAGTCTGCGACTACCGCACTGCATCCAGCTCCCTGATTCACCCCCCTTGAAGACCTCGCACCACGCACTTGATCCCTCCTTCCACCTCCTTCCACTCCTCAACCTCGCTGCCGCCGATGCCGCCGCGCTCCTCGATCCCTACACATTGCACCACACACTTTTTCCCTGTTCGTCCGCCAGTGTAGGGCGACGAATCGGACAAGATCAGGGGCGACGAACCGAACGAGGACGATGGCCTGATAAGGGCACGATGAGGGCAGGAGGGATGAGTCAGAGCGAGGGCAGGGCGACGAACCGGACGAGATCAAGGGTGACGAACTGAACGAGGACGGCGGCGACGGAGCGACGATGACAGCGAGCAGGGGGATGTGAGGAGGACAAGGAAGTGAGTGAGGCCAACAAGAGCAGGAGGCCAGAAACGGCGTCGCACAGAACGAGCACGCCCTCACTCTCTCTGTCGCAACTTACGCCTCGCCGCCGCTTAATCGCGAAATAGTCAAAAGGATCCATTTTCTGCCGAAAACGGACCCGCGTCGACGAGCGTAGGTAGACTGGGGTCAGGTAAGTCAAAAATTTATCGAGAAAGCACGCACAACTCACCGCAGTTTTTTAGGTCAATTTTCAGCCTTGCTGCTCGTACACACCCCACCATCGCCTATATACTCCCATGAGATGCGCATGGAAGGATAGAGTCTAGGTAAGTTGTCGTGCCGCAGAAACATACTACCCACAATCCCCTTTTTTCAGTCAAATCATCCATAACGGACGTCTATGACGCCGCCAATCGATGCACAGAGGTGCATAGGAACAGGGTCAGTCGAAATTCGTCGAGGAGAAGGCTTGAGACTCACCAAAATGCATGTTTCCAGCCGGGTATCCTTCCGCACCCCGTCATCACGCCGTTGCAAGGCACCTAAATGATAAGTAGAGGGTACAGAGAGTCTAGGTGAGTGATAATGACGACGAGAAGGAATGAGGTACGACTGACAGCACCCCTCTACACTCGCCGATCCCCTCCAAAATGCATCGATCTGCTCGCCGCAGCCGCAGCTACGAATGACGTGAAGTTAGTAACCGGCAGCTCAAACCGATGGTCGTCACTCATCGGACACCCAACGAAGACGCCTAGAACACGACGACGGCGCACGGTGAGCAGGCAGCGGCGTGATTTCAAAAGGCGAGGTTGAGAAGGAGTGGGAGAGCGCAGGCGGGGATGAATGAGAGAGCGAGGGCGGGGATGAAAGAGAGAGCGAGAGTAGGGAGCGGGGCAACGACGACATGATAGCGAGCGCGAGGGCAGGGCCGGACACTGACGGTAAGAGCTCAGAGGGGGGACGGAGATAAGGCAGGGCGAGGTGACGATGACAGGACAGGGAGAGCGACAGCGACGGCGGACAACAAAAGCGAGAGCATCAGCGGACAACGACGATAAGAGCAGAAAGGGGGATGGAGCAAGGGTAAGTATGAGGTGACGATGCCAGCGGGCAGGGGGATGACAGTGAGAACAAGGGGAGGGGAAAAGGGCGATGACCCAGACGAGGATGAGGGCAACGTATCAAGACATGACAGGGTGCAAGGGCGAGGGGCGGCGGCAAGGGTGGGGAAGCAATTATGGCGAGCAGAGGCGGGGGTGAGAGCGAGGGCAGGGGAAGCGTGAGCCGGGGACCAGATGAAGACGAGGACGAGGGGGCAAAGATAGAGCAAGTAATAGATTTTGTATTATAGTCTAGAATGAATACAATTTACTTTACTATTATACATGCTCATTCTATGCTAGTCAGATAACTCAATAACTTCGCGCTCCTGGAAGGGGATTTCTACAGGCTCTCTTTTAACTATAATCTCTGCTTTTCTTGAACGCTTACTTGGAACCTTGCCATTGGGGAACAAAGCCTGAACCTCTTTGCGCAGGTTCTTCCAGAGTCCACCCTGTTGAATATACCTTGCCCTCATGTCCTCTGGCGCGGCGATCCATATATCCTCATTCTCGCGATACGTCGACTTCGACCCTGGAAGAGACATCTTGAAAGCAGATTCAAAGCGATATCTCACGGTGCCAGTCATAGTAGACATTTTTGTGAACCCATCTGACATTGCCTTGACATACATGAGGGGCCAATGCCCATGCCGTGAACTTGAGTTGGATGCCCCTGCATCTTCTGTCGCGACTGTGACGGTAGATGATTGTTTAATTTGAGGGCGTGCCGGTTTTGGAATAGGCGCTGGTGGACAAATACGAGCAGGGGCGAAGTTGGTATCGGACACGTCCGAATCTGAATGTAGTTCAATAACGTCGTCAGATCCTGAACTTCTAGTAGGTTCAGTCTTGATAATAGGACTAGATGATGATGGTGGGAGTGACATCTTCTTTAATCGTTTGGCAGTGGGAGTTGAATAGATATCATCCTCGATAGGTGTATAAAGGCGTTTACGTGGGTTAAGTGACTTGGTAAGCGCATCGACTTCCTCCAGCATATTGCGACAACGGGACCAGGACTGATTAGGACGGCGATACAGTATTTTTCGGGATTGTGCTGGTAGCGTACGAGATACCGAAGGATCTTGCAGTGTCCATTTTCCTTGAGTAGGGTCGAAGGTCTCAACAAGTGTATCGGGGTCATCGAAGATTCCGAGAGCTTTCTGGACAGAGGTTTTACAAGTTGCGAGGGAAAAATGAGGAAATGTCGGGCAGGGAACTTGAATAGAAATAACATCAGAATCATCAGGGTTGGGATCCTATACCGCATAGCAAGTGAGTGCGCAGATAAATCTATAAGTCCTGAACTTGAAGGCTTACTTTCCAATATAAAATGTAAACATTTGAGTTCGACGAAGCCTCAGCTACTCGCGCTTCTGTCACTCTGTTCATCGCCATCCGTTGCTCATTTTCGGCCTTGTGTCGTGCCTCGTAATGCTCCTTTCGCAAAGGGCGAGCATATTCCTCCGAGTCAGTCACAAGTCGCATCCCAGAAGCTGTTGCAACTCCGACGGCGGTCGTATTGGTAGAGGGTAGTGTTGGGTCAGAATGACTGATTTGAAGTGAAGAAGAGGACGCCGTGAGTGATACGCTATGTGACTTCATATAACAAATTGGGCCGCCATCTCGCTGAAACTGAAGGCAGCACTTCTTGCAAAATTCATTTTTACAATCAGCTGCGCTTCGGACAGCTGGTTCCACGGCAGGAGGACCGCGACAAATGGGGCCGTTGCAAGCAGTAATCCATTCCCCTTTTCGGTTGACGGCTGCGCGAGTATGGCCAGGACGACGAGGGGATCCTCCTTGAGTGATCAGTGGCTGTGATGGCGGGGGAAGTGGTGGCTGTGGTGTGGTCGAAAAGATGTCGTCCAATGTCTGGCCAGCTACAAGCCAGGTCAGCTGCCTGAGTCCAGAAAGAGCAGGGGATGAGGTTGTCGGGTAGTGCAAGGGGGAAACCTTCTCAGGAGTTATAGGCATCTGCATCGCGTCCAGGAGGGTCCGGGGTGGAGAGAAAAGAAGTGTCTGTACGTCTTTCTTTTCCAAGTCCATCCTCCATCGTATAAAGTGGCCAAGACCTGCAGGAGCACGACATACTTCGTACTGGTACCCTGCATTTTCTAGTGTCTTAGAGCCTCGACATACACGAATACAGATTTCATGATTGCAATTTGCCCGAGGGCAGATAGGCATGACGAGTACGGAAGGGGAGGGGGAAGAAGGGGAATAGGGAATAGGGCGGTAATTTTTCTAACTTGTGGGTTTATATAGGTAGGTAAAGCCACAGTGAGCCACAATGCGCTTGCCACTCAGCCACTCAGCACTAATTGCTTTCACCCGCAGCGTGGTGGCCGATCTGTTGCTTCTATGCCGGCTGGCAGCACAAGCCGCCCAGGAGCAAAATCTGGACTTTAAAATTAACGCGACGCGTCTTGCATGTGACTGAAATCATGCACGTGTAACTAATTATCTGGACTTTGACGGAAATTTGAGCCCCGTGACGAGAGTCCAGATTTTTATTGGAAAGTACACTAAATAGTCCAGATTCGGAGTCCAGATAATTTTATGGACCCATATTTTCTAGTGTCGAAGCTTTGCATGTTACAGTACCTATAATATATATACAGTTAGACCACAATCAACGAAATGATCTGAGTCACATACCGTTCACCCTTCTGAAGTTGAGCCACGCCGCCCGGCCGCTTCATGTCATGTCGCGAGCAGACAATGGCACCTATGCCGGTCGCTGCATGACCCTGTCCTGGTTTGGTTTCGGAGAGATTGACGGCATCGTGGCGCGAGCAGGAACTTTTCTATGAATAGACTGACATTAATACATAGCACCAAAGCGTATTGAAGCACAACTCGCCGGTTCGGTTTCACCCATATAGTTCTTCAGATGTTCGCGGTACCTTGTTTCCTCAACAAAGAAAGAATACCCATTGCTGAGGCCTGGATCGGCTGCGTGTGTTGACACATTTTTTCGTTTCAGACGGAAATTTGCATCGAGAGCGACAAAAAGTGTATCGAGGAATCTGCTTCGTATTAGACCTCCATATATCAGGTACATGTTAGATGATAGATATCTCACTGTAGGTGCTCCGGATGCTCCTTCCAGTTCTCGGGCATGTTTTTTCCAGGCTGAGGGCATGCAGGGCACAATACTGCACATTCGCCCTCCTTTGTCGCTGATACCCCGTTTGGATCATGCCCTCGTCCTGCTCGCTTTAGCATCATTAAATGATGCCACTCATGGATCATGTGAAGGAACGAAGGATAGCAATCCTGCAAAATTATCAACTTACTTGTTAGATCAGAATAACAATGGACATACCTTGGGCGCATTGATCCCTGTGTTATCAGTCAACCGACTAAGAGAATGGTAGAACTGAAATGCTGAGATCTTTGATTCATATGACAGAATTGAAAAAAGATCAAGAGCTTCAGTGGTAGCAGCAGTTTTAGGGTTGACGACCGTAGCAGGAAACAGCCGCGAGCAAAGTAGTTGGATGATATGCAATTGATTATCCTGTCCACAACCACAGAAATCCAGTCCGATTTCATGCATCCCGTTCGTATGAAGAACAATGAAATCATTGCTGGAACAGTGTACTGGATTTGGGCAGGGGTCCCCACTTGAGTGGCCAAGCTGTACACGAAGGCCGAGAGACTTGAGCGACATTTTTTCAAAGTATTCGGAGTTCCATTTCTGCAATGAGTGAGTATACAAACTGTCTGTATATGGTTGGTAACATACCTTGATTCTGTGGAGGTACAACCCCCTGTGCACCTCGACCATACACCCCATACAAAACATCTCGCGGCCCCAACACTCATCACATTGATATACGCCTGTCCCAGGGGAGCCACAGCGTCCACAGATATCCGTTCCGCAACCTCCTCGACCCTCAAGATTTATGAGCTCCTCCAAATACAGGTCCACAAGTGGGACAAAGTCTCGAAGGGATTCATCCTGCATTGCGCGCATCTAAGAAAAAGCACAAGGATAACTTGAAAAGCAACTTACACCTTTGGCACGAAACCTCTTTGTTCGCTCATCTATGCTCGCAGTGTCTTCGAGATGTTGGATGTAAGCTGGATCGTCAGGAAGCTCGTCAGGTAGGACAAAACTAGGATTGATGTTGGGAGTTTTGTCGGCGCCCTGAGATTGTTGCGTTTCTCCGGGTAATGGCCATGTGACTTTCTTCAGTTTCAATGTTGACGACGTCTCTGTGAGAATTCCGGATATGTCGGCGGAAAACATTGTGTAATGGTGTTTGACAGTAGATTCCTCCGTTTTATGGGGGGCCTTGTAAAATGTGATACCCTGCCCTTTCTTCTTTGCTGACTTGGGCATGGTTGGAGACAAAATGAATAATCGACGGCCAAAGCTCGAGACTTCTCAGCAGGACTGGCACGCTTACAAAGCATCATCTACCTCGTTCCAGTACCGCTTTCGCGTGCTCGCTGTTGAAACTTCAACGATGGGTCGATTGTCTAAATATTTCACCGCAGAAGAGCGTTCGAAGGGAAATAAAGAACAAAAAAAAAAATATTCCCAGACGCCTAAGTGGTTGTTTTCACTCTTTATTTGACCTGCTGAACTAATGCAAGGAGATCAGAGCGAAAAGCCTTTGATCCGAGCAAAACAAATGCGCATATCAATGGCGTACGGAAGGGAATAGCAAGTTACGTCCGTCTTGGCCAACAATTCCCCTCGCTTTGCGTCAACAAGCTGCTCTCCCACTTCCACGCGAGTCACATTTCTTTCGCCTGCAATATCGCCTGCTACACGAACCGATCTCCGATGACGATACCTTGGTGAAATGGGATTATTTCCCCCCTTATCATATCTCCCGTGGAACAATTGCTGGCGGCGGGCTGGAAGCAGTTTCTGATCAAGTGCATGGCCGCCGACTTTGTGAACAATACCAACATGAAGCTCAACATCTTCAGCACTATGACAAGATCACCGATGATGAAATGTTGGAGGAAATTGCCCGCGACATCAAGTGCTACTTGACGTTGTGGAATGACCTCAAACATATTCTCAAGGACTTACCACCTGCACAAATCGATCACACGATGGGCAAACATCTCATGCAATGGAAAGCGCGACGAGTAGTAGACTTACTGCAGGATTGGAAAGTTGTCAAAAAGGGATGGGCAGATGAGGCGTTTACTTGTCATTTTGCTAATCAATGGTAATTAGTGACCACTCGCAATGTACGCGTGCGCCTTTCGTTGATCTTCCAGACAGTATTATCAGAACTTGATTAGAAACGTTGCCAAAGCGCGATCTAAAATTAGCTGCGATGAAGGTACCCAATCTATGAATTAATAGATAGCTGCTGAAAAAACAGTTTATGGACCGCACTCGCTTGAGTTTTGTAATTAGAAGCTTGTAGTTTCGGAAATAAGATCTTAAATATGTTATCAAAAAATGTATCTCTTCAGATATTAGACCGAACATCTGAAATAGTGAGATCTCGCAAGCGTCATTCTTGGGAGCCAATCAGAAGCCGCAAAGAAAGACGCTGAAAATGGGTTCGTGAACATAAGAACAGTGAGTAGCGTCCTTAATTTACTTACCTGGAGTCTCATATTGGGGGAAACAAGAGTTATTATTAAGATCTACTTGGTTTTGTTGTTTTTTTTAGAAGATTCAATATAAACAGCATTTGACAGAGGTGCGCTCTCAAAATATTAGCGACTATCCAAAGTTTCTTTAGAGGATTTAAGGCGTTTCACGCACATTTATATATCCACCACTGAAAAAATCAGAAAATATGTTATAGACTCTCTACATGCAATAACATCAATATGAGATGCATCTGCATTCATTAGATATTGTATTCTTGTCAGTATCCTGTGTCAAAAGCACTGTACTTGTCCCGTGAATTGCATTTCGACATTTGGGCGTGTGTTCTATTTCAGAAGTTCGTATGTACATATAACACATTCAACAATTTGGCATTAACAAAATTTTGAGCGATTCGGAAATCAAACTTCAGGTCCAAGCAGATAACGTATATTGCCAAGATAAAATCAAATTCAAAGCCGCTTTGCCAGAAACATTGTGTAACAGATAATGGTATATACGGGAGGCGGAAGCCTCAATACGGGAGACAGAAGCCTCGCTAAGCACTTAATGCTCGAGGTAGTCCTCCCAAGACTCATTCAAGGCTGCATACTGATCTGCAAGCAACCACTTGTAGTCGACTATCTCCTCTTCGGTCTCCCTAAGAGCTTCGAGTTCATCGTCCGTAGGATCGTAGTCGCTGCACACAACAGGGGTGGCTTGACTCGCTGCTTGAGCGATGACGGGGGTGGCTTGAACGACGACGGGGGCGTCCTGAGCGACAACAGGGGCGGCTTGAATGACGACGGGGGCGTCCTGAGCAACTTGAGCAATGACGGGGGTGGCTTGACCAACAATGGGGGCGCCCTGAGAAACGACAGGGGCGGCTTGACTCGCCGCTTGGGCAATGACAGAGGCGCCCTGAGCAATGACGGGGGTGGCCTGACTTGCCGCTTGAGCCTGACTTGCCACTTGAGCAACGACGGGGGCAACTTGAGCACTGGTGGGGACACCTTGAGCAGTGGTGGTGCCCTGATCGATGGCGGGGGCAGCTTGAGTGATTGCAGTGCCCTGATCGATGGCGGGGCCGGCTCCCTCAGCAGTGACAGGACCAACCGTGGTATGGCGCGCATGGGTGGGGCGCACACGAGGGCGGTATGCTGTAGGAGGTGTGTAGGGAAGTAGCATCACAGCTATGCCTGGAGGGACGCGGACTGCATTGGCGCTTTCATCGCCTTCGCCCAAGATGATCACGAAGGCGCCGTTCAGTTCAACGCCAAAGACTGGGATGCTGTGGACAGGACATCCCGTTACTGTGGGCAGAAATAAGAAGTCGTTTTTTATGTATGCCAAATTACATACCATACACGCTGCTCACGGCAGGTTGGCCCGCCATTGGGCAAGCTAACGGAGATATCGGTTAGATAACATAGCAAATCGGGAGGGAACATAAATAATCACCGGGTCGCTCCACCGAGTCGACGGCAAGGCACGCAAACATGGTGTCGTTGAAATTATCAGACATTGAAGACATAAAACTGCGGGGATTTTTTGAGATATTGTAAGAGAGTGTCTATAGTAGTGCGTACACAAAAATACGCATTTTTATTCCAACCTTGTGGCTTGCAAATCATTATACAGTCCTTTGGGTGGCTTGATGGGTTGCGCCCATATCATTGGTTGGCAGCCTGTCAGCCGAGTAGCGGCATTACAGCACAAACGGCTTGTCTGAACTCAAAAGGTCAATCCTCCAACAAGGCTTCTAGGCAGAATTCCACCTTTCCTCATCATCATCGTAAGCAAAAACATTTTTCATTTATTTTTTCTATATTCACATCCTATTCTCACAGATGGAAGAAAAACACAACTCCAACAGCTGGACGTCTAGCAAACAAGTCGCTTTTTTGAAGCAACGTTATCCAGAGTACAAGGCAATTCATGATTCCCCGAAGCCGAAATACACTATTTTTTGGGCCGAGCTGACTGAAGCTTGGTTCAAGGAATATCCGGAGATCGGGATCTTGTTTCCTGACATAGCCTCTCAATGTGATCTGGATGGGGATCAGCGGGCGGCGCTTAGCGCCGCCATCGAGACCCGCACTGAGGTTTTTTCTTCATTTTGTTTTATGCATTTTAGAACAGATATTGATACACATTTGTTACAGCAACTGAAGACCTGGTACTGGTGGGAGGCCAGCAAGGAGGGTCATGTTGGCAGCAGGCTTGGGCGTAAACGTCAGATTCAGACGAAGGTATCCGATTATCTTGATGAACCAAATACACGTGCTTTGAAGGCCGAAGAGAAGTATTCCAAGAATGCCTATGTAGAGAAGATACAGCCCCGCACCCGAGAGTTAATAGGACCCCGGACAATAGCATGGAAGGCCCGACACCAATCCGGACAGATTTGGGCCATTTTGACCCTCAAGGCCGGACGCCAGTCCGGACAAAAATGGCCTACTTTGGCCACTATCCTTGATCCGTTGTCCGGACAAAATTGCATTTGGGGCGATTTTGGCGATTTTTGGGCCTCCCGGGAGCGATTTTGAGAGCTTGAGGTGCTGCTCCGGACAAATTTTGCCCAAATTTTGGAGGGAGGCCCGACGCCATCCGGACAAATTTGGGCACGATTCGCGAAAATGTCCGGACATCGATTTTGAATTTTGGGATCGGGCCTCTTATGCTATTGTCCGGGGTCCTGAGTTAATTGATGAGATGAAGGCGGCTAACAATGGGAAACTTCCAGCTGGCGGGAGCCTGATTTGTGTCCGAAAGGCGACTGCGGAGATCTTTGCCTCCGAGAGCGATGAGGTCAAGGCCGCGACCATAGCCGAGATTGAGGAGGATTCAAAATTAAAGGCGGAGGACGTTGATGCCGAACGTACTCCTGCGCAGTATCTCCAGTGAGCTTATCATGATTTCTGTACATAATTTTGACCGACTAATGTTCTCCCTATAGCGCAATTGACCGCACGGGAGCTATTCTTAGCCATCAGCTTCATGTACTTGCAAAGCGTACGGGATGGGCTTTTTCGGTCTTAATGGGTGGTCCGCAGCCCAATGCGAATGGGTCGATTTCAGTGGGAAGGTAAGTTCAATGCTTTTATCTGTGTTTAAGCCATATATCTCATTATCTTGGCATGCAGTTATCATGTCGGGGAATTATCTCCAGGTTGCTCTTTTGGGTCTACTGCTGATTTCAATGCACCAGTGTCTGTCAATATCATGCATGGACTTGTGGTAGTTACCCGGATAAGAATAGTGTATCCAGAGCGGTAACTCAGCCTACACAGCCACCCCACCTAGCTGACTTTGAAATTTCTACCCACCCAAAGCGTGCTGGGTAGCTGCCTGGGTGCTGCTCGCTGCTGGCTCTTGCTCGACGTCGTGCGTAGGGTGCTCGACACCGTCTTCAGGGTCGTCCCAAAAAGGAAAGAGCGCAAAAAGCGCTGGAACAGCACTTCAGTCTCCTTTAGGTGTCCGACTTTTTTTTTTCACTAACCGCATAAGGAAATGATAAAGATATATTTATTATCTAATCTACTACAGAAATATCTAATCTATTAATCTAATCTACTTTATTGAATCGCGGCGCAGCGCGCACCACCCAGCCGCGTATACGCAGCGCGCTCGCCGCCTCTCGCTTGCCCCGCGCTTACCCGCTGCCTGCGCTACGTGATCTATTGGTCTCGCCCGTGCTGGCCCTCTTTGTCGCTTGGCGTTCCGTACCTTTCCTCCCCGCCGCTCGCTGTCCGCCCTCACCACCTATTGGCCGTCCTCGCCATGCCCGCCTTCCCCACTGCTGCTGTTCGCCGTCCGCGCTCGCCGCTTCTCGTGCGTACGCCGCTCGCCATCTGCCATGCCCGCCCTCGCCGCTGCTGCTCGTCACCCTCAGTCCTGCTGCCGCTCGTGCTCATGCTCATGCGCGTCGCTGCTCGTGGTCGCGATCATCCTCATCGCCGCCGCTTGTCGCCCATCAGCCGTCGTCCCGTCGTTGCACATGCCCGCCGTCCCGCCACACATTGTGGGCGCTCACTGGCCTTGGCTGCAACTGTCACCCGCGTTCGCCGACCTCCTCCCCAGCTGAGATTCCCGCGGATGCGAGTATCAGAATTGGTGGGGGGGGTTTGGGTATATGAGGTCGGGGGAGGGGCTGGATGGTGCGTGGTTGTCGTTCCGTTGTCGATACCGCGTGATCGACTGTGCTGGTTGCTGGCTGCAGGTGCTGGCTGAGGCGGGCTAGCTGCCTGTGATGCGCGCATCGTGTGGGTGAAGGTGTGGAGGCGGCAGTGCTGGGCAGATCCCCTGCAGTGCTGGTGTCAGTAACATGAAAGAGGAGGGAGGAGGGCCTCACCCAGGGATGACACTGCATCAGTTCGCCCGCGGCGGTGTCGCCGCGAGCTGCCTTCGCGGATGCCACCCTCCCGTTTTGCTGGTTGTCGCCGACCTTGCTGTCAACGATGGTGCGGTGTCGTTCCCCGCCCCTACTGGGCTATCTGCTAGACGACGGATGATGTGGTGGGTGAGCGAGCAGCAAAAGAGGAGGGCGCAGGGCGGGGCAGCCGCGTGGCGAATAGCGGTGGGACAACGGGTGCTTGGAGAAGGCGGTGGTTTCTGCAGGGGGTCTAAAAAAAGCACCACGGTCGTTGTCCGGATCGTGTCCACTCCGCCCACCAGCGTAACCAACTAGCTGGGCTACCTGAGATTCCCGTGGGGTCGAGTATCAGAGGCGGCGGGCTAGCAGGACAGAGGCGGCGGATGGAGAGCAGGGCGGAGTGAAGGGGTGGAGTGGAGGGCGGGGTCGTAGCTGCGGCCCAACGTACTCGTCGTCAGTGTGCTCGAGTTCCCGCCCACGGCGTGCTGACGTGGCGTTCATGCTCCAGCCTTCGACATAGGGTCTTGTTGTCTTGGCGGCTGAGCTTGCGCTCCTCGTATCGCAGGGCTATGAGATGTTGTCAGCAGGGGGCGGGTATGTGAGGAAACAAAGATGCACCTGGAAGGGGGATGACGACGATGCGTCATCCCCCTGGTCCTCGCACTCCCATGCCCTTGTGCCTCCTCTTGTGGGTGGCATCGGTGTCGGCGGTCATTTCACGCAAACGAGGACGGGCCTGGGTATATGGGAGGGGGGGAACACTATGGTGGTTGGTCGAAACGTTGAAGCTTCGCCAAGGCGAATCAACAATCAACGAAGTCACGCAATCCGGCGAATGCCGAATGTCGTCAGCGCACCATCGTCGACGACGTTTTGCGCGACTGTGGGCACGGAGGAGGTAATTTTAATGTGTACATAGGTTAAACATACTACTAGCTACATTAATTACAAATGAAACCGATTTTATTAGATGTAAAAGCGTATGAATTTTGCAAAATTGTCTTGACGTCGCCACGCTCAACGGCGCCGACGACAAATTGGCTTACTTCCGCTCAATAGTACCGTTAGTCATTAATCGTACATGCTCTATATACCAATGACATCCGTTCTTCAAAATAAGATTATTGACTTATATGTAGCTATCTACGTTCTGGACAAACCTGTCGCGACGTCGCCATGCGTAACAGGAATACATTCACTAGTACTGATATAAATAGCCAAATGCACATTCAAGGTTCTGCATTCCATATTATTATTATATCTGTATTATACTTCCAAAAAAATTCCAGTCATAGATTACATTACATCAATCTATAGAATACCTTTAGAGTCGAGTACACAAGTTAAAATTAATTTATCGGATGCCAGAACAGCCGTTCAAGTCTCAAAGTCGACGTTCCATGGCGACGTCGCAACGTATGCTGTTATTCTGCACTGAATGTCATTCAATAAATTCAAACTATTTTACATACATATATTCACAAGTATTATACAGCATCTTACAGTATAATTAATGAATGTACATAGAGGAAAACGTCAAGATCGACGACAAGGACGGCGAGCGGCGAGCGTCGGCATTTGCCGAAACGCACGTGCATCAGCGTGTTTGTTGATTGTGAACCGTGGGACGTTGAACTTGACAACTTCAACGTTGAACCACCTCCCGTCTACCCCTCCAGCCCCACTTAACAGACCCCGCTGCATGAAGCGAACTACACGCGACAAAAACGACACGGCGGGGAAGACCAGAGGGCACAAGAGGTCTAGGACCGGGGATGACGCATCGTTGTCGTCCCCCCTCTAGGTAAGTCATCCGTTGTTCCGATTCGCGTACCCGCCCAGCTCACTCTACCCCTCCTCACATAGTCAACGCGGCGCGTCCACGGGCACGTCCACAACAAGGAAACAACGCACTCAAATCGCGACCACCTCTAAGACAGCCCCTCCCACCCCATCCACTCTCTCAGCTCTCGGCCTGCCGCCTCGCTGCACCCGTCCGCCTCGCTGCACCCATCCCACCTCAACCACCCCGCACCCTCTCGCCCATACACGTGAGCTCGCTCCCGTCTGCATGAAATGATTGCCGGCACCGACACCACCCACAGGAGGAGACGAAAGCGTGCAGGATGCCGAGGACAGGGGGATGACATAATGCCTCATCCCCCTTCTAGGTAAGTTGTCCTCTCCTGGCATACCTCCACCCTACGCTCACACCCCCGCATCCCATAGCCAATCCATCACGCCGACAGGGATTCCCTATGCAGGAGTACAAGCACCAACCCGTCGACTACGACTTACACACGACGACGACGGCGAGCGCAGGGTCGAGCGACCGGGGCCGCGTCTCCACGACGTCGGCTCTGTCGAGCTCGTCGCGCTCACTCGCGATGCCATGTGGGTACAGACGAGGGCGAGGATGCGTAGCAGAGGGGAGGGGAATACGACGCGGCGGTCCTGCGGATCGCCTGGTGCGTTTTCTTTTTACGATCCTTCCTTTTTATTGACACCATTTCGTTCTACAGCACCGCGACACCCACCATCATCGCATACCCATCCTTCCACCTCACCATCCGCTCCAGCACTCTCCACCGTCCCTCACTCCTCACCCGCCCGCGCTGCTCCAGCTAACCCGGCGCCTCTGATACTCGACCCCCCGGGAATCTCAGGTGGACGGTCAAGGGGGTGGAACGAGTGCTCGGCAGGCAGAAGGCCACTCGTGAGACGGACGTCGCGTGCAACTCGAACCCGAGCCTTACCAGCACCCCGTCGAGCTGGACGAATGCGGGCAGTATGGCGATGTGGACGGCGAGGACAGCACGAGGCAGTGCACAGGCAGCGCGCAGCTAGGCAGGCGCGAGAGTGGCCAGCCAGTGCCAGCACGAGCACTGCCGTAGGAGCGCGAATGAGACCGGCGCGTCATGTCGCGCACGCAGCAGATGCCCGCAGCGGACGCCAAAAGTGGTGAGCGCGCGTGGCGTATACGCAGCTGGGCGCCGTGCTGCCGATTAATAATACCCGTAGATTAGATTAATAGATTAGATATTTCTGTAGTAGATTAGATAATAAATATATCTTTATCATTTCCTTATGCGGTTAGTGAAAAAAAAAAAGTCGGACACCTAAAGGAGACTGAAGTGCTGTTCCAGCGCTTTTTGCACTCTTTCCTTTTTGGGACGACCCTGAAGACGGTGTCGAGCACCCTACGCACAACGTCGAGCAAGAGCCAGCAGCGAGCAGCACCCAGGCAGCCACCCAGCACGCTTTGGGTGGGTAAAATTTTCAAAGTCAGCTAGGTGGGGTGGCTGTGTAGGCTGGGTTACCGCTCTGGATACACTATTCTTATCCGGGTAACTACCACAATCTCATGTAGAATATTAACGGACAAGGCTGTTCAACGATATCTACATGGCGCCATTTACTGTGTTCCTGGATCGGCTTTTTCGTTAGTATTCTTTCTCCTTCTTGGATTTCTTTTACTGAACAATCTCAAATAGCACAATCTGTGAGGGATGTGCGTGCTCTTAAACCTAGTGCTGAAAGTCAAGATGAAGGGGAATCCGCCGCTGATGAGGGAACTCCGTCATCTGGTCAGCTTGGTTTGAATTCAATTTTTTTTACCTGTTATTGATGCTCTTGTGTAGTCTTAGCCGGAGCGAAAGAAACCATGTCACGGGATTTGTCACCCATGCGCCCTGCAAGCCCAAATGCTTCTTCTGAATCTCCTCCATCAGCTACTACGGGTAATGTGAGTACTACTACCAGCACTGTTTTCATTAGTATTGATGCTAATTAACGCCTTATAGGGCTTTGCAACTCAGAGCTTCGGTGAGAATGGTGCAATACAGGAGACCGCAACGGTACGTTGCTTGACAATCACGGGTAGAAATTTTGCTCAGGAGCTGCTCAGATTGGTGCAACATCCTTCAAAATGATAGAGCCGTCAACCTCCCTACCCATCACGTCTCAGATCTCGGGAGGAAATTCCATTCAGACTGGTGCAACGCCTCGCGATGCTGCAGGCTCGGGAGAAATCGCTGGACAATTGAGTGACATCCATTCCTTCCCACTGCATGGCTCAGGAGGGAGCATGGGGAATGACGGCTATCAGAATGCAGTGAGGCAAGGGTATGACGGTGGTGTTACCATGAATCACTCGGGGTACGATCACGGTCGAGGTGACTTCTCCAGCAGTGAGTACTGTTTTTCACCCCTTCGTCGCTGATAAGTTGCGCGCAAAGCTGATATCTCCGAGTCGCAGAGCATCAAGATGACTTGACTAGGATGGGTGGATACACGAGTACGTTGTACATGATACACTACAATATATATCATTCTAATCCACCGCTCTAGGCCCTTTGTTTTTTCCTCAATTGCATGAACGCACGCTGTGCGATGACACCTCCATGACAGGCCCTTTGTTGCTTCCTCAAGTGCAAGCGTCTACGCCATCTAACGACAATTGGATTGACCCCTCGACTGGGTTTAGTGCAGCGACATACGCCATGTTAGATTGTTTTATGGCGAACACATCGGCGTTCGATTTTGACAATGGCCAGCATGTTCCCCCACTCCCAGATGAACCGACATATCCATGGAACATTCCCCCTCATGATCCCAGCCATCTCCAAATCCCTGGCAGTCAGGTACTCACATCACCACCATCCAATAACTTGCAGCCTGTGATTCCTCCTGTCCCGGCTAACCTGAACGCCGCTGTGTCAACCAGTAACTCTTCCGCAATGCCGCTCATGGAAGCAGCACGCCCAGACCCGAATATCCCACAGGATGCCCGTCGTTCCGACCGCCCGCATGCTCCATCAAAGCGCGCCGAGCTGTTGAACAAGATTGGCGACAATACGAAGAGTCTTCCAGTTATCAACCCCGAGAAAGAAAACATACCTCCCATTGGTCCTCCGGAATGGGCGCTACTCGCTCGACAGCATCTTCTGCTGCGTGATCTCGGCGATGATTGGAAGGAGTGTGTCGGGGAGTGGTTCAATTTTGATGAGAAACAAGCTTTTCGGGATGTAAAAGTGAGTTCGCCGTGTTTGTGCAGTGATTGACCGCTGATTTTTTCTAGACCGCTTTGCCTGTGGTACGCTTTCGACCGGAGGAGTGGGGGAAATGGGCCGCAAAATCTCGAAACGGGGCCTGACAATACGATGCGGTTCCTCTGATTGAGGATCCCGCTGAGTTTGGGATCGCGATTGTAAAGTGGTGGCACGAGATGCAACCAGCATTTCGGAAGCAGGAGGGCAAAATGCCGGCGGCGGTATACATCGCCACTAGTGCTTCGCTTTGGGACCCTCTTCGGAAGAGTGGACCAAATGGTTTGGTTTCTATCTTGATGCTGCTTGTTTGGTGGGGCCGGGCCCTTCTAGATGTCAGTCCGTTTGCGACAGACAGTTCCTCGGAGTGGAAGGCGATGGTGTGCGACGTGAAGGAGTGTTTGAAGGAGATCACTGCCACCACTGTCCCGAAGAAACAAAAAAATCCCGGGGGCAAGGAAATTCCTTCGAAAAGGTACGTTTTCATTATTTGTTTTGAACTTCTCTGATCTTCTTTTCGGATGTTTCTAGACCTCGAACCTGATCGTGATGGGTGTCTCGTGGGTTTAGGCAAATGTATGTATCTTGGACTTGCGCCTCTATCTTTGCACCATCTTGGACTTTTTGTTTTGTATGTGATTTCCATTCTTCTTGCTGACACATTTGTCTGTTATATTATGTTATTTATCTTGTTTGTAATTTTATAATTGAGAGTTACATCGTCTTCCTGCTGATAATGTTTACCTATCTTGTTTGTATCATTATAATTGAAATGCATATCTCGTCGTGCTAATGTTTAGTGGGAAAATGAGATCAGCAAGCACCGAGAGTATTGCGCCAAGGACCAAGGTGCAAGTGTACCTGGGGAAAGATGACAGAGTGGGGTTATTGCACAAGTCAATGGGCAGGTAATAGCATTGCACAAGCGGGGATGCAAGTGTGAGGAGGATTGAACTGCAAGCGGGAGCGTGTTGCACAAGTCAGAGTATTGCACAATATACGTGACATTAGCGTGGCGTGGGGGCGGGGGTGATGCGCAGAAGTATTGCACAAGTTGGAGTATTGCACAATATACATGATGGTAGCGTGGCGCGGGGGTGGGGACGACACGCAGAAGTATTGCACAACCTGGGCAGAAGTGAGCATGGGATCGGGTAGCGTGTTGAACCAGTCAGAGTATTGCACGAAGTATTGCACAACATACATGACGGTAACATGGCACGGGGGCAGGAACAGTGCGAAGAAGTATTGCACAAGGCAAAGTATTGCACAACATGCGTGATGGTAGCGTGGCGCGGGGGTGGGGGCGATGCGCAGAAGTATTGCACAACCTGGCCAGACGTGAGCACGGGATTGGGTACTGGGGGCGATGCACAGAAGTATTGCACAAGTCGGAGTATTGCACAATATACGTGATGGTAGCGTGGCGCGGGGCAGAGTATTGCACAATATACGTGACATTAGCGTGGCGCGGGGGCGGGGGCAATGCGCAGAAGTATTGCACAAGGCGAAGTATTGCACAACATATGCAACGGTAACATGGCGCGGGGGCAGGGGCAATGCGCAGAAGTATAGCACAACCTGGCCAGACGTGAGCACGGGATCGGGTAGTGTGTTGAACCAGTCAAAGTATTGCACAATGTACGTAGCATGGAGCGGGGGTGGTGCGCAGAAGTATTGCACAACCCAGACTATTGCACAATCAAGGGGAAGCAGAGAATGCGAGCACACGGTGGGGGGGCATTGACTATTGCACCACATAACACGGGACACAAGCACGGGACGGGGAGGGGTATAAGTATTGCACAATTACAGGAAGGGGAGGGCTGCTTTGTATGGGAAAGAGAGGGGTTGCTATTGCACTACTAGGAGTATTGCATAACATAATTTGAGGAGGAGGGATAGACAGTTGCACCACATACCATGGGATGCAAGGAAGGGATGGTAATTTATTGCACAATTCAGCACAGCTACAACTGTAGTTCATATTGCAATATACTGTGACTACAGTTGTAATACATATTGCATTACTCTAGCTGCAGCAGGTGCCTCAGTGAATGAGAGATTAATTTAATATCAATCGATGAGTTGTGAATGCTACAGCATCAACATCCTTTATTTCCTGAGCAGCTTTTGTTGCTCCAACTTTTCAGTGACCTGCGCCGGCGCAGGGTTGTATTAAGACATATACTTAAGACGTTTACAATTTACAGACAATACTGATGAACATGAAATAGCAAGGGAGAGATAATGACTAGATTGTGAACGAGCGACAGAGTAGATGCATGTAAAACATCATACACCATGATGATGTAGATATAAGACAAAAATTTAATGAATAAGTTTAAGTTTGATAAGGAAAGTGAAGGATTTCAAATGGAAGAAGTTCAACACCCGGGAAGAGAGAGACACATAGGGCGTCGAAGGCTCTGGTGGAGTAGACTGAATCCATCGACGCCAAACTTTCCGATTCATGTCGGCGTCGGTAAAGGAGGATATGATGCTCTGGAACAACTGATGCGCTTCAGCGACAGTAGGTCATTTAGCAGGATCTGAATGGGTCATTGCTTCACAGAGTGGTACTAGAAATTGAACTCCTTCATGCGTCTGTTTAAGCTGTGATTAGTACGCCAAATATGATAGATTAAATTTATGATCAGGAACATCGAGCAGGCGTTGAAAAGCACTCCCAAGTTGATAAACGTCCAACTTGAATGGATCATACGGAACCGTATCGGAAAACTCTGGAACACCTCGGACCTGTCCCATGCAGCCGATACAAGGAGGATCTGTGCCATCGAAGCGATATTGTTGAGCCATTTCAAAATCAATGAAATAGTACTTTAATGGCGCCACTGTGTCACAAAAATCTTTTTTGCCTTGCAAGGCAGCCCATCTTAGATTGGTATGCAAGGTAATATAAGAATCCAGGAATACTCGTAAGACGGATAAAATGCATTGTAAGGATGCATCATTGCTGTAATACAATATAAGAAGTCCAGATGCCTTTTGATGCCTTACAATACATAGGCGCGCCTTCAGTGTACATTATGAGGCCTTTCCATCCTCTAGCTAGAGTCGTATAGTGCCTATAAAAAGTCGGATCATATTATGGTTTTCTTAAGATGCTACGATAATATTATGACGCTCTTGCAATTCATCGATAATATTGGGACTACCTTATATACTCGTTCAGATATTGCTATGCTCTTATAATTTAATCGTATGTTATCATAACCTTCTCGATAGAATTCAAAGTACAAGAGGATAATTTGAATATAACGGGAGTGTAGTCCAACTTAGGATGAGGCGGTGAGATTTGAGATGGGGTAAGAATGAGGAAGGATTAGGAAATGGCGCCGGATAGCGGACAGTCTGAGCATGTTGGCAGCATCGGGGGCGACGAGAACTTGAGGAGGAAAACGACTCACTTGGACCTTCCTTAAACGTCAACTTGTTCATGAAAATCTCACAAGGAGGGCGTCGCGGCTTCGAACTTGATGCCATGATGACTAGGTCTTGCATATAAACTGCTTTGGAGCATTGGAAGGTAGGTATAAATGCACACAAGGGACTCACTAAAGGAAGGGGTGGCGACGATGCTTGACGCGTCAAATCTTCAAACTTCCAAGTCACTGCAGCCTGCCCTGGATTCATGGAAGACCCCGTACACCTGTCCACAACACCTATCCCATTCTGCCGGAACTTGAACTTGAAGGCGCGTCATCTCGGTCTTCACGTGGGCGCGGAATGTGCTCGACGTTGTGTGCGGGTCGAGGTAAATATGAGGCGCGTTGACTACACGGCCGGACGTTCAGATAGGTTTGGATTGAGTGATAGAAACTCCACTGGGATTGAGTTGGAAACTTGCGTTAAACTTGAGTCAGAGCGGAGGCAAAGTTGAGAGTTGATCGATGAGTGATACTTGAGCCGGGTGCTGAGTGCGACTTAATCTCGTTTGTAATTGCAATAGATTTGAATAAAATTTTGATTTTCCACTCAACCTTGCGCGCACTCAAGTTCAACTCATCGACGCTTCGTCCCAAATCGTCGATTCTGATTTGAGTGCTTGCCCCGAAATGCCGCCGCTTGAGCCGGACCCTATATGTGAGTCCATCAGTGGCATCCTGGTCTAAGGTCTTAGGTCCACTCACTTTTGTTAATTTCAAGACTGGCAACCGCGTCAGCTTCCCAATGGAAAATTTCTGTACTACTGTAATGTCTGTCGAGATGGCCACCAAAGGGAGCTACACAATCTTGTGAAACACGAAGGCACTCAGACTCATCGCAATGCTCTGCGTGCATTCAACAACACGCACGCCTCAACCTCAGCTCCCACGCAGTCAGACTCGGGCGATGCGAGCACGAGAATTCTCACCGACGACGCTCTTCATCAGTTACTCAGTTCTCTCACTGCAAATCCTAACCAGCACCCAGCGTATCCACCTGCCTCAACTCCACGCACGCCCTATGTAGAACCAAACTTTCCCGCCTCTCAGCCAGGCAGTTTGCCATCGTGTACCAGCATCAACTGGCTTGGTTTCTCTGCGTTCACAGAGACAATTGCCGAAGACACACCCTTGGATGAACTACGCAGCTTTGTTGCTGAGCAAACTCTCGAGTTCCTAAACGGCGATGATGGCAGTTTATTGGATGGCATGGATTGACAGTCGCACTCATCCAAGGATGCCAGTGAAGGTCAGTACTGCATCTTGAATGGTTTGGGATTCGTCTCAAGTCCATATTTTTGGTCAGGGAGTGACTCTGATAGTGCCAGCAATTTCGACGAGAATAGCCGTCCAAGCAAGCGCGCACGTACGAATCAGAAGGATATGTTTTCGGATACGGAGTGGTACCCTTGGCAAGATAAAATAGTAAGTTTTGGATGAGTTTTGGTGCACTAATCACTATTACGAGCCTTACTCAAATATTTCAGTCCTGTTCCTTAGATATCTTAATGCATCTGCCTCGCTCTGTCTTCTCACGAAAACAACTCGATCTTTTTCTCTGGTTACTACGCACGAACAATGTCCAGTCGGTTCCCTCGACCAAGTCAATGAACCTTTTGAACAAGATGATGCAGGGTATCTGTGGGATTGACACCATCGCATATGATGGAAGGCTGGGCCATCGCTACCATGTAAACAATTTGAGTCAAATACTAGCTCAGGTATGTCTTTTCTCATGAGCGCTCAATCATTCACTTAAATATGTGTTGCAGGAAATGTGTAATCCCAACATTCGTCCCAACCTTTATTTTTATCCCAAAGACACAACTCCTCATCTCAGTCAAACCCGGCAAGTGGAGCGATGGCTCAAAGAGGTTCGCTCTCAAGATACAACGCCAATGATCCGTATACACCAGGCCGATTACTACATATTCGAGCCCGCAATGCTCAATGATTGGTCTGTCTGCATTCCGCACCGCTGGTTTACGCGCGCTGGTCAGTTTTATGCGAAGAGTTGGCAGTTGGAAAAACGGTTGGGTGAAGGAAATATACCTGGTTGGGTAGTCCGTGAAGACCTCGAAATTGAAGTGCACGAGAGCCAGTTCCTCAAGAACTTCCCGCAACTTATGGCTGATTTTCGAACATACCGCATTCCAGATCCTTCGAACATCATTGGTACGTAGGAATTTTTCTTGCTCGTTTTCAAACTGACATTTTTCGTGCAGGAATCCATACTAAGACACCACATCTGACAGTCGCTGACCCTGAGCTACGCCCTTGGACTTTCACAAACCCTGTACTTGGCAATTCATGGCGCTTACGCTCGCAAGGTCGCCGTGTGCTCTGTCTACCCCTATGGATGTACTGTGATGATACCTCGGGCAACACGTCAAAGAAATGGAATGAGCACAACTCATTTTTGTTTACGCTCGCTGGTCTCCCACTTGAACAATCCCAAAAGGAATATAATGTACACTTTCTCTGTACATCAAATCTCGCTCCACCTCTTGAGATGATGGAAGGTGTGGTTGATCAGATAAAGTCAGCTTCTTTCTTTCTTTCTGTCTCCAGTGATATAAATCTAAATATACTATGACCCAGAAATGCGCAAAAAGAAGGGATTTGGGCATGGGATTGCATCCATAATGAACCTGTCCTCATTTTCCCAACAGTCCACGCCCTGCTCGGTGACAATCCCATGCACAGTGAATTTGCTTGTCACATCGGATTGCGTGGCAAGTATTTTTGCAGGGCTTGTGAGGTCAAAGGCAGTGACACTGCTGATGTGAGAGATGTACCCATCCCTAATGGGACACCAGACAACAGCCCTGCACCTTCCATTGTGGGCAGCGACAACGATTCTGCAGATTCAGTGGCCTCGGAGCCATTACTGCCGCAGTCTGCTGCAGATGACTCTCCAGTCTCGGCAGCGGTGCCTACAAAAAATCATGGCCGCTATCAAGAAGGGATGGATGCAATGTTCAACCGTATCAAAGCCTTCATTAAAGTATGTACTTTCTACTGTATCTCCCGCAAAAGTCCGTTGATGGTTTTCTACCTCTCGTAGCATGGAATTCCGCGGGCTCGTGAACGTACCTTGAAGACTTTGGCATCTTTTCGCACAATTGCTGGGACAATTGGCGCTAAAACACAGCTCAAGACAGCGCGAATGAATTCTGGCATCAAAGATACCACGCAGGAGTTCTTTCTCAGCAAGCTACTTGACTCGTATAAGGGCCAACAAGGGCCAGTAGCGAAGCAAACAGCACTTGACAAAGCTGTCGCTGAGCTGCCTACCGATATTACCAGTCCCGTATGGCGCCTTGAAGGTATTTTTAACCATGTCTGATTCCATGTTTGTATTCCTCATTGCTAAATTAAATATAGGATTGGACCCTCACCAAGACACCCCAGTCGAGATCCTTCACGTCGTTCTTCTGGGTTTCGTCAAGTATTTTTGGCGTGATCTTATTGCCAATCAGATCAAGGACGACCAAAAATCCTTGCTCATACAACGACTTAATAGTTATGATGTCAGCGGGCTGGGTATATCAAAGATCGGTGGCGAAACCCTTGTCAATTATTCTGGGTCACTTACTGGACGTGATTTCCGTGTTATCTCGCAAGTTGCCCCCTTTGTCATTTATGATCTGGTTCCGACTGCAGTGTTTGAAGCATGGCGAGCTTTGTCGAAGCTTGTTCCATTGATTTATCAACCAGCAATTGAGGATATAACCACATTTATAGTTCGTTTGGTCTCGTTTTCCTATCTATAGTTGCTCATTCAGTTTTTTTTAGGTCACACTCGATCGAGAAATCAGGAACTTTTTGCTGAAGACCGCGCAGTGGAGTACCCGTTGGTTCAATAAAGCGAAATTTCACATCATCCTCCATCTACCAGACCATATCCGTCGCTTTGGCCCTGCTCTGCTGTTTGCAACGGAGGTGTTTGAGTCTTTCAACGCCGTCATCCGTGCTAAGAGTGTCCATAGCAACCGACAAGCGCCTTCAAGAGATATTGCATTAGGCTTCGCTCAAGGCAATCGTATACGACACCTGATTAGCGGAGGTTATTTTCTCGAACCAACTATCAGCCCGAACAACCCCAGCGCTGCGAAGTTCAGACCCAGTCCACTGCATTCACACGTCCTGGACTGGAAATCTATCGGCCCAGGTCCTCGACGACTGCTCAATGCTGACAATACCTTACCAACATACCTTGGAATACTGCCATTGGCAAAGGTTTCAAAAGCTGGTAAGACGGTCATATGTCTTGCTTGCGGAATCATATTGATCATCTACACTTCAGGACTGTGCCGGAGAGACAAAAAAGGGCCTCGCCAAATTTCGGGAACCATAACAGGCCAGAAGTTACCTGAAGCCGCCTCGCCTGGATCAACAGCCTCATTCGAAGCCTGTGTCCATGTCTATCTAACAAATGGCGACAAATGTGCTGTTGGACAATATGTGATTGTCAGGCATGGTGGCCTCAATCCACACTTTTCCGTTGGATGTGTATGCGAGATCCTTCAGCAACTCAATTCTCAAAACCACCGAGATGGCCGCCCTGATGGAATTTTGGTTCAGAGTGCCGATTTCACAAAAATATCCGGTAAATTCCTCATGCCTGAGCTGTCGCTGGAAGAAAAGTACTCGTTTGTCCCAATTGAAGTAAGTTTTCTTCTCTGTCACAATTCAGCTACTAATGAAACATTTACAGAACATTTTGTGCACTGTCAACACACCGCATAACTGTGATCGCAATAAGTGCTCTGCCAGCGGATTTCAGTACATCTACCAAGAACGAGTAGAAACAACCCAGAGGCGTCCTGTTGTCTTGCATAATATGCGGCCAAACGATCTCATTCTGAACACTGCGCAAATGCGAGATGCAGAATACCTTCAAGCCTTTCGGGTGCCCTCAGCAGATATAGCCGTTCCAGACAAAGATAAAATTCTGTATGACAGTGTTGCAGTTACCATCAATGCTCGCAAAATAGCTGCAAGCAGAGGACAAGGTACAGCCCGTGGGCGTGGGCGTGGACGTGGAAGGGGTGCTGTTGGAGGCGCAGCTGGTGTTATTCAAAATGTTGGAACAGCGCAAGAACGCGGGGGTCGTGGACGAGGGAGAGCTAGAGGCAGTGTAGCTACTAGAGGTACTCCCGAGGGCAATACAGGGCATAGATTCCAGTATGAGCATGTAATGGATGCATAAATTCAGTGAAATAAGAAGCTCGAGCCTTTATTTATATCAGATCATGAGGATATACAGGAAATAAAATTTTATGTTTGCACAAAGATTCCTCCAGCCGTTTGATCCATTCCCGTTCTCGAAGGAGATCTTGAGCCAACAACTCCCTCCGTGCAGCACCTGCAGAGATCTGGGCTTTGAGGGCGAGACAGCGCACTTGTAAATGCTGTTCGTCTTCACTCTTGGGCATGTTACGAAGTGCATTCTGCGTGCAGAGATCAATAATCTTGATAATACTGCTCATGACTTAGTCATCGGCGATGCAAGGGGGAGATAGGTTCGGAACCTGCTTCTCAGTTTCTTGGTCAGATCCACCTATGAGAAAGCTCAGGTGAGGATGAGTGCAGATATAAAAAGAGCAGGCCTGACATACTATCAAAATCATTCAAAGGCTGGCTGTCACCATTGTCAGGTTGACTTTGGCTCTGAACAAAAATTGGTTGACTGCGGGTTCCTTGAGCATTTTGGTCCCTCGAGCCAAACGTATTGCGAAACCACTGAGAATCTGACGTTTGAGAATCGAGGCTGCCGCCTGGCGCATAAAAGCTAAGAAATGGTCAGACAAATGTTTAAACGTATATTATTAATAATAATAAATACCTGGATATTGTATGAGCAGCAGCCTCAGATGGAGGGCGACAATCATCCCTTTTGCGTTTCGAGGGCGATAATAATGTCAAGCTCAAGGCTGGGAGCGAGGGAGCGGTGAGAGGACAAGTGAATTGAAACTCCGACAAGGCATGCATGGTGTAAAGATCAGAGGCTCAACCCTCCCGCCTTGGTCCCGCTCTCTTATACATTTTCCATGTTGATCCTCTCTCTTCGTCACGACTCGCGATCAGCGACGCGTCGCGTCGCGTTATTCACCAGTGAATCAACAGAAGAAAATGCAGCACAGCTTTTTTGGAGGGGTATAAAAGCTTGGAGAAAGCAGATGTGCATCACATCAGTCATTGAAGACTTTCCCCCTTCCTTTTATCTGCCCCATGAGCGAATCTAATTTCTCATTGCAACCAGATGCTCACGGTTTATCTGTGGAGCCTTTACTCGGTCTTCGTACAGAGTATCCACCAGATCCCCATGCTTTAGCCCACTCACTGGCACCTTCATGGTTGGAGCCAACACCACCATCTTCACCTCCAACAAATACTCGCACCACCGCTGTTGATGGAACTCATTTTATCGATGCTATATCTCTCAATCTACAGCTCAACATAGCTCATAAATCACAGCTTCAAGGCTTGTACCATGTACGTTGATATTTGATATTGTAATGTTCAATACGTCTTCTAACTCTAATATTTCAAAGCTTGCGACATCACTGGAGGGTAACCTGGCACCAGCAGATCTCATATCAAGAGTGTACATGTTAGCTTGTCAGTTTAGCATGGAGGCACGCATTGTCGAAGCTGTTCAAACATCAAATGCCGGGGATGGCAGCGGCACTCCAGCGCACGATCTCAAAACTATCATGGAGGATTTGTCCATCCGTCTGGACACCACATTCCATCTCACCTCTGAGCAAATTGTATGTTTCTTCTCCATTGTTATTGTCTTGTAATCCATTGGCTTATAGCTTCTTTTTATCCAGACAAATGTTCGACGACTATGCCAAGAGTACATCTATAAGCCTCTGCGAGTGTCTTATAAATCTCTTCACAATGATGTCGATGTAAGTTCTCCTTGCTTGGTCATGATTCTGAATGCTTACAGAGTGGTGCCTACCACTTTTAATGAAAAAAACGCGGCAACTGCCAGCACACACTCGTGTTATTTGCCGTCTCAAATTTGAAATGAAACAGCCGTACCAATTTATGAAATCGCACACGGCAAAATTATCATTTATTGCCGCGGAATTTTCAATTCTATCAGGCGCAATTTTCATTAGGTGCCGCATGTGCTATCATTAAATGCCATGCGCAATTTCAATACTTGCCATATGTGTTATCATTGGGTGCCGCATATAATATCATTCAGCACCACATGCAATATCATTAGGCGCCGTGTACAATATCATTCAGTGCTGTGTACAATATCATTATGTGCCATGTGCAATATCATTAGGCGCCATGTGCAATATCATTATGTGCCGCATATAATATCATTCAGCGCCATGTGCAATATCATTAGGCGCCGTGTACGATATCATTCAGTGCCGCATATAATATCATTCAGCTCCGTGTGCGATATCATTATGTGCCATATATAATTTCATTCAGCGCCGTGTACGATATCATTAGGCGCTGTGTACAATATCATTCAGTGCCACGTGCGATATCATTAGGCGCCATGTACGATATCATTATGTGCTGCATATAATATCATTGGGTGCCATGTGCGATATTATTTCCGCTGCAGGTATATCACATGAGCATATACCACATGACCAGGGGGTGTGACCTGCTAAAAATAGCCAATATCTATTATTGGTGTGGGGTGCATATGGCTGGCTGTCCTGCATTCCCTGTGCAAATATAGAACTATTATATATCATTAGAAGCGTATTTTTGAGCTGAATCCATCTGTAAAGGTTTCATGGCTCTAGCATCACTGGCTGCTGAGATAATAGCAAAATACTGTGTTCTTTAAATAGAAATAGCGTAAATCATGAATTTCTCAGCGCCCAGGCAGTATTTTCCCACGATCTAAATTGAAACCTGTACTTCAAATTCATATCTATAAGATCAAATTAGAATTATGCTTATCGATTACTAATGCGTATGCAATACCCTTATCAAAATCTAAATTGATTAGGCTCTAGCGCCTGCAATAATTGGAATATTGAAATAATCTAAATTGGCCCTTTTTAAGCTCATGTTACTCTTTTAGATCCCCAAGTAACTAATTGAACTCAGAACTTTACCTAATCTCATCCCGCAAGAAATGTCGCAATATCTACGCTGCTCTACCGATTGATGTACATGAAATTTTGATGTGCTGTCAATGTAGGTATCCATAAAAGGTTATTTAGAATCCATATTTTTAGTTTGCGGGTTATTACCATACCTCCAATATAGCTAACTCAGATCACCTATCTGAGCAGTTGTTCGAAGTACCTATATGCATACTTACCCACCTCTGTTATAGCTATATTGGAGGTATGGTAATAGCCCGCAAACTAAAAATATGGATTCTAAATAACCTTTTATGGATACCTACAGTGACAGCACATCAAAATTTCATGTACATCAATCGGTAGAGCAGCGTAGATATTGCGACATTTCTTGCGGGATGAGATTAGGTAAAGTTCTGAGATCAATTAGTTACTTGGGGATCTAAAAGAGTAACATGAGCTTAAAAAGGGCCAATTTAGATTATTTCAATATTCCAATTATTGCAGGCGCTAGAGCCTAATCAATTTAGATTTTGATAAGGGTATTGCATACGCATTAGTAATCCGATAAGCATAATTCTAATTTGATCTTATAGATATGAATTTGAAGTACAGGTTTCAATTTAGATCGTGGGAAAATACTGTCTGGGCGCTGAGAAATTCATGATTTACGCTATTTCTATTTAAAGAACACAGTATTTTGCTATTATCTCAGCAGCCAGTGATGCTAGAGCCATGAAACCTTTACAGATGGATTCAGCTCAAAAATACGCTTCTGCTGATATATAATAGTTCTATATTTGCACAGGAAATGCAGGACAGCCAGCCATATGCACCCCACACCAATAATAGATATTGGCTATTTTTAGCAGGTCACACCCCCTGGTCATGTGGTATATGCTCATGTGATATACCTGCAGCGGAAATAATATTGCACATGGCACCCAATGATATTATATGCAGCACATAATGATATCGTACATGGCGCCTAATAATATCGCACGTGGCACTGAATGATATCGTACACGGCGCCTAATGATATCGTACACGGCGCTGAATGAAATTATATATGGCACATAATGATATTGCACACGGCGCCTAATGATATTGCACATGGCGCTGAATGATATTCTGCACAGCAATTAATGATATTGCACACAGCGCCTAATGATATTGCACACGGCACCTAATGATATCGCACACGGCGCTAAATGATATTATATGTGGCACCTAATAATATTGCACACGGTGCTAAATGATATTATATGTGGCACCTAATGATATCGCACACGGCGCTAAATGATATTATATGTGGCACCTAATAATATTGCCCACGGCACCTATTGATATTGCACATGGCGCATAACGATATTATATGCGGCACATAATGATATCGCCCACGGTGCCTAATGATATTGCACATGGCACCTAATGATATTGCACATGGCGCTGAATGATATTATACACGGCACTGAATGATATTGCACATGGCACACAATGATAATACATGCAGCAAATAATGAAAATTGTGCCTGATAGAATTGAAAATTCCGCGGCAATGAATGATAATTTTGCCGTGTGCAATTTCATAAATTGGTATGGCTGTTTCATTTCAAATTTGAGACGGCAAATAACACGAGTGCGTGCTGGCAGTTGCCGCATTTTTTTCATTAAAAGTGGTAGGCACTAGTGGCTTACATTCATTTTAACTTAGAAAATTATGCGTTCAAAACTGAAGCAATATCGAATGGAGAATGTCTTCGGAAAACCAGCTCGAGAGGAGAAATGGACCTCAGAAGGCAGGAAGATTGCATCGAGTGTCCGCAACTCATTTCGCCAAGATGTATGTGATTTATTCTCTTGTTCTCCAGCTCCCTAACATTTTGATAGATTCGCAAGAGTGTGATTGGATCCAACCAAACATCGCTTGCAAAGTTCACATACGACAGCGCTGAAAAATATCGACATGGAACCATCTCTGGAGCTTCCCGGGATAGCTATCTTGCACACAATGCAATCCTTGTACGTCTGTCTCTCTCTCTTTGTGAATTAAATTTGATGCAAACGACGTGATGTTTGGTCAATAGCGGCGATTTGCGGTAGAACACAAGACCCTGCTCAACTCCAATGAATCCATGGAGGTAGACGATGAAAGCGAAGAGATTGCTGGTGACCAATCAGGCAAGTGCAAGCGATCTTCACCAAAGGGCCGCATTCGAGATGGCGAAGACTTCTGGGGTCAGATGGATAGTTGGTTTGAACGTGAGATGGAGAAGCGCGGAAAAGATTTTGCTGGAGAATCTTGGAGAAGGTGAACTTTCAGCTTCAATTATTCGAACTATATCCATTACTTATTTTATTTGCAGCTACATCGACGAGTCAATTCTGCTTGACAATGCACGATACAACTCTTTTGTTGACTCATCTCAACCTCGTCGGTCAGCCAATGCACCAGCATTGACTCACACCCAACCGCACCCTTCAGCACCACTGATTTCTCAGGCTAGTTCTCCTTCCACCCCCCACTTGTCTCCTGGGGTATCAACTGCAGCTCGAGTCGGCGCACCTTCAAACATCCCAGGACTCAATGTATTCTTGTCCCAATTTACTCAAGGTCAAGTTAGATTGCAGTAATTTGTAGATTACAATTTATATCTATTCAATATTAAGTTTTTGTCATACTTATAAAGTTGTAATGTTGAGTGCAAGCAACTGAACTCAGCGAGGAGGTGAAACATAAGATCTTGAGAGCGCGTGTCCACATTTATTTGATTGTGTTTGGCAACACCTTCCAAGCTCTTCCACATTTGCCCGCGCACCTCTTCCTCTTGTTCTCCGCCGTCTTCTTCTCAATGTTGCCCCCCGTTCTTCATTTCTACATCTCGCTTGAAACCACGTTGATGTGGCATAGGCTTGTGCTTATGTATGAGATCCATGATTGACAATGTTCTATCAAATTCCCAACCTGTGGGAACCACGTTGAGTGGCATGGATGCTCGATGTGTTTTGTACTTCTTTTTTGTCGTTCGCGCACGTCAGTCAGGCTGCAGAGGTGTCCAAGGTATGATTTCTTGTTGTCATCTGGGTAATTCTACTGATGAAAGACACTTCAGGTATCTTTCCAGTCGATGAATCCAATCAACTTCCGCACATTTCATGTCCAAATAGAAGAACTCTCAATGCTTCTGCAATGGTCTAATGGGTGTACCGGCTGGTTCAGGATAGTTTTGACACTCATTGTAGGTGATATGATGTAGATTCCAGCAGTGTAGTATAGTGCAAAAATTGTTATTGCTTTTTTTCTATTCCTTTCTGATACCGCCATAAGAAATTTGTGAACCCAAGCAAAATTCCGTGTACAACCGATTTCGGCCCTCGGGTGTGCCAAGACAAATATTTCCCCATTGGGAGGAGTTTGCAATGTGCTGAGCGCATAATACTTTGCGGCTGAGTTGAGTTGGCTGGGCTTCGGCTGAGGTTGAGCCCTTCCATTTTCAGGGACGCTTATACTCACTTAAGTCCAACTCAAGTATCGCGCGGTGCAATTGTACTCAATAGCGCGACCCGCCTGTGTAGACGGTGAGTGGCAATTCTTTCATATCGGCTTCATTAGCTGACTCCTTTCAATAGATTTGAAGAGGAGTGGATGATGTGAGATATCTGTAGTGCAAGAAAGTAGTAGTAGTAGTAGTACTAATATATATTTACTTTTTATAATCAGAATTTGTGTGAAAGAAAATTAAATATTGATTGTCGGATTTGGTTTTTTTTTAATACGATTTCAGACTGATCGTATAATGCATTAGAGTAGGCTTGAAACCTTACAATGCCTCACAATGTGGCTTAGTCGCAGCCTTAGATAGCATTATCGGACTCTGTACCCATTATGTAGCATTCTAATGAGTCGCTTCAAGCATTATGATACATTACGATACGTTCTAATGATTCACAGGCAGCCTTAACTATCATTATCGGACTCTGTACCCATTATGATGCGTTATTAATTCCGGTCTGCCTTAAGCCCTTGCAAGGCATTATAATGCGTTGTGAGGTAAATTAGATTTTCGTGACATGAGCGGCGTTCCACCGAGAAAACTGGCCTCGACCAGTCCGTTTTCAGTTCAGGCCTGAAAAAGGAGAAATCACCGTTGGGCACAAGCTTTGATGAATCGACCATCAGATTATAGGTGCAAGCATCTCTGCCAAATTGCAACTGCTTATCAGATCGGTACGCGTCGCGAGTACAGAACTGGACCAACCTGTGCGCTATTTTGTGCTCATGCATAAGCTCCAGTCCCTGAAAGGAAAAGTGAAGCGAGGATATGAGTAACACTGATTGAGTCAGCTAAACAGAGCTTACCTCGAGGAACTGTCTGACAAGTTCCATCACTTCACTGGCCCATTTAAAAGGATGGTCAATGCAATGAAACGGGAGCAAGAGGGGCATGACAATCCACACTACATCCTCCCTATCAGGCACTGGTATCTTCCCTAGAAGTGGGAATGTATGATTTCTTGGGTCCGCCAATAAGGCAGGAGAATTCAAGTATTCCAATACAGGAACATCCCTACTTGTCTTCACCAATTTCAACACAACTTTCGTGTCGTCGGAGATGCGGATTGCATCCAACACACCGCTGTAACATGCCTGTAGACGGGTAAGCAACTAATGCGAATGCATCGATACACGACTGACCGGTATGGGCATGGAGTCGGGACATTCAGACGGCTTGAGTTGTTTGTCTGTCTCCCAAGACGGTATCCAGTTTGGATCGTATCTAGCGGGTAGTCGGTACCCATTTTGCAGTAAATACGGTTGATGAGTGACCCAGAATTCTTCGCATGGACTGATTAACCAGTCTTCCGACGTTGTATTCATAGGACTGCTTGCAAGAGGTGGATCATAAGTGAAGGGAAACTATAGTATGTTCAGATCAACGCGTGGCATGCATTCAAGTTGCCCTTCCCGATGATGAAGCGGAGCTTAAAGCTGCCTTCCTTCGCCGCTCGGCGCCTAGAATGCTTCCCGCTCTTTCGTTGAGCGCATTTCTACCCTCCACTCTTGACCACCTAATTGTGTATGTTTACGCATATTAATACTCCGTCCTATATGAGAGGGAGAAAAGACAAGGCCGATGCATTTCTGAGCAGTTATCAAATGTATTTCTCCCAACCTCATTACACTACCCTGTGTACTCTACATCTGACCTCTGAATTCTCATGAGTCCTGGTAAACTTCGCGAAACCTGAGGTCCAAGGTAGGGTCAGCTATACAAGATATTTAAATTTGTTGCTTAATGGCTTAATTACATACCTTCATTTTATCAGGCCATACGCCATGCACTCCCTTGACGATTCGGAGGGGCCGGTTGAGGCATGGTGACAGGCTGCGACGTCAAAATCAAGGGTCTAAGCTCCGGAGAAGTCTGAGGAAGAGGCGACAAAGTTCTGGGATCCTTATGTTTTTCCGCAGCACGACCAGGGCCTCCTGCAGTTATCAAGACAAACAAGGAAGGTATGAAGGCGAATATGCAAATGAGAGTTATCAGAATGCCAATCCAGTATGATTCCTGGAGCCAGATGAAGGCCATAAGGAGGACGGCGAGGCATATCGTGCCACTGTAGAAGCAAATGACCCCTGGTATGATAATAATTTTGGTTAGCTCGAGGAGCGATTAAAAGGCCGGCAAGGGACTTACAGTGCCACTGAATATATTTCCAATTTTTTCCTGCACCAAATAGCTCCAAAAGCTGTGTTTCCGTACCCCCGAAGCTTCCAGCCTCAATTTTGTCTCGACGAGAAGACATAAGGGTTAGCGATCCCAATTTATCCACAATAATGAAGGCGCTAATGGTTGCCCCGATGTTGAAGAACAATGCAGCGTAGCAAAGAGCGACAACTGCATCTATGGCATTTTGGGAGTCAATCCGCCGTGAATATGTGTCTGGATCGCGGAAGTAGGATAGGAGCTGTGCAGCTACAGCTGCTAAAAGACCTGACTATTCTCCGTAATCATTATCTTATCCTCGGAGGAGACTGTAAAGTTGACAACTCACCACAACTGCTCCTCCCTGAGATGTGTCTTTCCAGCCAGATCTGACAGCTTCAACGGTGGAGGGCAGCTCCTCTTAAAACCACCTTAAAATAAGCCTCAACCCCTTTGAGTTGAACGAAGCAAGCGCACCTTTCAAACGAGTCGCAGGTTTTGAAGTCGACATTGTAGTGACGGACTAGGACTATTATGGAAGGATCTTGTTCGTGAGTTGACGTTGAAGCTAGGGAAAATCCTGCCGGCTTAAATACCCAAGGCAATACGCCTCAAGCCTAAATTTGACCTACGTTACCAGCACGCGAAGGCCTCGCGCAGTCGTTCTCCTCCAACGAGGCAGCCACATTGCGCATTGTGATGACTTGATGATTCAATCGATTGGAGGCAGAAAGTAGTATACCGAGTGCCTTCTGAGATCTGCCAGGAGGGCTTGTATCAGCGGGTGGATATTGGCTGTATAGTCGGAACTGGCCAATCCCGATGGATTTATTCATGGGCGCCTATATTCGAATCCCGGTGATGTCGATATTAAACGTTAAACATGGGGATGAACTTACGGACATCAATGTAAGAGCTTGAGCTTGCACATTCTCCAGATATCAGAAGCTTCTTTGACATCAGCTTCACTGTGCAATCAGCTTCAAGCGTCGACTTGAAGTACTCACCTCCGAAATCACGTCGATATAGGACCTTGGACTGTACATGTAACTGCACACGCGTGGCAACGGCTAGCGGTTAAGCTGAGCTCTTGCGAGCCTGCACAACCCTCTTGAAGTCGTGAGGTTTCATTGCATCATTGCGCAATTTTTAATGAACATACGACTCGTGTAGATGGAGCTGAACTCCGTATCCCATGAAAATCAGTACAAAGGCCATCAACTCGAATCCAGATCTCTCACCAGACTGTCATCATAAACAAATCGAAACCACGTCCGGATCTCTCAACGGTTCTGAGGGTGATTGCAGTACGATGACTGCTGTACTTGTACACCAAAGTTGCTCTGCGCCGGAGTCGCTCGTCAGGCTAGAGCGTAGTGGCCTGTGTGCTGTGCGTTCATCTCACCGAGATGTGGAAGAATTGTTCGCATGAAGCAATGAAGTAGGCCGTAGTTGTTGCAGCTCTGATCAGTTACATATGATGCACAGTTCAGCCGCCAGCGATCAATCGATCATCGATGACTGCCACGTGTCACCAAGCGCTAGGCGCCCATGACACGTTGGTCCTCCGACTCCTCGGAACTCACGTCGGTCCGTCCTTGGCCTTATCGCCCACCTCATCGCACCCCATCCCAAATTCATCACAACGGAGAAGGTCGAAGAAAATAATGAATGCATAACATAGAGTAGATGTCAGAGATGTGCATTACAAACTTGGTACCAGCTACAGATTGGTATACTAATCATAAATCGTACACACAAGGTAGGGGGTAGAGGAGGAGGAGACGAAGGTATGCATGCGGTACTGGAGGGAGGTGTTACATATGCAGGATGTTGCGGTCTGGGTATGTGTATGTAAGGTGCGGGGGAATAGTGGTAGTGGAATGGGGCGGGGCAAAGCATAGGGATAAATCAGAGGATATCATACGAGAAAAAAAGAAAAAAATTAAAGGAAAGAAGAGAAACTAAAAGGCACGGAGAACGAAAGATGGGAAGATCCAAGAGAAGGAGAAGGAAAAAAACCAACGCCACCTGACCAAACAAGGAAATAACAAGTAGAGATGGATCAAATACATAATGTATAACAATCAAGGACCCACGCCTCAAAAGGACTCTAATTTAGGATCTCCCAATGAAAGGTGTTCCAATGTGCAATAAGGAACGCACATCAGATTTTTTGGCGGTGAGGAGGCGAGGGGAGGCAATCAACGCCCCGATCCCTCGATCCTACGATGCAACTTGGCAGCCGAACAAGCCTCACATCACCGTGTTCGGGATACGCACCCTCGTTGGGCCAGCATCGATGCGCACGAATGACATCCGCGCAAGTGGGTTGGTGAGTGGGCCCTCTCTTTCTCTTTCTCGCTCCCTCCCCGGGGTTGGGCTTACGGGGACCGCTGGTACGGATTGTTGCTGCCAGGAGTAGAAGCGCGGGGTCACACTGGGAGGCGGGGAGGGAGTAGCGAGCGCAGGGCGCATTCTGTACGGGGGTTGTAGCCGAAGTGTAGGTCGAGGAGTCGCTGGTGCAGTTGGAGATACTGGCGATGGGGTGCGCTCAATCGGCGGTTCGGTATCGGTATCCCTGTGCTCCACCCGTGTACGAGTTCGAGTGATAGTGATTGGAGTAGGCGCCATGCGACGGAGGGTGGGCGAGCGCAATGGAGAGGCACTTCGGATGCTTGGGGACGGGATGAACGCAGGCGTCGTCTGCACGGGGGAATCGCCGATATTGTAGTAATTCGACTCCCTCGCTACCCCATCCAGCGCATCGGTGGACTGCCACAAGTCCCTGCGGGAAAGAGTCGTCCAACGCAAATTGCGATTGGTATACGCGTCCACGATCAGCATCGCGGGGTCATCGGAGCCCACAGCCATGGGGCTGTTGTTTGCGGCGACACGGCCTTCGCGGTGCCGCTCGAGCTCACCCACGCTTCCCTCGCTGGAGGACGAATCTGACAAGTCAGACATGCCGGTCGGGCTGGGAGCGAGAGCGGCTGCGCTGATTTCTGCGGCCTGCTCGCGGGCGCTTTGGGCTGGGTAGATGAAGGCCTCGTACTCCGCATCCTGGAAAAACTCATCTGAATCGGGGTCGAAATGGTTCCAGGACGTCCAGCGCTCGCAGGTGGGGTTGGGCTCCGGCTCAGCGTGGATGGCGGGCTCGGGGAGAGCGTACGTTTGCGAGTAGACAGTGCGGCCCATGATTGGATGGCAAAGGTAGGGGTATGGGGTTGAAGGAATTAAAAAGGCGGCAAAACGATTAAGGATTGCTGATATCGGGTGCAGTCGAGCGATTTGGGTGCGCCGACGCTTTTGAGGGATATGATGGGCGGGGAGATGATGGTGGTGGGAAGCAAGACGCGTCGCGATGATGAAAACTTAAAACCAGGGCGGCGTTAAAGCCCTTGCCTAATTGGGTGGCCTCGGTTGTCTCAGCCTCCGCGTTCCCATCAATCAATCACCCCATTGTCCCACCCTCCCTTCCACTTCTGTCCAAAAGACCACACCCATGCATCGCAGCTCCCCGTCGCCAAGAGATTCTTCTGGATGCTGCTTCTCATCCCATCTTTCCTCAAGTTTTCCCGACATTCTCGCTGCGCGTGGGCAAATGGCATCATGCCAACCAATCGACCACCTGAAATAACTTGTTATCTATGTATATCGGTCGGTGACTGTATGTCGCCAGCCCACATACGCTCGTACTGCGGTCCTGCCTACCTGCGACTAAGCTTTCCTATTCTCTTCTTTGTACGGCAATGCGCCAATCCCCCACAAACGCCCCGAGTCGTCCAATACCCGTATCCTCATCTCTCCTCGGCCTCCAAATTCCGCCACATGGCACCTGCGCACGTCAGAGAAAAGCATCACAAGGACCGCCTTCAGTGCTACCCGCCAACGCACAGCCATCCTTCAATTATGCCACATCCAGCGGACACAGCGCGGCGATAGAACGCTTCGTCGTCCTCTTTGGTTTTCCTGAAAAGGACATTGTCATATTTATGTGAAGAACACGGTTATTTTTATGTTCTGTGGACACATAACGCAGAGATTCAGCCAAACTCCGCGACGCCGTTAGCCTTAGCCTCCTTGTCCTCGTCATTTAATAGACGCTCTGCGCAGGGTCGCCGGGACCGTAGTATGTATTTTTGACGCTCGAAGGATTGACCGAGCCGCCGGGAATAGAAGAGCTCTCTTCGAATCCAAGCAATTTGTATCCGAGGCTCAGAGTTTGGGAAACGCGATGCTGTCCGGCGTCCCCGGACGAGTCCACCTGATTGGGTACAGATTAGGTGTGCGTGTGTTTTTCTTTAATTTCGCTAACGTCGACGAATCTTCGCTGACATTCGACGACGCAGGACTCGCACCAACAGGAATAAACCAGACGATGCACACCAAATATGGGTCTTTTGTTCGTTCCAAAATTCCATGCCATTCTATGAACCGACGAACCCCACGACGCTCCCCAGTGCGCCCGAAATCGAAGCTAGTACTCATCCTACCCCGCCTTTGCGCCACTGTACACTTCGGAGATGAAAAGGTCCTCATACCCCAATAAAAAGTCTAATCGTACATAGGTAATGAAAACACCATGCGCGAGCGCCAAGCCCGCTGCTGTACAAGCACTTGAAGGACATTGGAGTGAACTCAAAGACTAGACTACCGCCTTGATCGCCTTTGTGCTGAAGATCCGGACGCTCTCAAGGACGTCCAATGATTTCTATCTCTCATATGTCGGAAATTCCTAAAAGCCATTATAAGCCTAATAATCACGTTAATTACTTTTGCGCTTATAAGATGAACGTTAATATACTAACTCAGGTGGTGATTATAAGCAAGGCAGACCGTCATTATAAGCAAGGGCGGTTCACATAAGAATAAGATAGATTGAACCGCGTTCGCCCTCTTTTAGCTGTCAGCCCAGCTCGCCACCGCAGTTCGATATCAGCTCACCCAGTTCATTTAGTCAGTTCAAATTCGCTTTCATAGGACTTACTGATACACTTGAATTACTTACCTTTCACTGTTTACTTGACTTCCGAATTAATCACATGACCTAAATGCATTTATATTAATTAATTTACTTCCGGTGGGAATCGAACTTACGACGTTTACTATGCGCGCGGAAGGCTATTTATAAGAGTAACCATCACTAACCTCTACACCATATAGGCATTATTTATTTGTGAATAGGCATTACTAACACATAACTCACGTCTTCACCTCCACCAGCGCGCTATTCTGCGTCGCAGCGCTCGCGCACTTGCACATCATAACTAATCATCACCAGTTTAAATACCTAGATACATAACCTATCTTTCTGAATGTTCAAATACACGAAAAACAGAGAGGAATTCTAGCGCTGAGGTACTCAATAAACCTAATATAATACGGTTCACTCTTTATGCTTCCATCATTTTTTAGACTATCAAACAAATTTCTGAGTGCATACTATGTCCTACTATCTATCTTATTATATCTAATGCTCCCAAATATTATGGTGCACATTCCGGACACTGCTTAACGTCGAGCGCGCTAGAGGGAGACCGTGAGAAAATGGACTTAAGCAAGCAACGCTCCGTCGAACTAGGTTTCGCGCTCTCTACAGCATTTGTTGCAGCTCTAACTTTGATAGGACTTATGCAGTATTTTTTATTCACTTGAATAGGGACTACACAGCCTATGAGTTGCTCAAAGTGGGCAGACAAAGGCGTAAATTTGCTAAGGGACGTGTCCAATGCGACACAATGGCGGAGTGCAATGTAAATGCGGATTATGTCGAGTAAACATTGTCGAGGCGGCTTCTTCCCACCCATGATAAGTAGAATTAAATACTCACTAGCTACATCCTCTTATTTGTTGGGGGCACAGCATCATCGTGCGTGCGCATTGCAGATACATGGGCCAAGCGCGCGGCGATGCCGCACGGCGCTCATAACGCGTGAACATCTTGTGATGCGCATTTGCTCGCTTATAATGAGATTCACGCGCTTATGATGAGTCTGGGCTGGCTTGGGAGTACGTTCGTCCTAACCGAGGCGTGGAATCCTTACTAACTTGATTTAGTTCATCATCATACTCACGCTGTCATTATAAGGGGAATTTTCTATTATAAGTGCTCTCATAAGCGACAATATGCCATTATAAGTAAGGCTGCTTATAATGGCACTTAGAGATTTCCGACATAACGCCGGCGATTGGTAGTCTGAATCGTACAACATCAAACTGTCAAGCTATACATCCTCCTTCAGTTCTCCAGTACCGCCATTCGTCTGAATCGTAAAGCAGAATAAGGATTCATACTAAAACTCCGGGGCACTCCAATCAACACGTTCCGCCAACTGATCCAATAATGCATCTCACAAATCGCCACCGAGCTGTAATCCACAATAGACTTACTCTGAACCCACTGCACAGATTGATCATGAATCATCATGATAACATGATGGGTAGTAAATATACCTACTGAGAATTGGATAGATTCCTTGCACTCCAATCACAAGGTTAATCTGAATCAAAGATGACTTGCCATGACCGAGGACAGGGTGCTTTTCTGGGCCTGACTGTGTTGGGGATCCGGATCTGACAAAGGCGTTTGAGAGACGATTTCCAGCACGTCAGTCTCTAGTCTTCTTAGACTATAGGATCCAGGAAATTAGGAAACGATCAGGAAACGTTCGCTTCACCCGAAATTGATCTTCGGGAAGGTAAAAATTCAGAGGGCCTGTTCAATTCTAACACTGGCTCACCTCACAGTGCTGAGCGCTGAGTCCCGAGTCCCGAGCCAACTATGAGTCTATGATGATGTTTGGACTTACTCACCTCACCGAGGTCAAAATAGTAAAATAACTGCCCCAATGAGGCTCGAACTCATGACCTTCCGATTGCAACTGTATAACAGTCGGACGCTGTAACCAACTCAGCCATGGGGCAACATGATTTGTGGTTTCATTTAGCTCACATGGATTCGTAGACCCATATCCATTCTCCGCAGCCAGCGTTCTTGACATTTCCGGAAGTGTCGTTGGAATTAGCGAAGAAACTTGAAGAGTCGTCAGAAGGGGAAGTCGTTGCATTGAGCGAGTACATGATGTTAGAGCAATAGACTAGACAGAACTCGAGCTTTGAATCAGATAGAGCATACAAAACAGTCGCATCTTGAATCGGTGACGGTACCAACCGCCAGGTCAAAGTGACAGCTGTAGCACCAGAGTCATAGTTATACTAGCCAGTCTCTCGTACGGGTGTCTAGTACCCGCGCCGTCTTTTGTGAATATATTGCGGAACTTCGCGTTGAAGTTCGGCGGACACTTCTGACTTTATCTCTTGCGCCATAGCATTCATCCGAGCCTACAAGATATGCCAGTATTTCAGATATGGTGACGAAGCAGAAAAATAGCACTGAGCGCACCTCTGCCCATTCCTGCCTCTCAGCTTCCGCTAACTGAATTTCAATCGCAAGCTTAGCTTTTTCTAAGACCGCCTCGTTGAGGATGGCCAAGTTGTATATGACCTCCGAGTTCGGTGAAGATGCGCAGAGCATATGCCATCGTCGTCGTTGCTCATCTTGATAGATAAGAAGAGCCTTATTCCCGGGAGTGAGATTACTAGGATCGAAACTGCGCCTCTCCCAGAACCGATGATTCTGTATGTTGGCCCAGAAATCACGAAACATGCTGATTCGATCGAGCGGCCACCCAGCGTAGGTCAAAAGCGCCAGCATGCAATCAGTAGCTTCCTTGAACTCGATCCGGTTGAGATCTGAATCTGGCTTTCGGATGGTGGTAGGTAAAAGTGCGCTTTTGTCCTTGATAGTAAGGCCAAGTTCCGAGGTTTCGTTGAGTTCGGCTAGGGCTTTGTTCGTGAAGTGATACAGAGGGACGTAGTCGCCCTTCCTTAGAGTTGTCATGACAGCTGCTGAGGGTATGCGAGGAGGTGCGTCGGGGAGACCGAGAGTCTGATTTATCGGCAAGAATTGAGTCTTGTGAACGGTTGCCTTTTCTGCGTCCAAGCGCACGCGTTGATCCCACTGAATCTTCTGTTCCTCGTTTTCAGCTCTCCACAACTGTCCCAGAAAAAGTATCGCTTGATCCTCGCTCATTCCAGTTGTAATGAGCTTGCGCCTCGAGTCGGCGTAGATTTTGGAGGCATAATCAGGGAACGCTGCCAAATGCGGTTTGTTCATACCAGACATAGAGGAGCAGACAAAGAAGTAGCCTCTAGACGAAGATGAAGATTAGCCTGGGAGGGCGTTGGAAGTGTCGTCGAAAGAGGGATCAAATGGAAAAGTTTTCGCGAAGTCATTGAATTGATTGATTACATCATGTGACTCAAGCGCCCCGGCCCCGGGTGTCGCCGTAAACCGAACCTCAACTTGCCTCCTGCCTCTTCATTTCGCCATCTTCTGGAGCCTGGAATCGGGATCGTGGACAGGCGAAGACAAGTAAGCAAGGTTTACAAGCTGTGCATCCAAGGACTGAACCTAATTGAGTACCAAAGGGGATCACATTACGCCATGTCCGTTCAGTTTCCCCTCGAAATTCTGGAGGCAATAATCGATGTCGTTGCCCAAGAAGGCTCGCCATTTTCATCGATTAGGGAATGTGCCCTTGTCTGCACTTATTTTCTTCACTTATGCCGGAAACATCTATTTGGGTGTATTGTTCTTTACGACTTCCCCCACGATCATCGTCATACAGCCACTATGCTCCTTGAACTGCTCAATTCCAGCCCAGATATCGCAGGTTACATCCGAAATCTGACATACCACATTCAGTTTTCTGATTACAAGAACGTTTCGCTTGTGGATACCTTTAAAAAAATCACTCGCCTGAAATCGCTCGTCTTGTTGGATTCCGTACAAAATCATATCACCGTTGAGGGTGAGGACATTAAGCCTTCATGGAACGACAACCTTCTGCGACCAGCACTGCTCCACCTCATGCATCTTCCTACACTGACCTATCTGAGGCTCCACAACATCACTAATTTTGTCGTGTCTGACTTGTTGCCCTGCGCCAACCTGGAGAATATGGAGCTCGAGTGCACCACCGCGTTCGACCAGGACTTCGACGTTTGCGTCCGGAGCTCCCCTGGCAGTGATTCATTGATGCGACTCTCTGCCCTCTCAGTATGGACCAAGAGCTATGTGATGCCCAAAATCTGTACTTTGCAGCGCGCAGATGGAAAACCATTCATTGATTTCGACTGCCTATGCAACCTTTCCATAGAGATCTATGAAGCAGGGGATATTCAAGTGATGCATGATATATTCCATCGTTGCAAGCACCTTACTGATGTAAAGGTTGACTTTTCTGGTACGAATCTTTTCTTTCTTCTTGTACATCATCTCATGCTCTATTTCTCCACAGCTTGGGATCGCGAGGCAAACTTTCCGCAGATGAAGTTGTCTCAAATGTTGCATCCCTCCATGCAGACACTTGCACACCTTCGAATCGAGACAATTTACGACGAGTCAATCGCAGGTGCGGGCCCTTTATCTGGCTTGGTTTCTGAACTCGACATAATAATGAAGGACTGCAACGTTATTGAATCAATCATAATCGAGGTCTACGTTCAAACCGATTCAAGTTGCCCCCTCCGAGGTGAGTGGGAGTTGCTCGACTCAACTCTCGCACATTCTGGTTGGCCAAAGCTTAGGGAGGTTTCATTGATGATTACACTTTGGAGCTATTTCAGAGGTGATGATGGGTTACTGCAGGCGTCATTGAAGGATTTACCACAGACCCAATTTTGCAGATTGTTAAAACATACGTCAATCTCATTTAAATTTGATGTTTGTGAGGAATATGTTTAATGTAATATCTCTTTTATGAATTTAATTTACCCTAGACCATAAATTACAAATACTTTATGAGAGTCTGCCCCCGCCAACAAAGAAACATAAAAGCAAAGTGAAGTTGCACAGGGGGTGTAAAGTACCAGGGATTTTCTAGACATTGAATGCAACGAGTTACCTACGTCACCTTTTTTGTTTCCGCGACTGGCAACTCACATAGGCTGCGGCTTGTTCCATATCTTCTACTGTAGTCTGCATTTGAGCCTACCAGAAAGATGAAGTTATTAAATTGCACACTGAAAGAATGAAACAACGCACGAATTCCTCCTCGCTCCTTTCCCTCATTCTATCGAATATCCATTCTTGCTGAATCGCGTCTCTCGTTTGCTTCAGAACTGCTTCGTCGATGGGAGCCACTGGATTGTAAATGAGCGCGGGGTTCGTCGCTGAGGTGCACAACATATGCCATCGTCGTCGCTGCTCGTCTTGATAAACCATGAGGGTCTTCGAATCTAGTTGGTGTTGAAGATCAAAAGTGTGCGACCTCCAGAGTCGATGGTTCTTTATGTTGGCCCAGAAGTCGCGAAACATATTAATTCTGTCCTGCGGCCACTCAGCGTACTTCAAGAGTGCCAACATGCGATTGGTAACTTCCTTAAATTCCTCCGGGTCGAGATCTGCATCGCATTTTCGGATGGTGCTAGGTAGGAGCGAGCTTTTGTCCTCGAGAGTAAGGCCAAGTTCAGAGCCGAGTTCCACTAAGGCACTGTCTGTGAAGTGATAGAGAGGGACGTATTCTCCCTTTCTAAGAGTCGCCATTACCGCCGCCGAGGGGATGCAAGGAGGTGGGTAGGGGAGACTGAGACCCAGGTTGATAGGCAAAAATTGAGTCCTATGGGCAGCTGCCATCTCGACGTCCATACGTATGCGCCGGTTGTACTGTATTTTGTGCTCTTCGATATCAGCTCGCCACAGCTGTCCCAGAAACACAATCGCTCGATCCTCGCTCATTCCAGTCTCCGTTAGCTTTTGTCTTGAGCTGGCATAGGTTTGAGAGGTGTAGTCGGGGCACCCTGCTAAATTCGGATTGAACAAGCTAGCCATTAGAGAGCAGATAACGGAGTAAGCTTCAAGTCGACGGTGAAAATAAGCTCGTGAGTCTCAAGAGTCAAGACCAGGGTCCAGCTGAAAGACAGAAGGTGAAACAGGACTGTCATTAATTTTGACGTTGTGTCTACACATATTTGGTTTCTGTTGAACGTGTCTCGGACCGGCCTCGTTGTTGTTTTCCACTACCCTCGTCTCCTGCCAAACTTGAAGCAGAGAAGCAGACGAAGACAGGTGAGTATGTCTGCCAGAAATGTACTAAATGACTCAACCAAATTTGAGCTTAGTAGGTCTTCCTTTGAGTTGATTCGTACTATGTCCATCCAGCTTCCCCTCGAGATTGTGGAAGCAATAATCAATATCGTTGCCCAAGATATCGATAAGCGGTCGTCGATTAAAACATTACGGGGGTGCGCTCTTACATGCACCAGTCTCCTTCATCCGTGCAGGAAGCATCTCTTTAATTACATCGTCCTTCACAAGCACTTCACACCACGACGACATCAACGCAGAATCACTGCATTTCAAGAACTGCTTTCTTCTAATCCAGATATCGGGGGATACATCCGACATCTAATTTACGACATTGAAGTTTCTGATTACAAGAACGTTCTACTCGCGGAAGCCTTCAAGAAAATCACTCAGTTGAAATTACTCACCTTATCCGAGGTGCATCAGACCGATATCCAATCTCACCCTATCGAGCACGACCGTGATGAACTTCTGCGGCCAGCACTGCTTCATCTGCTCCACCTCCCTACACTCACCCGCCTGAAGCTATGGATGTCGGTGACGTCCATTTTTTCTGTGTTGGACTTGTTTCCAATTTAAGGAAGTTGGAGATGGATATCGTCACAGCATTCAACACAGCGGACGTCGGTATTCCCTTGGACTTGCCTGATGCACCATTGCGACTATCTGATCTCTCACTTCGGACTGAAAGCCCTGCGATGCGTGAGCTGTGTGCGGCGCAGCGCGCAGATGGAAACCCCGTCATTGATTTTGATTGCCTCCATGATCTCTCAATAGATATTGAAGAGGGTGAAGACGTTCAAGTGGCACGAAACCTGTTCTGGCATTGTAAACAGCTTGCCACTATCGAGATAAATTTCTCAAGTATGGATTCTTTCCTTCTGGCGCTCTCGTGAAATCTCATTCTCCATTTTTCATAGCTTGGGGTCATGATGACGAGGCAACCTTTACTCAAATTGGCTTGTCTAAAATGTTACATCCCTCAATGCAGATGCTTACAAGCCTTCACATTAGAATCAATTATAGGGAGGAGATAGCATTGGCTGGTGTAAACACTTTATCCGGTCTTGCCTCTGAACTTGACATGTTGCAAGGCTCCAATGTCATGGAGTCAATCGCCATCGAGGTTTTAATTTATCCTGATAATTTGAATTTCAACCTCGCACCAGAGTGGGAGCCGCTCGACAAAACTCTGACAAGTTCGGGATGGCCCAAGCTAAGGGAGGTTTCACTGATAATTACGGTTTGGACCTATGGCTCCTATTCTAGCGAAGATAATGCCATTGATGGGCTAATGGCACTAATAAGTGATTTGCCTCTAGTACAATTCCGTAGATTGTTAGAATTTCCTTCCATCTCATTTACATTTGATGTTTACGTTGAATATATCAGAAAATTCTGACTGCTAGTGAGCAGTCATGAAGCAGTCATCTCGCAGAGTGTGCCTAATCTTCATCTACAAAGTAGCAGAATGGTAGCAGTAAGTAAGGTTGAGATGTCGCCTAGAGGGCGCCATTAATTCAAACACACTTTACTGGCGTAAAAACATAAGAATGCAGATTATCTGCGCCGCCTTTTCTGGTTCCGTGACTGGCCATGTGAGTGCTCGTTGTATGTCTCCATATTGTTCATGGGAATCAAGGCAAAGACACCACGAGTATAAATTTTGTCAATGCCAGCATAAAGAACATACCTCTGATTCCCTTTCACTCGCTGCTTTTTCGAGTCTGCGCTTATCGTTAAGCTTTCTGTCAATTCTAAAAATCTCGTCTCTTCTAAAACGGTCTCGCTGATGGAAGTTAGGTTGTATATCAAAGCGGCGTTCGGCATCGACGCGCAATATATGCCATCGTTGGCGTTGTTCGTCCCGGTAAACCAAAAGACCTTCCGGTCTCGATCAAGAGTATTCCAGAATCGATGGCCCCATGTGTAGACCTAGAAATTGCGAAACGTATTGACTCTGTCCTCGGGCCATCCAGCATAGGGCAAATGGCTCGAAAAAACGACAGGTGGCTTCCATGAACTCGGCCATGATGAGATCTGATTCTAGTATTTGGACAAACGCCCGGCGACGATGCGCCATTATCATCTAGAGTGAGCTTTGCAGCTTCTTCGCAGTCTGCTAGGGCTTCGCTCGTAAAATGATAGAGTGGAACATATTCCCCTTTTCTCAGAGTCGCGAAGATATACGAGTGGCATATTGGGAAGAGTGAAATTCTTGTTGATAGGTAAGAATGGCGACTTTTTGGCGCCTGCTGTTTTAAAATCCAAGAGAGTGCGTTGATTCCATCGAATTTTTTCTTCTTCGTTTCCAGCCCTCCACATCTGTCCCAGAAGCACGATCGCTCGATCGTCGCTCATTCCAGTTTCAACGAGTCTTCGTCTTGAGTAAACATAGATTTTGGAGGCATAGTCAGGGCACGCTGCCAAAAGCGGATCGTTTAAAGAAGACATAGAAGAGCAGACACAAAAATAAGCTTCCAGAGGACGGTGGTCGTTAGCTCGAGATGGGTTGTAGGTCGCAAGAGGGAGACGCAACTTGAAAATAATCAAAATTTCGTCTATTGCGCGTCACGTGTAAATCGCGCTCATTAACTTGAACGTGGTTGTCACCAGTTCGCATTTCTTGGAATCCGCTCTTCATCATTGCCTTCATACAGCTCTTCAGTACTTCAGTGATCAATTTCTGTCTTCGAGTTTAGATAAATCTGAACACTCTGGGGATACAAAAACGAACACTACGAACACTTGATATGGATCATCATGTAGAACATGATCCCGACGAATCCTCTCGAGACTCAAAGTACTCAACTTTCACCGATTCAACTACTTTGCCAGTCCTGGAGCAATCATCGTTCTTCGAATACAACCATGCTCTCAAAATCTGGGAGTCTAAAGTACTCATACCGCACAACTCAACCTCATCAACCAGCGTCATATCACAATTTTCTGTGGTGACATGGAATGTAGATTTCACGGGGCGCAATGCATCTGAACGCCTCGCTGCCATTCTTTCACACCTACAAGACATTGTCGTCGATCCACCACGGTCATCTGCATCTAGAGTAAATTCACCTACGATGCCCCCGATAATCCTTCTCCAAGAAATTCACTATGCTTGCTTCTCCGCCCTCCTTGCACATCGCATGGTCCGCAACTTCTATGCCCTCACTTCCATCTCGTCCACCGCATGGAGCCAACTATCCTCGCGTTACGGAGTCGTGACCCTGATCCCACTCAAACTGACGCCAATGTTAGAAAAAATATTCCGCTGCCCTTTCGCAAATTCAGAGATGGCACGCGAAGCACTTTTTGTCGATCTCCGTGTTCATCCAGACAAGATCGTCCGCATCGCAACCACTCATCTTGAATCACTGCGGGGGCCGAGCGACGAGGCTCGAGTTGAACAGCTGTCGATCATTACAGACTTCCTCCGCGCGCCGGTGGTATACGGTGGACTGGTCGGAGGGGACATGAATCCTATCGGTCCTCTGGACGTAGGTCTGACCGAACGTTTGGGACTTGTAGACGCATGGGTAGCGACGCGACGAGCTGTGGCTCCGGATATAGATGTGGATGGAAAAGGGGGCCACACTTGGGGCTACCAACCTCTCAGCAAATTTCCTGCACGACGGATGGACAAGATTCTCCTGTCTGGAAAACTGGAGGCTGGAAGTATCGAAAGGGTCGGGATGGGACTGAAAGTGAAAGTTTCGGTATTCGACATAAGGGGGAGGTCAAAAGACCGCCTTGTATGGGCAAGCGACCATTACGGGTTGGTTGCAAAAGTCAATGTCGTGTGATTAGGTCTTGGGGTCAGAGAAAAGATACTCAATGAGCATCTGCACGACGTGAACATTGACGCTATTTCCGATGAGCTTGTACTTCGATTTTGTCGACACTGTCTCTGGCCAGGTAAACTCCATATTCTGTTTCTCTGGGTTTGAGGGCATTTCCTCAGAGCCAGAAAGAATTGAAGGTCGATCAAAGGCGAAAATGCGTAGCAGTTCCGAAGGTGCAAAGTAGCGGAGTTTGAGAGGATCTAGGAGACGAACGGCGTCCCGATCTCCTCGAGATTGGGCTTGGAGGAATGCGTCGAAGGTTGATGTTGTCTGTAACAATAGTCAAGTCACTAAGGCGCCGTTCCAGAGTTACCATGTGCACATACATCAAGGCCTTCGTTTTCTTGAAGGATTGATCCTGCACGCTCAACAAGCTGCGTGTATCCTGATGTAGTATGAGAATAGAGAGGCCATAGACTGATAAAGTTGCCTACCTCGTGTAAAACAGCAAGTACGTGTTGCTGACGGCTTGACGATGTCGAACAACCTTCCCCACTTTTCTAGAACTTTATCTGGTATCCTGTATCTTTGGTAGTGCTCTTCGGCTCTCTCTTCATCTAGGTACTTTCTTATCTCATCAACCATCGATTCTCCGGCCTTATTTTCTGCTTCCAGCCGTGGATCAGACCAGGCAATGCCCTGCCCGGGTATTTGTCGCCAGACTGGATTTTCCTTGTCCGGGAAAATATCAACAAAAAGAAGCGGGCTCTTCTTGGCGAGGAGATAGTAGCGTAATCGAGAATTGGGGATCCCAAACTGGAGCGGCGTAAGCAGAAGCTCGACGGTGGTGTAACCGATCGAACGCAGAGTTTCAACAAGGATTTGGCGTGTGCTTGAATCCTAAAGCTTCGAATCAGTCGACGAAAGGAATGTCTCCTTAGAACATCGACTTACCTCGAATCCAGCAACATTTTCGACGAGCAACCTGTCTGGATGTTGATTTGCGATCGCGAGCTCCGGAAGGACATTCTGGATGAGATGTAGAAGCGACTGAGCGCGGGGATCTTGTGCACCTTTCGCGTTGGGGTTCAAAACGGTGTACGGCTGACAGGCAGGCGAAAGAAGCCAAAGTTTCGCGTTGTATGGTGAAAGTGTTGTTGCGGTTAGAGTTGATATGTCTACCTGTAAGAAATATGAGCAAACGCAAGGAAATACGGGCTAAATAACATACCTTCCTCGCGTTTGCCTTGCCGTGGTTGGCGCTATAAACCAGGCAGGCGGTCTGATCCCAGTCAAGAGCTTGAACAACTTCTACATCGACAGTGCTTCGCGACAACGCTAGGTGCAAACCGCCTGTTATTTGACAGAACACGTTCAGTTGACGAAAATTGAAGAAAGAGGATATTCGCACCTATCCCACTGTAGAATTCTAGGGCCCGGATCGTCATACAATCACACAGGACCTAAATGGTGAAGAAAGCGGTAAGAAAGTACGGGCTCTCGAAAATCAGCGGTGCATCGCGTCTTCCACGTGCTTTCTAATATATATAGGCTTTCTGATATCCCAGTCAGTCAAATACAAGTCTCTTACAACGTTCCGTCTCTTCACTTTCCTCTTATCTCTTTCCTGACCATTCTATGTCGAAAGCAACTGTCATGAAACCAGCAGATCTCTCAATTTTGACACAGGATGAGCCAGATTCCACCTCCGCAGCTCCACCTCCAACAGTTGCAGCATCATTGAACACCGAAGATATCCTGGTATCTCCAAATCCATGGCAAGACGCAACTCAAACACAAGACGACGATTTGAAGGTTGAAACAGAATCAGAGAAACCCAAAGTTTTGCCCACCCTTGACCCATCACTTTTCGACCAGCCGATTTTCACTGCGAAGAACACACCAGAACCTACAAGCGCAGCAGTCAGGAAAGAGGTCCTAAGCGAATTCGATCCTCTCGTGAGCGAGGAGGAGAGAGCAGCACGGGAAGCTTGGGAGGCATCGGAGGGACACCCGCCACCGCCACGGACACCATCGCCGCCGCCCGAACTACCATTGAAAGACTTTGTTTCGTCGCCCACAACTCCTGGGCCTAATCCCATAGATTCCGTCCCAACTTCTCCTGCACCCATCCCTATCGCCTCACCTTCAGCTTTTCCTTCTTTCGCCTCGTTGGCTAGGAGTTTTGCCCTACCACTTGCGCGTTCGCGGCCACAGTCTATTGATGCAGCGAGGGCTGTACCATCTCCAGCAACACTATCGTCGTTTGCTGCACAGCAGGAAGGATCTGATGGTGGGAGAAGAGTTGATACTGGAAAAGCTGTCGCGTCAGGACCATCTACTCCTATTCAGCCGCGCAATACCACTGGCTCACCCGCGCCTAAAGCTGTCGATGGGGGATTTGATTTCCAGAAGTTCCTCGACCAGATGAAATCGAAGAGTGCGGAACCGGTGTCGAAATATTTGCGATCGTATGTATTTTTTGTCCGAGCGCCTTACCCGAACTAATTCTTCTCAGATTTTTGAGCAATTTCGCAAAGCGGACGTTCACAGTAAACGATCAAGTGAAGATAATCAACGACTTTCTCGGCGTGCGTTTCCTTAAGTTGTCCCTCAACTATTGCTAAATCTCCGCCTTTAGTTTATTGCCTCGCAAATGCGGGAATGTGAAATATGGAAGAACTGCTCTGATGCCGATTTCGAAAACGCGATGGAAGGCATGGAAAAGCTCGTCATGAACCGGCTGTATGATTTGTCAGTTGACGTACATTATGTGTGGCTGAGCTATTGCGCTTACCCTCCTCAATTCCAAGTACCTTCACTCCACAATTACCTCTTGCAAACCCACCCCGGCCAATAACAACAGATGACCTGGAAAGAGATCGAGTGTTATCACAAAGGATCGCACTATTTGGATGGTTAGAGGAAAAACACCTTGATGTTCCTGAAGGAGAGGGAAGCAAAGGGTTCTTGATGTTTGCTGAGCAAGGTTCGAACACACTATTTTATTTATCTTAGAACCCCTAGGCTAAACACGCCACTCAGAGCTATTAAAGATCAATCACTATAAAGCGCCTCGCGACAAGCTGATCTGTATTTTGAATTGCTGCAAGGTCATCTTTGGTCTGATATTCTCCACAAAGCAGTATTCGAGCATTGCTGATTGTGACTTCTAATTTAGGCCTCATACGACATTTACACAAGGAAGAGGGTGCAGATTCGTTCGTGCCGATTCTGATCTTCGTCGTTCTTAAAGCAAACCCTGAAAATTTACTGTCGAATGTGGAGTAGGTCATCGCGTTGCATAACTTTACCTGTTATCAGGTTTGATGATTAACCTGTCCAGATTTATCAATCGATTCCGTAATCCAGATAAATTACAAAGTGAAGCTGGATATTACCTTTCAAGTCTAGTGAGTTTCAAGAACACTTATTATATGTGTCTTTGTGGCTCAATATTTTTCTAGATGGGTGCTGTGTCATTCATCGAATCAATGGACCACACTTCATTATCCAATATTACCCAGGAGGAATTTGAGCAGTATGAAACACATCAACTTTTTCTTCTTTGAATCTAACGAAGTTCTATAGCAACGTGGAGGAAGCCATCCAAGCCCTACCGCCATCCGAACCCCAATCACCTCAGATGCCTTTTGTCGAGACCAAATTTGGCGGTCCCCCCCTCTCCCCACACGCCGGCGAAGAATCAGCGCAGCCTCTCCACATCACTACACCCACCCCCGCGCAAACACTCTCCGAAGACGCCAAACGGCTGCTGCAAAAAACTGGTGACACCATCTCGAAACCGCTCAACGCGATCGGTCGCATCTTCACCGAGGCGCTCGATGGCGCCGAGAACAAATTCTCATACCTCCCGGGACCCTTCGCACCGTTCGAGCTCGGTCGCGAACAGCGCGAGGGAATGCCTGCATCCGCGGCGTCGTCATCAGGCGGCTGGGATTCCTTGCATACACCACATTCGGCTAATATGCCACAAACACCTTATGGACCTGGCGCACCGTACAACGCACCCCCGATCCAAACACCATACAAACCACGCGTGCGACGCGTTCCGTCGCCCTCGTATAACCTTTCCTCTCCAGCGTCACCCGGATACGGACCAGACGAGGCACCTTCACGTCCAGGGCCATACACGAAACACCAACTCTCGATGGGGCCGTCGCGGCAGGTACCCGGAGGGGGCGGCGGTGGGCGAGCGTCGCCAAGCACCCTCCTGCCTCCACGCGTGCAGAGCCTAGCGGGGCCAGGGCTCGCTGGAGGGTTACAATATTACGGTGGCGGCGAAGGGGCGCACATCTCGCGAACGCCGACGCCTGCGCTGGACTTTGCCGGAGTGCAGGCGCAGATCGACACCGCGCATGAACGGGCAGCGGCAGCGTCGCGCGAGACTCTCCGGCAGATCTTCCCGACCGTGGATGTAGAGGTGGTGGAGTGGGTGCTTGAGGCGAATGATGGGGATCTGGGGAAGAGTATAGAGCAGCTGTTGGATATCAGTGGGGATTCGTGAGCTGGTGTTTTCTTGCTTGTGGATTACCTAGATGTAGTTAGACTCGCTTTTTGTTGGTATTTGGGTCGTTTGAGATTCATTCTTTTCCTGCTTTGGTGACAAGATTATATTGCAATTTTCACGAAAGGTATATCACGTCTAATTCTATTAGTAAGTTTCCTCCTTCCTCCTTCTACAGATTAGCAAGTCTACCCAATTAAAACGACGGTGATATTCCACCGAATACCAATTAAAAATCTACCCCAAGACTTTTTCGCTGTCGCCCAACAGAATATTATCAATCAAGCGCGTCTGATCCACATTCAACGCCCCACTGAGGATAACCAGTCCAACATCCCTCTTGCGCATCCCATCCTCCAGCACCTCAAAGCTATCCGCATCGTTCATCTCCAAATAATCCAACCGCATTGACACCTCCAGGCCCGCAGACGCCGCCCCCTTCAGGCTCGCATGGACGACGGCCCTCCCTTGCGCGATGCACTCTGCCTTCGTTTCCCCCGCGTTCCAGGCGTCTTCCGCTGCCTTGAGCGCCTGGCGGAGCGTCGGCGCGACGATGCGGCCGTGCGCGGTGAGGTAGGCGTTCCGCGACGAGAGCGCGAGGCCGTCGGTCGGGTCGCGTGCGGTGGGCACGATGTGCAGATTCTGCGGCTCGGGGTGGGACAGGAGAAGGTCGCGACACATGCGCTTTAGGAGGAGGGCTTGCTGGATGTCTTTTTGTCCGAAGTACGCGTTCGTGGGCTGGTTAGGTGATTCGGTCAGGTTTTTAGATGGGCAACCGAGATATTTCACGGACCTCGATGGCGTTAAATAGTTTGGTGACGATGGTGGCTACGCCGCGGAAGAATGTGGGGCGGGTAACGCCCTCCATCTGGTGTCCGTACCCTTTCACTTCTATGAAGGTCCCCTTTTGCTCTGCGACATTTTGCACAATGCCGGAGGGGTACATCTCCTTCACCGATGGCAGGAATATGGCGGACGGGGTATGTACATCGGTTGGTGCTCGCGTAGAGTTGACCTTTTCTGCTTCGAGAAGCTCGAGATCTCTAGGTAGGGTACGCGGATATGTCGCGAGGTCTTCGTGCGGGGCGAATTGTGCCGGGTTGACGAATATCGAGACAACTGTGAGGTCGTTCTCCGCCAGGCATTTCCTCACTAAATGCAAACAATATCGGCATAAGTTGCAAAGGACATCGCGGGATGAAATTTGCTACGCACCGAGTGACAAATGTCCTTCGTGCAGCGCGCCCATGGTCGGAACATACCCCACACTTTTGTTCGCCTGACGAGCTTCCTTTCTCCACGCCCTGTACTCCGCAACCGTCGTGAAGATGGGGATGGAAGACTCGGGCAGCTCATTCATTCTCGCTGAAGATGTGGTTCTCGTCGATATGGTTCCGCAAAGGTGTACGGCGTATGGTTTGATTTTCTTCCGTGAAATCCAAGAAACAGATGATCGGAGCCAAAAAACGGAGGAAAGCGTTGGCAGGGACATTAAATAGAGGACATTGGGTGATCTGAGATATCAAGAGGAACCTTGGGGGTGTCGCTACGCATTTCTTAAACGAAAGCTTTCCGGACCTCTTAGGAGGTTTCCGCGTTTTTTCGAGTACCCGGGGCAATTTTTATCAGATAAGATTTCGATCTCTGGTGCCTGCTTTCCTTCTTTACCCATAACACCTTCTTACGTACGGTATTGCCCGTCGACCGGACTCAGTCCTGGGAATCAGACAATGGGAACAGCTACAATGCTTTTGCGCGTTGCCGTCTACTGATCGCTATAATAACCTTCTCTGAAGCACCGAATTTTGTCTCCCACCACTTTCTATCGATTTAACGCCTCTTCCGCTCTTCGGTTGCTTCTCCCACCAGGCGGCCAGTGTGGCACGATTCGCAGGCTAAGCCGCACAAAGAACGCGAATAAGCAGCTGGGACCACTTTACCACATTCATTAAGCACAGTAACTGCTAGCGCTACTACCACTACTGTAACCGCCATGGCTTTCCTGCCCTTCAATGTGTCCTACATCATCATGACGCCTCGCCGTGTTCGCCTTCCAGGAGAGGCCCCAAAGAGCCCTTCGAGCCCAGGAAAAACCAGGTGTGTAGTCTTGGAAGATCGATAACCTGATCATATGGCTCATCTGCGATGACCACCCTGTAGCCGACGCTCCCAATCCCTGCGATGGCGCGGCGAACTCTCTACCAAAACCAAATCATTTCGCTCTCTTGTAGGAGGGAAATCAACCACCACTGTCGTTCCTTCCACTGAAGAAAAGGAGAAGTTGGTCAACACCAGCGCCTGAACTCCCTTCAAGTTGTTACCATATGATTCACGTCCAAATCTTGCCTCTCCTTGCTATCCTTGCTATTTCATTCTTGTTATCTCATTCTTGCTATCGCTCGCTTTCGGAACCACCAAATCGTGTACCTACATACTAGCACTCAGGGAAGAAGTTTATCAAGATACCTTTTAGTTATACTGTGAATTGTCCTTGTAGCACCGGTCGATACTATGGCACTCTAAATGAACTCTAAATTTTCCCACCACGCTGCGTCCAAAAATAGCTGACGTTCAAGCATTCACAATTGACGGAAAATGTGTCGAAAAGACATCTGAGCCATAAATCGTGATAATGACATATTACTTATGAAGGAGCTCAAAGCGCTGGTCATAAATACGTGGTAGGTGATTAAAAGGAAAGATGCAGGTTACGGGTGATGCAAATACGAGGCTGGTATGTAACAAAACAAAAAAAGTGTCCCAATAGGCCCTTGGATACGACGAATTCAGAAACAATCAATGGTTCATAGGGCGTGTGTTGTCGTCCAAGAAAAAGCCCAAAAGAACCAAAAAGAAGTAGAAAGTCGAAAGCAAAGAGTCGATCCCCGAGAGGGCCCGACAAAACAAACAAAACATCTCACAAACCAGAAAGCAAAATAGCCAGACGAACTCGACCCCACAGACTCGAACAAGCTCAAGTCTGCGACGGCGAAGGCGACGTCGGCGACTCGATGACCCCAAACGAGGGTCCGCCAGTCGCATCTCCGCCATTGAACATCGCCTTAATCGTCATCTCGCTTCGCTTCTGCCGCACCCTCTCCACCTCCTCCGCGCCACCGGTCATCTTCAGCTTTTTCTGGCTCACAAAGTCCTGGATCTCCAACTGCAGATCGTCCGTGCGCGCAGCGAGGTCCTTCTCCCTGTTCTTCTGGCTTGCCTCGATCGCCTTCAGCCGCCGCTCCGGATCGACGGCGGCGCCCTTGATCTCGAGCATGACCGTGCTGAGCCCGTCGTGTCCTTCCTCGCGCGGCGGTGGGCGGAAGCTGCGCCCTGTGTTGCGTACGCGCCCGGCGCCATTCGGCTTGCGCAGAGTGATAACCTTCTCGACGTGGCCGTACACCTCCGCCATCGCCTTATAGTCCTCCAACAAGTCGCTGAGGAATTCCTCTTGATGCGTGAGGAACTGCTGCTCCTCAACGATGTTCTGCAGCTCTTCCTCCCACGTCTTCTTCCACATAGGCTTTATGGTATTGATGTGCTCAGACAGACTCGCAAGCTCAGCAGCGATCGCGTCCATGTCCTTCTTGATGTTCTTGAAATACATCGCGTTCGGCGTGACGTGCCGCTTGATCACATCGTCCTTTACGCTCTCGATGATATCCTGCAGCTTCTCTACCTCGGTAAGCACGTTCTGGCTGCGCACGTCCAACTTCTTCTTCCCAGAGTCAATATACGCGCGCGCACCGCCCACATTCGAGTTCGCGAGCGCCTTCACGTTCTGCGTCTGCGTGCGCAGCGCGCCAAGCGACTCCTTCGTCGACGTCATGAACTTGGTGTACAGCTGGCGCATGATGCCGAGGTCGCGGCGCAGATTTTGGACTTCGTCAAATTGTGTCTTCAGATCCGTCACTACGCGGCTGGTGTACTCTGACAGCACCGAACCACCTGTCATCTGTGGCTGCAGCGACTGCCCGGTCATCTGTGACTGCATCGGAGGCATGTTGGGCATGGGAGGCGCGTTCTGTGACATGAACGAGGAATTTGAGCCGCCCATGAACACTGAGACGCGACGCGCGCCATGCAGGAACTGGCGATCGGTTGGTCTAGCGGCCGGAGTGCTCTCTGCCAGAGGCTGCGCTGTGACATCAGGGAAATGTGATGAATGGCGATTGCTGGACGTCACGGCCGATCTCAACTCTTTGATGTCGTTCGACAGATTTGAGATTTGGGCATCGATGTGTTGTTTGATTTGATCCAGAGCTATAGACATATTTATGTGAATATTCAATAGTGTAAAAATAATCGAAATGATACGCACGTTCAATATTCAGTGACAATAGACATTTGTCCTTCACATCGTCCGTATCCTCGAGCTCGTACTGCACACCACTTGCAGGATCGCGAATGTAAATCGCAGGGAAGTTGTCCAAGCCCGGGTTGTACGAGAACTTGTCGACAAATAGGACCCGTAATGACGCAAAAGTAATGCCGGGCTCCACTAAAACTTTCTTCACTTCGCGCCCGACTTGCAAGAAAATTGTCAGCCGAGAAGAATCCACTGTAGACTGTTCCACCATTGCAGGAGGTTGAGCTGTTATTGGTCCCGGTTCCGGTGTCCGTGCAGGTGTGGATGGTAATGGCGGTACAGCCGGAGTGCGTTTGTCTGGAGTATTCGAACGAGAAATCATGCGCCGCGATCTATTTGGAGTCTCAGGCAGCGCGCCTCCTTCTTCGTCGTCCACCTCAGTCAACACGGCCAACTCGCCTGGAGTGAGGTTTGCTGTAGCTGCTAAAGATCGTCGGTTTGGATGATTCGACCCCCGCAGTGATCGTTCTCGCGTAGTGGAAGCGCCCGTCATCTTAGAGATATTGTATATCGAGAACCGTTTCGACGCGCGGCGTTCAAGAATATCATTGGACTTCAAGGCGGCTAAAGACTCTGCGACGGCAGGAGGAGGGTCGATCGGTGGTGTTTCTGGAGGCGGCGGTGATGCAGTTCCGTTTGTGGCATATTGCGGACTTGAAGGTTCGACAGAAATAGCAGGTGCTGAATTTGGTGGTTTCTCGACAGGCTTATCCACAAGAGAATAGCGTATGACATTGGCTGGGACGAGCGGTGGTGACATGGGTCGTTGGCTCAATGGTATGTCTTCCGTTGACTGGGCAGCACTCCGCGCTGGTAAATCCTGAGGATCCTGCAATGGCGTGTTATAGTTGGAAGGAGAGGAAGGGGTTGTGGCGGTACTGAGAGCTTGTCTTTCTGACCGCCGTTGGGAAGACGAACTGAATGTCTCGCTAGAGTGAGACCGTCGGAGATCTGGTAAATGCTCGCTCTGGCCAGTTGGGTGCTCTGCGATGGATGGAGCAAAGCCTCCAACGAAGTCATTGCCTCTGGATGGCTCGGTCGCTCTGGATGACCTTGAAGCTGAGAATGATTGGCCACTCCGCCGGACTGTCGTCTCGCCGTCCGTCCTTTCTCTGTCAGAATCTACACCCTGTTGAGAAGAAGGTTGAGAACGATGGCCTTCGCGCCGCGAGGTTCGTGAAGTCCGGTCGCCCGTCCGTTCAGTGTCCGTACTCCCTGATTTATGTCGATGGTCCGAGACAATCCTGCGGTAGATGGACTGCTTCCCTCGGAGTCCCTGTAGAAGATTGGTTATGATCTGGCGGACAGTCGGCAGGTAAAGCTCGAGATGCTCCGGCGTGGCGTCCTCTGCTAAACACTGTTCCAACACATTGCGCAGATCCTCTGGCACCGACATCAACTCACTTGACGAATGGTGCGCTGTCAGATACAAGCACAGATAGTATAGAACGAGACGTACTTCATATCAATATTGAATTGTGCGAAAGCCGCCACTGCTGAGTTGAAGTCATTGCCCAAGCGAACATACACATTGCTGACTCCATCCTCGTCCATCCTCAGCTGACTCCATAACGTCAGGGCCTCTAGCAGTTGTTTGATAGAGACCAAGAGCCGTGTCACTGCTGACTCCACTGCCGGCTATAATGAAAGGTGTTAGCTTTCGACTTGTACGCCAACGCTATGGGTCTTACTGAGGGGTGTTTATGGCTTCCCCGCTCGCTGCGCGTTGATCCCGACGTGGTGGATGAAATGGATTGATTTTCACGGCGAGAAGGGTGGCCATTTGTTTGCGAAGACTGTGAAGATGACTGCGCCACTCGGGACATTATGCAAGCACAAAGAAAGAGGAAGTCGGTCGAAAAGAGAGAGGACAAGGTCTATCGCTCCGCATATCCCACTCGTGAGAAAATATTTCCCTTCGGTCAAACTTGGCCTGATCTCTTGTTCGCTCCTTCCTTTCAACTCTAGGGGCCCTGCGAGGTCGGAAATTCCACCCTCAAGAATGGCTTATTTTCCCACTCCTTACGGTGATTATTCCCCCTTTTTGCAGCTGAAAGCAAGGTGGAAAAAGGTCGGAAATACATCCACAATATTGGACATTTCTTACCCTGCCTTTTTGGGAAGGATGCCTTATAAGTACAGAAATTTTGCACTTTATCGGATTAAAAACAGTACTTTTTCTTCTGTATGACATATGAAAAATCAGCCCTTTATAGCAGAAAAAGCGACAAGAATGATGAATTTGATACTGAACTAATAGATACAAAAGATTTGACTCTGCCAATAATGTAATCAACTAGTAATGAATGGGAACATGGGCGAAGTCAACCGGCAGGGTTGGCTAATATCAGTCCTTCCATAACCTATACCTTCAGCATGTATTATGTGCCCTATATTGTCTAGAATGTGCCTCTGTATTAGTAACAGCATGGACAGAAAAAAAATACATTCTCCACCCTTATTGCTAGGATAAGAGCGACCTCAGGCTCCTGCTCCACGGAATGTCAACACGGGTCCAATGCCCAATGGACAGATAGTTCAAGTTTACAACGCACCTTGAATCTTGAAATGCATTCATACTCTGAATGGATACATACTCATTGTCTAGCAGCATGAATCTAAGAGGAAATACACGGCAACAACTACTTAGCACTGTCAGCGACTCCGCACTGGGATGCGAGAAATAAGGGGACACACCTTGGACACACCATATGCCTGCCTATTCGCAATTGGTTTCTTTGCAAGGGGAATGAATGAGCAGGGCGGGATGGGAGAATATCTCAAACTACGACATACCTTGGACAATCTCCCACTTGCTGGTTTGCCCTTGGTTCCAACTTTCAACCCGCATCTGACGTTCAATTGTTGTAGCGTGTAAGTATGAGAGCATGTCATATCCTATAAAATGTTAAGCACACAAGTGACTTACCTGTGGAGGGAATAATGCAGGATAAGGAGGAGTCGTTGAATTGATGATGGACGTTAGGAGCAAGGAGGCAGCATCAAGTTGAGCTCGAAGTTTCGAACTTGAAGTTCGAGAGGCGGTGCATGGAATTTGATGGAACCGTCACAGTGTTACAGCGTGACATGAAGGACACCTCCTTCGCACCTCGTACTCACTTATGTACGTGCAGTAGTTAATAGTTATCAAGTCAGCTGGATACATTTACGGGCTGAAATACGTACGCGGATCCCCCAAAAAAAAATCAACATGAATTATAACATTCCCTTACATGAACGCTTTTTCCGACCTTTTGGGTATGAACACAGGGTAGGAATTTCATCAATAAACTCAACCAGATTTTGGTAGCAGAATTTCCGAGGCTAAAAGTAGATTTTTTTGAGTTGGAATTTCCGTAGTCAATTCATCACTCTCTTGAAGCACGACTTATGCGGCTGAAATACCAGTTTCGGCCATACAAGATCAGGTTTTCCGGCCCGGGCGGGTCCATAGTGTCAACCACTGCAGGCTATCGATTGATCTGCAAAGATATATCAACTCTTTCCATCATCTTGAATCTGAGGTCCTGTTATCGTTCGAAATTCGGCGTAGAATATCCACGATATCTCCTCTGTCTTTTCTCGATTTCCCTCTGGAGCTTACCGTCGGCATCTTTGATGAACTACACTTCGTCGACATATTCTCCTGCATGCACGTACTTATGCCGGACTATATCCAAAATCATAATGAACTCCGTCAGGCTCAGCTACCATATCCAACTTCAAAGACTTAATCTTCGCGACAATCCCTGCTGTCACTGAACGTATCCAGGTACTCCTGGAGCGGGAGCAACGTTGGGGGTCATTGACATAGGAAAAAAAGCCCTTCTCTATACTTTTTCCTACCGATTCTGGCACCCCTTTTAGGATCACTTTATCTGCCCTTCTAATGATAATCGATAACCGAGACGCCCGCTACCAGACTGCGCAGGGACAATGAATGACCACGCGCATCATATTCTCTACGCCATATCAACGCTATTCGGTCAACGTTGCGTCGCAATGGCTGATGATCCCGAAAATCCTTATCCTGTTGGGGGCCGGAACATTCAGGTATTCGACTTCAAAGCTTCAACCCTTGGACAGTAAAAATGGCAAGAGAGGAGGCGCCTGAAAATGTCTGTGACATGGTGTTTTGTGCAGATGTTTTTGGCAGGTTGCCATATACCACCATGAAGTCGGTTGAGTGGCTACACAGTGGTTTGCCGATGATGAACGATGCACTGATTTCAAGCCAAGATGTGCGTCCGATTCTTTCAACCCAAACACTCATTCGCATTAATTGATTTTCCGAACGTCAAGTTTATTTCGAAGGGTACATACTGAAAAGATATTGCATCTTATGTATTTCGGTTAGACTGTATATTATAGGCGTTGAAGGCAAGCATTACGGTCATTTCAATGCACTAGTTATTCAGTATCCATTCTTTCTTCTTTGTGGTTCATACTGGACTCAAATAGCGCAGTGAGCCAACTTATCTGTAACAGCAAACGAAATTTGTTGATATCCAATAGGCTAAGGTGGATGAGAGTTGGGATTCGCAAAAGATGCAGCAGCGCAGGCCTCAGTGGGCTATCATTCCCTCGAAACCTGTGAAAGACTGAAAGTTGCTTCACGACCAGAGTTTGCAGACGGGAGATTCGTCTGACAATGTGTATAAGAACGGAGTCCTCGAAGTCACCAAGAGTTATATAATATTCCAGTTTGCGAATAAAACCACCAATATCTCAGGGTTAGTTATCCAGTAGTGTAAGCGCAAAAGCGGTAGCCTTTGTCTGAGAGATGGTGCGCAGCCGTGAAGGCTTGTCAGGATAACCATTTCTGTGAATTTCGAGCGGAAGACTGGGAATGACCATGGTGTAGCCAGTAACAGCGATTGATGAAAGCAGGTCTAGGATACTCCCTCGTTGGCAATGAGCCGATATTTCTGTTGTGCCAGCGGCAGTAGGAGTAGACACTGACAAGCTTCATGCACTTCATGATCAAGTTCGTGCAATTGGTCAATTGGTGTTCATCGTTGCCGCCGGTAGTCTCCGGTAATTTCCCGCCCAGCGCGCTCTGTCGACTCGAAGTCATCAACATCCTCTTAGACGAACTCTACGATGCTCCTTCGAATATCCCGCATACATCTCCTGATAATTCGCTTTCTGTGTCTCCACAACCTCCGCAACTCGGAATTACGCCGATACGTATGTTGGGGGGGGGGGGGTGTCCCTTGTTCATATCTTCGCTTTTGACATTTACTGTCCTACATCGTTCTTCTACCAACGAGAACGATCGCGAATCTCATCTTGGAATTATATGGATCGATTTGTCCTGAGGGACGTATCCGAAGCTCTCGCGGTGGAGAACCCAAACGCTCCAGGGCACTCTGCTTCCTTTGACCTCAACCTCAAGGCCAGACGTGTCCCTCATCAAGCATTTCAATGGAGCGCATATAGTTGCCTGCGAACCCTCGCGTTTGGCGATGAAAATTGGATGGCTACACTAGAGGATTGTGGGGCACATTGGAGATTGTTTGAAATTTGAACAGGTCTGTCCTGTGTACCGCTCAACGGATATATCCTGTTTATTTACTTTGCACAGATAGATGCTGAGCGCAGAACGTTGGTCCAAATGACCAGTGATTCACTGAATAGCGGGCGCTAATCTTGGGCGTACCACGCAATCTCCGATATGTGCTGGAGTTGCCCGAAACCTGAAGTACTGTTGCTGCTCTGCTCCCGTCACTTTCTCATGCACATGGATGTACTGTCGGCCTCTTGAAGGTCGTCCCAATGTTCTATACCATCTCCAATTCTTTGTAACGAGGCCAAAATCGAGGAACGACGTATCCGAATTTGACTCTTTCATCTTTCACCGAAGCTGGCATGACTCTATTGAGTGGGGACTGGATACGGATCATCTATGAATCGAGGGTGCCCTTGCTCGACTTGGATCTTTCTCGGTTTTGTATTTTGGGATTGAATACACAACGATCCTTTCGATGAATGTATGCGCTGGTCATCTACGTATGGGGTTAGATTGCTGTCGACTGCATTTAGATCTCTCGCTTTTCCTGCCAAACTTGCGAGGGTCTTGTGTGGATTTGAAATACAAAATTTCAAGTCAGTCGATAACTTGGGCCTAGCTAGCGCCACTTGTGGACTCTTTGACTGGCAATATGCCCCGAAGAATCTCTCGCCGGGTGTTTCCTTGCACTGCCTGACTCGACTCGAAAGACAATGGTCACACAGCGCAACCATTCCTTCGGGATAATATGTCTCCTGTGGGATATCAACGCAGTCCATACAACAAGAGCACACCGTCTTTTTCAAAAATGGTTCCCCAACAAGAGTCGCCCGCTAACGCTAACAGGCAACCCGTACCACATGTTTCTGGAGTGTTCCCGGCTTCCATGTGAGTCCTAAGTGATTTTTTGATATTGACGAGTAACACTGATTGCGATGATAGCTACGGGAACAATGAAAGAGCCTCCGCGCTTGCTTTTTGATTGCGCTCACTTTAGGTCCCGAGAGTTATGTATGATATCCCAGTTGCCTTCCTCCGTTTGCAGCATTTCTAACGCGAATCTGAAGGCCCTGGCTCCGTAATTCGGTGCTTCCAGAGCACAGAGCGCCTCTCAAAAGCAACGTACGTAAATACCTTAGAACGGAAGGACGCAATATTCATAACATTTCTCTCCAAAGCATTCAAGCCCTATTCGGCGGAGACAGTAGAGATCTCATTGTTTGTGATCTCCTTACGGCCGTACTCGAAGACCGCCTCCGTGTCGGAATTTCGGGGCCAGGTCTCAGGGTACTCTGACAGAAACACCCATATGCAGCCTGCTTTGATTTACTCAAGCGCGAGTGATCTTCGAGTCATCAAAAACAGCGCGTATCGTGTATCGTGTGATTGTACCAACATGCGCCACTCATCGATTCCCTTATATGTCACCGCAGCGGTCCCACATTCGCTAAACGCGCTCTAACAGCAGAATTCAAATGACGATTCCAGGCTCTGCAGCCCTGCGCCTCGGTCCGAAGACACTTTTTTCTCATCATGTCCGGTGATCTACTTTTTGGGTGCTTTGTTTGAATCGGGCTCAATCCGCGTGCAGAAGGGCTCAAGCATAAATAGGACCCCTTCGAAGACAGATGTCCCACTTTAAATTCATCACTGATATTCTGCTTCATCCTATAACTCGCCGCTATGTCTGATGGATCGAAACTCAAATGGCGGGGTAAGAAGAAAGAAATCGAACAGATTGCCGCCACTATAGAGGACAGCCTTCTGGCCGTCGGAGAAGAGGTAGACCCCGACGTGAAGAAATTCGGTACTAGAGAGCTCAACCAGTACGTCTCTTCCCGCTTTGATGATTATTTGCACACTGAGTAATGACGCATGCATCAGGCATGCTACACTTTTATCCCCGATGAAGGAGCGACTTGACGCTACCACTTACTTCAACCATTTCAAAAAAACCAAAAATCCCACTACTCGGGATATTGAGGATCTACGCACAGGCGTCGCCCGCACGAATAGACAGATTCTGGTATAACAGAGTACTCAGCACTGGTTGCATTCACTAATCACATGATAATTGTGTTTTTAGACTCAATCGCAAGAAAAAGAAGCACAGAGAAATGCTGCTGCTGCTGCAGAACAAGCTCAGCAGGCCAATGAGCTGGCACGCCACATTATTTCTCCAGATGACTTACGAAGATTCAGCATTAATCTACCTGTGGTGAACCCTCCTGTCGCTCGGGGAGCTCCATCCCCAGCATTATCAGCGCATAGCACAATCTCGCAAGGCTCGGCTAAATACAAGCGCATGCCAACTCCAGCCCCCGTATTAACGGGGCTTACTCCTCCTCCTCGGTATTTGATTTTTATTTTGAGTCACTAGCCCCACTCATATAACTTATATCAATAATAATACGGGTAGGTCTCAGTCGCAAACCGGAGGATCAACTTCGAGGTGCGTTCGAAATCGCTATAATGACAGATGGATTAATAGTCATGTTGAAAACTACCTAGCTCTTTCGGTCATAATGTCGAGGGCAGAAATGCAACAGCTTCGAGTCACACGTCCGGGTATGATGACTGTTTGATCAGTAAACCAGAGATTGACAAGTTTTAATGTAGACACCGACGCAATAACACCATCGAAACCCTGTCGACGCAATCGTCGGACCGGTCTATGATTCCAGAGGAGTACGAGGGAAGTCAGGAGGAATAAAGATATGATAGCACAATGACCAAATTTCCGCGAACCTCAACTATCAGACCTTGAACAGGTCTGATATCCATACCTACGTTTGTGTACCGTATCAGAGTACCAGTCAGATGAAATTTGCAGTTTGCAATGCCTAGTACACAGTATAGTTTCCGTCCCACTGTAATCTCCTCGTGTCAGCAATCAATATTCAACGTCAACGTTCAACCGGTAGACAGTTTTTTTTGTTTTGCAAAAAGCTGTTTTGACTGTCAAGCTTGAGATAAATTCAAGATAAACTATTTCAGGGCGTTGGAATCAAATGTATGCCTGAGCACCAGATTCAAAGCACGCATCGCGCGAAAAAAAATCACGCATTTTGGTTCTATAAACACGTATTTTGGCCATGTTTCATGGGTATCTGAGCTCTCCTACAGCTTTTTTAAATTATTCCTTTCTTTCCTTTTTGGAATTATTTTTTCATTCTTTTCGACGCAAACTACCCAGTCTATTGAACGGAAAACCGTTGGAATGCCGTTCAGCGCTTCAGTGACGGTGGCCGGGGGCCAGGCCTATTCAGATTGGGGCTCCGCTTGAACCTTCGAAATGGATCGTCACAGTGCATTGGACCTTCATTCAACAATTCCCTTCAGTCACTGATAGCCCACCCCTTACAAGCAGACCTATGGAGTCCGGGCCAGAGGACTGGGCGATTATGCCATGTGAAGAGTTCTGGGTCACTCATCAACCGTATCTACTGCAAAATGGGTACCAACTACCCGCTCGATACGACCCAAACTGGATACCGTCATGGGAGACCAACAAACGACTCAAGCCCTCTCAATGTCCTGACTCCGAGCCCATACCGGTCAGTGGTACATGCATACATCATGATTAGCTTTTGATCAAGCTACAGGCAGTTTACAGTAGTGTGTTGGATGCAATCCAAATTTCAGATGGCACGAAAGTTGTGCTGAAGCTCGTGAAGTTGGACAAAGATGTTCCTATATTGGAATATCTAAATTCTCCCACTCGATTGGCCGACCCAAGAAATCATACTCTTCCACTTCTTGGGAAAATACCAGTGCCTGATAGGGAGGATGTTGTGTGGATCGTCATGCCTTTCCTCACCTCGTTTGACAGCCTTAGCCACCCGTTTAGATGGACTTGTGAAGTGATGGAACTTGTGAAACAGTTCCTTGAGGTATGTTCTGTTTAGTTGGGCTAGGAGCGTTACTCATATACAACTTTATTCGCATAGGGACTAGAGTTCATGCATGAACACCAAATAGCGCACAGGTTAGCCTAGTTCTTTATCTGCGACGCGTACGAATAAATTTACAATTCTGCAGAGATGCCTGCACCTTTAACTTGATGGTTGATTCGTCAAAACTTGTGCCCAATGGTGACTTTTCTTTCTTCAGGCCTAGTCTGAAAGCGGACTGGTCAGGTCGAGTGGACGCGGTGGAACGACGCTCTGTGGCTCCACTGAAGTACTATTTCATTGATTTCGAGATGGCTCGACAGTATTCGTCGGACGGCATGGATCCTCCTTGTGTCGGCCGCTTTGGGCAGGTCCGAAATGTTCCAGAATTCTCAGATACGGTTCCATATAATCCCTTCAAGTTGGACGTTTATCAACTTGGGACCGCCTTTCAAATCCTGCTTGATGTTAGTGATCAAGAATTTACTGCATAACTTTCAATATACTGATTCATCTGGACAGGAGCACTATGGCATTCAATTTTTGGTACCTCTCTGCGAGGCAATGACTCGAGCAGATCCTGAAAAACGGCCAACTGCAGCTGAAGCACACCAATTATTCAAGACCATCATATCTTCCTTTACTGATGCTGATATGAATCGGAAAGTCGGGCTCCGATCTATGGCATCTATACGACCAAAACCAGTGATAGAGTCTTCATTGCCATTCCTGTCTTTCTCTTCTCGAATTTCGAACTTCTTCCATTTGAAATCATTCACCTTCCTTATTAAATTCAAACTAGTCATTCATTAACTTATCTGTCATCTATATTACAAACGAAGGCCGTTTTTTCTCACGCGAGACAAAGACGCGAGACAAGATAAAGAGGCTCGCTCATTGGCTGGGTTGTCCTATGTCCTCTGATTGGTCAAGCTCAAGAGTCGCGTCCCACGCGTCCGACTTATCGTCCTCACGGGCTCCTCTTCCTCTACCATCTAATCCTTTGCTGTACTCTCGACCACTCCCACTGTCTTTACTCTATCCTTACTCTATACTCCCATCACTCTACTAAATCTTCTCAATGCTGTTCCTTTGTAACTCAACAGTTCATGTAGTATTTCAGATCTTAACAAAGTTGTTCTCCCACTCTACCTCTTTGTCCCGAATCTTCTCTACAACATGAAATCGCGCCAAAGCCAAGTACTCGAAATTCCACTCGCAAGTCAGTGGTAGCTGCTCGGGCCGCATCCTAACCACGTTCCAAACCGACCCTGCCTGCCTGCCTGCCTGGGCCCTGCCTTCCTGCCTGCCTTGCCTGCGTGCGCCCATGCGGATTTTCCTCTGCCCTCAACAGCCTGGAGATTCATACGGAAACCCATAACGCTACCTATCCATGTAAGTTCTTCTATTTGCTCGACCTAAAGGTGATCTGTAATCCTTTTGTCTGCAGGTCTGAATCAGATAACTCGGACAACAAACTGAACACTCCCGAACGCTGGCAACAAAGAACAAGACATGCTCTTCGCGACCTCCCAGCTCAACCGTGAAGATGAACTTCCCCAACGCCGACGCTGTCTTTCACGCCCCGAAACTCCAACACCGACTCCGGGTTACGCTGAGCGAATGCGAACTCGAACTCGGTCTATCAATCGCGAGTCTCGCAATGCTGACCTCCAGATTTCTCCAAGACGGCGCCACTCCTTTCACTCAGGAAATGAAAATATCCCTTTGCGACTGTCAGCAGGACACTTTTCGGTATAGAATATACATCTATCAGTATTATTCTCTACTAAACTTATCTACATAGACGTCAATTTTACACCTAGACCATTGCGTTCTCCCATTTCCTGTCCAATCTCAAGAACAACCGCAACCCACCCCTCCACAAGTGCATCAAATACACGAACGACAACTCACGGAGCACAAACAGAACTTCACGTCTTCATCCGCCCCTCAACCAATACCCCATGTCCGACCTTCCTTACGACAAGCAACGCAGAGCTCAGCCCAGGAAGCGTCACATACCCATCAATCCCTACTTCCAAATGCAAGGTCTGTTGCTCAACAGCGCCGACGAGCACGAGAACGACTAGAACAACTTCAAGTTGGACAACCCCATACGCTACCAAATGCAAGGTCTGTTGCTCAGCAGCGCCGACGAGCTCGAGAACGACTCGAAGTTGGACAATCATCTGTACCACATCCTGGACAGAATGAATCTCTTCGTCAAGATGCAAGATCTGTTGCCCAACAGCGCCGACGAGCACGAGAACAACTTGAACGTCAACAACGAGTTCAGAACGGGGCCGATATTTCCCTGGAGCACACATTCATGGGCCATAATCCTCTTCCAACCCCGCCATTAACACAAATCCAATCGAGCGAAGGTATGTTTTACGAAGACCTCAATTTAATAATAACCTTACTAAAATATCTTCAAGTTCATAATTCGTTGTCTATATCCCGACTGAATGCACCTGAATCAACGTCAAACCCGATTCGAAATAGTAGTGAGTATTCATCTTTCTTAATTTTTGTCTGAATCTAACAAAATATCTATGTTTAGATGATCCTGCGCCACGGGCAAGGCGTCGCAACCATGTCGTGACGACTTCAAATAGACTTTTTCTGGCTGCTCGCCGCCCGTATCATGAACCTGCACAGCGACATGACATAGGTCGGATGATAGTTCCCTGTGAACACTGCGGTGCTCTTCACTGGCTTGCAAATAAACTTGCAAAAAGTACCATTGCGCGTCCCAGATTCCCTCAATGTTGCATGGAAGGAAAAATCGACCTTCCTGCTCTCGAAACACCTCCTGAACCTCTTCAACACCTTCTTACAAGTCTCGACACCTCATCCGCCACCTTTCGCGACGTCATGTGGAAGTACAACCGGGCATTCGCATTTACGTCCGTCGGTGTCAAAGAAGATCATTCGGCCAACTTTGGCCCTCCTGATAGTCAAGGGCGGCGAAGACCTCTTGGACCCCCCGTATATCGCATCTCCGGCGAACTTCACCATCGATCAGGTGCATTAATCCCCGATGAAGGTCAGGATGCACGTTACGCTCAGCTTTATGTCTATGAACCTCGCGCTGCATTGGATACACGCATCCAAAACAATTCCGACCTCGATGAAAACATCATGCGAGATCTCCAAGCAATGCTGAACACACACCATCAATATGTTCCTCTGTACCGCCATGCCTACGAGATCTTGCAACAATACAATGTGGCTAATGATGTCGTAATCCGTCTGCGTATCACTCCAGGACTCGATCGTCGTCGCTACAACCTTCCAACAGCTGATGAGGTGGCAGTCATTTTGCCTGACAATCCATCCACACACCCTCGCGATATCATTCTTCGTCTTCGATCAGGTCCGCTTCAACGCATTAGCGATCTCCATCCTGCTTATGCCCCCCTTCAATACCCTCTTCTATTTCCACGGGGCGAGAATGGTTGGCATCCAGAGTTAAGACTTCAGGAGACGACAGAACAACAACACGAACGTCGTCATCTACAACATGTCCGTCACCAGGAAAGGCGCGACGTTGGTTTGGAAATGCCTGACTCGGACCCAGAGGACTTTGGCCATTCAAGACGACTGACGTTGACAAGCTACGTTGCTTATCGCCTTCATTACCGTCCGCACGAATACAACCTTCTTCTGCGCGGCGGCCGGTTATTCACGCGATATGTTGTTGACATGTTTGCGTCTGCAGATCAGCAAAGACTGAGCTATATCGAGCAACACCAATCCATCTTCCGTGCAGCAAGATTTAACAACCTCGAAGATGCCGCTTTAGGAGATGACAATAATCTTGACCTCAATGACCTCGGGCGACGTATCATCCTTCCTTCATTGCACACCAGCAGCCCTCGGTATATGGGTCAAGCATTTCAAGATTCCATGGCTCTTGCTCGATTTTATCGCAAGGTTGATATTTTTATAACTGTGACAACCAATCCGCACTGGCCTGACATCGAACGGGAGCTTCTACCAGGGCAAACTCCATATGACCGTCCAGGATTAATTGCGCGTGTCTTTCAGTTGAAGAAGAAGGCGATTCTTGACTATATTTACAACAAATCTGTATTTGGACCTGCCGTTGCTTATGTCTACACTATTGAATTTCAGAAACGTGGTCTTCCGCATATGCATTGCCTTATTTTTCTGAAAGACCCCTATAAACTGCTCACCCCAGAAGCGATTGATCTATGCATTTGGGCCCGATGGCCTGATCCTGAAACGCAACCTCTTCTCTTCGAAACGGTCAAAAAATATATGGTCCATGGCCCGTGTGGTGCCGAAAAACCTGATGCTTCATGTATGGTCAATGGAAAATGCAGCAAAGGTTTCCCGAAGGAATTCCAGCCACGTACCACAATGGATGGCCATGGATACCCGCAATATTATCGCCCAGATGATGGAAGCATACATGTAGTAGGTACAAAACATCCAGTTGAAGTTGACAACAGATGGATTGTTCCCTATTCACCCTTTCTATGCGCTCTTTTCGACTGTCATATCAATATGGAATGTGCCGTTTCGCTTTCAAGCTTCAAATACATTTTTAAGTATATACAAAAAGGGGATGACCGAGCCGCATTGGACTTTTCAGAACGAAATGAAGTCAAACGGCACCTGACTGGGCGCTACATTTGCCCACCCAGTGCAGCTTGGCGAATCTTTCACTTTCCTATTCGCGAGCAAACTCCTAATGTGCTTCGCCTCGAAATCCATCTCCCCAACCACCAAATGGTGACTTTTAATCCAAATGACGATCTCGACACAGTTTTGCAGCGTGGTGCTAATCAGCGTACCTCCTTGACTGCATTTTTCGAGGCTAATGCTGATAATGGCCCCCTTGGCGAAGAAGCGAGAAAGCATACTTATCAAGAATTTCCGCAGCACTTCGTTTACCACACGAACATGCGAAAATGGTCTATTCGTAAAGCAGGCTTTGCATTGGGTCGCATGTATTTTATCAGTCCTACTGCCGGTGAACAGTTTTATATATCTCAAGAATAGGCGTGATGTTGTACATATATTTATTCTGTCACTCACTCACAAGTTGTTACAATATCTCTTCCTCGCTGTTTCATGTTTATCAATATTATCTGTAAATTGTAAGGATCTGAAGTCTTTGTCTAGGCAACAAAAAGGCCACATTATAAATTGGTCAGGTCGGAGGTGTTCCAGAGGTTTTCAGATACGGTTCTGTGTGATTCATTCAAGTTGGAAGTTTATCAACTTGGGAGTGCCTAACACCTGCTTGACATTCGGGATCATACATTTGACAGCTCATCAATGCAGATCCTAATAAACGGCTAACCGCGGCTGAAGCTAAAGCATGTAGAGTACATCAGTTATTTCGCACCATTGTATCTTCCTTCACCGATGCTGACATGAATCGAAAGTTCTGGTGGCGTCGATATACTCCCTATAATCCACCACCAGCAAAGACAGAGCCTCTTGAAACCTATGTATCTTTGTCTTCTCGAATATCGTGCTTATTCCATCTCAAAACTTTCACTTTCCTTAAATTTAAACGTGTCCATTGATTTTTTCGCCATATATTTACATAGTGCATGCTTATTACATAGTGCCCTTTGGGAACAATACCGAGACCAATATGTATAGCCGAACGATAAAATACAGAATAACCTCTCGATTCAGTCTCAAATAACGGCGTCTCGTCGTCTTTCCAAAAGACGAACCACATCCCCAGCCACCTTACTCTCCTTCTCACTGCCAATATTCCCGCTCACGGCACTATAAAATGCCGCAAAGTCCTTCGCCTGCTCCACAAGTCGTGAGAGCTTTGCTCGCCTTGCTGCCTGTGCCTTCTTCCCGGTAGCATCAGACGACGACGACAAGGACGGAATCGTGGACAATATAGTGCTCTCATTCTCTGCGCTACCCATCATGAGCAGCCCGAAAAGTACCGCCAAGTGTCCGCGGAGGAAGGACGCGTCCGCCTCTGCGTGAGCTTCGGGGGAGTCCTCCGAGAGCGACGCGGGCGCTGCCTCGGTCTTGACTTGCTGTTGCGAATAAAGCTGAACAAGAATCTCGATCCCACTAGACCGTCGCGAACAATTACATTGGCGGCCACAAGCGCGCTTCTTAAGGGCGCAAGAAGGGTTGAGTTCTAAAACAGAACTCAATTTTGAGGTAAGGTTGTTAGGGAAAATAGTCTTACGAATTTGGCGCACAGTGTCCTTCGCTTCATCCACGCTCTGAACAAGATTCGTCAAGAGGCCTAACGCAAGGCAAAGCGTGTCAAGGGCCTGCGAGTCCGTTCTACTGTTTCCAGACTGTTCTCCGGCATCAGGCGAGTCTTCCGCGTCTTCTTCCTTTTTGACATCCTCGGACCCCAGGTTCTTACTTCGTTGTATTTCCTGGCCGGACGTATATATTGTACGCATGAGGAGGCCCATTGTATACTCACCCTGTGCAACTTTCCTTGCCCAGAGTTTGTCCATGTGCGTGAGGCTTACGAGAATTCGAAGAGTCGTATCCAAGTATTTGCGCGCAGGGACTGTAAAGGCTTCAGCATCAACAAGAACGAAAAACAAATAAATGACTCACACGTATCAGGTTCCTCGTTGGCCTTGTTCAGCTCAACACAAACTGCAAATGCAACAAGATCCTCCGCTAGCCAGTCCTCCCTCGCCTTCGCCATTTCGTCATCATTGCGTTTCGTGAAGTCATCTTCGATAGACGAGTTCTGGCTGGACTCCTCTGGATATGTGTTCCACTGGTCGAGAAGGTACATATCCAAGAGTCGGAGATGGTAATATATGCTGTGGTATGGTATCGTTGAGACTATGTCAGACCAGCGGGAAGCGAGGGCTGAAGAGAGAGAAGAGGATGCAGCAGGACATAAAGATAAACGGAGAGAAGTCAAATATTCGGGGAAACGCTGCAATGGGATCGTGGACGGAGGCAATGCATGGAGGGCAAAAATAATGAGGAACGATGTAGAAATCTATGGTAAATTGTTGAGCTATTTCTTATTTCTGAATCTGGATCACTTACGACTGTATCTTCAGGGAACAGATTAGATTTTGAATTTATCGTTTTATAGACAGTCGTCAACTGAAACTTCATTAGGTTGAAAAATCAAAGAATGTAGGAATGTAACACACCAGAGAGCGATCCTTAGGCTTTATACCGCCTTTCTTCAAGTCAGCATCAGTAGCTGATGAACTAGGAGCAATTAACCTCAAAGGATCCGCATTGGGAGGATTTGAGCCAAGAATATTGAATAACGCGTAAAGAAGGACAATTCCTCCTCTTTTTGCTCGGCTGTCTCTTGAAAGATCCTGATGGTGATGGTGGAGGAGACGGTGCCCGCTGTGTTAATTCCAGCAACGATGCGGGATCACGCGCAACAGAGCCACAAAGAAGACCAGCAAGATGTCCAGAATCTGCATTTGTACTCAAAAATAAGTCTTGAAATTTTTGCAATCTGTCGTACCTTGTCTTCTCCCTTGCCAGCACCGGCGTCAAGAAAAAGGTCCCAGGTCCGAGTGAAAAAGTCGGCTGCCTTGCCTTCCGTGCAAAATCCGTATCGCACAATTTAGTGGTAATCTCAAGCGCACTGTTGAAAGTTGAACAGACAAAATGCCACAAAATTTTGATTACCTACCTAGCTCGCCGTAGACCTAGGCCACCTTGTCTGTCCATCCCTTCAAATAAATAGCCCAATTCGTCTAGGAATCGACGACTTTCTCCCTTATTACGGAGCTCCGATATGCTTTTCATAGGATTGGACATTCCATATGGAATGGGCGGTGGACGAGCACCAGAAACAGCCTTGGATTTTCCCTTTCCGGCGCGGTATGGTGACATATCTGGTGTCGCAGAGTTGGATTTAGATTTGGATGGTGAAGGGGATGCATATGGGTAGGGATCGTCCTCGGAGTTGTCAACATCCCAACGAATACGCAACGAGTTATATGATTCGCGCGTCTCGGATTCGTCTTCTTCGTTTATTGTCTGTGAGCCCGGGCCGGCATAGTAGCCAAGAATGAGCGAAATTGGCCTGCATATGTCCTTGTCGTGCGCTTGAATGATGAAGGTAGGAGTGGAGGACTGGTGCAGAGAGCTTTGAGGTAGATGCTATATTTTCACGGATTTTGGATGGTGAAGAAGATATCGTCGGAAGAGAGGGTGTTCGCTCAATGGTGTTTGACTCGCGTGTAGTGGACTGGCTTCCTATTGAAGAATCTGTTTTAGACCGTGCTAGCATACGCTTCGCCAGCTTTGTAGGCGATGCAGATGGTGATGCTGGTGTGATTGCATCGATAATTCCCGACAGATCTCGAGCCAACTTGGCGCCTTTAGTGGAAAGTTGTGATTGGAAAGAAGGTTTCGCAGTTATTTTGGCTGTTTTACGCGGAGGTGTATGTGTTTCTTTCGTTTTGGATGACCCTATAAACGCCGGAAACTCGCTGTCCGTGTCGGAGACTACGTCAGTCTGCGTAGGTGATACGCTACGAGCCGGGTGTTGTGGGGAAAGTTTGCGGCGTTTGGAGGTTGAATTTGTGGCCGAATTCGCCACAGCGTCTGAGGCAGATGCATGAGAATCTTGTTTTCGCTTTATGCCTGAGCGTTTCCCATAAGTTCGGAGTTTCTGAGATTCCATGCTAAGTATGATGGAGTGAAGGTTCAAGGCGACAGAGGCCGCCGCGCGGTGACGCTATTGTGTGACAAATCGCGTGACAGAGGATGTGACATACGCGTCCTTACGAGTCACGTTCTTCACGTCAAAGCTTTCCTCATTCCTGCAGTCAATTAGACCTGCAAATCGGCGCACACAATTTCTTTATAACCTTCTTTCGCCGACACCACTTCATGGGAACTCTCAGCTTTCAGGATAAAGAATCTTGAAAGAATCATGGGAACCTCTCGATCTACTCTCGACCTAAACATTTAGTTTATGGGCCAGACTCCAACTTGGATCTGGTTCAGAAATGACGTCAAGAATTCTGTTCCTCTTATAACAACAGTGTCCAACCCTCCGCTATCCGTAACTTACAATCATGCCTACCACTCGGAGACAAACTGCGATTGCCGAAGGAAGATAGCGCCCGACGAGCACGATGAGCACCACGAGAGGAAGTCAAGGCGACGTTCGTCTACTGCAAGCAAAGGACGTCCTCATTCTAAGAAGGCGATACCCGAGGAAGAGAATGCGCATCCGATGGACGAGGTTGTGAGGGTGAAGATGCCAAAGAACACGTCCTAGGCGAAAAGCGTGAACATGGAAAGGAGGAAACGAAAGAAGAACCGCCCACTAAAGTTCCCAAAGTTGAGACTGAGGCAGAAGGCCCCGAAGGCATCTACAAGCCAGGTCAGTATTTTTAGTTGCCGCAATTTATACGCCCTAACACAATATTTTATTAGGAACAATTGAAAGGGGCCATATTTATTTCTTCTACCGACCTCGCGTAGAGCACGACGAAGCTCACTCCGTCGATGAAATTCAACATTTCCACATGTTGCTAATACCTCGCCCACCCGATTTCCTCGTCTCTGAATATTCCGCCGATATATCCCACAAAACGGAGGAAGACGTTAAGGCAGAAGAATCGGAAAACATGGAAGTCTTGCTCCAGGTGCAGACGCTGTCCCCGCTCCAGAACCCACCGACGCCAAGAAGAAATTCTATAGGCTTATTACAGTCGGAAAGAAGAGACTTCCTGATCCCGACAACCCTTCAGCCGAAGGAGCAAGCGCAAAGAAATGTTTTGGGCGACAGTCACCGCCGTGGGGGATGACCTCAGCCAACTGGCTGAAGGGCTTGGATCGAAAACATATGAAACCAAAACTAGAGGGATCCGTCACGACGCACCCTCCCGCCTTGTCGCGCGCGGAGGGTACGCCATCGTCAACTCCGAGCCGAGAACGCGCTCACAGCGCGAAACACATCTCGGGTACCATGTCTCGCACCCAAAGCCAGAAGAAATGGGCGACGTCCAACAGGAGCTGGGCATATATCCAGCGGCGTCATATGTGATCCAAGTCAGAAACCCGCTTGCCCTTCCCCAGGGTCCTATACAGCTTCATTCTACACCGGCTGAGTATCCAGAGTGGATCATGCGTGGCGTATTCGGTGCAAGCGAAGGGGTCGAAGAGCATGTCAAGGGACGAGAAGACTACGGCCTCCGCTTCGCCAGTTGCGAGACGCCTGAATTGCTGAATTACAAGAACGCTCAGATTTTGATGATTGCGGCAAGCGAGGGTGAGGAAGGTCTGGAGAAAAGTTTGGGCGAGGGACGAGGAGTCGGTGAGATTCATTTTTGTTTTATAAATCATATTGGTATCGGTCTGAACATTGGTCTAATTTTTCAGCATTGAGTGAGGTGGGACATAAAGAAGGCCACGAGTCTATCCGAAAGGTATTCGACGAACTCGGTTTGGATCTGAGTCAATTCCCGGCCGATTCGTTAGAAGGAAATTGGGCTTGAACATGATAGATTCAAATGAGAAAAAAACAAGCCTATTAGGGTGGGCAGTATGCTGAGCAAATGTATCCCTCCTTTCTTCTTGATGTATATTATTGTGCGCGGGGAATTCGATTTTTTGATGCTTATCATGATCAAGTACTCCTAGGGCACTTCAGAGTTTACGGTCATCAGCCTCACCACACTTACTTCAAGACGCCATAAACCTCGGAGGTATTTCAATCCTGAATCGATGCATGATTCCGATATGCTTCTGACGTGTTTCCGCCCCCGATAACAAGTCGAAGACGATGTCTGTCCTTCCTTTCGAACTCAATGATCATCGAGATCGTTTCACATTGTGATGATACCTCTCTTTCTTCAACCAAGGCATGCGCACTTGTGTGCCACGACTTCCATCATCTCTGTAGGAAGCATATCTTTGCTTCTATCGTTGTGAACCCGTTCCACTACTGGCACCGTGCCGAAAACAGGGCTACTACATCTGCGCTTCATCGACTGCTTGTTGCCAATCCTGAAATCGGCGGCCATATTCGCAATTTGCAATTCTTTATAGACCTCGAAGATCTCCAGAATCTTTCACTTTTACGGATCTTCAGCAAGATCACTCGTTTGGATACACTCTCCCTTCTCCAGTATCTGCAAGCTTCTATACTTGATTGGAACAATATCCGGCCAACGCTGTTTCAACTCTTGAAGTCGCTGTTCCCAACGGTCACCCATCTCAAGCTATCTGGATGTAAGAATTTTGATGTTCGGGATTTGGCACTCTTTATCAATCTGGAACACTTGGAATGCAGCTGGCTTCTTGCACTCGGGAACCACTGCCTTACCAACAAATCTACCTGAAATGCCAATACAACTTCGCTCTCTTTCAGTTGAAATGTCGACTGCTGCAGTAATTATGAGCATATGCACGATGCGTTGCGCAAATGGCTCACCTTTCGTCAATTTCAACAAGCTCACTCATCTATCAGTAATGATTCAGATGCCGGACGATATTGAGCCTGCTTATGCTTTATTCAGTCGCAGTAAACAGCTCACCGATGTATATATTAATAGTGCGTTAGTTCATTGACAATTATTTATTTGAAGGGAATTCCGTTTTGATGCTTCTTCTTGGTTTTGAAACCCCAGATAACCTTGAGTCGAATTCGGCTGTATGCCATGCTTCGGCCTACAATGCAGACGCTTCGACGCCTTCGCATAGAGACATTCCTGAACGTGTTCAACAAGGGTAAGTACATTGGGCGACATTTCTCTTCACTGGCAGCTCGAGGAACTGAAAAATAGGAATGTCGTCGAAACTATTGCTATCGACATACGCGTTCAAATTCATGGAGGCGAAGAGTGGGGCCAGCTTGACGCAGCTTTAGCTCAATCCGTGTGGCCGAAGCTGAAGCAAGTCTCGATGATGATCACAGTTACGAACCCATACGGCGTCGATGCAAACGAGCTGAGGCGCACATTGGGGGGTTTCAAAGCAGCTTGAGCTTCTATCGATGCCATATTCATTGAGTGTGCGTGGGAATTTGAAACGGTCTCGACGATGCAAGTGCTTTCCTCCAGACCACGACGAATAATGGTCATTCTTCCACTGGAAATCGCAGAATCTATCATCGACACCGTCGCCCACTCTGATGATCTGGACCTTTCGTCAACCAAGGCATGCGCTCTTGTATGCCATGTTTTCCATCTCCTCTGTAGGAAGCATATTTTTGCCTCTATCGCAAGGGGGTGCCGGGATTTCAATATTGCACCATGGGTTGGTCGGTCGGTCCTAAGGCTGGACACGAGTCTACTTGCGGGTGACCCGGATCCGAACCCGCGAGTATTTCAATCTCCAAATCCCATACTCGGATCCGCGCGAGTTTGTTCCCACGAGTGAGCCGGACCCACGAGTCAAAACTCGCAAGTATTGACGAGTTTATAAGTACCCGTCAAGACCACGGGTTCACGCGAGTACTTACAAGTATACCCACAAGTTGTTAGACAAAGTGAATGAATTTCAATGAAAGTGACGTAAAAATCTCAACCGACAATCTCTATATCTGATGCAAGTGTCTCTGCAACCTTCTGCTTCTTCTTCTGACGCTTCCGCTTGTCTCTAAATACTTGTACAATTTCATCCCTTGGAATTGCCCCATCAAGTGATGCCCACGATGCAAGAACTGTAGCAGCACGGGTTGACTCGTCAGAGAGTGAGTGACGGAGCTTCGAAACTGTGAGTCCTCCACGTGAGAATGCACGCTCGACATCTGTGGAGGTTGCTAATGGGTTTCAGATTAACTATATGCACCAATATTAATAATTAATGACATACCAGGAATAGAGAGATAATCCAAAGCCATTCGAGCCAATTTATGTCCCGCAATATCCATACTCGTCCAATATGCAATTGGGTCTAAGGACGTACTCACAACAGGACTTGATAACCATTCGTCGAATGGATCAATAGGTGTTGAGTTGTCTTTGAGAACGTCGAAGTACTTCCGAGCAGCAGAGAAGCGCTGAATAATGAATTCATTGAGATAAATAGTTAGACTTATATATAATATAGTAAATTGAAAACTGAACATACGTTTGAGCTTCCAGCGTCAGAGTCCTTATTTACTCTTGCATTGGGTTCAGGGGTTGTTATGTTGTAGTTTGTCATCCACTCAGCTCTTGCTATGTTTTCTGCAGTTTTAATCCAGTCATGCTCCCACCCCGCCTTGGAGAAATACGTGGTCTTGTGACGGGGATGAAGGACTATATAATTCAAGTTGGCAGTAATGTTAGATACAATCAAGAAAAGAAATAAGGGACATGTACTCATTGCAATGCGGTACACATTAGACTCGTCAGTCAAAGCATAATACTTGTTGAGCATAAGCATTCCACGTAGAGCAGCATGACGCACAACAGGCTCAAGGGTGGTGTTGTCATGAATTCGTCGAGGGCACCTGTGATGACGTCAAAGATGGGAATCACCTCATGTATCAGAGGAATTCTAGACTCGGAAATCTTCTTCGTTGCAAGGAGAAAAATCTAATCAAATGATTATTAGTCACAATGTAAAGCAAAGAAAAGTAAACGCCTACATCGCGAAGTGGTGAAAGCTGCTCAAGAAGTTTCCATTCTTCTGTCTGAAGACTGAATCGAGCAAGACGAACACCACGCGGCTTATTGTATTCGGCCTTGATGACGAGAATTTTGAGAGCGTCCTTTAGATCGAGGGCTCTCTGGATAAGCTCGGATGTACTGTTCCACCGAGTTGAGACATCGCGGACCATAAGCTTTGGCTCAATTGCAGTATCCTCGCAGGCAAGTTCAAGATCTTCTCGTATAGTTGGGCTGTTAACAATCTTATTTGCGAGGGTTCGAAGCTAGAATGAGAGTTATTGAGATCAGTTTAAAAGAATAAAAGATAAGACTATGACCGCACCTTTGCAATTGACAGTTGACCGATCTTAACTTCATGGGTAGTTAGAGGATCAAGACGTTCGTTGAGCTGAGCACTGCTGACAATATCTTGAACAGCAGCAGCATCACTCTCTGCAACATCATCTGCTACCTCATCAATATCATCATCGACTTCAGGGTCCTCGTCCCCTATTAGATCGCCGCCAATCAATTGAGCCGCCAACATGGCAAGCTGCTCTTCAAAGGCCGAGTCGTCATAATTACCGGCATCTTGACCGGGTTTGTTTGAACGGCTAAACGGTGAAAGAATTGCCTGTTACAGTAATAATCAGACGAGTGGACAGTAGTAATAGTAATAAACTTACTTTGACAACCAAATTCAAGATGTGGGCGAAACATCGAAGGCCGGACTCGTGTCCAGCCTTAGTCGGTCCAAGATTTGGGCCGCTAAAAATTTTTTGGACCTACTATTTTTTTGATGCAAAATGTACTCCATAGTATTATTTGAGTACCTTCTTGCCTTAGACGAGCAAACATAGGTAAAAATTTGGCATATGTTGGATCAATATTTAACAAAGTGAACATGTTACATCTCTGGGTATATTATAGCACTATATGGGTACAGACCAGTGCTGGATGACCCACAATTGACCCACAATCCATAAATATAAGTACCTGGCTGGAAAAGATGCTAGCTGTAATGTGCATACTTGAGTTGAGTGCCTGGCATGCAATTGGATAGAAAAATATATGTTGTATTATCAAGAAAATAGTATTCTCAAAGTATTCTGTACATATCCAATGTAGATGTTGGTGGGAATAGTATGCATCAGGGAAATACAGAGAATCTGACAGTGTATAAATGCATAATTATGGCATGCTGTGTGGATGGGCAGGTTAGAGAGCATAAAAACAGAAGGGGTGAGAAGGTGCGCCTGGGGATCTCCTGCTTTTCCAATATTTCCCTGGGTCTTCTCTGGCTTGTAAGTATTCCTAACTCTTTGTTGATGCAAATAGAGGACCTTGAATGCAAGTTGCAGTAGTTGATGGTGTGTAGAGGGGACAAGAGTGGTAACTGTAGTTGTCATTGAACGACGAAGTGATAAATTATAATTGAGCCTCGGCAACTGCCGAGAATGTGTCCAAATTTGGTAATTTTAAGTCACGTGATTGCTTACGTGGGTCGGTCGGTTCAAGGAATCCCTCCTTAAAAATAATTTCGGCCGGATAGCGGTGTCTGTGGACTAAAAAGAAAAAAGAAAAGAAAAAGAAAAAGAAAAAAGGAGAAGGAAAAGGGGGAGAATTATTGTTACTCCTTGTACCCTTCCGCAAGCGAGATAGTTCTGAAATTGTATGAGTAGTCGCATGCAACATTGGTCAGCCGTTCCCACAAGAATAGTCGCGTAGATATGAATTTTCGCATAGATAGAGGCACTGGCCTATCAGAATTCAAGGAAAAAGACCCTTTTTACTCATTTTCTAAGCGGAATACTCGCTTAGATGCTTCGCACAGTACAGGCCGATTAGATTATGATATCTCACTGATATGATCTGATATGATTGATAGATAATATACATCAGGCTGTACGCATTGAACCACCGCGTGCGTGCGCGCGTACACGCGCTCACGAGAATTGCGCCTTTGCACTCCAACTTTTCTTCGCGCTCACGCGCGCTCATCCAGGATTCTTCAGTCATGGTAGGTATTATTACACCCCTATTGGGAACAAAATGGAAGTTTATCTACGTGCATAGTTCCTCTGAATCTTCTTTAGGTAGACACACTAAAGATTGCATTTCCCTCTTTCAGTAGTGCTTAAAAAGTGCTTAAAAATTGTGTCGCATTCAAATCTCACATTTACCTCAAACTACATTATGATAACTACTGCAGCTTATATTGGGGTGACTAGAATGCAGATACACTGCCATTCATTGCCTGTCAATACCCTCGACCAACCTCGGTGCAACACATCCGCGAATTCAATGCCGGGCTTGATTTGTACTAACCTCCTGGGTTTACGGGCGTGACTGTAAATCAGGCCAGATATAATGACATATCTGACAGTTTTTGCGGGGTAGGATGCTACCTCCCAAATTGCGTCTCTGCACCGCAAAGCGTTGCATATGCAGCGCCCCTTGTACACATAGACGGTCCTGGGGAGGCAGCATTCACACTGTGATGGATCCTGCACATGTACAAGGCATGTCAGGTGAAGGGCACAGAAACAGCGCACTTGCTTGTGGACCTGCCCCTGCCGTCTGTAACAGTGTGAGTGGGATGTGGTAGGCGCCTAGAAGTAAGGAAACAATGATCAATTAAATATCCAAAACAACGAAATAGAACACACCAGGAAGCCTTCAGTGCCACCATATGCACTGCACTGTTGTGCACCCATCCATCGCTTCGTGCACCACCCAAACCCTTGCAGTCATCGATGTTGCGGTGGTTGCGGCGGTGTGACGCGTTGAATTCTGGGTGTCTCGTTCTCACAGGTTGATTCTGCTGCTTGCACAGGCAAATCCTTGGGGTAAATAGCTTACTTGATCTGCAAGAAGCCAGGCAGAATGATAGAAGGGAGAGGGGGGACGAAAAGCGTGAGGAGAGACAAACATCGACGTTGAGGTCAACGTTGATCTGAGGCGCGGCTCGGTGGCTGTGCATTACATAATATTATTTCAAACTCAGTATCCGGTATCCGCTATTCTCCACAGACATGACTAGCCAGCCATATTTTTTAACCCCGGCACCCCCTTGCTCTATCGCCTTGAACAAAACCCACGCTCAACCTCTACCAACCGGATCCGTCCCACTAACAAAGGCAACAGCGCTTACGCTTCATCGGCTGCTTGATACCAACGCAGAAGTCGGTAATCATATTCGCAATCTGGAATACTGTATGGATGTCGATGAATGCAAGGGCCCCTCGCTTTTTCAAACCTTCCAAAAAATCACTCGACTGAAATCTCTCGTCGTTTGGCAATACAACGTACAAAAGCTTCCATGGAATGATAATCCATTCCGGCCTGGATTGCTTCATCTCTTGCAACTTCCAACGCTCACCCATCTCAATGTATTTTCCATCTAAAACTTCGTTCTTACGGATCTGGCACTCTGCACAAATCTAGAGCATTTCGAATATAAATATCTTTTCACTGTGTATGAGTCCGAAGAACCGCCAACAATTATACCTGAAGTACCCATGCGACTTCGCACTATTTCAGCAGGGAGTCTAAGCACTGGTGCGACGAAGAAACTGTGCTCGATACGCTGCGCAGATCGACAACCATTCATCAATTTCAGTACTCTGGCCAATTTGTCGACAAAGATCTTCGATTCCGATGATGTTGAATGTTCTCGTATTGTATTCAGTCATTGCAAACAACTTATTACTGCGCTTGTTCATGGTGCATCAACAAAACACCCTCGATCTGAATGATTTCGTTTCTAATTTCCTCAAGTAGCAATTACCCAACTAAACCTGACTCAAATCGGCCTCTATAATATGTTGATGCCTTCTATGCAGACGCTGAAACACCTTCACGTCCATACCGCGTATGATGACGACAGCGAAAGAGGTGACCCCTTTTGTGGACTCTCCTTTCAACTCCAGGAAATGAAACACAAAAATATCATTGAGACGATCAAAATTAGTGTTTTCATTTACTCAGGACCGGATTGCAAGCGAGGTGAGGAGTGGGGGTGGCTTGACGCAGCTTTGGGATACTCTGGATGGCCACACCTGCGACAGGTTGCGTTGACGCTCAAAATCCGGAGCTACAGTAGAGGTGAAGATGCCACTCAACAAAATTTGAAGAGCGCAATAGAAGGCTTGCCCGAGGCCCAGTTCCCGAAATTGACATCTAGCACAAGCCTCCTGTTTAATTTCACCGTCGAGGTAGACTTAAGTCTCCTCTGGATGATGTTTGCACACTGAGCGGATATCACATTCTTTTCCGGGTCCTTCAGTACAGTATTTTGAATCTGATGCAAGGTAAATCCTAAAAGAGTGGTGTTTAAATTTATTATAAGCATTCCACAGCACTGTACTCTATGGTACATGTTACATAACATTAAATGAGCAGTACAATAAAGCGAACAGTAATATATGAATTAAGCATTGGCTCTTTTGGACTCTTGAGTCGAATCCCGCGACCCCCCATTGGGACCACGCCCTCGACCTGCATTGTCTCTAGCGTTGTCATATAATGCATCTCTCTGCGACGACTTAGGGTCGCGGCGCAACATCTGTTTTTTCTTCGGCAGTGGCGCGATCCTAACAGGAGACGGACTGCGGCTATTACCAACATCGTCGTCCTGTTCTACTTCGGTACCTTCACGGATGGCTTGAACCAATGGCCGGAGATAGAACTGCATCTTCCACATATCTCCGATAGTGAGATTCAGATAATCAAACGCTGGAACGATGGTGTGATCCTTTCGGTATGTGGCTGGTGTCACTCGCAGTACACTGGGGTCTCTCATGACGTATGGAGGAGCTTTTGGATAGCGCGCAGAGAAATGGGTCAGTAGGATGTTTTTGGCGTTCATTCTAAATAGAGAGAGAGATGTCAGTCCGGGGTCTGCAACGTATTGATCTTGGTGTAACGCACTTCTCTCCCTCAGCGATAGCTTCGCCCATGGTGCTATGTGCCTTTCGCCGTGCCATGATGTACTCTTCATCGTCCATAGTTGCCTCATGAATCAGCACCGTTGAGTTCATCCCAAGCTCGCAGAGACTTGCTGATGGTGATGTATCGCCCGAGAACCTATTCAAAAGGATGCTTAGCTTGTTATGTTAATTTGAGAAGGTAAGGAATACGAACGTTATGCTCCAGCCATCTTTATGCTTGAATGACGCTCCAAAGGCCCGACAACGGTGCTCGACGTCGGCCGTCTTGAAATACTCCAATCCGAGCGCTTCACACATCTTCCGCGCATTCTCCCTGGACCTGAGAAAACAAAGATAAACGAAGGACATCAAGCTCCCTTCAATTCGCCCAACATAAAGGACCACATACTTGTTATATTCCAGCCAGTCCTCCTCTCCCCCAACACTCCACATTCCGCTTGTCACATACGAGCCTAAATCGCGGAAATGAAGCGATTCGCTGAGAACGTGCACCACGCCATTTCCTGATGGGTCGTCAATGCCAACATCCTGCACGTCCTGCAGTTCGCGTAGGTAGAGGTGGACGTTCCGGATCGAGACGACGTAAATTGGTTCAGCGGGTGGAGGGTCGAGCTGGAAGAGCGAATGAACAGCGGACCTATAATACCAGACCAGACAAGCAACTCACTTGACTTCGCATCGCGAGTATATGCGCCAACCCGATATGATGATCCGCGTGGACGTGGCTGATGAAAATGCACTTGAGATCGCGCAGTGCCTGATGGACGTTGTACCCCTGTTCCTGCGTGCCAAATGTCCGCACAAGCTGACCCCAAGTACCCTCACCTGCGTCCAGCATGATGTTTCCCCACCCCGGAATCTTGACCAGAGTCGAAAGCACTGACCATCATCTCAGTTTACGAATCAATTAATCGAGATATGAGGTTGCGCACCATTTCTATACTTGGTTGGCAAGCTTCCCCCAGTACCCAACGCAATAATACCCACGTCGCTACCCTCCATAGGCGGTAGCTCGCCGCTCGCTTCCACAGTCGCAATATGCTCCTTCGCAGCCGTTATGAATCGCTGCAAGACAGGAGACAACTCCAAAGGCTGCTCGCCATTCACCAGCGGGTGGAACTTGTCAAGGGCAATCCAGTCTGGATCCGCTGCAGGGGGCGTGAAGGGGCGCATTATATTCTGGTCGTTGTGGGACATGAGACGGATGTTAGATGGAAGGCCGGGAATCGCTAGAGTGAGAAACGGTTGAGTATGTGGAATTTTTGAAGAAAAATGCGCGAGGGACGTACCGAAAACGTCTTTCTTCGGGACTAGAGAGTAGTGAGGGATAGGGAACATCTTCTCATCAAGGTGGCTCATCCGTAGTTGATTTTGACTCATGCTGGTGAACGTTATTGGATCGGGGCAATGCTCTTTTGAAGCAATCATATGCTACGCTTAGATCAGGGCAAGCTTCTCATATTAGTGCAGAACACTCACATGCGCCTCCGGTCCAAATCCACGTAAGAATGCCTTATACCTTTCGTCCTCCAGGACACCTTCACCGCATGTCTGATAGACTAGCCGCAGAGATGTACTTGGGTCATCAAGAGACAAGGAGGAAGGATCCTCCGCCCAGAACTCGCGGTAAGTCGAAGAAGCCTGGAAAGCCGCCACCAACGACGGGATATGGTCAGGCGTGGGCACATCCAACACCAGAATGGCAGCGCGCGGCTCTGGCTTTCCGAGCACGTCCTCCGGCCTGACAGTGCGCTCAATCCTCTCGCCGTTCACTTTGGCTTGGAAGGTGATCGTTTCGCCCTTGGTTAGTTGACTTCGAAGAGGGCCGTGCGGAATACCCAGTTCAGTGGCCTTTTGGGCGTTAAATTTGCCGCGCGTGCGAGGACCTATGATGAGGTAGGACATGGAGGGAGGTGTTTTCGTAGGCGGAAGGCCGTTCCAGAATTTGGGCAGCTGTTTCCAGAAACCTGTTGGTAGGGGAACTTTCTTCTTCCGTTGTTCCATCTGCGTGTTTGTTAGCAAGGGGTTTCTGCAACAATGTAAGTGTTTCCTACATCGACATTAGAGAAGTTGGCTATATCTATTGATGTCGGTGCAATTTTTTGCGAAAAAAAAAGAGGGGGACGGACCGTTGACTACAACAGGATTACCCTTGCTCGCTGCTACCTCTTCCGGAGTTGGGATGTTTGTACCGGGGAACATACACTGAACAACTTTCTGACGAAATGCATTCGGGGTATCAACCAAAGTTTCCTTCTGTGTCGTGATTTCTTCCACTTCCGTCGTTGATGTCTCGTTTTCCGTGTTTAGGCGCTTTCGAGGCATGTCAGCTGAAGCGTCGCGTTTCCGTTTGCCAGTTGTCTCCATGTTGTCCAAGTCCTCTGTCGAAGCGACATCCTGAGATGATATTGGAAGAGGAATTGCCGGAATCGCGTAGACGATGATATTGTCATCCGCGAAACATGGCGATGGATCTGATGAGGGTGTGGTTGTCCAGGGAATCTCGGTCGGCTCGACTGTAATGGAGTCTCTTTGTGAAGTCAGAAATGACGGGGACACCGAAGCTCCATTTTGACTCACCTATAGGTATACGAACGCATGCTAGCAAGCAGATGGTTCATTCCAACCGGTCCAACGAGCTGCAGTTTGTTGATAGTCGCATCCGCGAATGTCATGATCAGTCCTTAAAAACGATCAGGGAACATCGAGCACGAAAACTCCTGCAACACACCTGGCAGTCCGTTCATCTTCTCTATCCGTGCCTGCGTGAAGAACAACGCTTTTGTCCTCCTCCAAATGTTCCCACTCTGGAGAAACCTCCGCATCGTGTTCTCGCTCGTGTTGAAGATATACTTGCCGTCATTAAAGGTGAGCATGATGGCTGGCTCCGTGTCCGAAGAAAGGGCGGTGATGACGGACGTTGACCACTTCATGTCGCGAGCTCTATCGCGTATGTCGTCCTCTTTGGGTCGAGGTGAGCGAGAGCTCGGTTGAGGTGGCGGCGGCGGCGGTTGTGGTGGTCGGGGTACCCTTGGTGAACCAAAATTCGCCTTATTGAAGATTCCGGTGAAGATTTTTGGGGCATATACTACGGTCCTCGACCTCGACGCCAGTTTTTCCGCTTTTTATTCTGAGCGCAGACTCAGAATTCGAGCACTAATTCGATGTCGATGGTGGCGGCGTTGGCGTTGAATGCGTTTGAACTTGCGCACGAGTTCAAATCTTTTTTGCAGACACGTTCCCGGGCCGGCAGGCCGCATCGATGATGACGCTTAGTCATACTGCGCTGGTCGTTTGCCGCGGCCGTCTCATCCTCTTCCGACTCAACACACAACTTTTCTTCCCTTCGGCGTTCTTTTCATCTGAAAGCGGGGGCTTCCGAGCCATCCAATATCATGCACACCCTAGCCAAAGCTACGATCGGGCTATGCTTCGTTTTCAAGGTCCTGGCTCATGGTCACCACGATAAACTTACCGAAGAAGAGACCACAGCGCCAGTCGACAACATTCTATGGATTCATATGTTACTGCAGGGACTAGTTTGGGGCGTGATGTTTCCGATTGGCATGGTGCTTGGATTGTCGAGGAGTAAATGGCATGTGCCGTTACAGGTGAATCCATACAATCGCATATCGCTTACATGTATTGAACGAATTCTTTCATACAGGCAACGGGTTATGCATTGACGATAGCCGGATACATCCTCGGACATTCACACAAAGGACGCGCGTTTTTAGCAGGTGCCCATGGAACTCTTGCAAAAATCCTATTCATTCCTATCATTGCACAACTGGTCCTTGGTGTCTACCTCAAACTCCACATTCACGAAAAATCAATTCGTCCTTGGATCATTCCTCTGCATGGAATCATTGGAAAGGCGTACCCAATACTCGGATGGGTGCAGATGCTGTTTGGGTTTATTGCCTTCAGAGGATACTGCCGTGGAGGGCACCTAGGCAAGTCTTCGACTCATTAAGCAAAACGCAGCGCTTACGTCCATGTTCTTCCAGGGCAATGTCTCGCGCATTATATCATGGGTAGTGGGTTTATTGCATACGCCGTTATGATGACGATTATCTTGTTGGTCGGAGAGCAATGGGTACGGAGAAGCGGAAGGAGTCCTGAGTTCTTTGACTCGGTTGTGATCACCGCTTGGGTATGTGCTTGCTAATTTGACTTGGAGATCAGTCTGTTAACACATATTACAGGGAATCGGTGAGCTCCGAATTTCAGAATTCTTAACCTGAATTTTATACTCACATTTATGTCACTAGTTAATACTTTCACAGAACATCACGGAGGCGCCTGGTCCGTTAAAGATATGCAGCATACGTACGATTCACATTCTTGCTCTCCTATATCTCTGAAACTGATTTCTCCTTTCCAGTATTCTGGGTGTTCTTTGTATGCCAATTTCCTGTTCAATCTGAAAGGCTACTCACAACGAATTGTAGGGTGGACAGGAGGAATTCTTGGGATCTATCTTTCACGGAACAACCAGGTGTGTATCATCATATAACTATTGCAATTTTTAAATTAAACGGCCGTGTTCTTCTAGCGCAATGTCGTTCCAGGAGTAATGTATGAAGTATCATTTTTATTTAGCACAACCCAGCTAACATTCACACAGTATCTTCCTCACAGGTTGGGGCATGTCTCAACATGCCCAAGCTCTCATGATTTCTACTAAAGTATGCCTATATCTTCCATCCTTTGCAAGACGGTTGTCTGATCCTTTTTTTTTCTTCGTACAGGTCCACTCAATGTTTGGTTATACGTTAATGCTCGCCGGCATCACTCGCATTATTGAAGTCTGCTTCTTTGTGCCCTCTTACGCCTCTGATATTTCCGACGACGACAACCACAGCGAACATACGTTGGCTGATGGTACTGCTCCCGGCGCGCAGCTGTCTGGGAAAGCGATAGCTTCGAGATCTTTCCGTTACCTTACGCCTTTCGTAAGTTCAAGTTCACATAAACAATTTTCTCGATCGTTACTAAAAGCGCGCTTGCTCAGCTTCTGGTTTGTTCTGGGTGGGTTTCGGAGATAATTTTCGTTGTGGAAATATGTTAATCCATCTTGACATAGTTTGCTCTTTATGTCAGCAACCGACGAAGAACTGAGATACATCCACGACAACGAGATGGACCATGTCACATATATCCTCATTGTCTTCAGGTATATTCTCGCCAATTTTCTGTCTTGAACATTTCCTAATACAAGACCTAATTCCATTAGTCTATCATTCCTTCTTTACACACACATCGTCTTCCTCGTCAATCTCTACTCCACCACGGGGCGTAACGCGTCCAAGAATTCGACCATCGACGACGGGAACATCGAGTTGGTCTCGCCTGGCCCTGGTGTGAAATGGCCGTACTCGCGTGTACCACTGCGTCAGAACGGTGCGGGGCCGCATGTATTAGGAGACGATGAAGAGGAGGAAGAAGAAGATATGATGGCGCCTCATGTTATCAATCGAAGATGAGGAAGAATGTATCAGCAGTGTAGTATCTTTGTAGACTGGCCAGTAAGTGTCTGGAGATGATGTTGTTATTGTTACCTGTATACATACCACCGCCTTCGCACCCTAGCGTTCAGCGCTCGGCTGCATAATTGATACGACGAACAGGGATCAAACTAGGGATTAAACTAGGGATTGTTCTCACTATTTATACAGCTCATAATGTTCGCAGTCGGTCTCACCACGGATGAGAAAGTTCTTCTGAGTTTTGGCATGTAATCCGGCGGCCATTGCTGACCCCGTTGCCCCTTCAAATATAAAGCCTCGCATCAGAACGTCATAGCATGCCAGCTCTAACTTAGCATGCATGCTTTTCAGGCCTGAATTCTGGGTGCCTTGGAATCCGCCAAGTTGGCTACTACCTCCTATGTAAGCTCTCCCAAGATCCTGATTCCCGTACGCAAAGCCGACACGTTTTGACCCCTTCATTTGGTTCTCGAGCTCGAGTGCTTTTGGATACTTTTTTGTAGTCGTAAATAGAAGCATGCCATACATAGGCCACTCCATTCAGGTATTTTATCTTCTTTGAGGAGTGTGCGCCGTGTAGGGTGCCGGCAGCTGCCGGGCAGTTATATTTGTGGTCCTGCAGGCACGCTGACAGGCGCCATCACACGGGTTACCTCCATACTTGGCCAAACGTTCAAGTTGACGACTTCCCATGTCCACCAGAGAGGCAGAACGAAGTTCATCTGCTCAGCAGACACTCGAAAGTAAGTTTTTATCCTTGTTTTGACTCGCTGGACCGTCCAAGTAATGTGCGATTAGTCCTCCATGAGATTTCACAGCTTCTGAATACACAATTAGACAAAGCTACTCTGGCAACATGCATCGGAATGGTTGAGAGTGGGGTCAACCCCGAGGCACTTGCTGTCTGTCCAAATGCCACTCAAAATGAAGCAATCCTCGTGCTGATTAATTATACAGGCTGTAATTCAGGAATTACGACGAGAAGGAGCCGCGATGCAGCCTGCGGCAAATACTACAAATGCACGATAGTGGCAATAATAAAAGGGCATTACAAGGATAGTTCCCTAGAGATTGACCTCGGATCGGATGCTGCAACCGCCTTGCATCGCCTCAGCGGACTGAGATGCTGGATAAAGCAAAAGCAGGCGATCTAAGAGTAGTACGATACCTAGTAGATAATGGATGTGAATTTTTACTTCAGGAGCATCATCGAAATTTGAATGACAAAGAGGTGCGAAGGCAGGTGCCGACAAGCGGAGTTGACCAAGTTCCCAAATTTACCGAGCAGGTCGTGCTCAACGCTGACCGCCACCACCACCAAGGGTGTCCACACATCGTCCAGGCACGCTGCGCTCGTCGTCGTCATGACCGCCCGACCCCTACAACCATCAGAGTCCGAAATTCAACGGGAAGTAGAGGTCCTGCGCGATCTCAGGCGTCGTTCGACCACCCCAGGCGCCCTCACCATCGACCCCGACCTCCCCAACCAGTCGCCTCCGGTGTCGCCTACAGCGATATGGCCAGGAAAGTCCTCGTCGAGCTTCCCAATGTCCGCCGCCGACACGGCCAGTGGCAGCTTCGCCCAGGGCAGCTCCACCCTCCAGCGCAGCAGCAGCTCATCCTCCACCGCCAGTCGCGCCCCCGCCGACGTTCCCAACAACCCCTCCGATGATCCCCTCCACCTCTTCTGGGTCCCCGCCAGTCTCCACCCCGAGATTGCCCCTGCTGAGTTCCGTGCATTTCTCAAGGAGCATGCTCGATCCCCCGTCGATCCCTCCGACTCGTCTTCCGTCTCGTCCTCCCATTCGTTGTCCTCGTCCGCGAGCCTTTCTAGGAAAAAATCTATGCTGAGCCGCCAGTATAGACCCAAGGAAAATGACGGCGTCGAGCACGAGAATGTCGTCCCTTTGAAAAGAAACCGTAGCCTGTTGTACCCAACCAATCCTGGGCCCCAGCTTACCATCAGCGATCTCCAAATGCTGGAGGAGCTCGCCGAGGAAGCCTCCACCAGCGATGACCCATCCAGACTCAGGAATGTCCTCCGGCGGAGCCTTTCTCTCAACCTATCGCCTTCTGGTTTGTGCATGCAGCCCTGTCTTTTTCACGCTAATCTAATAGTTCTTTTGCCTAGCGGTGGAGATGATGGATGAAATGCCCGAAATGGGCGACGAGGCCGATGTACCTATCATCGTCCCACCTCCGGGTCAGATCCTGCGACGAGCTGCTCGCACAAAGATCCGAAAACCGGGCCTGCCAGGCGATGGTGGTGGCCATCGCTTTGGTGCTTCTAGAAGGGGTGGCCATTCAAAGCCGTCTCCTGCAGCCGCAGGAGAGCCACGAACATCAAGTGAAATATCCTCAAGCGACCATGGCGACTCAGAGCAATCTATGATACGCCGACCCACCATCTCGGACGAAAGTTCACAGAACATGTCTAGACCAGAATCGTACAGCGAGGAGGCGTCTATCTATGATTCTTATGTGAGAGATGACGACGAAGATACCCAGTATACCACCCCTGCACCCGTAGTGGTGACGCCTGCACCCCCAGAACCTTTACCCATAGAAGAACCAACTGTACCCCAATTACCCCCGGTCGTGCCACCAGTTCTATACCAACCCCAACCTCAGCGATTGAATGTTCCTCCATCCTCGGAATTAACCACACCTTCTCGAACGCCTTCTCCTTCAGAACCTGTCACCGAACGCCCACCTCCCGCTGTTGTTCAATCTCCACCTCCAATCCCAGCACCAACCTCGTACTCTCCTCCGCTACCTGCTCCTGCCGCCACCGGCACTACAAGCCCCCCAAGTCGCAAGGAAAAAGAGAAAAAGGGCCTCTTTAAATGGGGTGACAAGGGCTCGAAGAAAGGTTCAAAGGATCGCGAGAGCCGCGAGCGTGCGGAGAAGGAGAAGGAGAAGGAGAAAGAAAAAGACTCTGGATTCTTCGGATCGCTCTTTGGTGGTAAGAAGAAGCAGGATGCAGATTATCAGTCATCGATGACTGGCGGTACATCGGGGCGTGAGGCAGCCCAGGCTCTATTAGGAGCTTCCAAGTCGTCCAAGTCGTATGTGCCGCCGACATCCCCTGGCCTCGCACCTGGAATTGGTGGCAACCCTTATGCACGATACCCGATTCACGTGGAGCGTGCGATATACAGGCTGAGCCATATTAAGCTCGCTAACCCCCGTCGCCCGCTGTACGAGCAGGTACTGATAAGTAATCTCATGTTCTGGTACCTGGGAGTTATCAACAAGGCGCAGAACCCCACAGCAACAAATCTTGCACTACCAGCTGCCGCAAATGGTCAGCAACCGGCGAGCTCTGGAGCAGGAGCAGGAGGAGCAGAGGCCAGTGAACGCGAACAAGAGGAGAGGGAGCAGCGGGAACGAGAGCAACGGGAGAAAGAGGCGCGGGAAAAGGCAGAGAAGGAGCGCCTGGAGCGCGAACAGCGCGAACGTGAGATAGAGCAGAAGAAGAAGGAGAGCGGTCGTCGCGGTTCGCTAACCAAGCCCCCGCCGACTGGTGGTGCACCCGGCGGCCGTCGTGCAGCGGAGATGCCCATCAAGGGCCCGCAGTACGAGATGCAGCATCGCGTGATGGAGCAGGAGTACGGTCAGGGCGCATACAATGGCGGCGGCCCACCGCGTAGCCCGACTTCGCCTACAACCAATGGCGGCCCGCCGCAGAACTACCAACGCCCACCACAACCTGGACCTTACAATGGTACTGGCTCTGGTCCACCACGAGGCCCTCCAGAGCAGCAGTATTACTACCAGACGCCTGTCGATATGCATCTGCAGGGTCACGGAGGCTTGCCACCAGGCGCTATGCCCCCCGTGGAGCCAACTGGGTCATGGGCTGGTCAACAGCAGCCCTCACGGCAGCGTACCTCTCCACCGCCTTCACAACAGCGGCGCCCCTCGCCGAGCCCATCTGCGCAACGGCGCTCGCAGTCGCCTCCCACACACCATCCACATCAGAATCGCGCGAATCACCACTCACAAGCCGCGGTGCAAAAACAAGCCTTGCAGCAGTTGAACAAGCTGAACACATCGCAGGAGAGTCTGACGGTCGGCCCTGACGGTACACGACGCCCACCAGGAAGGTCTTTGTCGGCTACTGCATATAGCACTTCGCCAGCTGGGCAGGCTTTGCTGAATGGCGCGGCATTGAGGAAAGGGAATAGTGCAAATGCCGCGGCTCCATATGACAGGCAGCGAGAACGAAGGCCAAGTACTAGTGAGCCGCGATCACCAGGCGGCGAGGAAGAGGATGTACCATTAGCAGTGTGGCAGCAGCAACGGCGGAAGTGAGATACTAGATGCTGAGGAATGCATACCATACTACTCGGTGGATGAAGCGGATTTTTTCTTCTCCTCATTTTATTTTCACTCACATATACACTTTTGTTTCCTACCCAGTCATTCATGCAGACCACACCTCTCCATGTCCGTATTGCTACACTCGTCGCTTTCAGTGTGCCATTTCACGTGGTACATAGACTCTTTCCGGATAATACCTCTTTGGACAGTTATGGTAATCGCTACTGGCAGGAACTATCTCTACTCATCCTCCCTCTCGTATACTCTTTTACCCTGTTCCTCCCAACCTCTGATCATCGTATTCCTCACGCCATGCCCATCCCTACTTCCCACATCATACTGTAGCCTTTGCATTTTCCCCTGGGTCATTCGTTTCTGTTCTTCTTTTTCCTCTCCCGATTGCTCAGACAACAATCAGTCCTTACAATGCCTCATGCTAACCACGACGGTACTTTTTCAAATATTAGTTATTATATAATGGACCAACCCAAGAAAAACTCATCCGATTTCTATCTCCTCCGAAGATACGTTTCATGTTCAGAGCGCAATAATGAATACCGAATCGTGCATCGACGTCCAAACTGGCCAGCACTTGTCGCGTAAAAGAGGTAAAAATTATTTCGTGATCATAGCAATACTTTACATTATATCCATATTCAAAGGAAGAGCCTCATGCACCGAGTCTCTCAGTACGCCAATGCGTCTTGCAAGCCCCTTTTCAATGGGTCAGGAACATGCTCTTCGTAAACGCCAAAATGGAATTGAATTGTTTTGCTGGACGATAGCTTGAGGAACTGGGTCTGGGGCAACTTCTGCAATGCGCGCTGTAACTCGTCGTCGGCTCTATCGGTGTTCTGAATACAAATCTTTAATGAGACCTGCTCAAGCATTGGCCACCCTGATTGCGCCAGAGCTGCGTCGAGACGACCCCATTCGTCACCTTGCCTACAATTTGAATCTGGGGAAATGGTGACTTCAATGGCGATAGTCTCGATGATATTTGCATGCTTCATTTCCTCGAGCTGGAACGATAACCCACAATATGGATCATTGTTCCTAGTTCTTTCACTGTAAGTGGTCGCCACGAAAAGATGTCGCAGTGTCTTCATTGAGGGCCGCAGCATATTGAACAGACCAATCTGATTCAAATTTGCTCTGAGATTCGAAACTGTGAAAGAAAAGCATTTGTATAAATTGGATGACCCTATGTTATACTTACAAGAGGACGCACCACGAATATGAACATCCATTAGTCGGTTGCACAGACCGAATAAAGTACGCAGAAGTCGCATATGGTGAGACTCCAGTGCGGAGATTGTTAGCGATAAATTGGTGAGAACGCTAAAATCCAGGAATGGTTTGCCGTCTACGCAATGCGCTGTACACAACCTCATGATTGCTACTGCATTAAAGCGATTGTTTCCAACAGAAAGATGACGAATCGATCGTAAGCCGCTTTCAGGTAAGTTTGCCTGAGTATCTTCGGATTGCGATGGCATGGCAAACTGGAGGATCTGAAATTCGAACTGCTCCAGATTCACACAGAATGCCAAATCATTCATGCAAAAATCGTGAATGAATGATAGCCTAAGATGAACAAGAGTAGGGAGTTGACAGAAAAGTAACAGCAATGGCCGGAGACAAACACCTTCCCACAGAAGTTCGGGTATGTTGCAACGTCGAATGGCGAGAAATTTCAGCCTAGTCATCGTTTTGAAGGTTTGGGAAAGACGCGAAAAGTTCTCCAGGTCACCAGGATCGACACAAAAATACAGATTGCGAACATGAGCGCCAATCTCCGGAGTGGTATCAAGCAGTTGCTGCAGCTGATAAGTAGTGGCATTTACCCATGCAATGCCTAATGGACGGTCGAAAGACTGGCCATCATCATTCAGAGCAATGCTAGCAAAGATATGCCTCCTGCAGAGATGAAGGAAATTATGACATGCAAGCGCGCATGCCTTGGTCGAAGAAAGGCCCGGGTCGTCTTCAGCGAGAATATCGATGATCGCCTCTGCAATCTCAACCGGCAGTATGGACATGCTTCAATATAAGTTATGTCAGTACTTCCCGAAGTTTTTTATCCATAGATGAATACCTTACTTGTGTCTTTCAGATTCTAGAATTCAACTTGAAGGTCGTTGATTAAAGAACGATCTTTCAGTTGACTCGACTCAACAACATGGAATATTCCTGTCTGCAGACTGCTTTATTCAGACTTCGTCCTGATCTTGAAATCCATTATAAATCTATCGAGAGACGAGTGTTTAGAGACTTACCTCGTCTGCAGTGTCGCCGTTGAGTCTGAAGATCAAGAAAGGAGAGAGCAAATCAACGTTAACCAGTCACACAGTAGTCATTTATTCCCACGATCTCTTTTTATTTCCTTCCACCTCCTCACCTAAAAGTCGGCCATCGATATGGCGCCTACAGCCGCCCCCAAGTCCGCGACGGCGACAAAAGAGAAGAAGGAAAAACTATTCCACCCTTCCTCACGAAAAGCCGGCCAACTAGCGCGCAATGCCCTAAGGAAAGGCAAGCTCGGGAACCTCGCGAGCAAGCGCACGCACAAGCAGAACTCTCTTGGTGCGTCCCATGTCCCTGTCCCATTACACTCCGATTGAACGATTGGGTGTATGGGCGTCTGGTTGCGTGAATGAATGGATTGCTGACGCGGTTGGTTGGTTTGTACAGTTGATCTCTATGGATTTTTCTTCCATGCCGTACCTGAGGAGGGTGAATTGACTTTGGAGGACCTACATCACATCATTCGGGATATCTGGCTGACGCGGCACGACGAGGAGCTTGAGCGCGAGGTGAAGGCGCGGCGGAAGGGCAGGCCGAAGAGCGTGCAGCAGCAGAAGTTGGAGGATCTTAAGCTGAGGGAGGCCGAAATTTATCGCACGGGGATGGGTACGTTATTATTTCGTTCTGCCTTTTCGCGAAATAGCACAGTTATCTGCTGCATCCCTTCTCCTTCGTTTCCCTTAGCTAATATGTTTTCTTTTAATCTGCCATGTGTAGAAGTCATCGATCTAACACATCCCGCAAACGTTGAGCTTTTCCGCAAGTGGGACACCCAAGAGGTCCCTTTCATTCAGCTGCTCCGGTTCATTCGAATATGCAGTACGGATCCTGAGCTTGCGCTGGTTTCAAGACCGGGAAAACACTTCACGCTCGTGGGCGAAGGCGCAGCAGCGGATACTGCAGATTTCGGCGAAGAAATGGATACGGAAGACAAGTAGAAAAGGCGCAGCTGTTTTTTTTTGTATGCCTCATTTCATCGTCCGCAGGACCGCAGGTCTCAGAGGATGAACCGTGTAGCCGTGGTTTACGCCCTGCACTTTATCATTTTCCACTTTGTGCTGGTGGTTCTTTGTTTGCTTTGCTCTCTTGTTGTGTTGTCCTCGCAGCAAACGACTTGCGAAACCCTACATCAGTGATACCCTCCCTCGTGAGGTTCGATTCTCGGCCTAATCACGAAGTCCATCCTCGCCGCTCGGACATTGTGCCCAGAACCATTTCGCACCCGACGTTCGACACAGTCGCCTTGTCATTTATGACCGAAATTGCCCAACCCTAACGTACGATCGTGATTTTGAAATTATCAGTCGGATTGGAAATAACTCTGCACGGCTGCACACTTGTAACCTAATGCATTGTGGAGTTGTCTTAGAAACGACAACACCTGCGGACCTGGTCTAGTCCTTTTTCTGACTTGTGTAGGACCTTGTAGGACCAACAAAGGCGGCGCTAAGCGTTTCATTGCACATGTCCGAGTCAATTAGCGCAGGCCCCCGGACAATCCAATGGACAGCCCGATCCCCAAACCCAACAAAATGTCCGGACATCTCACCCAAAAAAACCTTCAAAATGTCCGGACTGGCTCAGGCCTCCGATAAATTTGACAAAAATGTCCGGATTCTGGGATCAAGGTGAAATTTTGCATGTTTTTGTCCGGATTTCGGATCGAGGCGGGTTTTTAGCAAATTTTTGTCCGGATTCTGGTATCAGGCTTCTAAAATAGGCTTCAGCTGCCCAACAGTTTGGAAAATATCGCAACAGACGCAAGTGATTGTCCATTCACAAGGTTAGGAAGTACTACAGTAGTACAGTAGTATTAAGTAACAAGTTCCCCCCACACAATAATTTATCAGGCTTCATCAACTAGCCGCCGTTTCCTCGAGTTTTTTAGCGCATTGATGAATGATTCTTCATCTGCTTTCAGTTCTTGATAACTAAATCTGTCGAGGGAGATCCAAAAGGATAATGTCTGAGACATGTGTATGTGGGCTGGGTAGATTTACCAGTCGTAAAAACAATTCAGGGGGAGCCGTCTGCTCGCCAAATTTTGAAAGAACAATGTAAGGTAATTTTAATCGGTCGAACAGTTTGCCAGTGCCAATCCATTGTTGCTCGTTGAACTGGTCTGGTATATCGGGATCGAGGTTGTCAATCATAGCACCGCAGCCAGTGAGTTTGGGGAATTTTGTGGTGAAAGGCTAGCCTAACATGCTCAAATTTCAATTGTGATTAACGCTCTATTGCCAAATAGCTTTGAAGGCTGCATACTGTTCTGTGTCTTACAGTTAAATTATATTGCTATGGCGTAGTGGCTAAGTATGTGGTGCGTGTGCGACCCTCCCGGTTCGACTCCCCTCCATGTCCGGAAAATGGATCAATCTATAGACTAAAATTGGCCAAAATGTCCGGAACGAGGATCGAGGGTTACATCTGTTTAACCCTTTTTTGTCCGGACTTACCTCAAGGTTTGACGGTCAAAATGCCCAATTTTTGTCCGGATTGGCATCGGGCTGTCCATGGGATTGTCCGGGGGCCTATTAGCGCTGAAAGAAGTTCCTTGAAAACCGTCTGGTGGGTTTTCACGTTATGTGATGGATGCAACTTGCAAGTCGGTCCGAGCTTCCCATTGGCTGGAATTGAGGATATATCGGGTCCATTTGGGCCACCATTGTGCCTCAACTTGCGCCCACAACGAAATGTAGCGTGCCCGATACATACAGCTGTCACGTTCATGCTCGTTCATGACTCTGTTAGTCGCCGCCGGTTGGACGACACCGCTAATCCTGATTGGACACAGCTTTGCGGGAACAAAAAAAGGGCGGAAAGCGACAAAACGGGTAGATGTCGTCGGCTAAATTCTTGAGTGGTACGAGGTGGTACGCAACGCTAATTTCTGCTTGGTCACCGGTGACCGGGGTGAAGAACTTTGTATTTTTGTCTGAGGTCTAGTCCGAACGCCGCAGAACGGTGACCTCAATCATGATCAGGTTCTGGGGAATTCTCGTAGTCTATCGCGTATAGATAGCAGATCGCAACTCGTTGCAATGAAGTGTCATGCCACCTGTGTATTGATGATCATACAACTTTCAATAAAAAACCATCTAGCCCCGACTTCGAATGGCAGTCTCGACTGACTCTGAGTGAGCGCCTGCAGAAGGCGTGCAGCGGGATGGCTCGGGGACCTGGCGTTGCGGAGCTGACATTCAAGCATCAGAAAGATCGAAACTCAAATAACATGAATATTCGACGGTACCAATAACATGCGCCGACAAGAGCCTGGGAACCCTCACCAGGGCCTCATCTATTTCAATCCTCTCCTCCGGTTTTCAATTTTCCTTTTGATTCCCCTTCCTTCCTCCTTACTCCCTTCGCATTTCTCATCCACCTTTCGACTCCAGACGTCCCCCTTACATGACAACACCAAGCGCATCTCCCCCAGTACTCATCGTACGTGCTTCTTGATATCGCTTCTAGTGCCTTGACTGACCTCGCGCAGGTCGGAGGCGGCCCTTCTGGACTCGTCTTAGCGCTATCTCTCCTCCACAATGGAGTCCCCGTCAGGATCATAGAGAAAAATGCCATGCCGCGGTTAGGGCAGCGCGGGGCTGGTATCATGGTGCGCCTTTTCGTTATCGCCCCACCACTCATCGCACTGACAATGGGTTGCCTGTCGAATAGCCCCGTTCGCTGGAGTTGTTTACTTCGTTGAGGATCATCGAAGAGGTGATGAGTAGTGCGATCTTGACGCCTCCAGTGCGCCTGTACAAGATGCCTGAAGGTGTTGAGGTCGTTCATGAATTTGAGATGTCTCCCCGGCGGAGTCCTACAGCCAACAATCCTTACGTGTGTCCCCTCTATTATCCCAGCTTCGATTCCCTCGTTGTGCTTATTTTGCGTCTATTCTTATTTCACCATCAGCTAAATCCAGTCATGCTCGGCCAAGATAAATTAGAGAAGATCTTCCACAACGCACTGGCAGAGTTCGGGTGCAGTGTCGAGCTCGGCACCGAGCTCTTATCGTTCGAGCAGCAGACGGATGGCCCCGTACGCGCGCGTCTCATCAAGCGCGGTGAGTCGCAGGACCCGAACAGCGGCGAGATCGAAGAGACGATGTTCGAGTACATGATTGGCGCTGACGGCGCACGGGGCGTCGTGCGCAAGCAGCTGGGGCTATCATTCCTCGGGGAGACGAGGCATGTGGAGAACTTCGTCGTAGGCGATATCATCGTGGAAGGTCTATCGCAGAAGGTTTGCATCCTCTCGTTGTTCGCTGGGCGTGCGGTCCCGCTCATTCACATGCTTTCTGTTTTTAGTACTGGCATATGTGGGGAGACGCTTCGGACGTTTTGTACGTGGTTAATCCTTTATCTCTTCTCTCTCACCATCAAGGAGGAAGGATGAAATAAAACACGAAACTAATGTAACTGTTTATGTCATAGAATAAGCTTGCGAGCTACGGAGACGGCGGGGTTGTTCAACTTTGTGATTGGCGGGAGGAATGTCAATTACCCAAGACTCGCGCAGAATGAGGATGAGCTGAAGAAATGCTTCTACGAAAACACAGGGCGGAGAGACGACCTTTCTTTCGTTGAAATTCCCTGGATGTCGCAATACACGTGCGTTGGCTTCTCTTTCGCGCACAATAATAACGATTGGAAATGGGGAGGAACACAAGCACCTTGGTCCAAATACTAATGGAATTTCTTATCGCAGACCTAATATTCGCATGGTTGACAGATTTGGATTTAACAGGGTGTATGTCACTGGAGGTGAGTTTGGGATATTTCCCGCCGCATTCGGGAATTGGACACTTAAATTTTGTTAGACGCTGGTCATGTTCACAGCCCTACCGGTGGTCAGGTAAGATGATCGGTTTATCTTGGCGTCAGGACGGAATATTTAATTTTGATTTTAGGGAATGAACACAGGAATCCAGGATTCCTTCAACCTTGGCTGGAAACTCGCGCTTGTCGTCAAGGGAATCGCAGACCATTCATTGCTAGATACCTTCAGCGAGGAACGCATTCCCGTTATCGCTGAGATGATCGCACAAACCACGAAACTCCTAAAGAAGACGCTCGATAACGACGAACACGCTCTGCAAACAAACGGCTCGCTATTTCAACTAGGTGTCAATTACCGCTGGAGTTCCATCGTCGTCGACGAGCGGAAAAAAATCGAGGCGGACCGCGAAGCTATCGAGGACGCCTATCTACAGGAATTTGAATTCCCTGACGATGAGGAGGAACCAGAGGACCCGGAAATTCTGGACTCTTACGGCGAGAACCACGACGGGCGGCTGCGCGCCGGGGACAGGGCACCAGACGCCTCTGGGCTGACGATCCTGTCGCCACCCGAGCTGCAGAAGCAGGTGTGCCAGCTCTTCCAGATATTCGGGCCCGCGCGGCACACGGTCCTGATATTCGCGGATGTCGTGAACGCGCGCGATGTGCTGAACATGCTCGCTGCGTACCCGCGCGACTTGCTGCGGACGGTGGTGATTCTGCCAGCGCGGAGAACGAAGCCAGTTGTGAACCTTGACGGGGCGGACTTCGTGCTGGAGGACCGCGACGGGCATGCGACGCAGGCGTATTGCAATGCGGGCGTTTGCGGGATCTCTATCATCAGGCCTGATGGTGTCGTGGGCGCGATAGTGAAAGGCGCGACATGGACGCATCGTTATTTCCAAGGAATCTATTCGGCGCAAAGGAGCAACTAAAATTGCTGCGTTGTGTCTCTTTCGCGGCTTTTTCTTTTCGCTTTGACGCCCTCGCCGTGGCGAAATGGAATATTTATGTGATATTTCACCCCCCCAACTTCCCATCCCCTTTAGATTATCGCCTCCTCACGCCTCTCCAACCCCCTAATAATTTGTCTGTCTGTTTTGTTTCACGTCACTCAGTCCTAACGCCATCGTGTACAGTATCGGTTCCGTTGCATGCAGCCAGTTTTCCTGTCCCAAGTATTATCTGATTTGTTGCTACATAGTTATTACATGTACGTCTGCATAATGTAGAACACGTATATCACATCCTAATATCGGCTTCGTTTCCCTCGTCTCGTCGTCGTCTGATTGAGTCCCGACCCTTCCAGTCGAACATACTGTCTAGGCCGACGTATGTGTTTCCTAGGTATTTCGGACCGGCACGCAACAGCGGTTGCAAATGTTTTTGTTCTCATCTGTTCTCGACGCTCGTTTCTTGGGGAGAAATAACAGGACCCGTGGTAGGTGATTTTACATTGAAGTTATACGTTTCACGAACAGCGTCCGGGGTTGGACCGCCCTCGACGGTGCCTGCCCTGCTCTGGGCCTCCGCGAAATACCAACTCATACATATGTGGCCCTGGTCCCTTCCTAACGCCCCGAAATCGCCGGGTTTCAGGTCACGATCGTCAGACTGCGTCAGGTCTGAACGCAGAACGCGCTCGTTGATCTCACGCCCCACGAAGCCTTGTCTGCCTCGTGTTCGACCTGCATGCCACGGCCCAATGCAGCTCGTTCTGCCCTTTTAACGACCCCCCACCACTAGCCTACACACACGATAAGGCCTCCGGCGCGCTAGCTAGAGTATGGGTACCTCCAGTGTTCTGAGCGACGACGACTACGACGTCATATCTAACCCGGGGACAGTGTCGCTGGAGAACAGCGTCAACAACCTTGAGGATACGAGCGTCCGCGAGCTGCCGGCCTTTGACGACGTCCAGGACAGGTTCGAGACGACACGGTGGACTGCGGCTGATATCCAGGCGTACTTTCGCAAGACCCTCAATGTGGCGACGTGCTCGAAGTACGAGAACAGGAGAGCGAAGATCTACGTCGATGGCTCGTTCGACACATTCGATGTTGGGTTCGTCGCGTCTATTTTTGTTCTGTTCTGTGGCGAAACTCAATCACATATGGCTCTATTTCAACGTCACAGGCATGCATTGCAGCTACGGCAGGCAAAGCTCGCATTTCCGTCCGTGTACCTCATTGTTGGTGTGTTTTCAGACGACGTCCTACAGCAGAACAACGCCAAGGCTGTCTGGCCTGAGATCGAGCGGCTGGAACTCGTAAGACATTGCCGCTGGGTAGATGAGATCGTCAAAGACGCGCCTTGGGAAGTGACTGCGAAATTTATGCAAGAGAAAGGCATCGACTTTGTTGCCATTGATGAGGGGGCGTCTGTGGACCCTAGCTATGACAAGGCGCGTGTGAAGGCTTATGATGAGCTCAAGCAACTTGGTAAAGTCTTGTTTTCGTCCTTGGAGAGTGGTAGATTTCCGTATCTGAATGTATTACCTTCTCTTTTCCAGGTAAGGTCATTAAGACCAGACGAACAATAGGCCTTGCATCTCAACGTACGCGACTTATGACAAGTCCGTCGCAAAGAGCGACTCCCACCCTATCACGGTCGCCCTCTGACGCCCCTTCGGATGAATTTACTACTACTCATATGAACAATACTGGAGTCGCTTGCTAGAATTGATCTCAAGCCTCCAACTTCCTAAGGTGGGAGGCTCAACATGTTTTTTTCACCGTTTATCTCTAGATGCCGTGAAATGGTTTTCTTGTTTAGTCCTAGCGCTATAATACAATACTACTTTCATCTTTTTCTCAACGCAAACGTTGTCTTCGCAAAAAAAAACATTGCATGGTATCCGGTCTACGCAAACACCACGATACCGAAGTGGTATTTCGGTATTCATGTGTTAGCGCACACCATTTTCTCTTTCCTTTTTTTTTCAGATCCATACCACGCGGAGTCAACGCAGAGTCTGATTGGGCTAACGATCGGCGCCGGAGGGATTTTCCTGGCGTTCAATTCAAGACAGGCCGCTCCCGCGGAAGCAAAATCCCTGACTCAATGTCCTGTCCCGACACCAATCCGGAACTCGAGCAAATGACTCGGCCAATCATAGCAGCTAGGGAGCGGCGTCGTCGTCACCTGTGCGAATCAACAACCCTCTACTCACCCAACTTGGACATCGTGCCATGGGCACGAAATACGCAACGTCGAGCGTTAAATCCTTCACACTATGGACGCCTCCCTTCAAAACACATCCTCTTCAAATGGTGTATTATCGACTACCGCGGCACTTCGTTATGGAGTGCGCTGAGGCTTTGGAGGCGCCGCGCGATAATTTTTTGCCGCCGGAGATTTTGGAGCAGATCCTGGGCGAGGTATGGCGATCCCCCTTGCACATCGACGAAAGACGCGCTTTTTTCGCGGCTGCCTCCCTGGTCTCAAAGCTATGGGCCGCGGTGCTCGTCAGGGTATCCTCCAGGGACGCCGTCACGCTTTCGCTGCCGTCTGTCGATTTTTCTCGACACCTATTCCAAGGCCAGGCTCTGGCGTCGTCAAACGCGGCGGCACTGCGCGACATCTGTCTCACCTTCACCTACCAGAAACCTACGCCAAATATCATACCTCTCTATTCCCCCACTGGGTGCTGGCCCAAGGATCTCGACCTGCACGCCTGCAACAAGCGCAGCATGCGCGACCTCTTCGCGACGTTCCGCCTCTTGCCCTTCCTCCCGAACCTGCACACCTTGTCCGTGGTGTACGTCGCGCGCAATAATTCAAACTGCTGGGCATTACTCCGCCCAACATTATCGGAATATGTCCGCCCTCCGCAGCCACAATCTCTCGCTTTCTCCATGCGCGTCGTGCGCTTAGAGCTAGAATATGCGCTCGCGCCGGAATCAGACCTCCCCGAGTACCTCATCGACGAGCTTGGACTGAGCAGCACGCGCGCGGATAAGTGTCTCTCATTTCCCGCATGCCAGATGCTCGACCTCGAGCACGTCTCCTTCCCCGCTACCGCCACCAACCCCCGCCCCAACAACGGTACCTATACCTATACCGACAACAGCACCGACCAAGGCGCGCTCGGCGCCTTCCTCAGCGCCTGCCCGCGCCTGCAACCTGTAACGCCCCACGACGGCAAGATCCAGGTGCGCATACACCGCGCATCGCGCCCTCTCCCGCCTGGATGTGCCATCGTGCATGGGGTGCTTCAGCATTCGACGCGCGCGTGTGAGCGTATAGCTGAAACTCGGTGCATAAGTCAGACGTTTAGGTCTCAGTCTGCGACGAGAGGGTCGTCGCTGCGCCAGCCGGCTGCTCGGAGGGTGATACGTGGGACGGCGTTGGGGTTGGTGTATGAGCCGCCGAAGGCGTTGTGCTCGCGGGATGCTAGTGCATTGGAGACGCCGATCCTGAATACGTGGAGGAACGTCCATATTTTCATGCCGCGCGGTTCGTAAGGGTGGATTCAGCTTCCTGTATTCTATAGATACCCCATCGATTGTACTGTGGATCTTTTCTTTCTCTTTTTGGGCCTATATGTTGTCTGGTTGTTGAGGCATTTGGTATACGGGTTGAATATGTATATTTGAACTTCGATGACTCTATAGATGTGTTTCATTCAAAATACCTTCTACTCTAGAAATCCAAAGTACAGTACATAGAACCATGCGACATTCTCAGCAGCAATCTCACCGATAGCAGTAGTAATACAACATCATATGCAGGATACGAACGCGACGTCGAACGAACAACACAACCTGTCCAGATAAAAGTAATTACGCATAAGATCAGAAGCTTAAATCCCATCCTCCGCATCCGCCACTCACTCCATGCCTCACCGCCTCTACCACTCCACGCCCCAACTACGCATCAACTACTACGAGCACGCCTCGATCATCGCCCGTCCACCAACGCCCCTCGTCTGCTTCTTATGCACGCTCTTATGCCGATTAAGCTGGTCCGGGCGCGCGAACGCCTTCCCGCACCCCGGCTCCGAGCAGATATACGGCCGGGCGCCTGTGTGCGTTCTCAGCTGTTTAATTTTAATTTCGCGCCAGTCAGTACGCGTATTTATTTATAGAAAGAGAAGGAAGGATTTAGACGTACGTGTTTGGAGAGGTTGGATGACTCGGCGAAGCCCCTATGGAATGAACACGCAATCGGTCAGTATTCGCGCTGCCAGAGCCCCAGCTCAAATAAACGCACCTATCGCAGTAGGAACACTTGAACGGCTTGTCGCCGTTATGCGTGCGCTTATGGATCGTCAGCGCGCCGGTGATGGCGAATGACTTGCCGCATCCTGGGTGGTCGCAGACGTACGGCTCTGGTAGATAATTCAATTATTATCAGTAAATCAATCTTGAGGAGAGCGCAAAGACGAGCGCTTACTTTCTTGTGTATGTCTTCGCATGTGTTGTTGCAGCGTCGCCGCCTCGGAGAAGTTCTGGTGGCAGATCGAGCACTGGAATGGGCGATGGCCAGTATGCGACTAGTTTATTTTCCCCACCAAAGTCAGTCCAACATCCACCAAAGACCAAAAGAAAGTAACACAAACCTGAACATGCCTCGAAATCTTCTGCTTACTCTGAAACCCCTGCGCCCCATTCCTCGCACACTCCTCCCAAAAACACTCATACCTCGCCTTCCCGCTCCCGATGTGGATGTCGCTGATGTGCGTCGTCAGCGCGTCGCACGAGTCGAACGTCGCCCCGCACGCTTTCCACCGGCATTCGTGCGTGTGCGGCGCGCCGGCGGGGCAGGCTTTCGAGTTGTTGTTGTTGTTGTTGTTGTTGTTGGCGGCGGCGGCGGCGGCCTGGTCCAGGGGGACTTGGGATTGGAGGGGTTGGTGTTGAGGGTGGGCGTGGATGGGAAGTTGAGATTGGGATTGGGACTGGGATTGGGTGAGATGAGGTAGAGGCTCGCTATCGAGCATGGGGTGGTCGAAGGCGGAGGAGGCGGGGAATTCTAGCAGCATGGCATCGGGGTGCTTTGATGAACCTGCGAGTGTTGCTACAAGATGCGCGCGCATCGTCGCTTCGTAGGGGTTATCGTCGGTGCCTAGAAGGTGCTGCTGTTGCTGCTGTTGATGCTGTTGGTGGTGGGGCGGAGGGTGCGGATGATGATGTTGCTGTTGCTGATGTGCATGTTGTTGTTGCTGTTGTTGATGATGATTCTGCTGCTGGGAGCGTGCATGCACATCTTGCTGTGGGTGATGGCGCTGATTCTGTTGTTGGTATTGGTGTTGTTGCTGCTGCTGAGATTGCTGGCGCTGCAACTGCTGCTCATAGCTCTGCACCGGGGGCAGCGTCAGCAAATCCGCGCCCAGATGCTCATTCAGCAGATGGTTGGCTAGCAGCTCGAAGCTGTTATCCGACGACGCGAAGTACGAGCTGTTGCAGTTGTTCCACAGACACGAGATCGGGGAGATATTGTTAGTATTACTGTGTTCGAGCCCACCATCCGAGTGGAAGCCCGGCGTCTCGGCCCCGTTGAGCGACGAAGAGTGCGCTAGATGGTCGAGATTGACGTGTCCGACGAGCTCGGATAAGGATGTGAAGCTCGCGTTGCACGCAGCCCACATACACGAATACGGCTGCACCGGTGAGGGCGCGGCACTTGGCGTCGGAGACCGCTGTCCCCCGAATGATGACTCCTCCAGAGACCCAAAGCTCGCCATCTGGGAATGATGGTGCTGCTGCAGAGCATTTTTGGGTTGGGGGGGGATGGTGTGCGCTGCCATCGATGACTTTGTCGACGGCGTCTCGCGCGGAGCCCGTCGATGGCAGTGGCAAGGGCGTTGGCTCCGCGCACGACGCGCACCAGGCAGCGAACGCCGTTTCCCACGCGCTGCTCGTCGTCGCGGGCGGGGTCGTCGGGCCCGCGTATGGATGGTAATCGTCGCAGCACTGCAACTGCACTCGCAGCACAAGCACAAGTATACCAAATACCAATCGGGTGAGGGGAAGTCGGATGGTCAGAGACAGGGTAAAGGATAAGATAAAAAAATTGCTCACAAAGGCATCGAACCCATGACAATCAGGACAATCGACTGCCTCGTCGCAGACAAAATCGCACTGGGTGTGGGGGCCCGTGCGCGGGCAGAGGGACTCGGGGTGGTCGGGGTTGCTGCACGCGATGACGACGCACTGGTCGGTGCACTGGGCGGTGAGATGGTCGCCGGGGTGCGGCGCTGGATGGTGGCGACCGTGGGCGGGGTCCGGGAAGTTGGTGGTGAAACCGCCGGTGTCCGGGCCTCTGCTGCCGCTGGCCGACGAGGAGGAGGTGGTGGTGCAGCCGTCGCAGTGGGCCGGCATAGGCATGGGTAGGTTGAAGAGCTTGTAGTGAGGCGCCATGGATGAAGAGAAATCTATTCTATTCGCTGTGGCATTCCACTGTCTGACTGGCGCGGTCCTCACATGACTAATAACAGACACACATCTTATCTTATCTTACTATAGTACATCAATCATCGAAATCCAGCATCGTCCCCGCCTCAAAGCGACGTCTGCACCACCTCCTCGCTCTCCTGCAAATCCACATCCATATTCTCATCTTTATCCTCTTTCTTCTCCCCGACCAATTCCTCTTCGCCCGCCACGCCCAAGAAATGCAAACAGCCCCACGAACAGCCCCTCCACACACAGCAGCATGGCCCCCAAGGTTGTCCTTAATCCGCGACCTTCTCCACCCACGTATACCGTTCCTCTGACGGCCTAATAAACATGCTCAGCTCTCATGTCCAGGATTTGGACAGATCCCAGTACCCGTCACTCCACGCTCCTCCTGCAACTCCCGCCGCAGGCGCTCCGTCCTCGCCGCGCTATCCAATTTCTGGTCAGGGAGAACTGACGCGGGGACACACACCGAGAGTATATCCGGAACGCGGTGATCGGTCGTTGGTCTTGGAGGGTGCCGAGCGGGAGCTCGTAGTACTGCTCCAGCACCGTCTCTCGTGCACCATTTCTGCGTGCGAGCATCACTCGCAGTGCCAATTCCGTGAGGGGCGGAATCCTAGGGCACTTGCGCTCGGTCTTGGAGACGTATTTACCGGCGCGGTTCGGTGGCGGTTTAGGGAGGAAGGGGTTCGGGAACAGGTTGAGCGTCCTGAGCGTCTTCATTTGGAGCAGCTCAGAGGGTATGTAGCGCATTTGTTGTGTGCGAGGTTGAGCGTTTGGAGGTCGCGCATTGGCGATTTCTGGGGGATATATGTGAGGCAATTATTCCCTGTCAAAATCCACAATTTAGCGCCAGTCGCATATAATAGCCAACGAATAGAAACCCACGTAACGAAAGCACAGTCAATTATGCAAATTCCACAACTCCATGGGCAACCTCGCGATATTATTCTTGCCCAAAAACAGATCCATCGCCTCCTCGAAGCACCCAGTACCGAATTGGTCGACAGCGCCTTTGCATTGGGGCCTAACCGACCCCAGGAAGCCGTCGTCGTCGCTGGGCCGTGTGCGTGCGCCCGAACACACTGCGCGCAGCAGCCGCGGGTCCTATGGTGGACGCTGCGACGCCTGCAAGGATGTCGTCCGCTACTGAGGAGGGCCCGGGCTCGGGCTCGGGCTCGTTCGTCGAGGGAGGACGACGAGGTTGGCGAGGTCCTTGATTGCACCTGGCGGAACCTCGTCGATGTTCATGTCCCTAAAACACAAGAGCATCAAGAAATACCAAGAAGGCGCGTCATTAGCGAAACACTCAAGGCGCGAACACAAAGGGACAAAGGGAACACGCACGTCAAGTCAATCTTCCTATCCCCCGTCGTCCAAGCGTGCTCGACCACCCTCTCCCACAACTCTTTCTGGCGATTACGCTCCCTCTCCTCCGGGGTCATCTCCTTCTCCTTCCTGCCCATGAATTCCATTTCATCGTCGTTCCCGTCCTCGTCCCCGAGCACGGGACTCCGACTTCTAAACCTCGCCCGCTTCTTCATCGGCGTCTGCCCGGGGCTGCACGCGACCCCCGACGCGCGCTTCGCGCGTCGGTAGCCGTACGCCGCCGCCAGGGGGTCCATCGGGGCCTCTCCGTAACTTCCATAGCTTCGATGCCTATACCGATACCGGTACTCATGCCCATGCCCGTGCCCATGTCCATGACCAAGTCCATGACCAACCCCGAATGACTCCACGGAGGACGACGCGTACCGTCTACCTAACACGTCGTCTGTGTCATCCTCGCCATCGCTGTCCAACGCCAGGGGGTCGAGCGAAGGCGAGGAGGGCGGCGAGGAGGATGTGGGGTAAGGCGAGGAGGGCGGTGAAGAGGGCGGGGTTTGTGGGGTGTCGGCGTAGTGAATGGGGAGCATTTGGTGTTCACTGACTTCACCTGTTGATTGGGAAACGAAGTGAGGGAAAGGCAGAACTCAGAAGAAGGTGGTGAGAGTTACGTAGGGAAAGGGAGGAAGGGAGAAAGGGAGAAGAAAGGAAAAAGAAAGGGACGCAGGGGCCCTTTGAGGCTTTATAAGGTCAGTAAATGAGACTAAGATTAGCACGCCAATTCAATCAACGTTCACGGGGCGATCACGTGTGGGCGCTTCGAGTTCGCCGTCCGGCGATCCTTTCCCCTGGGCCTTCGTAAGAGCCTTAACCAAATTTCAGTGCGATGATGCGGGCGATTGTTGGCATTACCTACAACGAGCGTAAACGCCGTCGTCCGGGGACGCGCCGCGCGGTCACTGCGTGCTGCCCTGCATATGTTGGAATGCGGAGCAATTGTGCAGATTTTTACTTTCACGAACCATCTTTAACTTCAAATGCACACGACCAACGACTAGTGCAGGCAGGAAAGATAAACACCTTGATCAAACCGTAGCCCTAAGAATCGAAGGGCATTAACTCTTGAAGAGCGCCAGCATGTAAAAGGTATCCGGCATCTGCATGGTGAAAGACTAATAACCTTCGTAGAAAGCAGTACTAGGTGAAATGCAGAAAAATTCACAATAGACAATTCCGCTCCGTTCTCAGTGATTGAGAGATTGAGCTGCGCAGGGCGACTCCGATGAGAAATGACAGAATCTGTGTGCGGCTTGAGACCAGAGGTACCTAGAGTAAGAGGGAGAGGAAGGAAAATAGAACGGAACCTGTGGTGGGATTTCATATGGAAACTCAACGCACCCTCCAGGTGCGATTCTGCCGTCAGTCGGGTGCGTGGTATAAGCTGGACCCCTGAACTAGATCGACAGTTAGATATGTTGAACTTGAACTTGAAGGTTGCAATACCAGCGTCGAGTGTTCGTTGGTGACCGATGACCCATTGAGTGTCATTGGGTACGGAAAGCGTGAAAATTACGCGAATTAAAATGTTACCTGCAATGCAGTATCTAGAAATCACATTAGGTATTTAAAAAGAGACGGGGCAGCCCTCTGCTTTGAATACTGCAAGTAATGTCCTACGTCGACGATGGTTCCGGGAAAGGCTCCTCATCTTCGTGCGCCGCTGGCAAGACCCTCTCCTTGATCTGCTTGTATCCAAACCTCGTATCCTCCGCCCTCAGCTCCCGAATCCCACTCGTGAAATCCGCCACCCGGTTCTCCCTCGCCTCGCGACGCTCATTGACCAAGCGGATGATATGCGACCTCTTCGTAGCGTACGGCGCCTTGAATTTCCACGACATCCTGCCCTGGCCCCTCGTCAGGCGCAGGAGCTCCTCCTTCTGCTGGTTACGCGTGTGCTGGATGGCGAAGTTCTTCTCGATCCACTCCTCGCGCTCCGTCCTCTCCTCGGGCGTCATGTCCTCTAGTCTGTGCGGGTAGTAGAATGGATTTATCAGGCCGACCACGGCGCGCTTGTACGTCTTGTATGGGCGGCGCTTGAAGCCGTTGAGCGTGCGGTACCAAGGGGAGATGTAGTTGTCGGTGCGGATGTAGGTGCATTTGACGCCGTAGAGTGCGAGGAGCAGCCCGCGCACGTCGTTCTTGGTGATGGATTGGGGGATGCGGAAGGTGGCTTCGTAGGGGTTGTATGGCTGCCCTGGGGGCGTGTGATTCCTCACGAGGCGCATGATGATATTGGGAAGGTAGACCTTTTGACCCAAGACATCCACATAATCGCGCTTCACCTCCGAATTATCGGGCTTCTCATAGATGAGGAAACCACGAACGCGGCTTCGCCGCTTGTACTTCAAATTGGCGTAGTGCTCTTCGGTTATGTTCTTGGGAAGGTCTCCAACAGCTTTCAGGCGGTCGAAAGTCGCTTTGTCACTGGGCGTCAGCCCGCTCGCTAACGAATCTGTTAAGCTAAGATTCTTCCCGAACTGTTTTCGTCGGCGGAGGCGCACGGCGAGCGGGGCGGAGGCCGTCCGCGCGACCCTAGCGAGGTAGGGCATGGTCGGGTAGGCCTTGGTCGCATAGGACCGTTGCAGGCTCGGACACTGGCGCACAGCCTGCATTTTGTAGAGACGGGATAGGGTGAGGGGAAGATGCCAACACGGACGAAGGGGAAATTTCAGCTAGAAGCACCCACGTGACTCGGCGCAGTGACATCTAGTGACATCGCCCACGGAAATTCGGGTCTCCACGTTGGCTGCTGCACTGGTGGCCATGAACATCTTGCTTCCAACTCTGACGAAGAACACTATACATATCTAGTCCGTATACACTGGCCGCTGGCTAATCGGACCCAATGGTCTCTTTTAACTGCTTCAAGTTCCTCCGCGGCGTGCGGTCCATATGCGCCCCAGTCACAGCCGTCGTTACCTTCTCGCTGATGCTGCTCTATGTCTTCGTTCTCTACCAACCAACTCGGGGACCTGGCATCAAGCAGAAGATGGGGTGGCAATCGTATGAGGTTATTGATCTCTCGGGACGTCCTAAACCCTCTACGACTTCTCCGAGCGGAGATTTATCGACGGAGCCTTCGACTCTGCCTTCAGGGGTCGATTGGTGGAACGTTAGCCTGCCCGGCGAAAAGATAGACTATTCAAGTCTTCCTTTGGATACTTGGTCTCCAACTCTACCGCATAATACTGGGCGTATGTCTCTTCTGCCCTTTGTTTCTTTGGCAAAATTTATAACCTTTGACTATGTGCAGTTTCTGAAATTGCGCTTTCACGATGTTTAGTGGATCCGGAGATAGCTGGTGATCTTTGTGCTCCAGAGACCACGAGTGAGCAAGATGCAATAAAGGGGAGGTGGGTACGCGTTCCGAGGAACTTGAATCTGGAAGGAGGATATTTGTCTCGTTCTCTGGTTCGTCGAGCTTGCTATACACTCCCTGAATAGATATTGACAAGTCACTCACAGAATCTCTATTACCGAAGAACAAGAAGACAAGACATAAATCTCATCGTCGACCTCAAGATCCTCTCCAAGGATGATTCACCTCCAACGTCGGAGGATGGATGGCACAAAGTCAGCACTTCGCTACACGAAGGAATCCGAGGGCTATCCCCTCTTTATCTCTGGTATAGAACAGGGAAACAAATGATCGACATGACCGCAAAAGAAAAACCGCAGATCATCACAGAACTAGATGTGCTCTTTGGCGAAGACATACCCTGGTATGGGTTCGAGAAACTTGAGCATCCGACACTGCCTGAGAAGGGGAACGTCCAGGCGACTTGGATAACATACCGAAGAGGTGTCAAGTGTGCGTATCATTTTCCCTTCATGTTGGCTCCCACCTTTGACCAATGTATACCCTAATTAGTGGCTCCCAAGGCGGCGCCCCTACACTTCAACCGCGACGGTAAATTCAAGATCCTGCAAGTCGCCGACCTCCACTTCTCCGTCTCACAGGGCACATGCAGGGACACCATCCTCAGCCCCTGTCAGCATTCCGACAACCTCACTAACACGCTTATTGGGCACGTCATAGACCAGGAGAAGCCGGACCTGATAGTATTCACCGGGGATCAACTAAACGGGCAGGGGACTTCGTGGGACCCCAAGTCGGTGCTGGCCAAGTTTTCGCGTGCGGTGGCGGAGAAGGGCGTCCCATGGGCGGCAGTGTTTGGGAACCATGATGAGGAAGATGGGATGGCGAAGGAGCAGCAAATGGTGCTTATGAAGTCATTGCCTTATAATATGGTTGAGAGGGGACCGAAGGATATTCATGGTGTTGGAAATTATGTATTGAAGGTTTACAGTCCTGATGCGTGCGTCTTTCGTTCCTTTTCTATTGTTGAATGTCATTGACCTTTGTTGATATATCGGTAGCTCAAAAACCCACACCCTTACATTATACTTCCTCGACTCTGGTTCATATGCGAAAGGCTTCCTAGATTGGCTCGGGTTCTTCACTCCAACAGAATTCGATTATATTCGTCAGAGTCAAATTGATTGGTTCCTACAAGAATCAGGTACGCCGCGTCGTTCACAGTCGGTAATGAAGCAGCCACTAACAACCCATCCTCCAGCTTCGATAAAGATGATCGAACGCCCATTCAAGCCCGACGATGGGAAGGACCTGGGTGACGTATGGGCGCGCCAGGACCAGATCACGCCGAACACTCGGAAATTGGCGAAGCCAAACGCGCTCATGTTCTTCCATATGCCACTGTATGTTGATTCCGTCGGTCCCTAATGCCCTATGTCTATATCTCTTTTTCCCTTCTTTTTTCTCCAGACCTGAATCCTACGCAAAGCCGGACGTGAACCCACTCACGGGCAAGCTCCTCGACGTCGGTATCTCTGGGATAGAGCCGCCAGGTAATGCGAAGAACAGCGATGGATTCTTTGACAAGGGCGTTCTCCTGGCGAGCGAGAGTTCGCATGCATCGAATGGGAATGTGCATGAAGTGAAAGTTATTGGGAATGGACATTGCCATGGTATGTTTTTCTTAATATTTGGTAGGTGTATTGGGATTTAGAAGGCTAATGGAATTTTCTGATGTTTAGTGACGGAGAACTGTCGACGCGTCCAGGGTGTTTGGCTGTGTTTCGGGGGTGGAGGGTAAGCTTTTCTTTGAAACTCATTACTTGTTGATATAATCTAAAAAATCTATTATTCAGATCGTATTCTGGCTATGGTAAAATAGGGTATGTCTGCCTCAGGCCTACCTGCATGCCCATAAGAGATATACTGACTGACTTCCCTGTAGTTTCGATCGCAGATTCCGGATATTTGACGTATCAGACTATGGGGAGACTATCAATACGTATAAACGGACTGAACATGATGAGGTTATTGACCACACGGTGCTGGCGGGGAATGGGGCTGCTCCTTTATCGTGAGGATTATGATAGACCCACGATTGTACTTTAGGATTTACATAATTTATTTCGTGCACTTCGGTGGAATTCGAGCGGATTGGCAAGGTATGGCTTGGTGTTTGGTTTCTGTTTGGTCGCGATGATCGCGCTCGAAACAACCAAGTTCCAACTTGAACTTGAACTCACTCGTCAGCGGAAACTTTTCTCGAGAAATCTAAACAAGGAAGGTCTGTACTCTGCTTGAGTCTTACACTGACCATGGAATGGGCTAAGCTGAATTGATATTAGAGTGAGAACGCCATGGAACCCGTTCATCTTCCTCCCGAAATTATAGAAACGATAATTGTCACCCTTGCTCAAGACGATCCAAACCTTTCATCGATTCAGGCATGCGCTCTTGTCTGCTATTCTTTCCATCGCCTCTGCAGGAAACATATATTTGCATCCATCAATCTTCGCGACCGTAACGCCCATGACCGCCTACCTTCGGAGACATTTTTCACGACTCCTATGCTTCATCAGCTACTCTCTACCTCTCCGGGAATTGCTGATCATATCCGAAATCTAAGATACTGGATCCCAGTTGATGATCGAGGGAATGGTTTGGTGCTGGAGACCTTCAAGAAAATTACACGTCTGGAATCCTTAGCTTTACAGGGTTATGATGGCTGGGTAGACTTTCGAATGGAAAGTAACCCTTTCAGACCCGCGCTCCTCCATCTCATGCATCTTCCAACCCTCACCCGCCTGAGTCTAACTGAAATCAACGACTTTGTCGTCGCAGACTTTTTGCCCTGCACCAATCTAGAGCACTTGGAACTTGAACGGGTTGCTATGTCCGCCACCGATAACGTATTGCACACGAATTCACCTTATTCATCGATACGACTTGCTAGTTTGTCGACTGAAAAGAACATTCTCTCCCAAACACTGAAGATTTGTTCTCCGTATGTGCGGATGGCAAGCCGTTCTTTGATTTCAGTTCCCTCCATGTTCTATCAATGAAGATAGCCGGTAGTATTGATATTCCCATATCACACAATCTATTCAAACGTTGCCGGCAGCTCAGTAGGATTACTTTGATCCTTGAAGGTGTGTTCTCTGGTTCATTATTTTATATGTATTCGTCGTCCAGAATGTTTCTGATGTGTTTTTCATCACAGTTTGGGATGGGAGTGTGGACTTCATTCGCATCGGCCTTGCTCAATTGTTGAATCAATCCTTCGATGCAGACACTGAAATATCTTGTCTTACGCATTTATTTCTTTGCGCGTGAAGGCCAATTGGACCCATTGTGCGCCCTTCCTTCTGAACTCGAATCAGTTGAGAATAGCATCATCGAGACTATTCAAATTGAAATCTGGGCCGACCCTAATTCCATTGATGCGCAAGCAAACACATGGGCCAGCCTTGACAATGCTCTCGCACAAACTGGGTGGCAGAACCTTCGGCAGGTTTTGTTGATGATCAGACTTTGGGATAATGGCGTTGGTAATCACAATATTGGATTGGCATGCGCAGCAGTACAACTGATGGATTTGCTTCGAGGGCAATTTCCCAAGCTATCATCGATCAATTCTATCTCATTCGATTTCTATGCTCGTGTAGGCTTGGGAGAACATTTATATTGAAGTACTTTTGATCAGGGCTATATACAATAACGATATGTACTTCCCATTCAGAGTTGTCTCTCAATATGGCGACGGGACCTTAAATAACTCGGTTTTGTTTGGGTGCTTACGAACTACAATACAGAAAATGGTTCCGTATTTCATTTGCTTCAGATTAAATGAAATTCCAGCATCTACATAAGACAGAGGCACTCGCGTGGAGGGGGGAATAAACATATATACCATCCAACGTGTTATACTTATGCAGAGACAGGCAACTTCAACTGAAGACTGCGAATGTATAGCGGATAGTGGATGATGGGAGGACGACTCCTGAGGCCTGAAGCTTGAAGCTTTGAAGCTTGAAGTACGATTTCTCACAAGCTCAATTAACTAGCCTAGTTAGCATGTGTAGTATTGCCATTAACTGATGCGGACACAGTGTTTTTTTGACGATTGGAGAAAGTTGGCAACGCCAAACTCGATCCCAACCATGTGGTCATTTATAGCACCCATGAACTTACTTCTATCATTGAGTCAGAGTTGCAACACAGTAGACAAGTCGGAAAGATCGTTGGCGACAGACATTGCGACTCGGGAGTCATCCTTTTTGTAGCTGCGACTCGGATTCCCCGGGAGAGTTCATATGGAGTAAGAAATCCCCGAGAGATGAGAGCTTGCGGAGAACATAGGATGGCACAGAACAGATGAGTGTAGGCCCTTGAGGATTTCAGCCACGGTATACATGAAAGTTAGAACCAAGATGAATTTCGAGTCCAAATTTTTGATCGCTTTCGTGACAAGTCGCGTGACTGGCGCGTCGCAGTCGTCACGTTGATCAACTTGAGCTCGAACCAAGCTTCCATGAACTACCAAAACTACGATGGAATCAGTCGCAGCTCGACTCAATTCTTTCAAAAAGTCGAAGCGCATCAAGAATCCTGACAAGCCATCATCCACAATTTCTCTAAAATGGCCTCATCCTTCCGATTTCAAAGCAAATCCAGAAACTTTGGCCGAAGCAGGATTCTACTTCGATCCAGCTTACGACGATCCCGACAATGTAACTTGCTTTACCTGTGACAAAGAACTCGGGGGCTGGGAGGCGGACGATGACCCGTTTCTTCTGCATTGGAGGAAGTGTGGGCAGCATTGTTGCTGGGCTAGTGTGCGGTGCGGGCTGGTTACCGAATTAGACGCGTCTGGAAGGTAATCGCATTCTACTTTGTCCACACCAGTCTCTTGACTGACTTTTCCCAAGATTTACCTCTGCAGATAAGACACGGTATCCAACTCATAAAGCGATGGAAAAGGCAAGGCTGGACACGTTTAGTGCGGGCAAGGGCTGGATCCACGATAAGGTTAAGGGGCACGGAGCCAGCTCATCCATGGTGCGTGGACAACAAGCGCGACAAATATTGGATTCTGATACCATCGCAATGCTTAGATGGCGCGCGCTGGTTTTGTGTTTACTCCACAACACAGTGGGGACGATCTTGCGACTTGTCTGTATTGCAATACCTCACTAAGTGGATGGGATGAGGAAGATGATCCTATGTGAGCCTCTATATTTACATTTCTGCGGAATACGGCTAATATGAATCTTATATAGGGAAGAACATCGAAAACGAGCCAGCAAATCTGATGTCCCGTGCCCTTTCTTCTCGACGGCCGAAACGTCTCGATCTCAGTCCACAAAACCTCCTTCCAAAGCACAGTCCAAGCCTCCCTCTCGATCCGCTTCCAAATCCAAATACCAGGACATAGTTATGCCTACGAAAACTTTCGATGGCGAAGAAGAAGAATCAGATACAATGGAGCCTGCTGAGGCTGCCAAATCTGCCACGAAAACTCCACGTAAACCACGGTCAACATCGTCATCGAGTACCAAAAAAACAACTGCGAAGACGCCTAAGGCCAAGTCCCGGAGTACAAGCCGTTCGAGGCTGAAAGACGTTGTTGAAGATGAAGACGAGGATGCTGAAATAGAGCCACCTGCAACGGTCAAGAAGAAGTCCCGGTCCAAATCTGTGGTTAGGTCAGATATTCAGGCCGAAGAAGACGAGGATATTGAAGTACATCCTCCGCAAACGGTTAAGAAGAAACCCCGATCAAGGTCCAAATCCGTGGCGAAGGTCGTTGAAGTCGACGTTGACGATGACGACGACAATGATGTCCAAATGGAACCTCCGCCCACTGTCAAGAAGAAATCAAGGACACAGTCTAAATCTATTCCTAAACCGGAGGTTGAGTTAGAGGCCCCAGCTGAACAGACCAAGAAACCCTCCCGATCCAAATCACGAAAGGCACATCAAACCGAAGACGAAGTGGAGGAGGAAGTACCGAGAAAATCCTCTCGCGCTAAATCTAAAGCTCCTGCTGTTTCTGAGACCGAGGAAGTGACGCGAAAACCATCTCGCTCGAAGGCTAAAGCTCCAGTCGCTCCTTTCCGGACTGAAGAAGAGGCGCCGCATAAAGCTTCTCGGGCGAAATCCAAACCTAAGGCTCCAGATTCAGACGACGACGAAATAGCTATTGCCATTGCGAAGCCGACTAAATCGCCGTCACAGCAAGAAGAAGAAGCGCCCAAACCTCCCACTAAACCGAAGCACCAACGAACTGCGTCGAAGTCAAAAGCAAAAGCACCTGTTGCTGTTTCCGATACAGAATCTGTCGAACACGACGAGCCCATTACTTTCGTACAGCCCAAGAAGAAAAGTTCGAAAGCCTCCAATCCCCCACTTGTCGAACCTGCTCCTCAGGATGACCCCGTCACTGTTGTACAGCCCAAGAAGAAACCCGTCAAGTAAAACCAAGCCATCACCACCTGTCGAGGCAGCAGACTTATTCAATAACGATGTCGTACTGGACAGCAATGACCCTCCCCCTTCTCCGCCACCATCGTCTAAATCTGCCCCTACGGCTGAGCTTGCCCCGTTATATGTTCCCAAACGAAAGGCCGCTGCCCCTGCTCCCGCCAAACCGGCTTCTAAATCGACAACGAAAGAAAAACCAGCTTCGAAATCAAAACCAGCACCACCAGGCACCCCCAAGCCTATGAAAGTTGTTGAAATTTCTTCCGACGATGATTCAGATGTACCTGTATCTGAAAAGGAAAACAAACCCAAGGATGGTCTACAGCGAAGCAAAGAAACCAAAGAAAACATGCATATACCCCTCAAACCACAAAGCTCGCTGCAGCTTAATATTACACAACCTCAATTCAAGACCCCTCCGCGCCCTGCATCTGCGCAGGGTAGGTTCGGAAAGAAACCGATAATTGTGGAAACGGTCCAGCCACCCGAAGTTCTTCGGTCTCCTCCACCGCCCGTTGAATCTGAAGAGGACAAGGGGGATGTCAACATGGACGACGTCGAACGAGATGTGGATCAGCAAATGGAAGATGTCCCTGCACCATCTACTCCTCCGCGTCCTACGATCCGTCTTACGCCTCCTAACGGTGCCATTCCTAACATGGACTCACAGCCTGATCTCAGCCGATCTTCGACGCCGCCCAGCTCTTCGCAAAATATGGCCGCTGGGGGACAAGGAATCACCTTTTATGCCTCCCCTTTCCAGACTCCCTTTCATTCATTTGCAGAGTCTTAGTGATGCAGAGCTGGATATGACCGTTGAAGAATGGATTCGCTATCAAATGGAAGTCGAGTTCGATAAATTTCGACGAGATGGCGAACGGGAGCTGCAACTGTTCAGGAAGAAGGCGGAGGACGTTAGAAAGGTTATTGAAGGGCTGTAGGATTTGTGGATCGTGGCTGCATGGTTTTCACCTTGTAGGTTATTGGACATTTCGTTTTGCTCTGATGTACATATTGATTATTTATTTCCCCTCTCTCAAAGCTCACAAGACTATTCTGTTATGTTATTAGGCACGTTGTGCTTCTGATGTCAATTGAACTACTTACTGTTTCATCCGAGTATACCGACGAGGATTGTCCATTATGAGTGAGCATGGACACATGCACATGTCAAAAAAAAATCGAGGGGGTTTCCGGCTTCATCATGATCAAACCAAGTCTCCATCATCTTCCTCGCCAGTTCAATGTCCAATTTTTCTCTACGGATCCCACATATTGACAGATTTATCCTACAGGGTATATAATCTGCTCCACCTTCTGCGACAAAACTTTCTGGGGGTCAAAGTCGACATACCTGCTAATTAATTGGCATGTCCCGGGCATCAATCGTCTTTGGAGTTTTCTGCAGGGTGCTTATGGGTTGTCTTCTTCGCAACAAAGTGACCTGCACGAGAACACCAATACTAAATTCAAGCTGCGCACTTGCCCATGACACCACTGATTTCCCTGACGAGTTCACAGAACGACGTTGAGCGGTGACACGATTGCCATGAACTTCGTGTATTTCCGCGGTTTGATCGCATGCCTCAGAAGTCGAGTATATAGGAATCTCGAATCCGGAGTCCGGACTAAAAACAGGTAGGTATCATGCTCAGTATCAATGCATTCAATGCTATTAACGGAGCATATAATCTGAAAGACACGATATGAACGTAGAGTACATTTCCGTGTACGCCTTCATCTTTACCGATGGCCGACATAACCCTGATACTGGCTTGCGATGTCATAGAACAGGTGTGTGTGAGTCCTTCAAGCCATATCTGAACGTTATCATGCAGCTTATTGTCAATTTGGAAAAAGTGTGTTCAACTTCAACTTTTTTCGCATGCACAGTTCTTGATTCCCTGCTGGGATGTTTTCGACATTAGAAGCCCATTGGTGTCTTGGTTCCAGAACTTTGACCATGATTAAATATTGCCGTCCATACCGTACTCGTTTTCCAGGTGATCGGCATGTTTCCCAGTGGCTGTCGCATGGATCTTTTGGATGGTAATTTGATCTGCAATTGATAACTCAACGCTCGTAGTCCGGAAAGTATGGCGTATCCAAATGAGCACCTTTACCCAGTCGAAGGGAACGCGGACAGCTGAGTTTGGCACCAATTATTGAGTGTGGCAATCCGGTGCTTAAGCGCTTACTCCTTGCTGGTATTCAACACCAGCGTCATCTATGGTAGGGTTATTTTAAATTTAGAGTCATGTCGTAATTTATTCATCCCTTCCACATAGGTGGGTCGTGACTTGTCAAAAACCCAACAATTAGATCTTCTTCCGTTCCGCGTTGGTTAGTTCACTCCCAAGCCGTCGGTGGAAAAGACAGCTTCCGTCTGCGCGAACCTGAAAGCGACAAAAACGACTTGGCACGTTGTGAAAGTGCGATTTCATCGACATATCCTGAATAGATATGAAACCCATGATCTGGATTGTCCGTTGTTTTCGTATGTTCAACCATGCCTGATCTACCGCCTCGGCCTGTACTATTGCCGATAGGAATCAGGAAGATGAGGATAAATAACTTGTCGTTATCCATCTTTCTCGTGTCTTATGAATATTCTTATCAGGCGAGTGGGATAGGGCTCAGGGGATGGGAGAAGGCGAGGGACGCGGACATGAACGATACTGTGAGTCTTTGTGTGCTGTTCAGCTCCGTCATTTTATTTTATGATCGATCCATTTATAAAAGTAAGACGACGGTTCTTCTAATTTCTTCCAGTCCAACCATCCCTTTCGCGAAAGAGGAGAGCCGGACGAGAATGGCGTCCCAACCCGTCCTTTTGTCACTTCCCACTGACATCTATCGCTTGGTTTTCGGCCATCTCGATGTTGCGGACATCCTTATACTGCGGCAGGTGAATCGTTCGCGCTTCTGCCGATATAAAATACGTGTAGCTGAGCCGCTTTTCTGGAGACCTGCAAAGAATTCTACGAACTATCGATACTCCGGAGTGTTTGGGATACGCTTCTGCGAAGACATATCATCAACCAAAACATCCCAATCCCTGGACTGAATGGGAAACCACTTGATTCCCTATCTTCTTCAGAACTGGAAGGGTGTTGTCGGCGGGCACTTGCCCTTCGCCGAAACTGGATCGCCGAGTCTCCTACAATCCACCGCCAATTCAGAGTGGATAATGGTGTCCCCAATTCGCGTATTCTTTCGGTGACCGTTCTTCCAGGCCGACGCAACAGATGGGTTATTTCGCTATCTATGACCCCAGGGACGCATCGAGTCTTCGCTCTTCAATGCTGGGATATAGGCGGCGCCGCTCCCATATGCCTTGCGAAGCGGGAAATGAAGCAATTTCGCGGTATGGCGGTGAATAGAGTGGCTTGCAATCATGGCGACATGGCCGTCCTCGCTCCTGAGTATGTCTTTTTTTTTGTCGTTTTCATGCAGCATCTGTGATTTTCCAACGATGAAATCCAGGCTAGAAGTTCTGGCCGTCGATCCACAAACCTCAAGTCCTGACCAGGGCTTTGTTACTAAGGCTTTAATTCCCGAAGCCCAGAGAGTGCACGCACTCCTTGTCTTCGCGAAGTCATCCTTCTTGACGAGAGATAATGATGGGTTGATTTATCTATGGGATATGAATACTCCCCACAGAAAATTACAGCTTCAAAACCCGAATTTAATGCAGGTAAGGAAATTAGATTCAATAATAAGATGTATGGAATACTCAAGTACTCACTATTTATCTCTAGCCCAGATCTCTTGTAGATGTCCTCATTGCAGATCAATTCGTCCTGGTTTTGCGACTAAATACCTTGGAATTTTATGTCCGTCCTTCCGAATCAACATTATCAGTGAATGGCGATGGCGTCCTCCATCCGATATCTATATTTACATTCCCGTGGCGAATCGATAACGCGGTCATGGCTCTTACTCACCGACCGGGATCCAAGACAGAACGAACGCCGATTGAAATTCTGCTGAGGTTTGGCAGCTACTACCCCTGGCCCTTGAACATCTTACATCACTACGAAATACGACCGAACCCTGGCTTCTTAACAGACTCCGCGATTGGAATGAGCGAGCAAAACCCTCCGTACGAGTTCCCGCCCATCCTGCTCAAATCCATCGCTTCCCCCGTGCGACTGCACGCCACCTCTGACATGGCCATCGGCCCTTATGGGACATCCATATGGACGGACAGCCATACCGAGGACTACTTCAATCATTCAGATCGTGGGCAGCGCGTCGCGAGTACGTTCTTGCGCTATGTCGTCAGCGATGAAGGGGAGGAAGAAGTGGAGCTTTCGAATCAGGTGGCGACGGCGTCTGCGGCTACTGTATATGCCTTTCATGAGGAGGATAGCTGGGTTAGGATTGCCATGGATGAGATGGAAGGAAGAATATTTCTTGGCCACGACAATGGGCAAATTTCGGTTTTGGAATACGTTTAATTTTTGGGCTTGGTTGTCTTAGGTGATAACAGATTAGAACACTGGCCTGAGATATTCAACTCACCTTCAGGATTGCAACCTTCGATGTCGTGCATTTTATTTAAGGTTGATGTGGTGATTGAACAATGACAGCAGCTATATGCATATAGCACTATTTTACAGTCATGCTAGAGATACAAAATAGAATTTAAGGTGTCGCTATGAGTACCTAGAGCCAAATTTTAGTTTCGAAGTTGTCAGTTTACGAGAAGACTTACAGCAGAAGGAGTGAGTCCAAGTTCTTTTAACGACGTCTCGAAATCTGAGCGCGTGAATGTTTTCCTTATGAGGGAAGCAGTATCAGCAATACATTTATATGAACCCGGCGCTTGAGATATACCTTGGGAAGTGTTGGGCGAATGTCACAGTATCAGGATCAACCGTCAGCAATTGTCCTGCCAAAAACTCCGCTACCTCTCGCAGGGCTATCGACAGAAAACAAAATCAGCAACCTGGTTTAAACTAGTCAGACATCATAACAAACTTACGTGCATCACTCGACAGCGTCGTCGTGTAGGGTTGGCCACCAGTGGCCATTCGGATCTGGAGTCGCGTCTCTTTGAAGTCCTTCCCTGCCACCCCAGATGCGGCAGCCGCTGGGCGAGCAGGCGCACTACTGCTGGCTGCACCAGAATCAGGTAAAGGCTGGCCATCGCGCAGTGCCTTCTCCCTAGCTGCTTTCTCCGCGCGTGCTTTCTTGTCGGCCTCGATCTGAGCTTTGATGGCAGCTTTGGCTTTGGCGTCTTCGATTTTCTCTAAATGTTGTAAATTAAGTCAGCACTCGATAACACGAATTGAGGAGAAGCAGCGTACCCCTTCTTGGCCTCAGCATCCCTCAGTGCCTCTTTGAGTTTCATATCTTCTTTGATTTTGCCCATGTCCTTGACTCGCGCATTAGATCGGTCTTTTAAGTAGTATGTAACAGTAGAATAATCTCACCTTCCCTGCTTTGCGTCGCAGTGCCTCATTGGCCTTGTGTTCCTTAGCCTCTTCGATGGCCTTCTTGGAACGCTTCTCCGCCATCTTTGCTCGGAGTTCTTCGAGCCTCTGCTGTTTCTCCTCTTCGGTCAATGGTTTGATCTGTGTAGGTAAATATTCACGTTAGGAAATTGCAGAGCATGCAGTAGGAGCTTGGGAGCACCTCTTCCGTTGACTCCTCGAACTGAGCGTGGCCGCTTTTCTCTGCATGGAAATTGGCAAGCGCCGTGTTCTTGAAGATTTTTCCACACTCTGAACATTTGATGCTCTGTCATCCATTTTGAGGGATCCATAAAATCGTGAGCATCGAAACCGTGTATGTGAAGCAGACGCGCGTATACCTTGGCTTCCACCTCATTCCCCTTGAGAACACCCAAGCTTTTGAGTGCCTCTGCGTCTTCATCATCTTCATCAACATCCATTGGTGCAGAGCTACTCCCTGCATGCTCATTCACGGATCCTAGATCTGGAACAGGTTGGCCCTCATGTTCGAGGATGTGATCCATAGCCGGTTGCAGGCCACGGTTGCCTGTTGCTTTCAGAGCCCCTGTAAATGTGAACGATAAGCGCAATTGAAGAAGAAGAATTTCATGAGCTATTGTATTCAAGATGACAATGCGAAGAAAGGCGCACATTCAACCCGGGCAGCGTCAAATCCCATTCCTATGAGCGTGTCTTTATCTCCAGCCATTCCTGCGATTGCTGTTTAGATGGATATACTGCGCAAAAGTGATGTGAAACTGATGATGAACGAGTTCTGATGTGCCGATACTCGAATGAGCTTGATGAAGGACTTTGAATTCCTGTCCGGTGTCGTGGAGAAAGGCAGAGTCGTTGAGAACCAGCTGGGGCACGCGTATGCCGTGTCAAATATAGAAACTCCGTCCGACATGATGCCTTTCAACTTTGAACTTGAACTTCCCGCCCCTCTTTTACCCCTTCTGCTGAACTGCTATCAGCATCGATTTGGTTAGCTTATCTCACGTCCGACGCCAGAAAACCCTTCCACGTCTGCGATCAATGGGGCGATTTGTGAGCCAACGACGGGTTTGCCACTACATCTTTCGTAGCCGGAACTTTCACGCGACTTCACGACTTGAAGCCTGCATTCAACGTGATTAGACTCGTGAATCGCATTCCATCAAGCTTCAGGAACTTTGCCAGACTTATTGGGGTCATCGGAAAGTCGTTTATTGCCTGGCCAAAGCAAAAAGAGGTCCGCATTATCAGGGTCAAATCGAGATCATAAAACCCGACTTGTGGCAACAGCAGGCAGTGCCTTCCAGCAATAAAAATGTAGACCGGTGCTAAAGGCCCTTGGGACCTTTTGCCCACATTTCTTAACCACGTATCGTGATACTGACTGGGGAAATTGACACCGACCTCTTTCCCATACCCAGCCAGCATGGCACACCCCAGCAGAGCCTGGTTCTTCCAAGAAACAGAGCAGGGATCTCTCTAGCTTCGATTATCGCTCTCCAAGACATCCTGACGGATAATCACAAGCGGTGGCATGTGTTCTTCAACTCGAAGCGTTATCAAAAGTGAGTACTTCAACTCGCGGTCTGAATGATGTGTTGTAGCCATACAGCCTACGCCATCTTGACTTTATGGTCACTTGGAGTAGAACCAGAAGCTCTTATGAGGCCAGTGTTAAAATTCAAATACCCGCTTTCCCTTCTCCCAGTCCTATAACTCATCAAACATGGAAAGAGCACCTTGGGGATGACAAGTGCATTTCGGGCCTAGTTTTTTCTGCACTTGCTGATTGTGGCCCTTACAGATACTATCAAGCTTATATCTCATTCTTTGCTGAAGAAGGAAAGACAAAGTCTTTCAGTAGAATTCTTGAAGAATACGTTTTCGAACTCAATGCAAATGTGACCATAGCTGCAAATTTGAATCGGACCATGATGTCGGACTGGTTTTTCGCTGGTCTTTTGCATCCTATGATCCATACGGGCTTTGGAGTTGAGTTCACTTTGCCTAGAATGTTTGCAGAGGGTAAACCATTTTTCCCTTGAAGCAGGCCAGATTCTGATGTCTATTTCTCGTTTACTTACATCTAGGGCTTGCACTTGTTGCCGTGCACCAACCTGAAGAGGGCGGTTTCCTCCCATTGGAGTGGTTCATTTCTCCAGCTACTGGCTTCTTTTCTTGGTTTGCCTCAAGTGCTGGCACGTCAGATAAAGGAACAAACCCTAATGTTCATGCATTCACCATTCTTGCCCGTATACTTGCGGATCCTGATCCAGGGGAATCCGAGGACCCTGGCCATAGGAATCCTCACCGGGGTTGTGCATGCGTATGAAAGATGATTATAAAATGTGTGGATCAATGGACTCTCGATGGTGACCTCGATAAAAAGATTCATGAACTCGTCTGGCCGATGGTATTGCTCTATGGCGTTTGTGGATCCAAAGCAAATGGCCAATTTAATGCCGACCTTTATCTGTAAGTTCAATGATTCAATTTCTGACATTGGTCTAGTACTAATCTTTCTGAATGGATGAAAAAAGCCTTCACCTAGTCACGTCCTCGCTCTTAATATCACAGATATTCGCGGAGCTAACACGACCGTCTCAAATCCAACTCCTGCGTGGATACTTCGCCTACTGCATGGGCTGGTACATCTCGTGCGGCCGTCCCAACTTCGATATTGCGGCCTGCTTCACCAATCCAAGCACTCTACACCCTACGCCACCAGGACCTCAACCAACGCCACACACAGGCGTCAATACTTCGCCATCATCGCCCGAGGCCATCACTCCCAATCCATGGGTTCCTGTCATACAATCAGCACTTGCACACCCTGATGATCACTTACCAAAGCTTCAGAGGACGCTGAGCGAGTACGCCGCGCATTTTGGTTTGACTCCGGCAGGTACGTTCAAGGATACCGAACCCAAGGAATCTGAGTTGATCGATGGGACGCTATTTATTCGCGCTGCAGGCCTGACCTTCTCTAGACTTGGTTGGGTCAGAGAAGGCGAAGCTCCTGGAGCGTGGAATGAGAACGGGTTCTTCAAGATTTCTCATGTATGCAATGACGAGTGCCAGTGATAGAAATCGATGCAGCTTGCTGACTGCTCAACTTGGATTGCGAGTCGCGCCGGTAGCCACGAGTTGGCAATTAAAACTGAAATGACTCGTGTGAAGACAGAGATCTTGCAGAGATCACTGTTATTTTTGCGCCCAAGTGGTAAATTCCATGGGGCTCAAGGACATTCTTTGGAAATTAAATTGGTGCATACCATTTCCCTGGACTCATAATTTTTGGGAGCTTTCAAGCCACGTTCAAGCGAGCGTATCAGAATAAAGACACGCGTTGTGTGGTTCAGATGACCGCGCCAAATATAGAACAAGTGTCTTCGCAATTGAATGCGACGATCTTCATTCCTTCCCTCCACCTCCTCCAACTATTTCGAAAGCTGGAACGGTAGCATCACTTGCTTAGATCCGAGACTACTGACTCTTGAAAATGACGAAGCCTCTATTGGCTGGGATAATCATTACCAAGCTCGCGCATGAGGTGACCAAGCGCCGTCAAAGTGGTCTAAAGAAGTTCTATGGGAAGAACGTCATTCTCCCGCTGCATGGCACCTGACTACACTCCCAACAACATTCTATGATCACCATATAAAACCCATTCAGTATGGGATTTCCTGACGTCCACATTCCCACTGGTGAATCGAGGAGCCCTCCCAACGATGTCTGAATCGACCGTCCCCACCGACATTAACGCTGATCTGTTCCCGGTTCCCAGTCGACATGGGCAGCCTAACCGAGAGTTGTTCTCCCAAGGTCTAAGCCAGGCGTGTCGCTCGAGTCGACGACTATGCTCCAGCGCGTCCTTACGGACAATCATAAGCGTTGCATGTGTTCTTCAACGCGAAGCGCTTTCACAAGTAATGATGACATTCCATCTCACATACAAGCTTCATTGACTGAACTTGTTCTTCATACCGCGCATGCTGCTTTGACTTTGTGGTTCCTTGGAGCCGAACCTGCAATTCTCGAAGGCTCGTACGAGAGCACATCAAAATTCAACGACCTGCGTTTAAATCTCCAGAAACTAATAACTCGGCAGACATGGAAGGATCATCTAGGCGACGATGCGTGCGTTCTCTATCTCTGACTGTTTGTGTAACTCAAATTGAACCATGCGATGAACAGCTACTACCAAGCCTACCTCGGATTCTTCGAAGACGAACAGAAAGAGAAATCATTCGCGCGCTTCTTGAAGAATACGTTTTCGGGCGAGTGCAAATAGCGTCGCAAGTACTGCAACAAAGAAACATCCAGAGATGTTGAACAGGTTCCTTGCTGGTCTGCTCCATCCCATGATCCACACGGGTTTTGGAGTCGAGTTTTCTTTGCCTGGCACTTTCGCGGAAGGTGATGCCACCTAATCTGGAGTGCTGTATTGCCACTTGGTATTCATCTCTTTTTTGAATGTAGGTCTTGCCCAAACCGCAGTGCATGAAGCCCATACAGGCGACTTGATTCCATTGAAATGGTTCTCAGCTCCTGGATCTAGCTTGATATCCCGCTTCGCAGAAGGCGTTCGCATTTCATCGAAAGATAATAAATCAGATGTGCACGCCTTCAGCATCCTCGCCCGCATTCTCGAAGATCCCGAGCTCGGAAACTTCAAGGCTCCGGCGTTTGAGGAGCAGTTCTATGCCAATGTCGTGCAGCAGTACGGGAAGTCGATTGCGAAATATGTGGATGAGTGGACACTTGATGGTGACCTGGAGAAGAAAGTGCAGGAGCTTCTCTGGACTAATGCGCTGCTTTATGGTGTTGCGGGGATAGAATCGGATGGTGGATTCAATGCTGATTTCTTCCTGTAAGTGTACATCACTCTCGCTCTTTAAATCCTCCAATTTGATGCTCGAATTAATGTCCGTTCTTTCTTTTAGGATGCACCTCGTTACGTCTTCGCTCTTCCTGTCAGAGGTCTTCGCCGAACTGAAGAAATCCTCCCAAATTGAACTCCTCCGCGGCTACTTTGCGACCTGCCTGGCGTGGTACATCGGGCGTGGGCGTCCCCAACTCGACATCGCGGCCTTCTTCGCCCGAGACAACACGCACCCCACCGCCCCAGGGCCACAGCCGACCCCGCATGAGGGCGTCAACCCCTCGCCCTTTGCACCGCAGGCCATCACCCCGAACAGCTGGCTCCCTGTCCTCCAGTCGACCCTCGCGCACCCGGACGACCATCTAGCGAAGTTGCAGCGGTCGTTGAGCGAGTATTCGATGCATTTTGGGCTGACGCCTGCGGGGATATTTAAGGGTACGGAGCTGAAGGGCGCGGAGTTGATTGATGGGACGCTGTTCATCCGTGCGGCGGGTCTTTCGCTCTCGAGCCTCGGATGGGTGAGGGAGGGCCAGGCTCCGGGTGCTTGGGAATTCAAGGGATTCTTTGCGCATCCTGAGTCCAAGTTGTGATGGATTTGCTACTAGCAAATTTGTACTACTATAGTTAAGTTGAATAGTGTTGACATGTCCTGTAATAGGAATAGTCTTTGGTTTATTTCCCTCAGGTTTTTCTAGTATACGCCTCCACTCCTCCAGATTTCTCCAATCAACAGCGATACCAAAAATGTACATGCAATGCAAACAGTGCTTCTGAGCAGTGCGCAGCAGACGCCGCTGGAGCCTGGACGTGGCAAGAGCTCAGCATCAGCTATACTTGTCTTGTTCTAAAATGGTGCAGTAGTGGTAGTGGGTACTCAATCAAAGTGACTTTGCGCTCGTCTCCGATTCCTGAGTCCCAGCCCATGCAGAACACGCAGTTTGATGGTGGCGAGTGCCATGATATTGTGGGCGCGGGACGGAATTTGGATGGAGGTAATATTCCGAACGCAAATCCAGGGCATATCAGGATGTATGCTTGTTTTAGATGATGTTCTGATTCAAGAGGAATTCCGGGCCTCAGAAGCGTTGGAACTGTCAATGAGCATCAGACTTTCAATCATGTTATTTAAATATTTGCTGAATATTTGTAGTGGAAAATTTCAAGTAGCATTTATAATTCTGGGTGTTAATGCCAGTCATATGAAGAGAAGGTGTCTTTGGTGGAAACGAACATTGGTGAAGCTGAACGAAGTTGTTGGTGCAAAAATAGAACTTCCTTATCGGGAGGTGTCATGAGGTTTGACAGAAGCGGGCGTTGATGAAGTGCACATCTTTCTTGGCCACCAACCAACCCAACTCTTGCCCTCCTCATGGCCTCTTCTTCTGGTCCTGGTCCGCGACCAATCTCACCCGTTGAAGAAGACCTCCAAAAGCTCTACAATGAGGTCTGGGCACAGTTCGCAGAGGAGACCCCAGGGTCGGAACGCGATCTCGAGAACATCTACAACGGTTACGCCGACGATAACGAGCCAACCCCGCCATCGCTCGGCAGTGCTCTTCCTCATCAATTCGTGCAGCAAAGTGAGTAATTATTCGCACATAGCCATTGTGCGGCCCGATTACTTCGCAGTTTGCTTACGTTCGTAGCTGGACGGAGCACTAGCCCATATCCAGTCAATCGAGTAGATACTCAGAATATTGCCGCGCCTGCATCTCCTTCCAGCACCAATAGCGCCAAGTCTCCTTCAAGACGACGCCTGCCACCGACGCCTGGGGGCTCCATCTCGTCGACAGCATCGTCTGTAATATCATATCCAATGCCAGAGCCTGATCCGTATTACCCTCCGGGCGCTTCCAGACCGCATGTGTATAATTCTAATTCCTACAAATCCTTCGCATCCACCTCGACTGGCGTTTCCAATGCATCAAGTAGCAACAGCAGAAGAATGACGGACACTAACGATGGCTTGAACAACGGTTGGTCGCCTCAGTCTGGATCGGTTTATTCGAAAGATACGTCATTCTTGGAGGACGGCAATAAAACGCCCGTCTCTGATTCGCAATCGTATCCATCGGCGTCGTCGTACGGGAACAGAGATAGTCAGAGAACAAGCGCTACTAGTGCTTCTGGAGATGGGTATTTTTCCAGGCCACCAGGAGCCATGCCTCCAGCATTACCGCCAAAACCTGCTGCCTACGCCAATATGGCAGCGAATTCTTATACATCATCGTCGTCATTCGATACATTCGATCAAGAAAGTGATGGGCTTGTCAATCCCTACGATTACCCGAGCACTCGCAAATCCCTTCCTTCTCGCCCAAATCAATACATTTCTGGCAAGACTCCTACCCCCCCTCCTCCCCCATTACCTCCTCATCTTCGCCCTCCAACCATTGATGACGATCACTATGCCCAGTACCCGAATCAACACGGCTATGTGGAGTCTCCAGATGCATTGTCATCAAGTATGTTGCTACCGTAGAAAATCCCTCATTCTGCCAAACTAATACACTTTAAGCTACTGCTAGTTTCCCGGAGTTCACACTCAACAATACTACCGGGTCTGCCTCCCAAAACAGCTTCTTCGACCAGCCGCATACTGCCACTTCCTCCAGATTTGCCCAGCATGAGCCAAATCAAGGAAGATCTACAGGCCAACATCCACAGCCAATTGACGATGAGGACTGGGACAGAAGTCGCTACTCGTTTGAACAACCACATGAGGACCACAATCAAGAGGTACTCCATGTTCCACACAACGATATAGTTCGACGACCCAGCGACATGTTGCGCACCATGGCAGACTTCTCTCCGACCAACGATACCACTGTTGACATCCAAGACGATCCATTGAACGACTACTGGGAAGACGAAGATGAGGAAGACGAAACACGATTCGTGAACTTCTCCCTACTATCTCACATTGCGATGCAGCTACGCGACAAGGTGCCGCGAGGTGTTCATGTGAAAGGGAGTATACCTTATCCACGGGCGTTTACCGGAAAGGATATTGTGGTGTGTCAGAAATTTTACGCGTATTCAGTTGCATAAATAATGTTTCCGTTCCTCTCACTCTCTCACCCTAGTCCACGATCCAAACCCAGATACAGCGCGAGCTCGCGATCAACCATGGTGTCTCCACCAACGACCGGCGCGTCGCGCTGCAGGTTGCACGCAGTCTCCAAAACCAGCTGTTCTTTTATGAAGTCGAATGGGGTGGCCGCGTGTTGCAGGACGGGGTAGAGGATGTGTATATGTTCTTGGACGATCAGGAAAGCGGCTCTGATGCTATCCCCGAGCGTGAGGAGCTGCCGACGGGTGTCATCACGATGCTTACACGGTGTTATTCCCCGAGCTGCGGAGAAGGTGTCGTTTGTTACTCGTATTCATGTCCTCGAAAGGTATCGTGGTCTCTCTGCATATTTCTTCACACGCGTAATCATTGCTTTTCGGAATAGGGTGACCATATATTCGTCCCGCCCTCCGTTCCCATTGAAGCTGTCCCAACCACGAATGAAGAGGAATGGTCAGCGTCAATCGATCGCTCGATATTGAAGTCTTTGCCTGAGAGCGAGATCAAAAGGCAAACGTGGGTAGCCTTTATTTTTATTCATGTTTTTCAATATCATCTCAACTGACGATCTTGGCATTTTATAATTAGGATCATACACAAGCTCATCACCCGCGAGAAGCAATACTTACAGGATCTTGACCTTGTTGAGTCGGTGTTCATCAAGCCTCTCCGCGCTGCAAATCCACCTGTGCTCCCACCCGATCTTCTCGAAGACTTCATCGATGACGTGTTTGGAAATATCTTGGACTTGCGCGAATGTAATCGTCGTCTGCTCGAGGTTATGTACGTCCGTCAGCGCGAGGAGGGCCCCATCATCTTGAGGATTGGAGACATATTCTTGCAAGCAGCGGCCGAGTTCCAATTCGCGTACCCGACATACATCGGACATTATCCAATATCGGAGAAGAGGCTCAAGGAAGAAGTCGATAGTAATAATGCTTTCAAGCTGTTTTTGGAGGTATGACGATTTCATTCTATCATTAATGTAATTCTGAATCACGTTATTTATGTGATATAGCAATGCGCGCGCCAACAAACGGCTCGTTCTGGGGACTCTCCTAAACTCGACCTTAAAGCCTTCCTTAATCGTCCATCGGAGCACCTGCAAAAGTACACCGTCCTGCTCGAGGCAGCATTCCATGAAACGGCGCCTGAGAACCCAGATGCTGAGTTTCTTGTGGAGGCGATTGAGGCAATCAAGAATCTACATGCGATCTCGCAGCTGCGTACGTTCCAGGCCGCCATGGGCAAAGGCACTCCCGGAAAATGGGAGTGGCATGATATTGTATCGCCGGAGGTTAGGGAGCATTTTACGAAGAAGGAAGCGAAGAGGCAGGCGTATGTATTCTCTTTTTATCTGTGCTTTCTGGGCATTATTGGCTTAGATCTTGGTCAGGATTATCTTTGAGTTGATCAAGGGAGAGATGGCGTATGTGAAGGATTTGGAAAATATCCAGAGCGTAAGCAGACCTTTTCTTCTTCTCACTTTTGCAACGTTTAATGTTCTCGGCCACAGATGTACATCATCCCACTCCGCAAGGCTGACCCGCCTATCATCGCTCGCGACAGGCTCGACCAGTTCATCGACGAAGTATTCCATAACTACGCCGAACTGTTCCAGCATCACAAAAAGCTCGTGGATGCTCTGCATGAAATCCAGCGCGAACAGCACCCTCGCATTGATTCCGTCACTGCTGCTCTGTTCGATGCCGCGCTCAACTTCAGGGATGCTTACATGGAGTACATCCCGAATTACCCTATTGCTGCGTATCGTATTGATGAGGAGATGTCGAATAACCCTTCGTTCAGGGATTTCGTTGAGGTATGTGATTCAATGTCATGGCTATTGATTAGTTTCAATCTCAACTTACACGACCACTCCAGCGATGCGTTCGTGACCCCGATGCTCATCGTCTCGACATGAAAAGTTTTATCAATCGGCCCATTCCAAGACTGCTACGTTACGAACTGCTTTTGAAGGGTATCATGGACGAGACACCTCCAGGACATGAGGACCTAGAGTCGATTCCCAATGTCATTGAAGTCATCAAGGCTCTTGGAAAAGAAACTGAACCTGGAGTTCAAGAGGCCAAGCAGAAAGTGGAGGTATGGAAATATAATGCAAACATTGTCTTTAAGCAAGGGGAATCGATCGTAAGTTTCTATCTATGCATCCATGAGTAAGGCCATTTCGTTGACCTAAATGTTCAGGATATGGATCTTCTCGACCGAAGTCGCACACTGATATATTCTGGTAAACTCCTGCGTCAACCTGAAAGCGGTCTGGAATGGAATGGATGGAGTGAACTTCATGTTCTCCTATTTGACAATTATTGTGAGTTGACTTTCTCCTCGTTCACAGTACAATTCTAAGATTTTTCTTGACAGTGGTGATGACAAAACCAAAGGAGAAGGAAGGTGTAACAAAGTACCAAGTTAATCGCAGGGTAAGTTCCTGATATTATTACATAGTCAAATACTTGTGACTGAACATATATTCAGCCTATTCCATTGGACCTGCTAACTCTTGTCAATTTTACTGATCCTCCCACTCAACGAAGCACCGGTATTCTCAGGAATTTGCGTGGAGTGGAACGACATGATTCCGCCAACACGAGTGCAGGCATGACACCAGATAGTGCCACTGATTCTCGCTACGTTTTCCCACTCACTTTACACCACAATGGACGCACAGGCGGGCCGTACATTCTGTATGCTGAATCTGCACAATCGCGCACTGAGTGGAAGGACAAGCTTGAGCATGCCCTGATTTTACGCAAGACGGTGCAAGAATCCAACAAGGTGTTCGAGATCGAATATCTGAGCAGAGACACATTCGTTATGCCTGCGGTTTCCGTTGGCACCAACAACAGTCCAGCATGGAACCAGGACAACCAGTTTACGGGCAAAGTTACTTGCTCGGTACCATTCAGTCAGTATTTTTCGCTTAGCTGTCGTGGATGAGTTACTAACTTGTGCTTTTAGATACTCCTGATGGGCGAGCACTCGTTGCGATTGGATGTACGGAAGGAGTGTGGATTGGATTCCGACATGATCCCAAATGTACGCAATCCCAATCGCATGATGATATCCTTGGCTAACCGTATTTCATCCAGCAATACGACGCGTTCTTCATTTGAAAATGGTCACTCAATGTGCTATGCTCGAAGACTTTGGAATCTTCTTGGTGCTAGCAGACAAAGTCAGTAGCATTGTTTCAAATTGACAAAGTATAAGATTAAACCCCCTGCCAGGCCCTTTTCGCTTACCACATCGAAGCATTGGTGCCTTCGTCCGCTCATGGTCCTCATACATCTCAAGTCCCACAAAAGCTCAGCGGAACGAAGGATGTTCATTTCTTCAGTGTTGGAACTCTTCAAGGTCGTACTTTGATCATTTACATGAAGAAGAAATCAGTACGTTTTGTTTTCTCTCCTTCAGCGTTATCTTCTCTGACGTGTGTTCGTCTAGTTGAACAGCATCTTTCGTGTCCTCGAGCCAGTGGGTGATAAAATCAACGAAGGAGTAAAGGCTCCTGCTGGCTTTGGATCTCGTCTTGGTTTCCGATCAACCAAATCCGAGTGGTTCAGGATTTACAGAGACTTTTTCCTGCCTTCTGATTCGTTCGATGTCATCTTCCTCAAAGCGAGAATTGCAATTTTCTGTGCAAAAGGTTTCGAGATCATGAACCTCCATGAGTATGTATTCAATCCCTTCTGATGCTTTCCCCCGTTGTTGACCCATTGCCCACAGCTTTGATAGTATCACAATTCCTCAACGAGAAGACCCTCGCCATGCTCAACTAGCGAAGCGCTGTGAAGCGTCTCGACCTTTGGGTATGTTCCGGTCAACAGAAGAGGAATTCCTTCTTTGCTACGATGGTACGTTCCTTCCGTTGCCTGTTTTATAACTGAGCTTCTAACAAAGCTCTATTAATATCAGAATTCGGTCTGTACGTTGACAAGCATGGAGACCCTTGTCGATCGTCTGGAACCATTGAGTGGGAAGGCACGGCAGAGCGCGTCGCCTTCCATGCACCTTATATCCTTCTCTTTGACTCACGTTTCATCGAAATTCGACACATTGCGACTGGGCGTCTAGCGCAGATCATTCCTGGAAACGAAATCCGGTGTACTTGGGACGGTCGTGGAGTCAGCATCAACCACAACGCCTCAAGCGCTGATCCTGGAGACGATGGTGTCGTCCAAGAAGCTCAAGTCCATTTCGTGATGAATAGCACTGATTCTGTCACTGGCCCTGGTGGCATGCGAACAAGAAACATCGTGCAGCACGTCTGCGAACTCATACCCACTGTCGCCCTCTTCCCAACGACAACGCCAACACCAGGTTCGGCAGTGCCCATTTCCGCTTCTCATTCCATGTCTACGCAGGCACCGTATAATCCATACCTCTCCAGCCCTGGTCCAACTCCAACGCACATGTCGAACTATTCACACGGTTCTGCAATGTCGATTACGTCGCAGGCATATCCTCAACCCCTTCCAATGGGACAACAGTATCCTCCCCCTGTGGCGCCCCATAATGTTAACCCTGTCCCTGGCGGTGGGACATATTACAATCGAGCGGGACAATCCACCATGTCACCGCCTCGTTCGCCTGAGCTTCGGCCTTCACAGACCTGGCGATAAAATACCTATAACCGGAAACTAATTTCTCAAATCATTTGCACCATTTTCATGACCATGGGTACTAACTACATCATCTTGTTCACCTCCATGCTGTAACACTAGGCTTTTTAAATTAATAGAATGGTAGATTTAGTCCCGAATTAACTCTTCTTACTTACTGTCCCTTTTCGTCGCGCCTTTAGAAATGGGCTTTGGCAAGAACAAGGTTATGGGTACTGTTCAAGGTCTTGAAATTAGAGATATTGAATTTTGTACACGTATGTCTAATGGATAACGTTGAAGTAGAGTAATGACTACAGTTCAATCAATCTCATGTTGGGCTAATGCTATTTTTCTTGTCTTCGTTCTGTTGCTTTTCGTGAATCCGTCAACGACACCGCAGGTCTCAGAATCCGGTGTTCAGGATAGGGTGATTCATGGCGGGCTCAAGACAGGCTGATAGGGTTATCCAGAGGTCCCGCTGCATTGCGCGAAAAAGAGGTGGTCCAAATATCGGAGCGTAGCCAGTGTGTATCTTGTCGATTAACTCGGCTTCGGACGAGATAGCGTGTGGATGCTTTGCGATGTCCTCCAGGTCACAGTTTGGAATGATATCCTCTGGCCCGAAGCATGGCCAAGTCTCCTTCCAGTCCGTTCTCCACATATCAAGTCGCCATTTGACCGGGCGGAATATATTTGCTGCTCGTCTGAATTTTCTAGGCGGGGACGTTGTCCCATGACAGATGGTGAAGAGATCATTGAAACACTGGTAGGTGTGCTCGATGGTAGAAGCTCATTGACAGCGTTGAGGCAGGACCCGGTGATGGCAGGGCGGGGGCGAGATTCATGACAGACCAGCTGAGACGACAAGTTTTCAGACATTGAAGCGATTATGAAGCTATGAAGTAGTGCAGATTACGGGAGAAACGAAAGGAATGAACAGATGAACAGGTAATGAAGATGAGAGGAAGAAGGTAAAATACAGCACGCCTTTGGCACGCCTTTACATTTCTTACTTTTGCCCGTGGGAGAAAGTCGACCTGAAGTTCCAAGTAGTGTAACCAGGAGGTCTGAGTACTTGAATACTGAGTGCGTTCTTGACTCTTAATCGAGGAAGCCTGAACACTGAGTCACTGGTCAGACGAACGCCGGATGGGTCCAGACTCCAGGCGGCCAGGACCAGGCCCCAGGGTGTCGCGATTCGCTGGTGACAAAAATATTTCGAAAAGAAAAAGTTACTGCCCCAATGAGGCTCGAACTCATGACCTTCCGATTATCATGTATTTATAACAGTCGGACGCTGTAACCAACTCAGCCATGGGGCACTTATTATTTTGAAGCTTTTATATTTTATTATGACTAAGAATCTTGGCGGAAATTTGGCGCCCACGGTGGCCCACAAAACGACCTTCTCCCTTGCTTCTGCCTCACTTTCATCAACCTATCCATTCCTTTTATCTTTCTCTGATCCTCTTTAATCCCAGAATACGAGATTCATCAGTCCACTTCCCGTCCTCTATAACTCTCATTGCCAGCAGCAATAACATCGAAACAATGGCGACAACATCAACGAAACGCCCACGCGCCCCGTCCTCTCCTTCATCCTCGCTGCGCGCCTCCTCAGGATCCGCGGATCCACCACACAAAGCCTCCCGCATCCTCCCCTCATCCGATATCTCAGATGTCCTCTCCGCTTCTGGATCGAGCGATACCACCGTGAAAGGCTCTACTCGCGGGGGTGCGGGCTCAGCGAACTTGAACTCGAAGGTGCCGCTGCTGTGCAACCTGCCCCCGACATGCCACCGCCAGCCGACGCCGATTGCGAATACGACGGAGCTGGAGAGGCACTACGCGAAGTACCATGCGCATGTGTGCGAGGAGAGGGGGTGTGGGTGTGTTTTTCCCGAGGCGAGGTTGTTAGAGTTGGTATGTGGATTTGCTTGTCTTTTTATCTTTCTTTTTGAGCGCGGTTGGAGTGGTTTGGTACTGACTCGCAGACTGGTTACTGTGTCATTTAGCATCAGACAGAGTGCCACAACCCACTGGCTCAAATACGAAAAGAACGCGGTGAAAAGATTGTGCGTGTCCTGTCGATCTCTTCATCTCCCTTGTCAAAACCTCTGACCCAACGATCTATTCCTACATCTCTAGTTCCAATGTCATATACCCGCCCCCACCTGCGGACGCGACTTCCTAACACCCAAAGCACGCAGGCTGCATCTAATCCAATCTCATTCATACCCCAAGGAATACTTCTTCGCCGTCACGAACAAAGGCATTGGGGGCCTGCTCAAGAAATGGGGCGAGGGCGCGAGCATGGTGCGCAAGGAGTGGAAGCCACGAGAAAGAGCCGAAGCGGAGATGCAGCGGTACAGAGATGAGGAGAGCGATAAGATGGACGAAGACGGCGACGATGATGATACCGAGGAAGAAGATACCGCAAGCGAAGAAGCCGAGGAGAACGAGCCCAACCAGCCCTTCGTAGAAGACGACGACGAGAGCGTGCAGGACGGCGCCGACCTCGAAGCGACCCCGCGCATGCTCCCGCGCACTACAGGCATCGCCTCCCCGCAATCGCTCATCTCGACCCCGCGCCAGAAGCACGCGCACATCCATGGCCCCGCCGCCGCGTACGCACACGCACACTCGGGGAAGGGCGCGGACAACGTCGACGTGTCCGGGCTCGTGAGCTCGCTCGACTCACTCTCCCTCGTGCCGGACTCGATCCGGTTCGGGCGCGGGGGCAAGGTCACTGGGTTTGCTGGTGCGCCTAGGGGCGGAGGCGCGGCGGCACGCGGTGCGAGGGGGCGAGGTGCCGCGCGCGCGCGTGCGAGAGGGGATTTCGGTGCTGTGAAAGCTGCTGGACGGGGCGGGGCGGTGCCTGCGGCTCCGGGTGGGGCGCAGTTCAATATGAATTCTGCGCCGTCGTATGAGGACTTAAGAGGGGTGGCTAGGGGGAGAGGAAGAAGGGCCAGGGGGAGGGGCAGGGCGGCTTTTAGGGGGCGAGGTGCGTGATGGGTATCTGGTAGGTACATATGTAAGTGTTCAAGACAATGTGTGTTGTATGCTTAAGTTTTCGCGTTTGTACTGCTGGATTCAGATGCTTTCGCGGACATGGAGATCATTGTATTGTTTGGATTTCTTGGGATGTAGTCGTGTAGCTCGGTGCGGGAGATCATATATGTTATCTACTTGCATTTGTAGTTGTAGCTGCTTGTAAATTTGGGGAGGATGTTAGAGTGTCTCCTTGAACTCCATGGACACCTAATTACATGCTATTTTTTTTGGCATGGGATGGTAAGTAGACCTAAATCCATCGCATTGGCTATATAGCCAAGTTGTTGACGGCAGATGACACTCGCTCTGCGCTATCACTTCCGTCGGGCGCTTATCTCAAAGTTTGAAGGACTCAACGAAACGTAGAGTTTTGACCGCGAAGAAAAACCACTGAATTACACACATAGTACCAAGTACACCATCGTACACCACCGTACACAAGTAATAGATACAAACCGACAAAGAACACTAATTAAAATAATAATACATCTACTACTTAGGAAGGCGCGCACCCGGTGCACCCCCAAATTTCATGAGCGAGTACGAATATTGACGAAAGTTCGAAAGTTCGAAAGCGAGAGCGAAGACAGCAGGGTATACAAAGCGAATGATACAAAGCAAATTGTTCACAGCAAAGCCAGGGGGAGAGCGAAAGCAAAAGCAGAACAGAACAGAACACAAGGGAACAGACGAGGTCCCTCGTCCCTCAATCCGTTTTTCTCGTCAACGCAAACAGACCAAGCACGCCCCTCCTCCTCGACGCGCGTTCGTTCACCACAGGCACATCCGGCACCACAACCACACTCCGCTGCGTAGGCCGCACAACATGCATCGGCACAACAGGCACAGCAGGCGCAAACGAGTCCTCGATAAACTCCTTGCGCGCCTTCTCCACCCCGCGCGGGCTGGGAACAGGCACCACTGCCTTAGCAGGGCTGCCTAGCGCCGCGGCGATGGCAACTGCGCGTCGGGCAGCGATAGCGGGCGAGCGACGGTTCCTCCCCGAGCCGTATGCGGAGCTCGTGAGCTTGAGCGGCGAGGGGCGTCTGCGCACCTTGGACTTGGCCGCGCCTGCGACGAACGTCGTCGGTGTTAGAGAGTGGGCGTGGGCGTTGGCGGAGGAGGTAGAGAAAGAAACAACGGGACTACGCGGCATAAACGCAGCGGCATCCACAAGGAACGCCGCGGGCTGGCGGAGGTGGGGTAGGGCACGGCGCGGACGCGACGGCAGGGAGAGCACGCTCATCCCCGCGCCGCCGATGCTGCGCGACGCCAACACGCGGTCGTCCACCAGCACGCGCGGGTCCTCCGTCTCTGGCACCGCCAGCATCCTGCGCGGGTCCAGATCCGAGTCCTGCGTCGAGATGCTGGCCCTCGAGCGCGTCGGGCTCGCGTTCACATTCATATCCAGCGCGACGGCCGCCGCCGCGAGGTGGTGGAGCTGGTGCGCGGTGTTGTGGAAGGGCGTGAGCGGGGAGACCGCGTCCCCGAACTCCTCCCAGTCGACCTCCATCTCCGCCGCATCGCGGCTCTCCTTCATCGTCTCCTGCACCGTCTTGCCCCCAAGCAAAGGCGCGTACTCCATCTCCTCGTCCGCATCCCACCACATCCCACCCTGGCCGTCCCGATGCACATCCGCAACGCCGACGCCGCCCCCAGTGCCCACGCCCCTAGCGGCTTTCGCCTGAGCCTCCATCACACGCTGGGCATGCGCCTCGAGGCTGCCTCCGTCCGCGAACTGCATCAGCGCGAGCTCGTTCGCGAGCGTCGGCGGGGGGCGCACCGCGTTCTTGCACCTCCCAGCGTACTTCGTGTGCTTGCGAAGTGTGATGGCGGCGGCGCTCGCCGCGAGCTGCTGCTTCTTCGCCGCCTTCATGGACTTGGTGGAGATGGTCGTGCGCGCGGGTGAGGTAGGGGGGAGGGGCGAGGAGGGCGCGGCGGCGCCGGATTTGGAGGTTTTGCCGGCGCGTGGGCGGAGGATGGAGAGCGAGCGGAAGCGGCGCATGCCTTTGGGCTTGCTCTCGGGGATTGGGGGAATCGGGATACTGGCGAATTGGCTTGCGGACATAGGGCCGGGTGTCAGGGGCTTTTCGGGGGCAGCAGCGGAGGCCTGAGGCTGCTCGTGCTTCTGGTGATACTGGCGGAGGTACGGCGAAGGCGTTGTGGGCGTCTTGGGAAACTGGATGAACACAGAGGCGTAGCCCAACGTCGTCAGGTCGAACTTGCCCGTAGACGGGGTACGCTGCGGGAGAGTGGGGCTGTCCACGATAATGAACGAAGACCCCGAGTGCGCGCGTCCATGCGAGATGGACGGACGGCGGTTGAGACGAGAGATGGACGAGCGCCTCGACGAGGTGCTGGAGATCGACAAGCGGCGGTGCGGGGAGATGGGGGCGGGGGAGCCGGGCTGGACATGTGCGGCCCAGGCGAGGATGCCGGAGTTCGCGTTCGACCACTTGCGGCGGAGGGTGGGCACCGGGGGTGGGGAGCCCTGCGGCGCAGGGAGAGGAGCACCGGGGAACGGCCTGGCGCGCCTCTTCTGGGGAGGCGGCTGGGAGAGGAAGGCGAAGCGCGGAGCCTCGAAGCTTGCGGGGTAGTCGACGGTCTGGACTTGGGTTGACATGATTTCAACTTTCAAGTTGGTGTATTAGTGAAGAGGGCCTTCAAGTTCTGCTCGAATGTATAAGCCTTTGGACCACGATATATGGGGAGTCTAGAGACGCACCGTATAGGATAGGCAATAGTCGTCAGGGCGTATCCAACTAGGAGCGTTGACGAAGGCGTAAAAAAGGCAACGTAAAAAGCAACGTAAACGGACTATCCGGCGAAAAGAGCACGAAGGCGGCGAGGGTGTGGAGGAGTAGACCGAGCTACCTCTGAGACAGGATGAGAGGACCGCATTTCAGAGCGACGCTTATATACGGGCGAACAATGGTAGTGCGTCTCTGCCACCCACTGTTCTCAGCCATGTCACAATAGCTGTCACATGTCACTCAGTCACGCTTTGTATGCCACCATTTGATTGGCAGCTTCGGGGAGGTTCCGGCCCGAAATGACCGTTTTGCGATCAATTTGGCTGCACGTGATTTGAAGAGCCGAATTCAGACAAGTCTCGCGCGCCCAACGCACTGGACCGAAGATCACCGCCCAGCTGGGCCGAGAAATTAACTTAAATAGATCACTATTGGCGACTTTTTCTCAGATTTGGGTCAAAACCCCTGGCCAGGAAAGTGCATAGATTGGCTTCTAGACCACCCTGGGAATGGCGAATTTTTCATTTGATTGGCGCTGTCACCGCAATCTATTGTCGCGCCATCGTGCTTCACACACTGTAGAGGCATTGTATTTCTAACGTATGTGTTTCTGATGAGCTTAGTCTCAACATTAGTCCTTGACGCTATTTCGTCTCTGTGACTCGACTGTGACTCGGGACTAAATAAGCGCCCATAATTGCTGAAGGTGGAAATTGATTGTGTCCGAGGGACGAAGATATATAATTGTGCACTAATATAGCCCCAGTGTGATACAACATGGATAGCAACGCGAACGGCTCATCCATCCAGAGTTCCACGCTCACTTTCTCCCTCCCACATCCCGCTTCCCTCCACAAGCCACTTTTAATTTATGAACTCACTCATCTTCATCTCAGGCAACCGATAGCGATACCCAACCTTCAAAAACTCCGTGAACGGTGGTATTCCCTGCACGCCCCTGCGACACATTTCACTAACCCTCCCGAGGTACTTGCACCCACGCGCCGCACACGTTTTGCACATGCAGTCGCCTGCGTAGATCGGGGTCGCAACTTGAAAGCCTCCTCCTCTGTCGAGCGCCGCGTGCAGGGCAGCGAGCGAGGGCGCCTCCTCGAGCTCATTGACGTATACGTTGAGCACGAGCCGGCAGCGGTTGCATACCGTCATGGGGTAGTGGCAGAGCCCCTCGCCGTCCATGGGCTTGGCTTTGATGTATTTCCGTGCGCTTTGGAAGATGGTTTTCCAGGCTTCTTGGTATCGGAGCTAGAGATTTTAATTCGAAAATGTGAGCATGAATTACGATTGCGCGACATGAAGCAGAGTCGACTGGGGTACTGACCCATGGCAAGACGCACTCGAAAGGCAACACCTCCAACACCTCCATCAGCGGAGAACGCGCGATATACGGCACACACTCATCGACCATCTTCGCATACCCATGCCTCACGAAATGGCCCATGACCTCCGCCGCATGCTGCGGAATAAAATCCCTTCGAGTTCACCCACATCAGCCTATCCCAACTCAAGCACCCAAGCACCTAACTCACCTCAACCTCAACCGACACGTATTCATCCCCGCCCACACCTCATACTTCTCCGCCGCCTCCGCCACGCCCAACACCGTCCCAAACCCCATTCCCTTATTCCCCTCCCTCTTCTCCATTTTCTCCCCCTTTCCCTCCCCCTCTTCCAAGCCCTCCTTCCCCTCCTCCAAGCCCTTCCCCTCCAAATCCTCCTCCAAATCCTCCTCCAAATCCGGATGCCTCCCCGGATACACAAACCTAAACACCACCCCCAGCACCTCCGCCGTCTCGCTCAAATGCGTGATCTCCCCGGGGGACGGAGCCCGAATTGCATCGGGCTCATGTTCAGAAGCAGCTGAGAAAAGCGAGGTAGGAGAGGCAGGAGAGAAAGGGGAGACAGGGGGAAAGGCGCCCGTGTCAAACGCGAGGTTTTGGCGGTGCAGGCGGAAGAGGACGCCGTCGGAGGATTGGATGGTGACGTCTGAGGTTGGGTGGTTGACTTCGTGGGTAGGGGGTGAGTGGAATAGGTGTTAGTGGTTATTGGGTGTGAAGGCGGGGGGATGTGGATGGGGGAAGGGGTGGGCACTTACAGTCCTCGTGTGTGCGGTGGGCTTTTGGAATATTCGGGTCGTCAACTGAAAAAGTCATCGTTGGCCCTCGAGGTGTAGGTAACACCTTGGGAGCAAAGAGGCGAAATGGAGGGTGCCATGAGCACTATATAAGTGGCGTCGCAGCATGAGCTGATCATCGCCGTAAGACCTGCATCGATCGTGTGTGTGCGCTACTTGGGTTAGGGGAGCAGACCGAGAGCAGGGAGCAGGCAGGGAGCAATGCTGATCGATCGTGATCTGCGTGGCCTATAAATAGATTACCATCAAGCTATTTTTGTCTTGGAGACTTGGAAATCCAGCAACGCTTCAGGGCGCGACGATACTGATAATAACTAGTCAAATTAGAGATATTAGGCACGTTTAACTATAAGTGATATGCAGAATACTCTACCACTCCAAATAGCACTCTTGGATTTCCACAATTCAAAGAATTCCTCCGAATTGGCGGACCATCATCCCCAGGTTGCTATGTAAGTAGAGTACATAGTCGAAATAAAGGTAGGAGGCTTTTGTGTTCAGAAGATTCGATATCTCTACCCAAATTGATTTACATCAGCGATATTATCAGCTGGGGCTCTACTTTTCTCCAAACTACTACGCTCAACGAACTCCACCTCCCCAGTCCGCGCCTGAGATAAATCTGAGTCGATTATTTCGGTCAGTTCGAATTCTATGCGGCTGGTAACTGTAGAGTTTGTCAGAGAGATGGAGCGGCGCGGGCTCGTGGGGGCTGTTGTCGTTCGGGCGCTCGAGTTTCTGTTACTTGCACTGTTGGATGAGTCTGCGTCTGCCGTCGTTTGCGCCGCTGGGTTAGCTGATGGTGGTTGACCGTTTCCCCCGATGGGGAGGACCGCGTTTTCGGTTCGGAAGAAGCGGTAGACGGAGGTGACGACGACGAGTACGTTGCACACAAGCAGCGCTATTGATGCCTATGGTCGCAAAAAAAAAACCACGTAAATCACCAAGCGCAAACAAAAGGACTTGGAAAAGTGTGAGAAACGGGCACAGAAACACAAGCCACCAACCATTAAATGGGACATCACCGACGCCAAAAACCCAGTCTCCGCCTTCTTCACAGCGGAATTCGCATTATACCGGTTGAACAGGACGGCCGCAGTGGCGATACACGACACGAACGTCAGGACGCTCGCGGCGAAGCAGGCCTTGATAAGCCGGCGTGTCGCTTGAGGCAGCTTCAGCCGGCGCCAAAACGCCCAGAACGGGATCACGATGAGTATGATGTCCGAACCGATGTCCGCTAGTCAGTCAACCACGTCAATGACTGTTAGGTTATTTTGAACGCCACAAAATCGAGAGGGATGGCAGCTTACTGCAGGTACGAAATATCGCGGAGGCGACCGGCATGGGGCATTGGTAGGGGTACGCTTGGTCCCAGTTATGGTTATTGCGCCCGCAGGTTATGAGGCTCCCGATGGCGATGCCGGTGCCCATGACGCCGCATGCCCAGGCGAACCAGATGCTGGTGAGCCGCATGGGCTGTTTGGGCGGTATGACGCGGGTGATTGAGAAGGACAGACTGACGCGCGTGAACCTAAGGGAGGGAAAACTGGCGCTGAATATTGGCCTTGGTGAGTAGGGAGAAGAGCTCTCACCATATCAGGAGTGGACATACAACTTGGGCTATCCACGAAGTCACTATTAGGGTCTCTATTAAAATGTTTTTTGTGAGGTTCGTATTTGAGGAGCAATTACAATCACCCCCTTCAACAAAGGGTAGATAGACGTACTGGGATGAGCGCATTCAGCTAGCCAAAGCGTCGGGAAATACAAGCACTCCAATACGAGAGCAATGGCAGCAAAATAGTCGTCGCGCCACAATTGACGCGTTTTTGTTCGTCTGTAGAGACGATATATTGCGGATAGGATTGCAAGTGAGTGGGGGATTGTTAAGCACGCTAAAAACTCACATATGCCCGTAAGTAGAAAGTTATTAACGATGCAAACAACGGAATATCGCGTACCTCTCCAAATTAGAAGCGACCGGTCCAAGTCCTGGCCTGCTTGTTTGCTGAAAGGATTTGAATCGGACGCGTTGGCAGCGCGGCTCCAAGACATGCCACTAGCGTCCTTTGCGAACCGAATGACACAGATATTTCAGGAAAAGCGCGTCTTCAGATCTCGAGGTCCCAGATTGCAGTCGAGATTGAAAGCTAGGAGTGGCTCCTGGCAAAGAAGGCCAATTTTGAGAATGTAAAAGAATGTCGAAAGGATCGTGCTTGCTACGTGTCGAAGCTCAGAGCTCCAAGTCGGTGGCAGGAGGGAGGTCGAAGGGGAGGAACTACAGTTTATGAGCGTCCGGTTATGATACGTGCCTTTTCGGAGTCTACGTGATAGGGCACGTCAGAATGTGAGAGTGTGATTCTGCTGCGCGTCGACAGCGTTGGACTTGGCCGAATAGAGACAGACGATAAGCCCTCATTGATTGGCCAAATCTGTCGGTCAACCACCTGCTACCACAAGCTTTGTGCCCGAAAGCCGACCGGATTATCTGATGAACGTACATTTTCTTCCTGGCCCTGATGTGGATTGAATTGCGCTGTCAACGTAAGTTAAATGTTTATGAACAGCAAGTTTTGGTTGGATATCAGGGAGCAGAGGGGTCAAGGAACGTCGGTGCGACAAAAACAAGCTAAAGAACATACTTCATCTAACCATATACACCAACGTGTTCGCTGCGATCTGTGTAGGTTACTGGTTAGAGCTGGTTAGCGAAGCGGAAGTAAATCACGGTCATCAGCGCTTAAGCATAAACATTGAAGCGCTGATGTTAGGGCTTGTCAGGGCCAGAGATCTGAGATACACAGTAGTCATCGTCGGCCAATCGTCGGCCTAGACCCCGTCAATTGTCGACGAAAGTTCACAGTATGAACTCGTTGGAAGAAAAAAACGACGTTGTATAGGATCTAAAGTGTAAATGATGGAGAAGAATCCCGGGTTGTAAATGATACAGTCGCAACGTCCCATGAAACTAGAGAATAGGTAATTAAGATCCCAAAAAAGATATCAGACGAGTGTATCCAACGCTACCGTTGAATGTTTTATATATGACGGGAGCGTAAAGGTGGCGAGCGTGGTGGTGAATAAGAGATAGGGTAGTACGGAGCAGTTGTTGGTGAAGATAGTGCTCCAGGAAGATACAGTGGTATCGTTGGGAACAATTCGAAGACATGTTGCATGATACCGCGCGACGGTCGATTAGGCGGACCAGTTGGTTCAGGCAAATTCATGACAGCGTGTACGCGAGGTTCTTGAATCATATGTTCTTCCGTGCCGTCCTGCGCCATGAGAGTAGAGCCTTCGTTGACGCTTCGACCATCCCAAACGCACCGGATTTCACTCCCCTGGATGATTTGAACTAAGCGGCCCGTTTCGAGATGACGGACTTCAATAAATCGTTGGTCGAAGAGCAATACGTATGGCGCGTGCAGAGCTACTCGCTCAGCGGTCCCTTCCCATTCAATAATCCCGCCTTTTCGGCTAGGGTGCCCTTGCCTATTGACGAAAAGGCCCATTTCTAGAACATCATCATTGGTGAGAACAGAACATATATAGATCTACAAAAACACTCACCATCGTAACAGAGCAGAAATTCATCCTCTCCCGATCGGAAAATACCCAGTGGACGACAGGCATCACAACGTTTGGTAAGATGAGGATAATTGGGATCATCCCGTTGAGGAATGTTGACGCTCTTATAACTGTGGAAATGTAATCAGTTTGTAAATATCCTGTCCAATACGAAGAATCTTACTCGTTGAGATCCATAATCATGAAGCCTTTGGCACACAAAACGGCTATTCTGGCCCTGAGGAAGATCAAATCGTACGCTTCGGGGAATGAGAAATCCTTGTAAGTCCTGAACCATTCCGTCTTCTTCCTCAGGGTGGGCATGAAGCCACTACTTGTTTTTGGCCTTTCGTTGATTTTGTCACTGACAGGTTCGATAGCGTGGAAGATGCTGTCATTATTCTGTTCGAGGTGGATTGAATGATTTGGGTGCGTATATACGGAATTGAAAGTAGACTGAATGACTTACGCCTCTCTTCTTCATATAGATCAATAGTGTCCGTCCGTGGAGAACACCAACACTGAAAAAATGAACATCTCTGCCATGGATTCTTTGCGGGGTCTGAGAAGAATGAATACTGCCAGGTGTTGTGGGGACCAATGCTTCAAGATGATATGCGTAAAGAACCTAGCCAGACATGATGAAGTATACCTTTCTTGTTCAAATTTCTACTTACCTTGTCTGCCAGGACGATGAACAGACCGAACTCCTCCAGTATGGCACATTGTGTGACCATCTTCAAATGAAGAACTCGTCGGAGTGCTAAAAATAATTGTATGCCGTTAGCCTCTCTGAGAATTAGTTGGAGTTCTTCGTGAAACGCACACTTTGAATCGTGACGATAACCGATCCAAACACCCTCCGCGCACCCTACCGCAACGAGTCCTCTGCCATCGGGAGTGTCTAATCTATGATCAGCGAGATAATAATAAATAGCGAGGGGGAAAACTCACTAAATGGTACCGAACAAGTGACCTTGCCAGTGAAAAGAGTCCCATCGGACCACACAGACGAAGTTGGGCCAATTGTCATTGGTGGAAGCAAAAAGGTATCAACGCTAAGACTCTCAATTTCGAAAACCTTGTTCGCATCTTGCACCACTTTTCGCAGGCCTTTGGATTCCTCCAATTTTTGTTTCCACTCTTGTCTGGCCGCAGCGGTTTCCGCATAGAGAACGTACATGCCGTTCGCACCGAGTCGTCCGTTGTGACGAACAGTGAACGGAAATAATGCCCGAGCTTCGGCGCCATCAGGGTTGCGTGAAGAGATGCTTGCACTGTCAGCACTGCTGCCAGCACCATTACCCCAGAATGAGCGGAGTAGACTCGTGCTCCTTTGGACTGGAGCATCAGTGAACTTGAGCAAAGCGAATAATTCCAACGGAATAGGCTACATTGATATTCAGAAACAGTGTCAGAAGAAAAGAAGGAAATTTTTGACGAACTCTGCGATAGACGTGATATTTCGTTATGCCATCCTTTGTTCGTGGGTGTGACATGACCACTAAAAATCTCATTAATCCACGGAGCGGAGAGCACGGCAAGCCAGACTCACAGTAGTTGTCAAAAAGCATCACAAAGAGCTCCTCGGTACTACCGTCCGTCATCAGTCGTCCGGTATGGATCAGTGATCGTTGTTCATTCAAGAGATCCAAGTCCTGGTAGGGGTTCAATGCGAGTGGAAAGAAATGGTAAAAGTTTAGGGACCCACCACATTCTCGCCGGTCTTGAAAACGAGATTGGAATTATATTTCCATAGTTCCACTCTCTGCTTCGATGACGCAACACCAGGTTCTGTCTCTCTCCCCAGCGCTTTGATCACGTCGATGACTTGTGGAATAGTTTCGCGATCCTCATGATTTGAAGGCGTCTCCGACAGGATTTCCTTCAAAAGCAGTTCGTAGCGCAGCAGCCGAGGAATCGGGCGATTGATGAAACTCTTCATATCAAGTCGATGTGCATCGGGATGTCGAACGGTATGCTGTACACGGCATTAATAAATAGTCACGGTTTGAAACGGTTTGGACAATATACTTACATTCACGAAGTTCTTGAATGCAGAGTTGTTAGCCATCTCATCGTCTATCCGATACGCGGCTATGGGGTAATTAGGGATATACTCCATATACGCCTCTCTGAAATTCAAGGCAGCATCGAAGACCTTTTCCGTGATGGAACGAATCTGAGGATGTTCCTCGCGTTGGATCTCATGGAGACTTTCCACTAATCTCTTATGGTGAGCCAGGAGTTCACTGAAGTTGTGAAACACGTCGAACAGGAACTGCTCAAGTCGTTTTGGGGGGATGATGGGGGGTTCGGCGTTGCGTAGTGGACGCACATACATCTAAAAGTATATGTGAAATACCGACTAACTGTTATAACGAGAACGCATACCGTTTCTATATTCTCCAAATCCCGCACATACGCCATTTCACCTTTTATCAATTCAAAGATCACACTATCCCAAATCAGTTAAGGTTGCAAAGCAGACACCGCGCATGCACTCACGATTGCCGTTTGCGTTCTTCCCTCGTAAACCTGGCGATCGTATCCTGAGAGACCAAAGTATGCCATTCCCACCTCCCCGTGCTGCCTTTCCCCATGGCCGACTGGAACGTCCGCAGCTGGGCGACGCTCTGCAGATTCTGGATCGCATCAATGGCCTCCCGGAGGTAATCGCCATCGGGATTCGACTCTTCCGTCTCTCGATACACCGCATTGAGCAGCACTGGGTATTTTTGGAGGTGCTCCGCTGGCCGGTTGAGGTAGTGCTTCAAATCAAGACGGGGGCTTCCACCTGGGCGCGCGGCTAGTTGACGAGAGCATTTCTAGATGATAAAAACGAATTCAAAGTTAGAATCAAACTTGCGTCCGTAGAACATGCCCTAACCTCGACGAACAGTCGGAACTCGGTATTATGCTCAAGCTCCTCCTTCATGCGTTTCTCCGCCAAGGGATGCTGCCCGACATATTCAGGATAGACCGTCCTAAATTCTGTCGCCGCATCCAAGAAGATATCCCCAACGCTCTGTATGACCGGATGCTGTTCGCGCTGGCGCACGTACAGAACCTCCAACAGCCGGCGATTACACTCTCGGATCTCCAAGATGTTCCCGAACACCTCGTCAATGAACTCTTCCAAAATTAACGGCGTCATGATCGGAGGGTCGGCTGATCGGAGCTGCCTGATGAATACAGATTCGACGATGTCGAGGTCATCAATATACTGCTCTTCTTTGCTGATGAGCTTGTGGATGATGCTATGGAGGAAAATTGAGATCAAGGAGTTAGTGCAGATGCAGAGATAGGCGCGCACGTTTGGCGGTTGATCTCGTTCTCGGAGAGCGATGCCAACACCTCCGAGGGGACTTTCTTTGACCAGTCTTCGCGCATGGCGCTTGCGGGTGAATCTATGATGCTTGGTAGTTGTTGCATACCCTATTCACGTACACCTATGAAGTGAACTGCAGAATTCGAGGCGTATGAAGCTCACCTTTCGAGGACATCCATACGCATAACAGCCTCCACCGTCGCAACTCGCCACATAACATTTCGTCAAAATCGTCATTACACCGGTAGGGAGCTCCGCTCGTTCAATGGGTGTATCCGATGGACCACCCTCCTGGTCGTCCATAAACATATACACATCCTCCACTCCATCTTGCAGCACCCTCGCACCCCACTCCACCTCGTAGAAAAACAACGTTGTCTGCAGACTACGGGCAACCAAAAGCGCCGCCCTTCGATCGCTTATGATCTGCGTTCCGAGCTCGCGTGCAATTCCTCGTTGTATGATCGAATGCAGGGTCGACTACGATCCTTAATTAGTAGGCCAAACGAAAAACAAAAAATAGGCGCCCAAGAACGGAAATACTTACCACGATGTCTTTTCCAGTAAATGCTCGGGGATATTGAATGCTGCCCTTGACGTGGGTGCCACGCGGAACCAGATCGCGAAGTTGCACGGCGAGATGAGAGAGGAGAGAAGGGTTGATAAAGCGCCGTTCATCGTCGTCGTAGGTGTCCTCTTCTTCCTCTTCGTGCAACTCTAGATGCGTCCGATCGAAATTCGCAATGGCTTGTATGACATTGGTATTCCGTCGCGACAAATCTCTGTCGGCCCCCGCTCCCCAATCGTCGTGATCTCCCGCGTCGTATGAGTCCATAGTATTTGTCCGTGGGTTCACCGTTACTTCCACGAGGTTTGTTGCACTGCGATACATTGAGTCCTGGTCATTGTTTGCGTCGACTTCGTTGATTCGAGGGAATTCTGAGCCTGATGGTGGACGAAGAATTGCGTATTGACCTAAAAACGGGTTGATTTCGCAACTTAGCTATTATGCAGTTACTCACTCATCATGGTTCCTCCCTCGTTGTTGTTCCATATCTCCGAAGAAGAGGTCGAGATCATCCTTTCCAATACAGATGCTCCCGAGCCAATGCTGTGATAATGCGAATCTACAATCGATTCTTCGTATGTTTCTTCAGGAGGGGGTGCGGTATAGTCGTGGTCAGCATCTAGAAGATGTGTGTTGTAGTCGCCATTTGGAGAGAAGGGTAGCGCCGGCGCGTATTCGACAGGTAAACTAAAGGATAGGGAGACGGAGGCATTGGGATCGTCGTGGGCTTTCTCAATGTAGCCTGGTAGGAACGCGCCGCCGTATTGATCTGGGAATTCCGTGGAAGGAGAGGTAGGAATTTCATCGTCTGGATTCCACTGTATTGCATTCGATCCCGACGACCCAGCACCATTATCGTCACTAACAGTGTCCAATGGATTCGAATACCGTGTTACATGTGATGAAAAGTCTCTGGATATCTTCCGGCTCCTAGATCTCGATAGATTTGCGTTCGGTCTCGGAGCCGATTGCAGTTGCCTGAAATGCATTAGAGTGTAACATTATTAGATGACTACTCTGCTTAAACTCACGATGTCGAGGGTCCGGCTTGAGAAGTCGAGGGTTGGGCAGGTTGTTGGGAATTTGACTGGGAAATGGGTGGTGAAGCTGAGGCCTGTGGCGCTGATCCTGGAGGAAGAGGAAGGGGTCGCCGACGCGGTGCAGAAGGACCTGGCACGGGTGGTGGTGGTGGGGGCGGTATTTGGGTTGAGGGGTTCCGCGATATAGGACTTGGCACATCTGTCTTCTAGTTAGCGATAGTGGACGAAAGTATCTTGGAAACATACAGCTCAGGACATCGGACTGGGGCGAGAAGAGAGTGGTGATGACCCCAGTGGATCTGTTGCTGCCAGTGTAGTTGGAGTCCGGGACACTTGTTGGCGAATATTGGGATCCCTCCAGCGGACTCTGCGCTGGGCTAAGGTCGAAGCCCCTGCGAACAATCTCGTATAGGTCATTGAGCTCGTCGTCTTCTGGATAGAGTGGCTGGGGTGAGCTGGACATGGAGGTAGTGGATCAGGACAGACGAATAGTAGACGACGAGGAATACATGGAAGAGTATGTTCTATCGTGCAACCAAATCAGTCGAGTGATCGCGACGACCACTGCCGAGGACTGCGCCCAGCGTCCCAGCCTCAACCCATTCCCACCACATCCTCTCAGTCCCAATCCACAGCCTTCCACCTCGTCGTCCCCCACTGTCGCTAGCGTCATCTCGCTTCCGCTTTCTATTTTCCATCTCTGATTATCACACAAACACCAACAAGTTGTGATCTGCGCAAATCTTCAGTCCCCCCAAGCGCCAATCTCAATATCACCAGGCTTTGCTGCAGACGACCGTCGACAAACAACCCAGAAACCATGGAATTCGTCGCGGAATCAAGCAAAAAAGCCACATCATCAGTGCAAAATGTTGGCGAGGAAAAACCGCCCTTCGGGTCAAGGTATGCATCTGTCCCGTTACCTATTTTCACCAACGCTGATTCACTGATTCTATCGCTGCCAAGGTTCTTGACCGAGGAAGCTGATGTCTGGAGTCAAAATGCCTGGGATCATGTCCCTCCACCAGACGATCAAGTCGAAGCCATCGCAAAATCTCTGCTCAAACAAAGGCTTACACCCGTCCCACCGGAAGACAAGCAGAAACTGAACGAGAAGCCGGCCAAGCACTGGTGCGTTTTACTACCCCTCCCATACCATATTTTCCTTAAAAAATGCATCAATTATTAGGGACAACTTCTACAAAGCAAATGCAGCCAACTTTTTCCGGAATCGCAAATGGTACGAACGGATTTGATCCCGGGGTGTGTTCCAATTCAAGCTGCTTGATGCTTCTAGGCTTCATAACGAATTTCCAGAACTCGTAGCCGCCACACGGGCTGGCGCAGGTCCCACCACTATCCTAGAGGTTGGCTGTGGTGAGTGAGATGAGATATCCACCATGACGAATCCAAAGTTGGAACCCTTCCGATTTTCCAGGTGCCGGCAATTCAGTGTTCCCCCTGCTCTCCCAGAACGAGAACACCGAACTACGATTGCACGCGTATGACTACGCTGCGCATGCAGTCAAATTGGTCCAGGTGCGTGTTCTACGCTGCATTTCCGCGAAATCGTCTTCACGCGTGCCAAATAGAATGACCCTCTGTATTTATCTCCCCCGGCTGGAACCATCCACGCCTCGGTCTGGGACGTAACCTCGTCTGAAGGGCTCCCAGCCGACATCGTCCCCGGCACAGTCGATATTGTGATTATGGTCTTCGTGATGAGCGCATTACACCCCGACGAATGGGGCCAGGCTATCAGCAATATTCACAAGGTGTGCAAAATGCAGTGCTACTCCGATAAAACCCATGAATTCTGATTGTCGTCGTATCGGCCTCTCGAATAGATGTTGAAGCCCGGCGGACTCGTCCTCTTCCGCGACTACGGTAGATATGACCTAACGCAACTCCGCTTCAAAGGAGGCAGGCTCCTCGACGAGAATTTTTACATTCGGGGTGATAAAACTCGGGTGTACTTCTTCGAACTAGGTAAGTAAACCATCTATCTAATCACATTTTTCGCGCAAACACTCACCCATCCCAAGATGAGCTATCCCTCATCTTCACGGGCAAAAAGACCTCACCAGAGACCGAGGTCCAACAGTCCCTGGATGAAGAAGAGCGCGACGACGCCGGGAACGAGCCCATTTTAGAAATGGATGGCAAAGATCCGGCGCCAGCCATGATTGGCGGCTCCCCCGTTACTTCTCACGACAATCAAGGTGGCTCAGCGGAACCCACGCCCCTACCGGCCATCCACCCGAACCTCCTGGTGCCTCTGCAGCACTGCCCTCCGCACCCACTGTTCACCACCGAGCAGCTTGGGATTGACCGACGCCTCATCGTCAACCGCAAACGACAGCTGAAGATGTACCGCGTTTGGATGCAGGGCAAATTCCGCAAGCTATAAAATCAGAAATGCTAAAACTTATCTTAAGTATGGAACCAAGATGTTGGCATTCGTCGAGAATTGACAGCGTCCAGAAAATTGACATCATGATAACATTTTTGAATGGAGAGAACAGTTACACAGTTACATTACAACAATGTCATGCAGCACCCACAACCTTCCGCCCTCCACCGCAGACGTGGTCAAATGGACAAATCATTGACAAAAAAAGAGCTAGATCGTGATTATATGGTTTGGTATATAGATAGTAGCAAGCCTGTGGAGAGCTTAGAAGATGATAGCAGCGATGCGCTCGCCAAAGTTCTTGGGAGGCAATTCGGGTTCTTCGGTCTCTTCCAGGCTAGGAATACCCTAAAAATGTCAGCGCAATCAGCGCCTGCTGGAGATCTGGAAATGGGCGGGATGAAGCGCTCACCGTCACGAAGTCCATCTCGCGTGGTTTCCAGAATGATGTCCTCTTGGTGACCTTGTAGCCGACATACAGCACCAGGAAGATGGGGATGTTTACATCTATCGAGCGAACATGGTGTTAGCACCTAGGAACAGGAAAACACAGCACCAGGAAGACATACAAGCTGTGAAGAAGTCGCTCGCGTTGAAGTGCCAGAAGACCTGGAATCCGTTGACCAAGATGAAGAAGGCGGTCCATCCAGTGCCCCAGTAAGCGATGTAAGGTTGGAATCGATTGTGATACGAGTTTGACTTCAAGTCGAATCCTTGTGCGAGCATCCCTTTACGAAATCGGAGGTAGGTGACGTTCATGACGAACCAACTCGTGAAGCCTCCAGTGGTCGACAGGTTGACGAACCAGGTGAACACCTGGTCTGCACCAGCTGACACACTCATGAACGAGAGCAAAGTGAATGCTGACTTTGGGGTCACGCGAATCAGATGCTATTTCTCGGGAGAATGCAAAGACGATTGATTACTCACACTCGTGAGGACAGCGAACAATGGTAGACCCTTCTTGGTGCAGTAGGTGAGGTACTTGGGGGCTTGGCCACGGAGGGCAAGTCCATAGAGCACACGCGAGGAACAGAACAGGAAACTGTTCCCGGCAGAGAAAGCGCTGGTGAAGATACAGGCGTTCACGATGTGAGGTAAAACTGAGCGACAATGTCAGTCAACAGCAAAATTTTTTAAATATGACACAGGATATCTTACCTCGGATTCCAGCACGGTTGATAGCAATGACGAAAGGCGAGGCAGCAGCAGTCTCTGTACCACTTGCTTGCAATTGAAGGAGGTCATCGTCGTTGTAGGCGACAAGCATTCCAATCATGAGAATTCCCAAGATCTGCACAGAAGCGTCAAAATCATTAACTGATTGAGAATGAACACTCCTTACGTAGAAGATCAAAATACGCCAGAACACACGTCGGACAGCCTTGGCAATGTTGCGACGAGGGCTTTCGGTTTCCGAAGCAGCGCTGAAGAAGATGATCAGTGATGCGAACTGACACTGGTGCCATTCGGAAGACTCACATAACGACCAACTCCATACCCTGGAATGAGAATGCAGCTTGGACAAGGACACCGAGAATAGCAAGGAAACGATCCCACCCAATGTGGTTGGGCTCGAGGCCTAAACGGTTAACAGCGCCAGGGTTTTTCCAGTACTGAATTTGAATTTAACACACTTAAACTAATCCATAGCAAATAACTATAACACTTACTCTGAATCCAATACGGTCGCCTTGGGGGCCTCCACCGAGATCGATGATGAGGCCAGTGAGGAGCAATCCAATGATGAGGACGACTGTATGAGAAAGTAAGTTCGTTAGTTCGTGGCTACACCCGAAATTCAAAATGCTCACGTTTGATTATGGCAAACACGAATTCAGCTGTTAATCATGTCATCGTTAGGATATATGCAGACAATTTATTGCTTTATGCGAGCTTACATTCGCCGAAATACCTGATCGGTATCTGTCAGTTCCAGAATTGGCTCACGTTAGGAAACAAATACCTGACGCCGAAGATGTTGATAAGGGATACCAAAATGCAGATTACAAGGGTATAGGCTGCAATATGGGAGGTCTACAAATAATGTGAGCATAATGGTATTTTTGTTGGCAGCATGAACTTACAGGAGCATCCTTATCCCAAAAAGTGAGCAGAATGACGGCAGCTGTGACTTCAACCGGCACGGAGATGCTGTTTAGATCCAATCAAATAAGTCCCACAACGGTCCATCATTGTTTGACTTCACGTACGCATTGGTGTAAAAGTAGTTCTGTTCAGATAAATATCAGCGGTTATGAATAGACAGCAATTCAACACTGATAACATACCCATCCAGTAGCAAACCCAAGGGCGGGGTCAACCCATCGGGCCGCTAGGAGCCAAGGACTTTGAGCGGCTTTATAGAGGCCTTACATTCATAATACGTACCAAAATGCGGGAAAGTTCCAGAGATGGGAGCCCAGGTGGTCATTTCTCCAACAGCACAGAGTGATCTGAAGACCAAAAAGTGAACTCTCTGCGAGCAGAGCAAACATCAGACAATACGTACGAGTACGCCACGGTGCCAACGAGGGCATAACCTATCAGGGCGCCCAATGGGCCTGCCGTCGACAATGCTCCACCAGAACCCAAAAAAAGACCAGTCCCAATGGTACCAGCAATCTGCGAGGCGCCAGAGTATGCGTCAGTTAATCTCGGTCATTATGGAGCAGGACAATGGCGCTCTCACAGCAATCCTGCACACACGATAAGGTCAATGAGGAGCAATAGCAGCGAGCAGGAAAGCGGCCTACATTTGGACATGGCGCTGCTTCAGCCGACGCTGAACGCGGTCCAGGTCATGAACATCGAAATGGTATCTACAACATCGATGAGGCAAATTCAGTGTTTATAATGACGGCAGCTGCGCACTGGGGATTCGAGTTGACGACGGCCGCGGGAGGGATACCTTTCTCAGCGAGACTGTCGCTGTCGGTCTCGCGCTTCTCGCGCTTTTCGTTGTCCGACATGCTGAACGAGGAGATGACGAAAAGAGGAGGATGGGAAGAAAGAAGACTGGTCGGGCAAGGTCTATGTAGCCTTTTTGATAGAGGGTTCCACGGCGTGGGTTCGGTCAGATAAAGGTCGGTGATGGTCCCCTAAAAATAGAATCGCCACACATGGGCGCACCCATAACTTGTGGAGAAATGGACCCTGACTGTATAAGATCATTCATTCACAGCTCCGGCTTACGGCGGAATCACATTTATGAGCAGGGACGCGATAAGAATCCCATTCTGTACATGGAGACCATCGACACTGCCCCGAAGCTTGTACGAGTGAATATGCAGTCGCAGCCATAACTGGTATAACGGTATAATCCAGATTTCATGTCAGGGGCGCATGCAGATAGCAGTCAGCTGTCAGATATTTGCACGACATGCCATACGATTCCGAAACCATCCAGATTAAAATGTCCGAGTGTCCAGCAATTGCGACGTCCAACTTCACATGGCCTTGTCGTCGACCCGTCAACGAGCTCTGCAAAACAAGAAGCAAAGCCTTGTACACCCAGGCCGCCCGCGAGAAACATCAATTCGAGGCTGTTCGAGGCTAATTTGATCAAAATAAGGGCAGCACGAGACACAATAGCAGCGCATAGCCGTTACCGATAATCGATAAGCGCTTAGCGTTACGTCCCCCCTATGTTGATCAGAGAACTTGTTGACCATTGATGAAAATAACAGCGTCCCCAAGCAGCCAATCCGAATCTCGATATCTAGATAAGTGCACACAAGTGCACACCATTCAAATAGCATGGGAAATAGCATGGGACATCCTCACATTTAGCGCTCGATACAGTCGCAGAACAGTTGTCAACAACAAGACGTGTTGACGTTCATTTCCGCAGTTAAACAGCACAGGGCACGAGCAAGAATAGTGATTGGTAGGCTAGAAGTCTTCAAATTGGCGTAAAGGGCTCGGAAGAATATCCGGAGACGAAGAAAGAATGAACAAGTGCATCCAAAATTCGATTCCAGAGCCTATCAGATCCAGAGAGACGAAGATTGGCGAGTCCTTGGTGGTCGGGGTGGGTGCTGGCAGGAAAAGAGCAGAAATGACTCCTTATTTGGGATTGCCTAATATAATATGTCAAAACGTCGTGTCACTTGTCACTTCAATTGTGATGTTATGGAATAGGTCACAAGACCAGTCCCGGTCCGCCGTCGCTGATCATGATTCCGCCTTTCGCTCTTGTCGTCGAACACCACTGAAAGCTACGCACTCAAGTCATCAGTGTCATTGTTCCAATCCTAGTTCCGGAGAGCAAGCAAGGCATATGCTCTGAATTTCTGTAGTCATTTCTACAAATGACCACTCGGCTCAAACGTAAACTCGGCGAATTGGGAGTTGACACCTCCAGCCGAAAAGCAAACGAGAACTTCTGCCTTGTGAGTCTCATATCTACTTCTTATGAATACTTGGCTCAAACTATGCCATAAAGATCGGAACGCCTCTACCGCCGCTAGAGAAATCGAAGGACACAGGAGAATTCGTACCGTTATGGAAGCAGGATGTACGCGACGAGAAAGGTCGGCGGCGGCTGCATGGCGCGTTCACTGGTGGATTTTCTGCGGGATATTTCAACACTGTTGGTTCAAAAGAAGGTAAATATGGGCTTGATACCTTCACGAATATAACACTAATGATGCTTGACAAGGGTGGACACCTGCAACATTTACATCCTCTAGAAATGAACGAGCAAAGAAACAAGCCATGCGGCCGGAGGATTTCATGGACGAGGAGGATATTCAAGACCTCAAAGACAGTCGAAATATCGTAGATACAACAGAGGAGATGGACTTCATGGGTGGTACTCAAGCAGAGCTGCATGGAAATTCGGTCGAGGATGACTCGGAAAAGGAGTGAGTCTACAGATCTACCAACGAAGAACAACTAATGAATATAATGAATTTTTGACAGTCCTATCACCAAAGCACTTGAAAACTCCCTACTTCCAGCCCCAAAGGACTCTGTCGGCGCTCGAATGCTCAAAAAGATGGGGTGGAGGTTGGGCCAAGGCATCGGTCCGCGTATGTCTCTCAAGCAACGCAAGCTACAAGACGCACTAGCCTATGATGCATATACTGGAACCAGGTACTCCGGAACAACACTTGACCTTCCTGAAGATGACGAAGAAGCGAACAAGCACACTTACGCTCCTCGTGATACGCCAATCTTGCTTGTGAAGAGAAAGGACAACTCTCACGGACTTGGATATGTCCCCGGTCGCAGCCTTGCAGAAAGTTTAGGGAATACCGATGCTGGGGCAAATAAGGGTCCTAAATTAGCCGGTACAGATCTCGATTCTTGCCTGGGGTACGATGACTGATGCCTGTTATAGGTGGATTTGGTCTGGGAGCCCTTAATGACGCGGAGGAAGATGATTTGGATGTTTATGATAATGACCATCGAAGTGCTCGACAGCGTGTTGCTTACGACCATATAAATGGGGATGAAGATGACACAGTTCTCATAGGTGGCAGATCGTCAAAGCAGAAGGCTTCAATACCTGTATGTATCAACCATATCATTTCTCCTTGACTCTGTTATTGACTTCCACAAGAGATCCACTTCTTCACCGCAATATTTCCGGGATGGGCATCCCGTTCTTGCTGGTTTCGTGTTGTCAGACCACCCAGTTATAGAGGATACATGGTAAATACATAAATCAAAATCATCAGCGGAACTTCGCTGATAACTCCTTGCTATAGGTTTGCTCTACCTGACGTGCCAGCGGGATGGAAACCAGATCCAACCCGAGTATGGTCTAAAGATAAGGAGAATATCCCAGCCCCCGCACCCGTTCCCCATGCCCAGCCCCATGCACAGTGGAAGAAATCTCAGATATCGGCAGACCATGTGAGTAGGCATCTTACCCATAATGATATTAATCAGATCTCATTATGCCTTTCCTTTCCACCATAGAGAGGCTCGATATTAGGCGAAGCTCCGTTACAGGCGGCCCAGCGCTCCGTCTTCGATTACATGTCCGAGAAGGACAAAGAACGAATCAAGAGAATCACATCTGGATTAAAGGGCACTGGTGGTGAAACAGGCAGTACATCTATTCCTGGCCCGCCGCCGCCGCCAGTATCATTAGCTAAACTTGAACCACATATCGCTCAAGCTGCGCTCCGGGGATTCCAGCCCTTCAATTCCGACCCCGTGAAGCAGGCGCGCTACAAAGCGTATCTGCTATCACAGGCCAACCAGGATGGATCTTCTCAACCTCTCAAACGGTTGCCAAACCAGGCCGCTGATGAATTTCAGAAGGAAATGGAGGATTATGCGAAGGCAGCCTCGCTGTTCAAGCCAATGTCTGGTGCTATGGCCGGACGGTTCACAAGCGCGGCTGTCGTTGAGACTGGGCCGAAAATCGTGGAGGGCCTCCATACACCTAGTTTGGAGGAAATCGCGGAAAAGGAAGCCCAGAAAAAGAAGGAAGAGGAGGATCGGATAAGCCCTAAAGCCCATGCAGCAACAATGGGCATGTATGGCCCCCTAACTCGGGAGACGAAACCCTGGCAGCCAGCGAAATTGCTCTGCAAGCGTTTCGGTGTGAAGGAGCCTAATCTTGAACCTGAGGTGTCGAGCGAGCCTATGGCTGGTCCCAGCACTGCAACATCGTCTTTCATCCCCCCAGAACAGGAGTTTGGGCAGGCCATGGCTGCGGGGACGAGCAAGGACGATATCACCCCATCGCAGCACATTGACAAACCGCGCGACTTGGCGAATATTGGGCTGGGTGAGGATGAGACGCAGGGTCAGGATACTTTGACATACGAGCGTCCTTCTATGGACATCTTCAAGGCCATTTTCGCGAGCGACAGTGAAGATTCCGACGATGAATCACCCAATAACGACGATGCAGACGATGAAGTTGCGGTGCCTGCGAAGCCTAAGGAGATTACTGGATTCACATCCGCCACGACAATCCTAGATGACACTCCAATCGATATGAGCACTTTCAAGCCTACATTTATCCCTCGAGAGGGTAAATCCAAGAAATCGAAAGACGACGAAAAATCGAAGGACAAAAAAGAGAAGAAAGACAAGAAAAAGAAAGAGAAGAAGGCGGTCTTGGTATCCTTTGAGATGGATGAAGACGGTGCTGATGGCGTCGAGGTTAAACAACCTAAGGATCGGCCCAAGAAGAAACGGAAAGAGGAACGGAAAGATCATAATGGTCAAGACGACGCAATGTGGGCATCGAAACATCCGGAAGAACCTGCGAAAACGATCACCGATGCATCTCATGCCATCCTACCTGATCAAGCTACGGCCACCACTCAAGCTACTGGAGCCAAAGGGCGTAAAAGAGCGATAGATTTCATGTAACCTTCATCCCATCGTGTTGGTAAAATGAAATGCGTAGTGGCACTGTAATTTATGTATTCATACCCGTCATCACACCATCCAAGATATCGATGAATAGCCTTTATTCACTCTCCTCTTCCTCCTCCTCTTCCTCCTCCTTCTCCTCTTCCTCCTCGCCTTCCTCTTCCCACCCTGCTTCCTCTTCGTCGTCGCTTTCGCCCTGCTCAATGTCCTCGTCCTCATCACGTTTCCGTTTGGTGTCTCCTGCAGCGGGGCCATTCTCCAGGGCATCATCGGCGAGTGTCACACATGTCAGACGCGTGCCTTTGGTGTCATAAGAAGCCAAGGGTTCGATTTTGGATATTTCAGATGAGGCGTTTACTTCCGGTACAGAGGCAAGGTCGTAGACATTTATGAATCCATCGGACGATACGGTGCATGCGATAATTGTTGACTTTCTTCCTGAGGGTTCGGGCAGTGCTATTTCCAGCGTTTGAACGGCCTTCACCCTGTCCATTTATTAGTTGAGGTTTCGAGTTGGATCAAAGTAGACATACCGATTCGTATGGCCAACCATCTCTGCAATGATTTTGGGTGCGCTTCCGTCCTTCGGAATATCATAGACGGATAGCTTGTGGTCTTCCGCTCCCACTAATAGAAATTCGCCCTCGCCTTCTACCCGCTTGCAGAATTTAAGATCGTGTATTCGAGATGCGTGAGTGATTGTACACAGTAGATCCATATTCTGCATCATCGGTTTAGCTGCAGAAAGTGCGAAGAATTTGAAAGTGGAACTCACTGTGGCATAAATATCTATTGTCGAACCTGACTGAACGACGAATTTGGATCCATCAGTCGAAAAACGAACAACTTCTCCCTCTGATAAAAGTCAATAATTGAGACGTCGACTGAGTAAAATACAGCGTACCTTTGCCAAGTTTTGTACTGGCAACACCTTTGCCTCGCATAAGGTCCCACATCCTCAACGCTCTATCTTTTCCAACACTGAGCGCGACTTTTCCAGAAGGATGCACAGCTACAGCATTAACGCGGCCCTTGTGGCCTTTTAATGAACGTAGAACAGCCCAGTCTCGAGCACGGAATAAACAGAGTGTGCCATCCTCGGAGGCTGATAGTAAATGAGAACGCGAAGGGAAAAGTAGATGTGTTATAGATCCTGGTTCGATCATATATTAGCTCAGAAGAAGTCTAAAGAATGAAAGACGACATACCTTCATGGTGCATAAGACCACCGATCTCTTTCCGTCGCCTCAGATCCCATACTTTGATGATTTCATCTGCACTTCCAGTCGCAAGCCATTTGCCTCCATGCGGTGATGCTGCAACAGCCTTAATACAAGACACATGCGCTGGAAATATGAATGTGGGCTTCAACCGGAATTGTAATTTTGAATCCTCGAAAGCGACCGCTCCTTCCAGACCATACAGAAGTTTTTCATAGGAACCCGCGACGACCTTGAACGAGGTAGGTAGTTGATGTTCCTCTTCGCTCTTCTTGAATTTCGTTTTTGTCTTGGTTTTGATTGTTTTTGGAGGCTTGACTTCCTTTTCTTTTCCTTTACCTGAAGGCGCGAGCGGTTTGGCCTCCTGCTTCGCTAATTTTTGTGGTGGTTTAGGGCGAGATGAACGAGAGTCTTTAGTCCTCGACTCCCGTTTAGAAGGTACTTCTATTCTTGCTTTCTTCGTCGGTCGTTCTTGTGGATTTCTATGGGCAGATTTGACCATTTTGGCGGGTGGGATGAGCGGGTATATCGAAAGAGGGGGTGTGAGTGGCACGTCAAAAAATATACGCGCAGTTATTTTCGGAGACACAAGCCAAACAACGTCGAAGCCGACGCGCGATGACGCTCGCGGGCGCGTCCTCAACTTAACAACTAAACTCTCGCTCCCCGTTTCGTTCTCTTTGGTCCTCAAAGGCAATGAGATTGAATGTAGCCCGAAAATGGACTAAACGCATTGCATTCCGATGCTATTCCACGCGTTCTGACTACCGCAAAGTCATTTTCGAGAAAAATCCCAGCGTCAATGCATTCGTGAATGTATCCGAACGTTCATCATCACTACTAGAGGGCCTTCCATTATCTGGCTTATCCATTGCCGTGAAGGACAACTTTGCAACTAAATTCCTGCCTACAACATGTTCTTCATCCATGCTCAAGGGTCCGTTCGCATAACTCTCTTGACTCGACGCATGCTGACCTACAGTCACCAGATTTTTCATCACCATTTGACGCGACCGTTGTCAAGCTTCTTCAAGCCTCTGGTGCAGATATTGTTGGGAAAACAAATTGTGATGAATTTGGAATGGGGTCAGTGCAAACTTTCATATTTTCCACGATGTTTGTTCACGAAGATAACCAAATTATAGGTCTCTAAATGTCAATACCATACACGGACCAGTAAAAAATCCCTTCAACGCACTTCAATCGCACTCTGCAGCGGAGGAAAGATCTGCAGGTGGAAGCTCAGGAGGAAGTGCAGCGGCGGTTGCTGCCGGGATGTGCGATGCGTAAGTGCTCTCCGCCTCAGTGAAAAGCAACTGAATATAGTTTTGCAGAGCTCTTGGAACAGACACAGGTGGCTCTGTTCGATTGCCGGCATCCTATTGTGGCGTCACTGGTCTGAAGCCGTCCTACGGTTTGATTAGTCGGTAAGTTACAATATGCTCACTTATGGTCGTTTTGCTCAACTTTGTTTAGATGGGGAGTCGTATCCTACGCTGATAGTCTTGACTGTGTCGGAATTTTAGCTTCACGCGTAGATACCGTCCAACGTGTATTTGGTGCGAATTGCCTTTAATTTTGTTGGTCTATTTGGTCTCATATTGCAATTCAGACAGTTTGGCACAATACGACCACCTTGATCCTACGTCTGCCCCACCAGAAATTCGATCGTTAGCGTCTCAGCACGCATCCAACTTCATAAAATCGAATTCATCTATCCTCAAGGGTCTCAGAATAGGAATCCCGCAGGTACGGCCTTGTTCTTTTGTCAACTCGTGTCATATATTAATTGTATATGCAGGAGTATTTCCCGAAAGAAATGTCTACGGGAATTGTTGACCATGTTCGAAACGTTATTGATCAATTAAAATCCCAAGGTGCCATTATTGTGCCGATTTCGCTGCCAACTACAGAATATGCTCTCAGTTCTTATTATGTCCTGGCAACTGCAGAAGCCAGCAGTAATTTGGCTCGATATGACGGTGTTCAGTACGGTGCGATTAAACCTCTAACTTTTTTTTTAATCTATCAGACTAACTTGCATCTTCAGGGACCTACGTTAAACCTGGCCCAGATACCGATAAAACGAAGACATCGCAAATATATGCCCAAAGTCGTACGGCAGGTTTTGGCCAAGAGGTTCAAAAGCGTATCTTGCTCGGAACATATGCGCTCTCTGCAGAGTACGTGAAATCTGAATTCCGGGAATACAAGCCAACAATTTACTGTTATCCGCAATCTTAGCGCTTTCGACAACTACTTCCTACAAGCCCAAAGGATCAGGCAACTCATCAAAGACGATTTCAATCGCGTCTTCCGCATTCCCAATCATTTTTCGGACTCTCCCATTCAATCTGAAGACCATCCTGAATCTGTCGATATTCTCCTACACCCTTCTGCGATACGCACAGCACCGTTGTTGAATGACGCTCGATCCGATCTCAGTTCTTACGTGCAGGACGTGTTGACCGTCCCTGCTTCGTTGGGAGGGTTACCAGCTCTCTCCGTCCCTATATCCAGGCCTACAAACTCCAAGAATTCATGGCCAATTGGAATCAGCATTGTTGGCCAATGGGGTACGGATGATATGGTCTTATCTATTGGAAAGGCCATTGAAAGCCTGGATGAGAACTGATGCAGTGATGGATTGAGTTGATCGTGGAACTGACAGAACGTGAAATCATACATATGTGTTGATTTCACCATGATCTTTATCTTTGGCCAATCTTTGACGGTCTCAAAACTATATAGTATGGAGATTTCTGGGCATATATGCAGTACAACATGGTATATTGCGACTACATAAAAACATAGTGCGTCGTTGCTCATCATTGTCGTCGTAACTCCGATCTGTTTTCTCGATCCTATGAAGATTGATGACAGAGGAGACTGTTCGTCCCATACGAAGATCATAACAAATCGCCACACTACCCATCTGGCCGTCAATGGGTTGCTTCCATTGAAGTATTAATGCCATTGAAGTTGCGTCTTTCGGTTAATGGACGAAAGAATGGAGCGGATTTTTGTTAATTTGAATATCGTCGGTGCTGCTGCGATGGCCCTGTGTCATCGGTGCTCCCATAATCCGCATCCACGTCCGAGATTTCTGTGAGGTAGAGTGTACTGAGCATCGCGGTTGGAGGGACTTGGTTTGAATGCGTCGTGGGCGCAGAGCCACGGGCCTGACAAGTTTCCGTTACACTCTGTCGAACTATGCTTTGCTCCGCTGCGCGTCGGCGTACGGTATCGAAGTAGGTGATAATGACCAGCAAATTGCTTGCCATGATCGCGTTTCCGGACTGATATCATCAGGACATTAGTGGTCTGGAATAGCGCGTGCGGAAAAGGATGAACGGCGAACCTCAAAGTAACTAAGCTTCAATCGAATATCTTGCCTCGCAGGATCCCAGCTGGGAGGTGCAAATTGGAATATGGCACATCCTACAGTCGGAATAGTCGTCATGATACTAGCAGCAAAGCCACCCAAAATTAGGCGTCGTTGTCGTTTTGGAAGCTTGACGCGCCATAACTTATACAACGGCACCGTTACGAGGGCAGAATCTGATAGTAGGTTGGCTACAAAATGAAATAAAATGATTGCGCTCTGATGGGGAATGGGCGAAGTACACACCTGCAGTGATGATGGCCCGTAATGAATTCGTCCACCTGCATTGCACACTTCCAGAAGTGGTTATTGAAATGACGTCCTTCTTACTGCAGAGCACTGAAAAATAAATTATGATCACGGTGAAGAAGCTTGCAAAAATCGCGGCCATCCCAATCGCGAAAGTTCGGGTGGACTCTCCAGCAGGAAAGACCCTGGCAATCGCGAGCGCAACGCTGATGCGGCTCAGCCTAGCATACCAAGGCCCATAAGCAGTGTGAACTGGCAGATAATATAGTTACAAACCATATAATGATGAAGAACAGCTCCAGAACAAGCCAGTATCTCGCCACACGAGACGCCCTGGAGTGCAGTATCGAGCCTGCAGCCCGGGATCAATTAGATGAATTTTCGGAATGGTCAATCGACAGACCTGGTGCGCTATACGAGAACCATAAAATGGTCACATAACCACAGTCGATCAAGACCGCAAGCGACGCAGTGAAGTCGTCCCACCAGAGCCGATGTGTGCGCTTGCGGTAGTGAACCCTCAAGCAGGTGAAACCAATCACCGTTACGTGAAGCAAAGTCACGAAAACTGCCAAATACGACCGAATGAGCCCAAATGTACCATTACTGCAGCGAAAAAGACTCACTATCCAAGCCAAGGTTGACCCCAAACGCAAGTTTGAGCATTAAAGTGGCTTACTGATCTTGCGATGGGCCCAGGCGTCGCTGTGCCAGAATATCTCAAGCTCGAGAGGGAAGCGAAGAAGACCATTTCATTGCAAATGGCCTTTATATCACACCTCCAGCACATACCTTCTCCCTCTACACAGCAGGGGGCACGTGTGGGCCTAGAGTCCACAGAAAGCGCGGTTCCCATCAGGGATGGGAAAATATCACCTCCTGGTAAGTCCAGAGTTGACGTTTTCCCATAATGCAGTTATGAATCTATTTGGAGATATATTTAGTCTGAATTGACTAGGACCAAGCCCTTTGAAGAGAAATAAAACCAGGCCAAATCCAAGATTGATAGTGCCAACAGAAACTCTGAATCGGAGCACAATGCAGAGATGAAGATGAACTTGAGTGATGTTTGATGATCGCAAACGCCCATTGAGAGAACGGGATATAAGTGTTGGCAATGAAGAAGAAGGTAAGAATACCTCAAACGCCCAAGATTCGGGCTTGTTGAGAGGTTGCGTATCCCTCGGAAGCCGCTACGAAATCAATCCGACGAGAACAAATTTTTGATAGTCACCAATCTAAAATGGGTAGGAGGGAGAAGAATTCATACCCACTCTGATTCCCTATTGATGATATGGATAACGGGCGAGTACGCGGGACCCTTGCAAGCCAACAATGGATGACAGCTCGAGATAAGTAGAACGTCCGCGGCAATGGATGAGGCAGATTGCCACCGGTGGCCAATAGGATGAATTTCCATGAATACGGATGGTTTGTGGACAGTCAGAACAGCGAGCCAGTGTGAATCGGGGTATATCAGAGCGCCGGCAGCAGCCAAGTCTACGAAGCAGGCAAGAGACCCGAAGACGTCGAATGAGACCGGTACAGTAAATGTTCAAGTACAAGAGCGGCGACTTGCTTTTTTTCAAGATATGTAAATATGTCGCAACTCCGGTGGACAGGGTTAGGGTTCTACGGGCGTGAGTCGGGACCGTCAACTTCCCGTCGACCAACAGCTTTCAGTTGTCTGCAGGGTAAAATTTCACTGACTCAAGCAAATTAATGGGAAAGGACAATCTACCCATTTACATGATGTACGTAATTTTTTTTTGTTCGTCGTTTGCAGAATACAGTGGAGTATACTCAATACTGCAGCTTCCAAAATAGAGGAAGTTCCGCTCCTATATTTCCACCCGACGGCGGGCCAAAAAATTGGCACATCCTCCAACAAAAGCGATGGACAAGCGAATAAAAAATTGGAACGTTGTAAATTCTATAAGACATCGTGAATAGAGCAAGTACAAAGGGAACGAGAAAACATACTCAGGCTGTCGTTCACACAGAGCGCCGAACCGCACGTTGGAATCAGAGCGTTCGAATGTCAACGTCACAATGCCCAGCGCCTTTCAAAGCTCCTAGTCCAAGGGTCCTAGAAGTGTTGATAGTGTCCTTTCGGGTCCGACGAGGCACGCATTCACTAACGTATAGGTGTCACGACGTCAACTCGCCAGTTACTGCAATCAGAGTAGCAACAACGCCAGAACGTCTGGGGAGCGCATCGAGTCAGCAGCCATCCTGGACCTAATTGTAGCTGCTGGAAAGGTGCCCACAAGGAAGCCAATCAGCGCATCGAATTCGAAAAGGCCGTGACGAGAGTTTAGGGAATGGCCAGAGCGTTAGGCTTCGGTCGTACCAGCTATTAGAAACTTCTCTGTAGATACGCTGGCACGCGATGGATCGTAGTTCGGAGCTTATGGTGCCTATTCCCAGAGAGCTTCCGTTCCAAGGTGCTGCATACGTAGAGTAAAGCATCCAAGACACCAGCGAGCGTCCTTCGTGTCTGAGCCGAGATTCAAAGAGCCAGAAAGGACACCTCTCGCCGAACATCCAGTGAAGAGCGATAAACAAGATTCGCGCCAGTGTTTATTCGTCGGCCCTTTCTTCGATGGACCACTCTGTTGAACGTTTCGCTGACCGTTTTGTTTTGGTGGACAGTGTGCTGAGCGTCATATTTATATCGGCTGCTCGTAATGAAGGAGACGAGAGGCCAGAGGATACGCGCCAGTGTTGGCCGTTTCGTCGACTCGGACATGTTGCTCAGCGTTCTGTTGAACGTTTCGCAACTTGACCATCTGAAACCTCTGTTGAACATTCAACAAAACGTCATAAATCGGCCCCTCCCGGCCATCCCGCTCCGTTCCGGCCAGTTCCGGCCCTCGTCATCCCCGCGTCACCGCGTGTGTCCGTCGATCAAACCGATTGATCAGATTGATCGCGCTTGATCGCACTGACGTCGACGACGCGGGGATTGGATTGTTGACTGGAATGGTGTTGAGCGCGCTCGACTCGAGAATGGAGAATCGAGATCGCACCTAGGAGGTAGCTGAGTGAGGAAATTTAAACATTCGTGGGTGAGAGGGAGCTCGTGATTATTTTGTGTGTGCAAGGCCAGCTGGGTTTTTTATGTAGAGTAGTCCTACGTCTAATCCAGCGAGTTGTCGTAGGTACTATCGAGGGTAGACAGGGCGAAAGCACAAGGTAGGCACCCGACGTCACGTCGATGGGCGCTTAAATTTATGTAAATGTGATATCGACCTCGTTTGTGCGTTGACTCCTTCTCCTCTCCCTCTCCTACAATCCAACTCCGCGTCCAGATTTCCAACGACTCCCTTGTATCATCTAGCGCTCACTGGATCAGAGAAATACACCTGAATTTAAAAATGGCAAGCTTTGACGGCCCAGGTCGGGGGAACGGGGATAAGATGAATTCGAATTCGAAGGATCAACTTGAATGAGCCTGAGCCCTTCAAGTTCAAAGTCTAAGGGAGATGAAATTAGTGGACAATGAACATGAAGGGACGCACCACCCAGGGGAGGCCTTGGATCCTGGACCTTAGGTAGGAATGAAACGTGCCGGCGGGATTGGGGGTTGATGCGAACAGCGTGAGCCTGGGCCCTGGGGGGTGGATCAGTGGCTCGTTTATTGTATTTAGACAAGTGAGATAAAGATAACGTGGTGCGTTGGGTTTTTGTCCGTCAGATAGATACCATGTTGGAGTGTGCTTGGATCACCAGTCGGGGACGAGGGCGTTTTTGATTTCGAGGGCGTGCCTACAAGCATTATTCCGATTTCCGAATCATTCACTGGCATTCTGTTAATAAAACATAAGTAAAATAGGCAGGCTGCCACGCACCCGCGAACCCGTTACCCCACATGTCCTTTTCACTGTCATCAGCTTGTCGCCTTCAAGTTCGCGTTGCGAGCGTCTAGACTTGCGTGTAGCTGTCAAGGTGAATTCGAAGCTTGAAGGCCCATGTAGAGTAGTAGTGTCCCGCGGGTCAAATGATGATGGAATCACAGGTTTGTAACTTATGGCATGCACCCAAGTGACGAGTCTGACCTCGGAGTCTGATTTGACTTTGAAAAGACTTTGATAAGTTCGAACGTCCGTTGATATGCGAGTGATGGTGGATCTGGATTGGGGGATGATGTCAATGCGCACCTGAGAGGCCCTCGGGAGAAGAATTACGAGGGCAGGAACTTGAAGGACCCTTGGCCGCCATGGTGCTGGGACGGGCGCTTGTGGTGGTCGGCTGGGATCCGGGGGTGGGCTGGGGTGGGGATGGTGGAGTTTATAGTTGGATTGGATGTGATGATGCCCGGGAGAAAGAGCTCGGGCCTCGAGAAGGCTGATACAATGCCCGCGTTTGACGCGGAACCACGGATAGTTCACATCGCAGGTGTTAAAACAGCTACTGGCAGGTGCTAAGAAAGGCGTTTGCGGGCAGAGAAAAGCCGTCGACTTGTTTTGTTCGCGGACGGTAGCGCATCATATGGGTTCAGTATCATGGCGTCATGTTGGCAGTGGATGGGGGGTGTGCGCCAGCAGTTTTGGACGGGGAGAGTGTACGTGGGGTAGTGGATATTTAAGATGAAGTGATGTAAGTGAGAGTTCCTGGCGTAAACACGAGGGATGTGGCATGGAAGATGTCGTGTCGTTTGTGGGAGCGGTTCGGAGGAAGAGCAGGGGACCGCCCGATTTGCGCAGATCTCGATAGGGATCTGGTGATCGACGATATGAAATAAAATTCAGTGTCCGTCCGACTATGATTCCCAGCCACCGTCTGTCTCCAACATCGATCATGAACGTCGCCGCCCTCCTCCAGGACTCCCCCTCAGACGACCGTCGCAGACCCAACACATCCACAAGCAACTCACAGCGCACCACCGCCGACGCCCCGCCCCCGCCCCAGCCCCCGCCGCCGCCGTCGTCGCCCCAGTGGCCGCGTGCCAGTGCCGGCAGCGCACGGCCCCCGTCCTGGTCCTCCACGCCCTTCATCCGCCCTGCCAGCGCACACTCCGACTCAACGCCCCAAAAGGACGCCCCCTGGCCCCCCCATGACTCTCCCAAGCCCTACTACCCCATCCTCGACAACCGCACCGCACCTCCCACCAGTCTCCTCCAGCGTTCCAGGACAGGCTCGCAGTCCTCTCCCCATGCCCACACCCCGAGCCCAGCAGCACCGGGCGGGCCCTACGCGAAGCACTCGTCCTCGTCATCGCCCTCCACGCCCTTCCACACGCACCCGCACCCTCCCTCGCCCCGCCAGCCCCGCCTCCCACCCACCACCGGCTCCCCACGCGTCCACCACTCCCTCTCCTCCTCCACCGCGCCCTCCTTCGCCGCCCCGCTCGCCCACATCTCCCCTGCCGCGCCCCCCACGCGCCCAGGCCCAGCAGAGCCCCTTTTAGGCGCAGACAGCGGCCCCGGGGGACTGCCCTCTGGCGGTGCCTGGGGGAGCCCTTCGAGCGTGACCGTTCACGTGAGCTCGAGCAATTTGAATCTGATGGACCGTCACATTCTTCCCACGGGGCCCGCGTTGACGGGCACGGGTCCTCCGACATCGTCTCTTAGCAGCACCACCTCCAGCCTTCTCGCAGCACGTCTTGCCGCACCCATGCCCCCCTCACCCATGGACGGCCTGCGCGATATCAGGGATAGAGAACGCGACCCGAGGGACAGGGACTGGGAGAGAGACCGCGATTGGGAGAGGGAGAGGGAACTTAGGGAGAGGGACAGGTTGCCGCCCAAAGATATGGGCGCACCCCGCGATCTGGGACGAGAGCGGGCGGATAGTCTCGGACAACGCGAGAGAGACCGGGACAGAGCTTTCGACGACAGGCGTCGCCGCCCATCAAACGCCGCCTCAAGCGCCCTCGTTGGGCCTGGTACCGGCGGTCCGCCCTCATATTTACTCTCCAGTGCGTCTTACATTCTCTTCTTATTCGTCTTCTTTTTCCCATGTTTCCTTTCATCTTTTTCTTCCGAGGGCGCGATCATACGCGGGTCCCGCAGCGGCGCCATCATCCCATCATTCAACCGTTCTCTACCTTTTCACCATCACTTGTCTTTCATCATTTTACCTTTGTCTGAACTTGGACTTGCAGTGGCTAACTCTGGTTTTACCTCAATTCGTAGATGACCCCAAGCCTTCGCACTCACATATGGACAACAACCGGCCCTCCCTATCCCCGTCCATTTCCGCCCGCAGCCAACAACAACACCCCTCGCTATCCGCCAGCAGCAGCAGCAACATCAATCCCAGCATGTCTTCATCCACATCCGGGCGCATGCACACCCCGCCGCCCGTGTCGCGCCGCATAAGCAGCGCCCCGCGCGACGTCGACGCGGACATCATTCCACGCGACCGCGATATCAGGGACGCCCGAGATCCACGAGACATGCGCGATATGCGGGACCCGAGAGATCTGGGCCTGCGCGACATACGGGACATGCGCGACCCGCGAAATATGGACCTGCACGAGTCGCGCGATACACGTGAAAGGGAGCGCGACCTCCGTCTGCGGGACATGGAGATGAGGGGCGTGCAGGATAGGGATTTGGGTCTTCGGGAGCGCGAGCGGGAGAGGGATATTCGAGATCGAGAGTTGAGGGAGAGGGATATACGAGACCGAGAGGTGCGGGAGAGGGACTTGCGAGATAGGGACTTGCGGGATAGGGAACTGAGAGATAGGGAGCTGCGAGATAGAGAGCGCGATCGCGAACGGGACTTCCGCGATCCACGCGAGTACCCCCGCGAGCGCGGCGTGCCTCCGCCTCCAGTGCCTGTAGCACCTTCCCTATCCACATCCGCGACCGGACCCCCACCCTCCTCTTCCTCCTACCTGCCTCCGACGGGGCCAGGCGGACCCACCCCACGCGAGCGCGAACGCGAACTGCAGCAGAGAGAACGCGACCGCGAACAACGTGACCGTGCGGACATGGAGCACATCCGCGCGGTCGCAACGTCTCGCCAGCAGCAGATGGGTGGCCCTCCCAGCCAACTACAGCAGCCACCATCGTCGTCGGCGTCCCAGCAGCAGGTCGGTGCTTCCCAACAGTCGCAGGTTTCTCAGCTTTTGCAGCATCAGCAACAACAGTCGATGATGCAGCGCGAACGCGATCGGGAACGGGAACGAGAACGAGAACGAGAGACGCGCCTTCCTATCGGCCCGGGTGTCATTCCCTCCGGCCCACTCCCGTCTTCTATCAGCGGTGGCGGGCCTTCCGGCCCTCAAGCACCTCTCGCGGCGGGCGAGCGCCGACAGGATCCACAAGAGAACGTCCTGCTGAAGAACGTGCAGTACGAACGTGAACGTGAGCGTGAGAGGATGGAGAGAGAACGGGTGGACCGCGAACGCGAACGGGACAGAGAAAGGGAAAGAGAGCGGGAAAGGATCGACAGAGACCGCGAAAGGGAGAGGGTGGAGAGGGATCGTGCGGAGCGGGAGAGGGTGGAGCGAGATAGGATGGATAGAGAGAGGATGGACAGGGAGAGGGAGCGAATGGAGCGCGAGCGTCTGGAGAGGGACCGGAAGGAGCGAGAGTGGGTGGAGCGTGGGAAGGAGAGGGAGCGCGATAGAGACGACAGGGAAAGGCCACCTGTGGGTGCACGGCCAGCTGCATCAGCTGCCTACCCCCCACCATCGTCTGGAGGCAGTACCGCAGGTCGTGCGGGTGCTCCGCCAGGCGACCGGCGCGACAGAGAGCGTGAGCAGCCGCTCGCTAACCCACACCCGTTCCTCCACCCCCAGGGCCATCTGCACCCGCATCAGCACTCGCCACCCCAGCCCCAATCGCAGCAGCCACCGCAGCACCAGCAGGCGCCTCTCCATCCGTCCCATCCCAGCCACTCGCATATCCACCCCACACATGCGCATGCGTACAACGAGCCGCGCTCACAGGCGCGACAGGCGCCCTCTGCCGCGCCGCCGCCATCTTCGTCTGCGTCGAGCGGCGGTCCTGCCATCGGCCCTGGTGGTGGTGCCTCCTCGTCACTATCGCCCCCCTCCGGCGCGCAGCAGCCAATGATCGGTGTCTCAGCGCCGCCAGCATCCGCCTCGTCCAACGCCAATCCTATTCCCGCTCCGCCACCTCAGAGAGTGTTCCAAACGCAGTTCCACACGCAGTTCGTGTCGGGTTTGCACCAGCAGCGTCTGGACTCGGCCAACGCAGGTCCTGCTAATATCGGAGGTGATAGAGACAGGGAGAGGGGAAGAGAGATTGATAGAGAGGGCAGAGAACGAGCTGGCTCGAGGATTGGATCGCCGGTGCCTTTGGGCATGGGCGGTGCTTCCGTTGGACCAGGGTTGGGGATGGGCATGCCAGTGGATAAAAGAGAGCGAGAGCGCGCGATGGAAAGGGAGCGGGAAGGGAAGCGTTCGGGGAGGAGCAGCGTGTTGGGCAAGGATGATAGAGAGCGGGATAGAGAGAGGGTGCGCGATAGGGATAGGGAACTCGGTCGCGAGAAGGGCCGCGAAATGTATGCGTTGGCGCTCAAGCCTGGTGCAGAGAGGGAGCAGCGAGACAAGGAGCGCGAACGCGACCGAGAGCGAGAACGAGAACTTGACCGCAATAGGGATCGCGATCGCCGTTCAGATGAGGGGCCGTATAACGAGCTCAGCATGGGATATCCGCCGCATCCCATGCAGCAAGGCCAGCGCACTGTGCAGATGCATCTCCATCAGCAACAACAACAGCAAATGGGATACCATGTTCAACACCAACGGCGGCTCTCGGGGTCGTCGCAACAGCATGGTCAACCGCACCCCGACTCGATGATGATCGACGAGCGTCTACCGCCATCGATGGGCCACCCTCTATATCCCATGCACGGCGCGCCGCCAGCGCCGCACTACAGCCTAGACCCCACCCTCAGCCCGGACTTCGGACATGCGCGGATACACGAGCGCGAGAGGCGCGATAGAGATCGGGACCGAGACAACCGCGACGTGGTCATGGAAGACGCGGTTGCCGCGCATGAGCTGCAGATGCATCAGCAGCACATGATGGCGGCGCATGCTGCCCAACAGCAGCAGCAGCACGTACGCGGGCCATCGGGTGGTGGCGGACACGGAACGATCGGGCTGGGTTTGCAGGAGGAGGTGTGGTATGAAGCCAGAGGCCCCATGGCGCTTGGGCATGGACCGGAGTATCCTATGTTGAGGCGCGAGAGGGAGAGCGCCAGCGAGAGAAACGAGAGGGAGAGAGAACGCGAGTACCAGGAAGCCCAGCGTGGTCACCCGCTCCAGCATGCGCATATACTACACCAGCAGCAGATCCAGATGCAGCAACAGCAAGGGCAACAACAGCAAGGACCACCGCATCTGCAACCACAAGCGTTTGGCATGCACGGTCAGGCTCCGCAAATGTTGCAGGGTGCGGAATCAGAAATGTTGTTGCAAGATGAGGATGACTACCTTGACGAGTGGGATGAGTGGCGCGCCGATGCTGATGGAGAAAGTAAACGTGCTCGCGTCCGTGTAGACCTGGGTACATGGGTTTATCCCAAGCTGCCGTTCCCTTATTTCTTCGAGCTAGGCGATGGGCTGGTGGGATTGAAGGAGCGAGAGGAGGAGAAAGAGAGAAAGGAGAAGGAGAGGTTGGAGAGAGAACGCAAAGAGACAGAGAGGCTGGAGAAGGAGAGAATGGAGAAGGAGAAGAAGGAAAAGGCGGAGAAGGAGCAGAAGGAGAGAGAGGAACGAGAGAAGAAAGAAAAGGAAGAAAGAGAACGGGAGAGGTTGCGGTTGGAGAAAGAGAGGAAGGAAAAGGAGGAGCAAGAGGCAAAGGCGGCGGAGGCTGCCAGAGCTGCGCTGAGCATGGAGGAAGGCGAGATCGACGAGGAAGAGGAAAAGGCTAAGATGGCCAAGCTGGAGGCTGAGAAGCAAATACAGAGACTGAAGGAGGATGAGGAGCGGGCGAGAGAGCAGGAGAAGGCTGCGGAAAAGGAGAAGCTGGAGAAAGCAGCTGCCGAAAAACTGGAAGAAGAAAAGGTCAAGGAATCTCCGATTTTATCACCCCCCTCCTCTGCCCCTATTGTCGCATCTACATCTGCACTCCTCGACGATTCACTACCCGAACCTCAACAACCTCCTCTCGACCTTGAAACACGTACGACTATCCTTATCCCGAACGGCTTTATCCCGACTGAGAAACCACTGCGTCCCAGAATTTGGGGCGGAGGTGGTTTCGATCCAAACCCACATCCGAGACCACCCTTGCCAATTCGCTCTCGATCTGGGCGCAAAGGCAAAGCCGGTACCAGCGCCAATGGAAAACGTACACGACCATTGTTGTCAGCCAAGTCGAGCAACAGCGCCCTGAATGGAACAGATGCTAGCCCATATGGCGGCAACACTAATCTCAATGGCAAGACCCGTCAAAAATCGCGCCGAACAAGGCGGATATATACCGACGATTCTGATGTCTTCCTGTGTGCAGTACATTCAGGCTGGCTAACGTGGAGCGGAGCAAGGAAAGCGCGTGCTCGCGGTCGCGATCTCCGGATTGAGGTGCGCGTTCTGAGGTGTGCCGGTACAAGTGCTGGTAGTCTCTTTGCACGTGGTGCTGGTGTAGCAGGGGTTCCCAGAGCACCAGGCGATCCGGAAGTTGTGCGTGAAGAAATCATGGGTCGGTTTGTCGGAGGCTACGGAGAACGATGTTTTAATCCCCTTGGTCGAAGTGGGCGAGTGGCTGGCGAAGACGGCGATGACTTTGGCACTGAGGATGGTCTTGGTCTCGATGGAGGCATGGAGGGCGATATGCTCCAATATGACGATCCGGACGACGACGGTCGCTGCCTCGTCAGTGCGGCATGGGGCACTGGCCATGATGGAAGCGCTATCGAGATTGTTGGAGTTGAGTTTGTTGAGGTCAGTGTACTTTGGATCTTTGTCGGTATGTGTTGATCTGATATGCCTCCTCCAATAGCGTGGCACTGCGCATAAAGCTCCCGGTGTCGGTCGTCGGAATCGCGCTCAGCGCCTTCTGGAATATGCTGAACGACGTGCCGCTGTTCTTGGTTACCAACCCGGCTGCAACCGTGGCCTGGCTGGTCGCAAACGCCGCCGCGGATGGGATGGATGGCCTGTTCAACCACGAAGGTTACCCAACGCTTCCATATTGGACGTCATACTCGAAGATACTGAAGCAGAACAACATGAGGATGACGGTAGACCAAAGAAGAAGACCAAGTTGCAGGAAGACGAGGAAAAGCTCATGAACACACGAACTTTGGTCTTCGGGATGGGGGCGAATGCCGACTTGCGCGTAGGGTATGTATTCCCACTTTCTAGCCACTTATCCCAAACTCATATCTGCTCTCGATAGCTACAAATACGACCCATCTATGCTGAAGGAAATCCTCTTTCCATCTCGTCCTTCTGTTGATGACGCTTCTTCGAGAAAACGCCGACATGTACAGGATATGGAAGACGTTGAGATGGAGGATGTGGACGCACCGACGACTACTGGCGCTTCTCGTCCTATCAGCGATCTGGGTCGACCTGTGATCCTTGAAACCGCTAAGGAAAGCTATTTGTTCTCTCCCAGCACTCCTGCATCTTCAGATGGACCTGCCGAACAAAGACCTGCTTCCTCGAGAGCTTACGAGCTTGCTTTGATCCTGGAGACAGAGACAGAAGTCCTCGAAGAAGATCCAGTGGTCACTGAAGGCGTAGATAAATCGCTTGAGCAAACTGAAAAGGCGGAAGCATCTGCCGAAGAATCTGCTCCAGCAGACCCTAGTAAGCATATCTTTCAATATCTTGACAATATTTTACTGAAGGAAATTCTTTATCGACCGCAGACCTCAACCTTTCCTCTCCCAAAACTATTCCTAATGAATCGCCAGTTGAACTCGCCGATAAGCCAACATCCTCTATCCCTACACCCTTGTCGGCAATTACACCGCCTATCCCACCGCGATTCAGTACTCCTCCCCCGCGCAGCATATCACCCTCGCGTGCTTCTCCTGTGCATTCACCTGAGCCAGAGATGAAAGACGCAACGTCATCGCCATCTTACTACCGGCGCCGTCGCTCTCTCAGCGTAGACGACGAAGCTGAGACGGACAAAACAGCGATGCTTCCTGTCCAAGTATTGCAGCGCGATATGACGGAGAACATGTTCCGATTTACCGATGACGGCGTATATGTCCTAGATGGCTCTGCGTCAGATGGGATGGAGACAGAATGGGTTATTCAAGTCAAGAATTGGAAGTGGGCACCGAGCCATAAGGGCGCCAGAGAGAGATTATAACTTTTTTTGTATGCTGTTTTGTTTTCTTGCTGAGATGTCTTGAGTATCTGTTTTATATTGCTTCAAGTTCTTTTTTGTTATATTCTATGCTTGCACTTTCACCGTACTCATTTTGTGGTTTTCAGTTTTCAGTTTTTCAACTCCCAAAATGTTTTATTATTATTGTTAAACATTATATTGGCTCGGCTGAGCGACCAATCTGTTCATCGATGGCTTATCTGGAGACTCGCGGTCCTTCCTGAGCCATTTGGTTTTATAAGGTCAAGAAGATACTTATGCCGAATAATTTACGGTCAAGTCGAATGGCCGCGGAGGGCCGCGGGCGCCTAATGTTAGTCATCACCAATTGATCATCGATCAGTCGTATCATGATCAAATCTGCAACTCGTCAACTTCACCGTCGACAGCCATTGCTCTTTCAATCTTTAGGCCACCTTCTGATTTTATGCAAACTATCAAACTATACTGTACATTCACTAGTAAGATACTTATCTGTGGTTGCGAGAACTTTGCACCCTGAACCCTGAACACGACCACAGGCTTTCCTAGGCTTCCAATATGCCACCTGGATATTCTGCAGCAAAAAAGTCCCCACAGCACAAGGTTCTTCAAAATGAAGACCTTCTCCGATTGATACTTCCCTGGCTGGATCCAAATGCGTTCTTCTGTAGCATTTGGGATTTAGATGCCTCCACGCGTCGCAACCTTCGTTCGGCAGCTCTGACATGCAAAGCGTTCTTTTCTCCAGCAACGACTCTGCTGTGGAAGATGATGGAATCTCTGCTTCCAGTTCTCCAAATTCTTCCATCGTTTACACTCGTTGATCGAGTTTATGTGAGTAAAACCTTCAGACCTCGATCACATTTCATTTCCGACGGGGTATTAAATTTTATTCTATTTTGCATATAGACCTTAAACGGCCCAATTTCCCCAGAAGAGTTCCGAGCTTTGGAGCGCTATAGCTCGAAAATCCAATATTTATACCTGGACGACTTTTGCTACGCCATCAAATCACACGCTCTCCTTCACCTTACAAACAGGAAAAGTTCAATGTTGCCAAACCTCCAATCCATTTTCATTCGTTCCTTTGAAACAGTCGGATACATGACCGGCTCAGACGACAGTTTGAATACGATTTTTCTCGCCTCCTCAGATTCTCTCAAAGAGTTATGTATCAATAAAATAACGCAACCTCTGGAGGAAACCATAGCGTCATATCTATCCACATTGCTGCAAAAGGATGTACCAATTCAAGATCTCGTCATTGGGGGATTCCTCACGAAGAATATCCTCAGTCTCCTCGGTTCTTTTTCTCGCTTGAAATCCATAAACCTGACCCTGAATGGGACAAATTTAACGTCCACTGTATTAATGTCCTGGAACCTGGCACACCTAACGCACCTTGTTGTTTCCATGGATAGAAATATGTTGTTCGAAATGATGCCTCACCATCAAAATCGCAAAATAACCTTGCCTGAGCTCCACGACTTGAGACTCGAAGGTCTTCCCTCACATATCCTATTCATCCTTCAAACCATAAGCAGATCGAAGAAACTGACTATCGTCAAACTCACATATCATTCCAATTCTAATTCCAGTTCTAATGGAGTAGCGCCCGGGACAATATTGCAACAATGTCTAAAGGAAAGCACACGCATATCTACGTCTCTCAAAAGAATTGGGCTAACACCCTCCGGATCTCAAATGACTGTCCTTCCTCAACACATCCTCGCATCGTTATACGGCTGCAGAGAACTTGAACATTTAGATGTAACAGAGACTGCACTTGTTATCAATGATAACATCGTACGCGAGCTCGGCAGCAGCAGCCAATGGCGTAATATTCAACATCTGCACCTGCCTTCAAGATGCGGGAATAACAATTTGGACTGCCCATCTCTCCTTAGCTTGGGCATTATTGCAAGCAATTTCCCTCTTCTCATCGAGCTGCATATTTGCGTGGAATTACTGCTTCAAACCTGCGAATCATTATTGGCTAGAGAAAGGTCTAGTCCCCGAATTTCACATGGACTAAAACACCTACACCTCATCAATACGAGACTCTCGCGGAGCGATATGTTGAGCATCCCAACAGGAGGTGCAAATCCACTCTCAGTGAAAATGGCGATGAGAGTTTCAAGATATATCGAACATTTCTTTCCACATCTTGAAACAATCAAACTTTTGAATGGATCTTCGCAAATTGACGACTGGTGGGCCGGTGTTGTTGGGTTGATCTTCGAATACCGAGTCGTTCGACGAGAAACCCTGTCGGGACCAAACCTCGAATGAGGGTCAGCAGACGACCAAGGCCCTTCCTGAGACCCGAGACCGCGAAATTTGTCGGCTTAAAATCATCTTTTTGAAATATAAGAACTTCAGCTTCTTCATCCGTTTTCTGCTATCTTTTTGCTATATATGACCGTGAATTCTCTTTTTTCTAAGAAAAGGAGGACGCCGCGTGTGCAGAGTACAGAAGCGCCGGTATGCGAGTTGTCCGTTTGGGGTTATGTAATTATGATTGGCGCCCGGGTGCAAGGGGTTTAGTGACTCCACTCAAATGGACCGTAAGTTGGCCACCATCTGCAACTTAAATAAGGATGAATACTCCCTTCAACTCTCCTCAGACCCAGACATCTGGCGACTCCTCCTTTAGCAGATCCCTAATGTGGGTCGTTCATGCGGCCTTGGCCTTGGAGGAGCAATTTGTTTCGATATATGCCGGACGTGTAAATTAGGAAAGCATGAGCTTGTGATTAACTTTCTACAGATGGTGTTGACGTTTTTCACTGTTATTCTCTTGTGCGCTAGTCGTCATAATTTCATGATCTAACGCTTGCAACACTCGTACATACATCAAAATCAAATCAGTGTCAATAATTCCCGTCTCCAATCTCTCATCTGCCTGCTCATATCACGATCCTAAAATAGTCGCTTCGTAACTTGGCAAACGCGGTAGACTGCTGTCGTATTGTGGTGGAGGAAGAATCTCTAATTCTTCACAACTAGGCTCCAACAGACTCCCTCTCCGATTACGGTTCAACGACAAGGCCATGGCGAAATCCCGGGCTCGCTGTTGATGACGCGCGCTGTGGTTCCTAGCAGCAGCAGACGCTCGCGCTTCGTCACTGATACCGAGATCGCGATGCTGGCTCGGCGGTTGAGGTTGACTTGGCTGATAGTCACGATGTTTGCGGCGCTTGAGCTTGCGCGGTCGTCCACCTCTCTTCCCGGACCGACCGTCGTAACCATTCGACCGCGACGCAGTTGCAGATGACCTTGTCGGATCACCGTGCTTGTGTTTCTGCTTTACCGCCCGCTTCTCCTTCAACTCGACGTACAAGTTCTGGACCCCTTTGCCGAAAAGAAATCCCAGCGTCATGCAAATGTTCATCGCGGCTGACGAAAGTAACTGGAATTGTCAATTACGCGCTGCACACAAATGAATACATGCCCCACTATTGATTGACAGACAACAACTGAGGCGATGGTAGATGAGAAGTAGGAGAGAAAATTATGTCTTAACTGTCCATTTTAACTAGGAATCCAACTGTGTTTCACTTCATCCACCTTTATTCGAATGTCTTTTCGTGAATCTCTCCGAAGAATGGATGCCGCACACATTGACGTTGTATTTTGAGTCGGTATGATGATCTTCATGTTACGGGTTCTGGACTTCATGATGTTTAGCGTTCGATGTGAGCGAATAATATGACGGTGGTGGATCAGGGTCTGGGTCGAAGCGCGCGGTGGCTGGTAGCGATAGATCAACCTCTTGCCCTTCTCGGAGTCTCGAGCTTTGATCGACTTGGGTATTGTCATGTCTATGACGACGCCGGAAGGGGAATCGACGATGACGGCAATTCTTTTCGTGCTCGCCGTTACCAAAATGTTGAGTTTGAACATACTCTTGGGAAAGGGGAAAGGTCTGTTGACGCTCGCGTTTGAATTTTTGCTTCTGGTGGTGATCTTTCGATAGCACATAAATCCCAGCCACCGCGAGTATGCTGAGTTCGATGCCCATAGCGATGTTCGGAGACGTGGATGTGGGCAAGTTATGAAATGATGAATGAGGATGCTTTCATGGTCAAAAGTACAATAATGAGAGCAGTTACTAGTCACTAAGCTGCGCATCGTCATTGATCTGAGGCGGATGTTTCATTTACCTAATTTAATACTCGAGCGCTAAAGCTTTACGGCGTGGTTCGTCATAATGGATATCATATCATTTCGACCTCGACAAAAACCTTACACCCTCTCCATCTGCGATAGCAATTATTTGGGACCGGCCCGTTTTACCTAGGATAGCAATAGCTTTGCGCAGCAGTGACAAGGGGATACCCGTCAGAACAGATTCCAGTGGGGGATCGGTGATGTCGTAGAATGTCATGATTGTGTTAATTTGCCCAGTAGAGACGACCTGGATAAGGTGTGAATGAAAGATATTCCGTCTCGATAGCATGCTCATACCCAATCGTAAAGGACCTCCGCCCACTCCTCTGGTAAGCGCCAAAACACTAGCGCCGATCGAGTTTGCTTGAGGGGTTCATAAGCAGCAAGGTTTTGCTGAACCATAGCCTCTAGAATATTAGATAAATGAGGTGCAAGAATCTTTCCTGTCATTGCGCAATGGTATGTGTGAGTAAGGAGTGAAAAGATAGAACAGAAAAGCACTGAACGGTTGATGCGTTCGTTGCGCAGTATTTCATCCCAGTCACTCCCTGCTGTCTCGGCATCTTCAACCCGCAATGTAAAAAGCTTCCTGTGCCGACCATATGTTAAAATCAGTCTAATCCATTGTGCAGTTGCAGTGGCGTGTGTCGTAGCATTCGGTTGCTCGCTGCAGGAGCTCGTGTCAGTCCCTCCAGAGCAGTAGTGGAATAGTCAACGGATCTAACGTAAAGAAGGGTGGAGCAGAGTGTATTGACGGTAACACGAAACCTATACTTCCAGGAACAGTTTACACAGTGTGAGATAGCAGATGAGGAGGCAACGAACCGCTCGCTGTGGTATGCGTTGAGAGAGACATCAATCAAACTCCGCCCCGATGCCTCTCTCATTTCAACCACGATCATTGCGCCTTTCTGGATTGAACAGCACATTTTTAAACGTCTCGCATAGTCCGCCACCACTCCATGACAAGGGAATCGATACCGTCTCATTCTTGGCTATTTCTGTCGCGTCAATCCGTAAGACGAAGAGTCACATTTGATTCGATTTCAATTCTTCTGCTCTCAACATCAGAACATAGGATGGCCACGATCGAGTTATCAAGTTCTTCGTCACTTTCAGGCTCCGTTATACAGGAAACTGCGAGGTTCTTCCAGTATAGCATGCCAACTTGCATGTCTTCTATTCCCAAGTCTTTGAAAACGGACCGTTAGAGCTTCTCGCTACAAGTATGGACATGCGCGAAGCCGGACTCTCTCTGGTCACCTGGCGTAGTCGTATAAAACGTACCGAATTTCGAAGGGAATATGTTATATAAAGAAGACAGTCAAACGAAACGATTCAACCAAGACAGCATGATATTGCTCAAGCTTCTAGGAATCCTCGCTCTTTGCATTGCCTCAGTGCGACCTTCGTTTTCACTGCTTGACAAACGAAATTCTACTGGGCTCACAAACGCGGTCACTTGGGATCAACATTCTTTGTTCATTCAGGGACAGCGAATTTTCATTCTTTCAGCAGAATTTCATCCATGGAGACTGCCTGGCAATCCCGAGCTCTGGGCGGATATCTTCCAGAAGATTAAATCTAACGGCTTCAACGCGGTTTCGTTCTACATCAATTGGGCAGTCCACTATCCTTCTCCAAATACCAACGGGACAGCAGGCGATTTTCAAGTGGGAACATACCGTGATATTCAACGATTTATCGACGAGGCAAAAAATGCCGGTTTATGGTTGATTGCTCGGTATGTTGACATCCGTTCTCATTTGCAAAACAAAACAAAAAATGTGCTAAATATCATAGACCAGGACCATATATCAGTAGGTATCAATTTCTTCTTTCTCAAACTAGATGAACCAAGAACCCCTAGATGCGGAAACTACCGGCGGAGGATTCCCTGGCTGGGTTGGCAACATCGCTGGCAGCCTCCGTGCTAATAACGCCAATTATGCACAAGGTCTGCGAAATCATTTCCACGTAATACCTTTGATTTCTTATGCGCCCATGATTGACGGCAGCTTGGACGCCTTATATAACTGCGATCACAAAGATCATAGCCAGGAATCAAATTACGAAAGGTGGTCCAAGTAAGCATGGTTTCTTATCGAGAATCAGGCTCTTAATCGTATCCCAGTCATTCTTGTACAGGCAGAGAACGAATACAGTGCCAGCGCCAGTAATAACATATATATGCAAGCCATCATTGATTTGTACAGGGCCAATGGAATTGTCGTTCGTATGTTGGCCATTCAAGGTTTCGATGCTTTCTTCGTCTTATCTGCTACACTTTTAGCTATCACTTTCAATGATCAGCATGCTGGACAAAACGGAAACTTTTCACCTGATAAGCCGGGAACCCATGTCGATATTTATTGGTAACAATGCGTCCTTTGTATTTGTGATCAAAAGTATTGAATGAACTTGATTGTCAGTGGAGACTCGTATCCTCAAGGCGCCAATAGTTGGGCGCAGGTTCAGGCTGTTTACTATTCGAACCACGAGGCTGCCGCCCCCAGCAATCCTCTCTGCCTAGCAGAGGTGTGCCACATATCTCCGACTTTCCCCTCTTTCTCATTTTAGTTATACCCCAGTTCGGTGGCGGATTCTTGTTAGGATGGGGTTCGGTCGCTCGTGGTGGAACGGGTTATGAAAAATACTGTGAGATTCCATTAGTCTGGTTTCATAGAGAAATGTACTAACTGATCCACGTGCCTTCTAGCAAATGGATTGACTGATGCTACATTCGGTAATTTCTTTTCACCTAGTTGTGTCATTGTAGAATAACCATTGCAGAAAACGTATTTTACAAGGAAAACTAGTACGTCCTTTTTTCAAATAATTTCTGCTGACTGCTCATATGACTCGGATAACGACTAAATAGTGCTCAGACAGCAACTATTTTGAGTACGTTTACAACTGAATTTATTGAAGTTTCCGCTGATCATCCGAATTATAGACATCTATAGTAAGAGATTGTGCGTCCATTCCAATAAAATAGGGCTAACATTATCTAGTGCTTTTCGGAGGAACAAATTGGGGACAAACCCTGGAACCTACAGTGTAAGTGCTAAGAATTATTCATCCGAATTCATAATAATATTGCAATCCACAGATATTCATCGTATGACTACGGAGGAGGTTCTGTGCATTTCTTCCCGTCGTGATGATCCACCATTCCTAAATCTGAAATATAGGCATTAATGAAGCCAGAGTGGCGACTCCGAAAATGAACGAAATGCGACTGCAAGGTTACTCAACCTCCTTCAAATTGCCTTCGTTGGTTTTTGACCCTTGTCCTAGGTCTCTTCCTGAGAGTATCGCGCGACCTTCTTGGAGCTACTCTAATCGCAAACGGGACCAATTATACGACCTCCTCCCTCATTCATACTGCCGAACTGAGAAACTTGAATACAAACGCCGGATTTTACTTTGTGCGACATGATGCTTCGACGTACGTGCCTTGCGAACTATACACCGGAGGATGCAATCTTGACCATTTTCACAGATCTACTGCCTTGACAACTACTCGCCTCGCCATTGGAACCTCTTTAGGCTCTTTTGTTATTCCGGTTAATGGAACAATTACGTTGGGTGGTCGCGAGAGCAAGATTATAGTCAGTGATTACACTTTCGGACAGAATAAAATTAAGATGCTATATTCCACGGCTGAGTACGTTGATAAGTTGTCTTTTTTAATTCTGGGATACAGACTGACATAAATTTCCATTTTTTATAGGGTCATGACATGGACAACGTATGCTTGTTCTACTTAACGCATATATTTATCTGAATTCAATCAACAGAATTGACGCAAACGACTATATTATCCTTTATGCACCTTTTGGTCAAATGGGAGAGACAGCCTTCGAGTTGACGAGTCCTGCAATCAATCTTTCTTCCTTCCCGAATGTCTCATCTCAGTTCAAAAACGGTTTGCTCACATTAAACTACAACGTCGGCGGCAGCCAGTTCATTCCTGTTCAAAATGGAAACAACACGCTTTTTGTAATACTTATGGACAAGGCGACAGCCAATAATTGGCATGCTCCTGTTATCAACACTCCATCGTCTCCTTTCAACAATTTCTTCTCCGTTGGGACCAATCACTCGTAAGTTTACCCCATCTACTCTTTATCTGCTTGACTTATTGAAAATGGTAGGATTCTGGTTGGTGGCCCTTACGTTCTTCGTACGGCAGCGATCAGTGGGAATGCGCTTTCATTGGTATGTGCATATTGTGAAAGTCGCTGTACCACGACCCTTATTCAAGCAAACAAAAAAGGCGGGTGATTTGAATGGAACGACGACATTACAAGCCATTGTTCCGAAGGCTGTTACGCAAATCATCTGGAACGACGCGCGTATTCAGGTTGAGAGCAGTTCATCTGGAGGTCACCTGTTAAGCGCCAGCATAGCTGGAGCGAGCCCAAGTGTTCAATTGCCATTACTTTCAAATTGGAAAGTGTTCGGAAGGTAAAACTTCTCACTTCTTATGGAGACGCATAAATGAATTGTCTTACGCAGTCTTCCTGAAATCGACATTAACTTCGACGATTCGAGTTTCGTCACTGCTAACCTTACAACAACAAACGTGAATTGTGTAGTTTCAATGCTAGTATAAAGATACCGACTGATGCGACGTCCAGTACACCAATTTACCACCTTTAGCTGGCAATGTTGTCTTGTATTCTCAACAATACGGGTGTGTTTTCAAATCGATGGTATCCACAGGCCTGCGAATCTCAGTCTTTCATTTGCTTGCAGGTTCTACGGAGGAAATTTAATTTTCCGCGGACACTTCAACGCTAGTGGTGCGGAAACTGCAATCGTAACTTCAGTGCAGTCTGGGTTCGCTGGAGGATATTCAGCATGGCTAAACGGCATATTTCTCGGATCGAGTCAAGGAAGTCCAACCGTCAGTATGACTACCGATACCTGGAATACAACTTCCAGCATGCTTCGTGTGAGAAGCAACAACGTTTTTGTCATTTTACAAGGTATTTAGCACTTGTCCTTTCCCAAATGCGCTTTCTCTGATCGCGGTTTTTCGCTGTTATAGATCATATGGGGTGAGTAGGAGTGCTTTATAATGGTTGGTTTGTAACAACTTTTGGACTTCCTTCCTGTTCAGGATCGTCGAGACTAGCAGTAAGCATCGAGATGCATCACTTCTTTCTGATGCTGAAATTATACTTGAAACCAGCGAGCAGCGGGAAGGAACCTCGTGGAATAAGAGGATTCCAGATAATTGGAGGAAATACCACATTCAGCTTGTGGAAACTCCAAGGCAATCATGTATGTGTCAAGCTTGATCCCCTCCACCAGTTGCTCATATTTTTCCCATTAGGGCGGTGCAGCTGGCACACCTGATACCTTCCGTGGTTACTTGAACGAGGGAGGCCTTTATGCAGAAAGGATAGGCGCACATCTTCCAGGGTTCCGAGATGCATCCTGGGCCAGCGGTACGCCACTTACTGGTGGTGGTGTAAAAGGAGCAGGAGTCAATTTTTATCGCACTACATTTGACCTGGTGGGTTGCTTAAATTGCCAAGTCTTCTATTATTCATGGGATCGTGTAGAAAATTCCTGCTGGAGTTGACATGCCAGTCCGACTGTCCATCACACCAAGCGCGATTACTTCCAATTTTCGCGTTCAAATTTATCTGAATGGGTGGCAAATTGGGAAGTATATCAATAACATTGGGTACTTAACTGCAATTGAGACCTGATCACATACTGATGAGCCCTTGAATTCAGCCCTCAGACATTGTTTGTGCTCCCTGCTGGGTGAATATTCACTGCGCTCTCCCGTGAAGTTCATACTCAAGGGTATTTCAGAATACTTAGAAGACAATCCACCAATACGCTGGCACTGTCGGTATGGTCTCTCGACTCTAGCGGGGCAAGCATCTCAGGCTTAAGCCTCGTATCGGATGGAACATTTTCGACTTCTTTCCAATTCAACGACTACCAAACTCCTGATTATTCTGCACAGCAGAAGTTACGGCCTGCCGCCATTTTTGTCCAGCCAATGTGACCGGAGCAAGAATGGGTTGGACTTTATTGGAACAAGAACTCAACAGATCTTAGGCGTGACAATGTACAGTAAGTAAATAGTACTTCACGTAGACGGGGAAATAAAGCAGTAAGATTGGTATATGTTGATCAAGAGCATGAAAAGCAATATCGAAAGCTGCCAGAGGGTGACTTCAATTATTCTTCGTCGCTTTGGTCGCCCAGGAAGGCCATGATGCTCTTTCGGGCAATCATCTGTTTCAAAAGTCAATGTCAAGTGTTAAAAATGAGGAATAAAGGCGTACTGGTCGTTTTTTAGGAGCTGCAACTTCATCCTCATCCTCTGAGGAGTCTTCCTCTTCCTCTTCGACATCCTTTGCAGCGGCGGTATTTCCATGGCTCCTCGAACTCCTGCCCTCCATTTTCTCTGCAAACTCTTGCACATCCGCTGATATCATGTCAGTAAATTCATTAACTATGGAGTTGATTTTGATATGGACATACCTAGTTCCTTGGCCAATTCTCTCTTCTCCTTGATAGCCTTCGCCTGTTCCATGCTCATTCTACCTGACATTCCCAACTCGGCGAGGATCTCTTTGAGTTTCTTAATTTGCTGCTGTGGTGAATCTAGGTCTTGGAACACCTTAGACCAGACTTTGCGCGTCCCACAAGCGACTACAAGAGACTGATAATTCCAGTCAGTAATTTAGATAACATCAATTACATGAAAAGCAGTTCTGACTTTGAGACGTTTTATAGTTTCCTCGTCTTTACTTAATGTTGCTGAAGATTTGGCTGATCTCTTGGGTTTGGATGATTTTTCCTTCGGAGCCTAAGATGCATGGTCAATAACGATATCTAGGTTGTCGACAAGGAGGATAGCACCTTCTCTCCGGTGCTTGACTTTTTGCGCTTGCGTTTGGGCGGCTCGTCAATAAGCACAGAAAGTTCAGATTCACTTTTCGCAGCCTATCATAAAATGATGCGTTATTGACGAAATTCAATTGCAAAGAATGAAAGCCACGTACATCCTCCATATCAGCGTCTGCGGATTTCGAAGATTCAGCTTGAGCTTTGCTGGGAACTACCTTCTTCCGAGGCGTAGTGTCATTAGCGTCTGGTACCCGAGAAGACGTTATTTCTTTCTAATGGTTTGGAAGGTAAGAAACGAATTTTATTTCATGTAAAGGTTGACCGACGAACTTTGCTTTCGGGTTTGTGAACCTCTGATACGTGAGGCTCGTCTTGCTCCATGTCGGACATTGGTATGTGTTCCTACAAAATTTGTTAACGTCAAATTTAGATACCAGAGACTGAGAAGACACACAGCAGACTTGAACACCTTCGACTCCTGTTTCGATTTCAGCTTCGGCTTCGAACTGCTTGTTTTGAGAGCCTTCTCCTCTTCTTTGTCCTCGTCTTCAGAAACCACCTTCTTCGGCTTGGGCTTGACGCTGGGGGGTTTCTTTTTGGGGCTTGGGCTGTCATTCTTGTAATCGTCCTCTTCTTCGTCTGATACAACTTTCTTCGTCTTAGCCACAACTTTGCGCTTCTTTTGGGGGGTGGCTACATCATTGGCTTCGGCGTCACTTGCAGGGGCTTTGGCTTTTCCCTTGGCCTTAGATTTATCACTGGGCTTTGCCTTCTGCTTGGTCGAAGGCTCCTTGTCCTCGCCCTTTACAGTTCCATCCGACTTGCGTTTCTTTTTGTTTTGAGGGCTGGTTTTTGGTTTCTCCTTCTCCTCATCAGGTGGCGCATTATCCTAAGAAAATAGGCTGGGTTTCAACGTCCCTCCGTTATTTAGATTTCAGAGCTCACCATGGCATATTTGGTGGCAGCCTTGAGGGCAGCCTTGTATTCGGACGCGTCAAGGGTCCCTTCTTCCAGACTGAACTGTTTCTCGATGGTTTGTCGAATCAAACGTGGGGTGAAGTCCCTAGCAAGATGGTGATATAAGATATGACACACCCAACCGATATGGAATGTGCTCACCGTAGATTCCCCTGTTCCTGTGCTGTCCAAACGAGCTTCTTCGCAGCCGACTCAAGCTCTGTTATCGGAGGAACATCCATTTAGGGCTAAGATAACGCAGTGACGGAAATTAATAGCCAGGAGAGGGAACGTGTGTGGTGGCTGCTAAGCGCTCGAGCACAATTGAACTTGGAACTTGAAGTTGTGTTGACGAGTGGTGACGTGACGCTTTCTTAACCGAAATTAATCACGTGGAGTGACGACGCGTGTCGAACAAATGTCACCCTTCGAGGGAGTCTGGAGACTTTGGGGAGACTCGAGAGGCTGTAGAGTTCGAATGATACTTAATGGGCGCGATACGATGGAGAGATAAAATGATTCAGATTTGACGGGGTATAATTGTAAGTGTATGTGTGCGAATACTATAAAAGGGAGCGTGAGGGATGTGACCGAATCATGGAATGCACGCAGCGGCACAGCCTACAACGTGCAGCAGATGTAAGGCAGAAGATATCGGATGATTAGGAAACAATTCTTGTGACAATCAGTAGGGTCGTATAATAAGATGCAATAAGAGAGAGAAATTTGATAGCAAATAAGACTGGAGAGCGTTAACTTTGAAGGAGAAAAAAAATAGGATGGGCTTATTGAACCGTAAGATCGTAAGAACCAAGCGAACTAAACACTCAATCCAGGACAGAAACCTCTGCATCCAATGTCCGTTTCCAAAATGGAAGAGAATAAGGTATCCACGTCAATAGCATGGTAAGAGAGGAGAGCATGTAGGGCATCATGGAGGCGGGTCCAATTTTTGAGGTAGAGACTGATCGTCTTCACTTGTCCTCCGGCCAGCACTTCGCATTAATCTTCGCAATCGTTTCAGCTCTTCTGACAAGTGCCTACACAGAAATATTAGCAATTAGATAAAACCGAGGAATTTTTTTCCGAACGTACTGGGCGGTTTTATTCGCCTCTTCACTAATTCGTGCTTCCTTCTCCACCTCCCGCTTCATTAGCTGAATCTGGTCCGTCCAATACTTCTCAACATCCGCCGAGAGCTTTTGGTCTTCTTCCTTCAGCTTCTTCACCGTCTCCTTGTCCTCTTTCGTCTTCTGCAGCTCCTTGACTAAATCCGAATACATCTTCCCGATGCGCTGCGCCTCCGCTTGAAGTTTATCCTCGCGCTTGCGCATCTCCTCCCGCAGACGTTCAGTATCCTGTTTCCATGATTCGGCCATGCTTTTAATGCTGTCCCGCAGCGTGATATATTCACGTTCCGACTTTTGCGAGAGGGCAGTCGATTCTGACAAAGCAGATTCCATCTCGCGGATCGTCTTCTTCGATGTTGAGGTTTCGTTTTTGAGTTGGGATTTCAGCGTTGCAGCCTCTGCTTCAGCTTTTCGTGCCCGTTCCAATACCTTATCAATTTCCTGTCCTTAATCAGAGCTTCAGAAAATGAGAGAAAGTTGAATACCTCCTGTAATAGCCTCTCTTTCCTCGCCACCACATTATTGAGGCCCTCGTTTTCTAATCGGAGTCGCTCTCTGCCTTCTTTGTAGTCCTCTGCCTGCCGTGTCAATTGAGCGACACTGCGCTGCGATAAACGCAGCTGCGCCTTCGTATTCTCCAGTGCATTTCTAGCGGTTATCACTCCAGCCTGTAGGTCTGCCAGGACTTTGGTAGTGCCACCGGGTGTTAATGAATATCTTTTGTTGGGAGAAGGTGGGGGCGGTTGGAGAGAAGAGGAAGAGGAATCAGCTGGGTCGATGGGGGAGAGTTTTGAGAAGCTGGCAGGAGGCCGTGGTGTGGAGCCTTCTTCAGCTAGAGCTCGAGCGTTGCCTAACAATAATTGACATGTCAATCAACTGGGACCATTCCTCGCACTGATCAGATAATTACCGACTGATGACACTGGTATCCCTAAACAAAGTACTGAGCATGAGATAAAATTAGGATGTGCATATATCGGGGAATACGCACGGGATTTTGTGGGGCTGGGAGCTCGTTTGTAGAGTGATGGTGATTGCATAGGAATCCCCTCCCGTATCCCATTCTCCTCTGGTATAATCTCCCGTTTTGGTAAGGGCAAGCTCGACTCAGGCCCAGCTAAGCTCTGCAAGACGTCATGACTAGATCGTCGCTTCATAGCCATAGGTGTTGACATCGAGCTCGGCACATAAGAAGAAGGCGGTGGTGGTGAAGAAGATGAAGCTGCCATATTATAGTTTGGGTCGTCCATTGATTCCTGTCCGTATGGGCGGGGTCCGCTGCGTACGATGCTCTCGAGTGTGTTTAATTGCGCCTGCTGTTGCCTGATATTATGTTTTAGCGTGGACATTTGGTTTCGCACAGCGACTGAGGATGCTCCGTCGTCAGCCCCGAAGCCGGCAGACGAAAAGAGGCGGCGAAGTTATGAACTTACCTGGGTCGTCAAGCGAGAAGGAGGGACTGTGTGTCCTCAGAGAAGTGCGCGATGATGGTCGTGGGCTTGAACGATCGCGTACGTGCCGATAGGGAGATAGAGTATTGTCTTGTATTTGGGAAAGCTTTGTCGGACTCGACGACATTCACCGAGAAGCAAGGACGAACTGTTCGGGCAGGCTAGAATTAAAGAGAGCTGGGAGAAAAACCAAAGGTCATAACCTGGCTGGAATTAGGGAAATATAGAGTTGTATGCCGTGCGATACCGGACGCTGGCGGAGAGGACTCGAAGGGGAGGACGAGCGCGCTGGTAGCAGCAGAGCCAAGCTAACTGTTTGCGTTTGTTGCGGTGAGAACATTCACGTGAGTGTAATTTAGTCGCGTCAATTGCCGTATTCCTTCAACCATCCATATACCCGCGTCGCTCTGCCAGGGATCCGCTATCTGCCCTAATTTTCCATATAAATACCTGCAGAGATGTCGCTACAGTGCTCTATTTGTCTCTGCTCCTTCAAGGAGCCGGTCTGCTTGCCCTGCGGTATGTAGTTGCAATCTCCATCGTTATCGCCCATTATCGATTTCATTTCTTCGTAAGGCCATATGTATTGCAAGAAGTGCCTCGCCGACCACGTCAACGTCCCGACGAACACTGGAATGACTTCGACTTGTCCTGACTGTCGGACTACATTCCACATTGGTATGCTTCATTTGTTCAGTGGCTCACCCCCCTGACTCACCTAAATGACGCGACTGCCCATAGCTGTCCCCGACGTAAGCCTTCCGCCTAATGCCAAATGCATCTTTTATTGAAGTTGGGCTCTTTCAGCTTACGTACTTGCCAGCCAAGTATCACCCCTTCATTTCAACCGCAGTCCGACGCGTCTTCATTGATGATTCGGGATATGTCGCGATGGAAAAGAAGCTCAAGCAAGTGGAAAAACAGCTCGCCAATATGAAGACTAAAGAAGAGAGTCGAATCCAACACAGTGAACAATTGGCCGATTCTCTACTTAGGGCGAAGGTCAAAGTCAGAGACCTTGAAAAGACTGCGAAAGGAAATCACGATGTCGTACAGGAACTCGAAGCCAAGTTGTTCACGCTGGAAGAAAAATACCGCAAGAAGAGTTCGGAGTGCAAGAAGCTTGCTTTGAAGTAACCTATCCCAAACTTCTCCGCAACGAAATGCAACTGATTTGTGCATATAGGAACACTAAACTGGAACAGCAGTTAGAACATTCGGACAGTCTTGATCTAAGTTCCGACCAATTTCCACTCAGCAGCCCTGAAGTCTCGCGCGTAATGTCTTCGAAGTCAACTCGGGCTGTCAAACCATTGCCACGTCGCTCTCTTATCCAACGAAGAGTCAGGGAGGATGGCGATAGCCCTGTCCAAAACTTCATCCATTCCAAACGACCTCGCCTGTCGGATTTATCTTGAGCTTCGAACACTGCCAATCCTGCAGTTAAGATATATGCTCGTATTTCGCTAAGGTTAGACTACCTTACAACTCTCTTATTCTTCTTAGCCTTTGAAATCACCATCCCAATTGCATTACATATTCTCGTTACTGTATATCATCATTGTCAATCACTCTAACACACCCCCTCTGTGGACGATACTCCCTCCTTTGTACATACTGTTTGTGATTCCTATTTTCAACATGTCGACTCCCAGCCCCCATCAAGTAGAAAGATGAATGCTATATGCGATATTGGTTTTTAGACCGCGGGGGTGTCTGTGGTGGCGGATTTGCGAACTATCTACGCGTCGAGCAAGGGAGACAGGACGGCCGATCCCTCCATAACTTCAGGCTTGATTTTTATCTGGGTTAGTCTAAGAGCTTGAAATCTGCTGATTAGACCTCGTCATGAATGCGGCGCGATGCAAACAATCGGTCTGCTGACACCTCTGACCGGCTACAAATCATCGAGTTTGCCTGCAAGGGAAAGCAATCGGAAGGATTAGGTGTCCAAAGTTTCGCTACACGATACCATGGCCGTTCCTTGGCGATTTTCTTCCTGCGTGCGCCTATACATCAGATAAGTGCTGCGCTGAAGGGGAGTCTCCTAGGCTGAAAGGTTATTCACCTTCGATGGACAAACTGAGGAGGCGCGCAAGCGACTTACGTCCGGTGATTGTTTCTCCGAAGCGGTAGCCGGTTATATCATGCTCAAGACTAACATAGGATATAAATTCTTGCTCCCGCTTACCCCAGGTCGCGCATCCCCCTCCCCACCTCCACATCCTTCTTGTCTTGCAACCACAACAATGGCCTTCATCACCACCCCCATCACCGAGCTCTTTGGCATTCAGCACCCCATTCTCCTCGCCGGGTAAGTCGTCTCCCACCCAGCGCGCAAGTCATGTGTTCTCATCATGTGTATTTCAATTTCAGAATGAACGTAGCTGCTGGTCCTGAGCTCGCTGCTGCCGTGACCAATGCTGGTGGTCTTGGTGTCATTGGTGGTATTGGATATACCCCCAAAATCCTTCGTCAACAGGTGAGTAGGCCTCCGGTTCATTGAGGGTTAGCGCGTAGCCATCAATTGCCGTGGACTTACGTTCGGCGGCCGAACGATGTGCTGAACGTGATTTAGATCCAATTGATCAAGAAGGACCTTAAGGACCCAAAGGCGCCTTTCGGTGTTGATCTCCTCCTTCCCCAAGTCGGCGGAAGCGCTCGCAAGACCAACGTACGTTCTATTCATTTTTAAAGTTCCGATCCGTACTCACCACGCGCTTTTTTTTCGTTTTAGACTGATTACACCAAAGGTCAACTTCCTGAGCTCATCAAGGTCATCATCGAGGAGGGCACCACCCTCTTCGTCTCTGCCGTCGGTGTCCCACCCAAATGGGCCGTCGATGAGCTGCACAAGGCCGGCATCCTCGTCATGAACATGGTCGGACACCCCAAGCACGCGCTCAAGGCCCTCGAGGTCGGTGTTGACCTCATCTGCGCACAGGCCGGCGAGGGAGGAGGCCACACCGGTGACATCCCCGCCAGCATCCTCATCCCCGCCGTCGTTGACGCTGTCAAGGGCTACAAGTCCCCTCTCACCGGCAAGCCCGTGTACGTGATTGGTGCTGGTGCCGTCTTTGACGGACGGGGTCTTGCTGCCAACCTTGCCTGGGGTGCTCAGGGTGTTTGGGTCGGTACCCGCTTCGTCGCCTCCGTCGAAGCCGGTGCGCCCAAGCTGCACAAAGAACTCGTCGTGTCCGCTGGATTCGAGGATGTCGCCAGGACCGTCATCTTCACTGGCCGTCCCATGCGCGTGAGGAAGACCCCTTACGTTGCTGACTGGTACGCTTTTCTGTTTATCATCTATCCTTGCTCGGAAACTTACTGGCTTCTTGACTTTCAGGGAGAACAACCGTCAAAACGAGATTAAAGAGCTCACCGCCAAGGGTATCATCCCCCACTACCAGGAGCTCGAGAACCACCCCGAAAAGTCCCTTGAGGGCAGACCCTGGCTCATGGGCAGCGTCTCCGCCGTGATCAAGGAAGTCCTCCCCGCCAAGGTCATCATCGACAACATGGTTGCAGACGCCGTTCAGGTCCTCGAGGAAAACGCTAAGCGCGTCAAGCACAAGCTATAGGATTGTTATTGTTATACCATGCATCTATCTGTATTTTGTACCCAGCAAGGACGGGAGGATCTATATTTAATTATTGTTAAGATTACTCGCATCAGCTAAGTATGTTTTGAAGTAGCATGAGGACATGTGTAATGTATAAACTTTATCAGCTTAGAACCATGCAAGTAATCGCCTTGCAGCTGACGCTTTTTAGTCTCTTGAGCAAGGAGGGACTGAAAATGTGTCCTTCATGTAGATGATTTTGGATGATTTACAAAAACTCTGATAACATGGGTATATGGGTATATGTATTACGACCTATCTATGCAAATCTAAAGATTCTATATACATATACAACACCAGAAATAGACTCCGTCAAAAAGAGACTGCATAGATAACATACAAGCAAAGCAATTCAAAAACAGTTTCATTCGACTTCAAAGTTACTGTCTTCATGCCCTCAGCATAACAGCTATCACCTACTCTCACTCCTCGAATCCGTGAGACAGGACTCCGAAATTTCGGTGAGGGCAACAATTGATCCCATAGAAGTATGCGACACCAGGCGAGTAGATTGATACGCCACAGTCGGCAGAACCGGCGACGTCTTAGGCTCCCCTTCGCCAACCTGCGGCGGCACAGGGCGTTCCTTGTGCGTCACCGTGTACAGATAGGTCACCACAACCAGTAGGTTGCATATCGTCAAAGATACTCCGCTCTGCAGAAGTGGTCCCGAAAGAAAAGGGTGTGTCAAAAGATCGAAAAGCCGAAATAGAGGATGAGAAGATGACGCGGGTACGGACCTCGAGGTAACCTAGGAGGACTCGGATGAACGCCCTGCCGGGCTCCCAGCTCATAGGGGCAATTTGGAAGACGGACGTGGCGAAGCAGGCGAGCGACATCAGGGTGCTGCCGCCGATGCAGGTGAAGATGAGCCTTCGCTGCTTTTGGGGGAGTTTCACCTTTCGAAGTTTGTATAGGGGGGAGCATACTAGGAGAATGTCTCCCAGGACATTTACTAGAATGCTTTTAGTATGATAGCACCGATATACTAGACAATCTCCTCTTACCGACGATGCCATAGATTAAAACTCGTCTTGAGAAGTTACATTGGATAACACCCGTGTCGAATAACCAAGCAGAGTGTCTGCGGCAGATCAATATGCCTTGGACGAGGACAGAGACAAAGAGCAGCGCGAACAAGCTCGCGAGGCCAACTGCATAGACACGGGTAGGTTCTCTGGGCGGAAATATTCTAGCGAAAGCGAGCGCTAGACTCACTCTTGTCGCCCTGGAATCGAAAGCTAGTAAATGCCAAATGGCTCTGGGGATAGCAAACTAAACACCATACCAGTCAGTTGCGACGACGCTTATCAACCCTACGCTGTATAGGATCGTTTTCGAGCGAATAGTTTCCAGAGGGTCTAAATATAGTCTCGTATGGATATCGTGCAAGATAAAGGCGTCATTGGCATACCTGACTGTGCGTACCCCATCCAGAGGGCAGCTACTGCAGTGGTATCAATCCCCGCCGCCACCGCCGCGAAATAGTCGTCCCACCAGAGACGACCTGTCCGATATCGATAGTGAAACCTGAAAATGGTCAAGCCGATTGCTAGGCAATGTAAAACCGTGAGGAAAACTGCAAACTGTGCGTTAGATCTGCTCACAAAAAAGAAACAATTGGGACGCCACCGCTCACTGTTCAGTATGGTGATTGTCCGGACAAGAATCTCCATGGTGGTCTGTTCGGGACCATCTAGTGAGGGACTAACGAGCTTGTTCGAATGATAGAGAAAAGAGGGGCAGAGGGTGCATGAGAGCTCGGAGGAAGCAAATATTTCCACTCTATAGTTAAAATAGACGTTGTGGAGGATGTATGCACATGTATTGACGTCGTTATGTTCGTGTTCGGCAAGCATAGTGTGGAAAATAAGCACTGAAGCGGCGAGGGTATTGACAGTCGTGGATGTTTAGATGGCCTATTATGTTTTTTTGATCCAGGACTCTAAAAGTATTCAAGATAACGAAGGAAAGCTATCAAAGAGAAGCGCTTAACATTTCCTATTGAGTCTGAACGCATACCTTGATAGTCGGTGTTTTTAAACGGTTACTCGGTGAACGGTAGGACGAAGGACGGTCGCGTTATATATAACAAATCGATTGTCATTTGTTTATTTGGTCTGTCTAGAGAGACTACGGTCGCATCATGTTCCTTATCAAAATGCCTGATAGAAATATTCGATTTGGTGAACGAAATGTACTGAAAAGCACAACGCGACGACCCCAAGACCTTTCCAAGCTAAAGAACAATGGAAAATGTGTATTCTGTATGCTTCGAAGGCAAAATGAAGGCATTCATAATTAGGTCTATCAGAAAGCGCGAAAATTTTTCGGACAAGGGCGTTATGATGTGGCCTTCAAACGAATATGTCCGAGTGAAAGAAGAGCGAGCACAAAATACTTATTTAATGCCCAGGAAATTGCCGAGACTCACCGGCATCAGCCGGTCAACAGGCTTTTGAAAGTTGAGCATCCCCTCCGCCTGCCATTCCTTTTACGAGACCTTCATCCGCCCCCATTTCCTGCTCAGTCTTATCCTTCCGATTTCTGGTAGAATCTCGAAGAATGTCGGGGATGATGAGCTGACTAAACTCAAGCATCGGGCTGACCGAGATTCATCATCACGTTATGACTCAGACTCGGGGTATTCCTTCATAACGTCTTGCCTTCGTCTGCGTCGAAAGGCTACGCAAACTTATTACTCCCACTTCCCTCTTCGAGCTACTCCTCGACAAAATCAGACTAGGCCTCCCAGGATATGTCGAACGACGCTATTTCGCTTACTGTGAACTTCCGCGGTAAAGCGTACACGCTTTCGCTCTTCCCTGATGCCCCTCTCACTGATCTACATGCCCGACTCGAGGAATTGACGGAGGTACCACCATCTCTGCAAAAGCTTTTGTATAAGGGCAAGAAGCAGACGGGAGTAGACGATGAAATCACTTTACTGCAAGCGGGCATGAAGGATGGGATGAAGATTCAGATGTTGGGAACGACCGCGAAGGATCTGGATGGAATGAAAGCTGTCGAGAATGAGAATCAACGTCGGGAACGGATAATGCGGGAAAGGGCTCTCAAAGCACCTGTGAAGGTATGTAAGTTATTTCCATGTAATAGGTATGCGTGTACTCATAATAGCTCATAATGTCAACCCTAGCTGCGGTCAACCGGTTCAGGACATGTATCATCTCTTGCCTCTTCCTCTTCAGCAGCATTGCAGTATCGCTTCCACGAAATCAAGCCTTTACCCCACCTACCAAATCCTGAATCTGCACTAAAGCTTTTGCGACGCTTAGCGGATGATTTAGCCATCAAACATGTAATGCAGAAACACGAATTGACTGTCGGTGTTCTGACAGAACTTGCGCCACACGAACATCCAGAACTGCTGGGATTAAACGAAAACGCAGGACAAGCTATCAAACTCCGCCTCAGAACAGATAAATACGACGGTTTCCGGCTGTACAGCGAAGTACGCCGGGTATTATGTCATGAGCTGACGCATAATGTTTGGGGGGATCACGATGAAAATGTGAGTCTTTACCTTCAATGCTCAGTTATTCCTTTTCTAATGGGTTCGTAGTTCAAAACTCTGAATTCGAAGTTGAACCGTGAAGTCGTTGAATTTGAGAAAGCGGCCACAAATGGTACTCACTACCTTTCTGGCGGTCCTGGCTATGACCAATACCAGCCTTCATCGGAATTGGAGGCAGAAGCACGGGCATATATCTTGGGTGGACCTTTGCCTACATCCGGATCCTCAAGCTACGAGTCGCAAGAGGATAGGAGGAGGAGGATTCTAGAGGCAACAATGAATCGGCTGCGCAAAGAGGAGGAAGAGATTGAACATTCGTGTGGCACAGGACATTCAAACGCAACATAAGTCGACTGGATAATTCTGCATATAACATGTATTTATCTCGTGGTGTTTTGTGTATATGTAGGACATGCAATTTTTTATGTAAATTTATATGAATTTCTGAGGACTATTGGCGCAACAGGCGCCAGCCTATATAGGCGCGGTTGAGTCTTACCATATTAGGTGAACCAATAATAGTGCCCCTGTAACTCAACCTTTGGTTTCAACTTCTATCTTACATCTTCTCTCAATTCTCTCTCCACACCCTCACACCTCACATAACACTCTATCAAAGTCAACATATCTTAAGCCATGTCAACCCCAACGTCGAACCTCAAACAGGCCCGATTGGACTTCAGTGTAGGGAAACGGACTGGCTCAATCAACAAGACCGGAAAGCCGTCTCAAACACCAATGAAACCTGCTGTTCCGAAGGATATTAAACCTGCAGTGAAATCGGAGACTGTCGAGACGGAAAACAGCGACTTCATTGTCGTGAGCAGTGACGAGGAAGATTCAGAATCTGCGCTCAGCACCGACGCTGCTAAATCCTCTGCGACCAAGAAGGCCGCGCCCACTTTTGTTGCACGCACGCCACGTTCGCCAGCGAAGAAGAGGAGCCCGACGAAACCGACAAAGGTTCAAGAGGAGTCTTCGACTGATGTAGAGAACCCTGGAGTCTTCCTGTCCTCCAAAGCGAACACGCGAGGAGACACAAGTTCAACCAAGAAAGTCTCAGCTTCTATTGCAGACCCGAAGGTTTCTGAGGCCCTCCCCGAGCTGAAAATCAAAGATACAAAATGGATGAAACACTATGGCGAAGTCAGGCAAAAAATGGGGGGCATGCCTCCTAGTAAGTCCGCTAATTCGTGCTTGTGCAAAGTAACGCCGGTTATTCATTGTTGATCTCTAGTCCATGGCGAAATGCAAAATAGGATACACGAGATACTCCGTGTTTTCGACGAGTAAGTTGCATAATTTTCAACTATATGCTGCCTTTAAGGACTTATTGTCTTTTCTTATAGTTCCTATGAATATGGACCTTGCGTTGGAGTATCAAGATTAGAGCGATGGAATCGCGCTAAAGCCCTTGGTCTGAATCCACCGAAAGAGGTGCGCTCCAATTACCTACTCTATATGCTGATATTCATCGAGGCGTAATTGAATAACATTGTATATCTAGGTTGAACAAATACTCAATACGAAACAAGGAGCATCTATGCCTGAGTATTCGCAATCTGTGTTTTATGGAGAGGTCTGAATTACACGCCCCTTGGTTGAGGTTCTTGTTGATTCTTTGCTGGTGGAGAACCCGTTATAAATGATGTGGTGCGTAGCTTACTTTTTCATGTCTTGTCAGAAGCTAATTCGCCCATGCAGCTCATATGTGATACGCGATAAGTATTTTGCTTCATATGATTTCTTAAATTGCTGCAATGTGCTACAGCATCTGTAAACTGCTCAGAGGATGGAGAATGTTATTTGTATATTTTGATATTTGTTAGCTCTTGTGTTCGAAAGCCATGTGTAGAGTACTGTGGGCCAACGGACTCGGCCCCGAATCCTCGTCAGGTGCGCCACTCATGCTCCGATATGACCATGAGCGATTGATTCAATGATTGTCATTCAGGATCACCAGGCCGATGTATAGAGTACATGACTGCATGATTATACACTCATAACACACCATAGATGTGGATCACCCCACGAGGACTTCAAGCTGAAGCTTTTCTCCTTATTGAGTGTTATTGCAGCCACCTCTACCCGTCAGATTCCATTTCGAGTGGAAAGGTTCTCAGCCTTGAAAGATGTCAGCTTCGGCGATGCTGCTATGCATACAAATTCAAAATCCTACAGAAGTCGCAATGTGAGTATCACAAATCACCATCCTCAGCTTGCTTACAAGCTACAACCAAACTGATACCTTGCATTCCCTTGCGATCCCAGCCTTTGCAGGGCCTTAGGTAATCGTAGTTTAAGAAGAACCGGACATCGTGGTGGACAGCAATCCATATTTGGCACTTACTGTCTGCTAACTCCATAGGCAATCAAGCGAATTGTTTGTCTACGATGGGATTCTTATAGGAAGCAATACGATGAACACTATCGCCGTTCGCTTATAAGGACTCGATATTTACCATCTTCTTCGATCGCCATCCCTCCGAACCTGTCCAGATGTCGAACCTTACGATCAAAGAATCTGAGGTGGATGTGTTGATAATTGGAGCGGGCCCTGCGGGTCTTATGGCTTGCAATGCTTTGGCGAGAAACGGAGTCAAAGTTCGCATTATTGATCAGAGGTAGAGCACGATGTCCTTGCTCCACGTCTTCACTGACTTAATTTTTTTTTTCATCGGAAGAAAGCATAAGGTCGCTGCAGGCCATGCCGATGGTATCCAACCTAGAACACTGGAAATATTTCAGGCAAGTGATTCATACATATGCCATGCCGACCGATGACTCACCGAAGGAACAGAGCTATGGTTTAGCGGATGCGTTATTGAAGGATGGCGCACAGCTTCATACAGCTGTAGGGATTTTTCAACTCTAGGTTTTCTCAATTATAACGATTCTTTTTCCTAGGCTTTCTATAACCCAAGTGCAAATGGAGGAATTGAGGTTAGTGTCTAAATTACAATGACGCGAGGTTATCTTAGTCTTGATTGTCGTTATAGCTCACAGATCGCGTACCAGATGTGACTGCACCAACTGCACGATATCCATTTGAAGTAAGCAGAAAGGATCCTCGCTTTTCGTCCAAGAGACTGATTTCAGTTGGTCAGTTAACTTTACATCAAGGAGAAATTGAAGCAATCTTCTTGAACTCACTGCGTAATTTCGATGTTGAAGTCAGTCGGCCTGTCGTTCCTTCTGCTATCAAAATAATAGAAGAGAAAGTCAACGACCCAAGTGCATACGCTGTTCAAGTGAGCCAAGTATCGGTTGGAGTCTTGCTGAGCTTTGAATCTTAATTCCCGCCTTTTTTCTTCAGGTCGTACTGCAACATATCGATGAGGATCAGGAATCTGAAATCGTGAACGCAAAATATCTAATTGGTGCTGATGGTACGTAAATACTAAATGGCGTTCAAGAGATTTCTGAGCTATATCAAATTAGGCGCCCATTCATGGGTCAGGAAGACACTTGATATCCCCATGCTCGGCGAACAAACGAACTACATTTGGGGCGTTGTCGATTTGACACCAGATACCGACTTTCCTGATATCCGCAATAGGTCTGCCATCCATTCCAATAATGGATCATGCATGATCATTCCCAGAGAAGGAGATAAAGTCCGATTGTACATACAATTGGATGACAAAAGCGGGCTCATAACAAAATCGGGAAGAGTTGATAAGCAGAAAGCAAGGCCAGAGCTACTTCTAGAGGTGCGTGTACGGATACTTCACAACTTGGTTTGGTCGCAGAGTAGCTTCCGCAGATAGCTCGAAAGACGCTACATCCGTATACTATCCAGACTCCGGAGGTGTTTGAATGGTGGACGATCTACATCAGTAAGCATCAATGCTCAATATAATTTTCAGCTTTGATTTGATACGAAGAATTTTAGTTGGGCAACGCGTTGCTTCTAGGTTCTCTGTTCAGGATAGAGTATTCATTGTCGGGGATGCATGTCATACCCATTCTCCCAAAGCTGGCCAAGGAATGAACGCTAGCATGGGCGATAGTCATAATTTAGGTTGAGCAAACTTTACTCTTAACTGTTCAGTTTATTTACTCGATCTCTCTTCCAGCGTGGAAAATGGCACATGTCATAACAGGACTTGCAGAGAAATCACTGCTGAAAACAGTACGTTTATTCTCTATCAAAGTGTTGCCAATTTAAATGACGTTGATATAGTACGAGCTTGAACGAAAGAAATACGCTGAAGATCTCATTGATTTTGACAAGAAATTTGCCTCGCTTTTCTCTGGAAAACCGCGGACTGAAGAATACCAAGATGGGGTCTCTCATTCCGAATTTTTGAAGTAATATTTTATTTTATCGTTCTCAAATGATATTCTTACCTCGTATCATTACTTATAGGATGTTCCAAACCTTTGGCGGGTTTACAAGTGGAATTGGAATCCATTATGCAGATTCCCTCATAACCCAATCACAAAATCAAAGATTTGCCTCTGATCTCAAAATCGGAGGACGACTCTTGCCCCAATTGTTTATGAGGGCCGCCGATACACGTCCTATTGAAATCCAAGACATGTGTCCGTCTGATGGCCGTTTCAAGCTTCTCGTATTCACCGGAAATACATCACAGGCGCCATTTCTTGAGCGAGTGCACTTAGTGGCCCAAGAACTGGAGCGTCTGCTGTCGAAACTGGCCGCTGAAAATCTCTTCCGCCTTTTCGATATTCTGTCCATCAGCTCTGCAAAGAAGGCGGACGTTCGCTACAATGAATTTCCTTTGCTGTTCAGATCGCATTGGTCAAAGTGAGCACTGTCAATGTATCTTATTCTGTTCGTTGATCTTCTAATGCAAGTGGTAACTAGAGTTCTTATCGACGATACTGATGCAACTGGGAAAAAGGGCGGTGATGGATATCGAAACTATGGAATTGATGAAACAAACGGGGCCGTGGTCATAATTCGCCCAGATGGTTACATCGGAACAGTGGTTGCGGTTGATGGAATCTCGGACATTGCTTCATATTTCAGTTCCTTCATCGAAAATAAATAACGGAAAGGAAAAAAGCAGATCAGGGTGGATAACATATATATGTACGAACAAGAAAAGGAGCTGAATTATATATTGTACAGTGAATTGATCTAAAATAGAAGGCTTAGGAAGTCATAATTGAGCATTGAGGAAAGCATAACAAATCATGCCAATCTGGGGTAGTTGAAAAAGATACATTATTTGCGTCCTTTCGCAATAGCTGGGGCATCGGCACTATTGATGAGAACTCGCCTTGGTCCTCCACCAGCTGGAGGCAGAGGTGGTTTCATCGTTGTTCTCGGTGCACGCAATGTTGTTGCCGTCGTGGATACCCCAGGCACAGGCCTCACAGAAGCTTTAGACCCGGCTCTACTTGAATTTACTGTCGTCGTCGTCGTCGTCGTCTTACGAGGTACAGGTTCACCAGCGTTCGCAGGCGACACTTTGCCCGACTTGCTTAGTGCAACTTTGTTCTTGGAAATGTGGTTTTCTTTCTCGCTCACAGCTGACGTTCGGGACCGTGGGCCAGTCTCTGCTCCCGCCTTCCCTTTCCCTGCTGCTGTAGGTCCTTTCTGTGCATTGGGATCAGGATGGAAAACCGGAGCGCGCCCGAAAATGGGCTGCGCTATTGGAGGGCCGATGACATTGGTTTCGACTTTCTTCTCTTGCAGTGGTATCTCAGGAGGAGAATCAATACCCAACTCAGTTGCAGACATCCTTGCCTGTGATGGTTGATAAGCTATAGGAACATTCGTGATGAAGCCCAAGCCACCGTCGTCGTCTAGTTCCTCCGGAACCGATTCCAGCGTTCCAGAGGTAGGAGATAGGTCGATATCAGCAACCAATCCATTCGCAGGAGTCAATGGAGAATCGGCCAACATGAGGATACGACTTAGAGGACTTGGCTTAGCAGGTGAATAGGCATGCACCATGCGCATAGCAAAGGGCTTTGCAACTGGGAAAGATCGTTTCGCGGCAGGTGGTGTTGAAGGCATCAGCAAATTAGAACCCGAGCCCGAAGATGGCGGTGATGTTTCTGGTGTATGTGCAAATGACATTGCGGGGTTTTCCTGGTTTGGAGGCGAGTCAGGAATTGGAGGAAGAGCGGGTACGGTGGGTAATGATGCACGAGGTGATGGAGGGGGGAGTACGAATGAGGTTGGAAGGAGAGAGTTGGCTGGAGGCGCCAGCGACTTGGTGAAGGAAAATGAAGGAGCAAGAATAGGTGGCATATATTCCGTTTCATAGGATAATACATCTTTGACAGGCGACGCCAGCGACCGCCGCGTGATGCGATGTGCCTTACGACCACTGCCAGCTTTTCCGACGCATATATTCTTTACTGGAGACCTCCGTGGGGATTGAGGAGGTTTGGGAGACAATTTATGAGGAGATTTATGAGGAGATTTATGCGGCGACTTTTTGGGAGGTAGTGTAAAAGCTGATGTCGATGATCTAGCGGGCGATGCAGGAGCAGGCGTTGGTGGAAATTCGGCAACCATGACATCAACCTGCCATGCACGTTTTTCGTCTTGGAATCTTAATCGTTCCGCCTGCAGCAACAAGTCAGAATTCATTCTTAAGGCGCAAGCCAGCAGACAACTTACTTCGAGAGCAGCCTTTTCTTTCCCAAATACTACTGCAGCGTCCGTGAACTTTTGACGTTCCATGTCAAGCTCTTTCCGTAGTTTATCTAACCTCTCCTTCGCTTCATCTTGTAATGGGGCGGACATGAGCTCAACGCTCATATCATTTATTTCCCCGGTTGAAATACGATGATCTTCTGCGAATTTGTCGAACATAGCTTGAGTCTCCGCAACATGAGCCAATGACTGCTTTTGAGAGCGTTCTGTGCATTTATTAGTTTTGGTAGCAAAGAGTACAATAATCAGCATACCAAGCTGATCTTTGAGGTTTGTGATGATGGTTTGAAGGCGTTCAACCTCGCCACCGGGTATTTGTGGGGCAGATTTGGTATCAGGGAGTATCGGCCGAGAAAGTTCTGAAAGTGCATTACGCAGCTCTTCGAGTACAGCTGATAGTTTATCACTTGCGGCGTCGGCGGGTGCGAAAGGGAATAATGTAGATAGCGTCACAGGAGAAGGCTTCACAGATAATCAAATGTCATCACTCTATGCATAAGGTATTTGAGAAGGTATTTGAGACTTACTTCTTCAGGTTCTTCCTCGCTTGTAAGCTTACATCTTGCTTGATGTAAGATACTCTGAATTTCATTCACCGCGCGTACGAGCAGCTTTCGTAGAAGTAAATTCTCGTCTCCGAGTTGAGCTCGAGCTTGTTCCGCTTGTTCGAGAGCAATATCTAGGAAACTTCGACCTCGATCGAGAACTTCTGATCCATCCAGAACGGCAATATTGGAGCAGCGAATGCCGCTAGATACGGCAGACATTTTGCTTTGTGCGTCCGCCAATTTCTGCCATTTGTCCATTGTACGTTCAACTTCCTTTTCTTTCTTCTTCAACTCAGCTTGATGCGTAGCGCGAATTCCTTGTAGCAATGTTCTCGTACGCTGCAACTCTGCAGAAGTTTGCTTGTGAGCATTCTCTGATGCCTGAAGACTTTTTACAGAAGCACTGAAGTAGATATCATTGTAAGACCATCCCTTTCAATTTGATAGATGAACGTACCCCAGCCTTGACTTGTGGAGGTTCATCTCCCTTTCTGCATTAGCAGATTTATCATTCGCTGCGCGATACATTGACGACATGCGTTCATGGTCGTAGGATAGTGTACGAAGCTTGGTTGCAAGCTGCTCTGTTCGTGACATATCATCCTAGAAGGACGTTGGTGTTCTCAATTGCTGCATATTTTGGGAGATAACAAAAAATACGAACCACTCTTTGGCTCAGCATTGAAACAAGACATTTCACTATTCTATTTGACTCGTCCTTCGAGATGCCCGCCAGCGATAGGCCTGGCGTTGGTATATAGCCTTGCGCCACTAGCTGAGAGTTAACAAAGTCCAAGCTGGAAGTTGAGTCCATGGAGGAGTCGAGAGTTCCATTGTAGAACGGGGAGTCAACATCTGAGAAAGAAGGAGAGTTTGTGTCCCAGTGAACCAACTTCTTGGGTGTGGTCGTCATTGCTGAAGACGACGGATAATGAGGCGGAATTGGATCAAATGAAACCACTCGGATGTTGAACAACGCGTCGGAGCACGTGATCGCGCCTTGATGCGTGCCCGGTGCTGCCGTCCAATAATATCAATGTCCATGCGCATTGCGTCAATATTAATTGAACATCTGGTTCGGAACGGCGAACTTGAAAAGTTGTCGACCAAAGCTGTAAGTAAATTAGACATACTTTGCTCTGGGATACGTCACACAAAGCCTGATTTTATTTCAGAAGTCACAGAAAAACATTTTCAAAACATGGTACAACAGAGCGACGACGACTTGACGACAACTTTGTCCATTGGAGTTTACAGGATCAGGAGGCCTATGTTTCTTACATTTAAAGGTATTGTTGGTGCATGGTTTCCAAGATGGCTTTTCCGAATAGATGACAGGCTTTCCACACCACGCTTCAGGCCCAAGCATCCATCGATGACGACTGAACCCCCCATTCTTCAGCTGTGCCCCCAATAGGAGCTTGCCATTCTTCGCTTGGGGCTGCATCGTCCGCAATATGATTCTCGGCTTCGTTCGCACCATCCTCTCCGAGAGCTTCCCTCTCCGCCCTCTCTGCTTTGTCGATATCCTCGAAGCCCCGCAAGTGGCCAATAGAACGCGGCTCCCTCTTTTTCCTGACCCTCGGTCCGCGCTTGGATCCACGAGCTCTGACAGGAGGAAGGTTGGGATCGCGTGCCCAAGAGGGCCGCGCATCTAGAAAAGAATTGAGCAAAAATAGAGCGAACACAAGTAAATAAAAACTAACCTTTCGCAACGACAATCCCTTCACTTTCCATCTGTTCCACTTCCTTGTACCATTTCTCCATGTCCCTGCACCCTTTCGGTTTGCAGTGATAATTGTGAGTGGGACATCTCAGTTTCCTTCTGTATTCAAATAACGATGGGTCAAAATCGTCGGGTATCCCTAAGCCAGGTGTATAGTCGTCCAAGTTGCCCCAAGCACTCATATCGGGCTTCTTCTCCCATGGATTGAATTCGGAGGCATCCGCGTTGTTGTCGCCTGGCAGTCCCCAATCCTCGAGCTTGGAACCAAATTCGTCCTTGGAAACGGTGTTGCTTGATTCCTCCGCCATTCCCCAATCTTCGGCTTTGAAACCAATATTGTCATCTAAGCCAGCCTCTTGTTTCTGGGACTGTTTGGAGGTTGGAGTATCCCCCCAATCGATGGGATCGTCCTTTGGTGATTGCTTCGTTTCGATTGGCGCAGATGCCGACCAAACACCCCAGTCGCCAGTATCCTCAACTTTCACAGTCGCACCGGTCGCTGAATCCGTGGTGCTTTCTGAGACAGACGGAAGCAGCCAATCTTCCAGCTTTCCAACACCGGCAGCATCCTTGGCCGCCTCGTTCTGGTCTTCGAAATCACCAGGATCAGCATTATCCCTGTCCTTATTCTTCCCTTCCGCCTTCTTGGAAGCAAGTCTCCTGGCTTTGTGTGGTGCATGTCCCCAGTCCGTATAATCGTCCAGTTCAGGGGTCTTCCCTTTCGCCTCTTCCACAGAGGCGGAGGGTGCAGGGCCCCATTGATCTGAAACAATCTCTGTCATGTTGATATCGTTTTCTTCAATTTTGACAGTTGTTGAATCTTTCGTCGAATCGGATGGAGCAGGACCCCATCCTCCCCAGGCGGATTGGGGCACATCCTGCTTGACAGTGGGTACAGAGGCGTCAGACTGCCTGTCTTTCGCGCCTTTCTTCGAGTCCGAAGACGAAGGACCCCATTTACCCCTAGCAGTATCATGCGCATTTGAACCCTTGGCAGGTTCTCTGGGAGTCTTCCAGGAGTCCTTGGCCGAATCCTTCTGCGTCGATTTAGGTTTGTCCGACCTGAAGAGTTTGCCCTTTGGGAGCTTTGGTTCCGGTGGTGGTGGAGGAGGACCCCATTCACCCCAACCGACCTCTGGCTCCTCGAGCTGGTCCGAAGTCTTGTTAGGAGTTGTCTCAATTGAGCCAGGTCTGAAGACCTTGCTCTGAACCTTCTTCTTCAAGTGCGAAGGAGGAGGGGCCCATTTTTCGGGCACAGCAAGTTCGTCGACGTCCATGTCCGCAGATATCTTTGGACTAGGGGGTGGAGGGCCCCATTCACCCCAGTTAGCCTCGGGCGGCGCCTCTGCACCCTTGAAGATCTCCTCTTGAATTGACTTGCCCTTCGGCACTTTCATCGGACTATCAGGCGGAGGACCCCATTCGCCCCAGCCCGCCTGTGGCGCATCGATATCCATTGAAGCATTCTTTGGAGTAGCTCGAGATGATCCGGCATTTCCCCTAGTGTCGGTTGGAGGGGGCCCCCAACTGCCATAAATTGATTCGAGTGTTTCGGTGGCTCGGGATGATTTCGCCTTGCCTTTCTTCTTCGTATTGAGAGGTTGAGGACCCCATTCGCCCCAACCAGCCTTCGGCTGATCAACATCCATGGCTGCATCTTTCGACCCTTCGACTGGCTTTGAACTCCAATCACCTACGTTGAGACGCTCGCCCAGGTCCAAACTCTCAATGGTTTCGTCCACTTTCTCCTTGCCCTTGTTCGATTCAGGCGGTGGTGAGCGAGCCCAGTCTTCAACCTGGCCTTCGAGTGTCGACCAATCAAAGGTCCCGAATTCATTGAATGTAGAGGCTTCTGACTTCTTGTCTCTAGTCTTGTCGAATTTTCCGTGGGACTTGTCATATTTGTCCCTTGCTTTATTGTCTCCGCGTTCGTCGGCGTATCTATCTTTCGGTTTGTCGTATTCACCCTTCTGTCTGTTTCTGGGCTTGTCGGACCTGTCCTTGAACTTCCTCTTGGATGGTTCCAACTGAGAAAAGCCACTGTGATCCCATGCGCCATCACTCCGCCCAACGGGACGATCTCCCATTTTGATAACGGATGGAGGAGGCCGTCGAGACCTAGAACCGTCTCTACTGTTGAATTCGCTGCTACGAGGGGAATCGCGACTCTTCCTGCCCTTGTATGGTGATTCCGGACGACTTGACGTACTCCATCCCTTCGGCTCGCGTAGCGGACTCTTTGGCGTCGGACTCTTTGGCGTCTGCCCTTCAACGCTCCATTGCTCTACATTCCATTGCTCTCCAACGTTCCATTGCTCTTCAACATGAGATTGCTCCTCAACATTAGGTGCTGGCTTCCGTTCGCCAGAATCGACCGAGGCGTCGACGTCCATGAGCTTGACATCCGGCGTTTGGAGCAGTTGGTCCAACTGCAAATCTTCCTTCTTGTCAGATTTGTCGATGGCCTCTTCTGCCCTGTCAAGAGGTGCTGAGGCCCAGTCGACTACCGCCTCCTTCTCTTTGCCTTTATCCTTGTTGACCGATGAATCGGCAATCTCATCCGCCAAAAAATCGATAGTGTCTCCAGTATCCTTCTTGTCTTCGTCCTTGTTCTGCGACTCTGCAGCCTTACTATCAGCAGCTTCCTTCTTCTTTCCTTTATCGAGTTTCTTATCCGCAGCCTTGGGAGATGTCACGTCCCGGTTGGGACGTTTGTCCTTTTGCGGCGTAACGAAATCCACAGCATCATACTTGCTATCCTTGGAAGCCTCGACTGGGTGATCACTTTGATGAGGAGATGATGGGCGTGTGTTCTTGTTCGAACTGTTGCCTGAGGCAGGAGCACCAAACGTTTGATCTTTAGGGGTTTTCTCGTAGGGTTCCCCGGTGAACCCTGTGAATAAACAAAAACTTTAGCATTCATTGGAATACTTTGCAATCACAACATACGAACAGGCTTCTATGGAAGTTTCAGGAGCACCCCAAGGCGACTCGCCGCGTGTGGAAGGTGTCGTCGCTGAAGCCGCTGGTTTGGCACGGTTTGCAGGAGGGATCTTGAGCGGAGAGGCCCCTAAAAATAATTTATTACCGTATCAGAATAGTTTGAACGTTGCAGAAAATAATATGTTGAAAACGAACATGCATTATTAGGACCCTTGGGCGGTTCTTCAGCCAAAGGAGATTTGACGCCTGCAGGCGAAGCTGATTGAATTGCACCCCAGGCAGATTTTCCTTTGTTTGCATTGGCTTTGGCCGCTTCAGCGACAAATTTTTGTAATGGCATCGGTCTACTCCCTGACACAGAAGACAATCAGTATCTTCCACGTAAAAAAATATCATCAAGAAAACAAACTTGGGTTCTTTCCGCTGTTCTTTCCATTTAAAGGCACTGAGTTGGAGCCAGACACTGGGGGGAATTCCGCTCTGTTAAGATCTTTATGTACGTGTGCATCAGCAAGCGTTTGCAGGATCAAGTGGTGTAAAACAAAAAAAGCTAACTAACCGCGCTGACTTGAGGATGGAGCACTGCGATCACGCTCTACGGGTTGACTGGCTCTCTTGGCGTCGGCGATTCCAGCAAGTGGTTTAGCCCAAGCGTTAGGAATGCTGGGTTTAGCGCTAGATGCAGTGCTGGGTGCAGACACAGTCTGCTTTGCAACCCAAGTAGAGGAGCCAACAACTATGAGTTCCCATGTAAGCCAAGTATCACTCTGTGAGAAATATTTATACGCACCCGGAGCAGATGGTCGAGGAGAGGGAGTTAATTGCTCAACCGGAAGTGAGCGAGTTGGCAGAGGACGGCATAAAGGTTTATTGGTCCTGTCTTCGACTGGAGTTGAGCACCAGTACGTTTCTGGGTATGGATGCATGATTCTCCTATAAAATCACAATATCCATCATGAGCGCCTATTTTGGGGGTAAGGTGGACACTAGAAAAAAAAAAGACGCACCCTTTTCCTGGAACCCATTTGTACAGCCATCGCGCATTGACAGGAACGACCTTCCAACCTTCAACCCAACGACTTCAGAAACTGCAGAGAAACGCGAGTTGGAAATACACATACCATCTTTCTGCGCATCGCGTGAACGGGCATAAAAGCTATGATAAACCTGGGTGACTCTGGCCTTCTCCTCTAACGTTGGATCCTTCAAAAAATCAGCCCAACGATGTTCGCCTAGTAACAGTCCATGATCAACGAAATCTTTGGAAACTTCGAGAAGAATCATGTTGCCGGCCTAAAAGGGTAGGTGTGTAAGTCATGTTGAACTTGAAGTTTCTGTGTGTGCCACTCACCCTTGGCTTCTCATGGATAGCCCATAGATGATTGGGCCCAATGCATTCTGCGACCCATTTCGCTGCTTCTATCTGATCGCGTTCTTCATGCCAGTCCGGGTTGAGGGGATATGGTTGGTAAACGGTGAAGAAACGGCAATCTTCCACGATTTCTGGAGACTTCGGGCGCTTGACCATGATGCAGGTTAGCTCGAGAGACGAGTCTTACGCGTCGTGCAGCTGGTGGATATAAGGGAAAGCGAGAGGAAAGATGGAAAGTTAAAAGTCAGAATGAGGAGTTCGTGTGTTCTTCCGAAGTCCTTATAGTTCAGAAGCACATCTTCTAAATGGACCGTGATGTCCAGGACTTAGCAGCGAGGCGAACAATTAGACACGAGGGCTGTTTTAAGAGTTGTATTTAAGGACAAGGCGAGGGACTTCAGGGATGATGGGGTGATTAAGTGAAGCGATGAAAGACGATAATCAGTTGAATAAATCAGTACCATTCGGCGATGCAGCCGGTGATTCTCACTGACAGCTCTGACTCGACTTCCTTGATCCCCCTGTCTAATATGTCGCATACACATTTGTCTTTTTAGGAAATTCAGAAAACTTGCACAATGTGCTTCTGTCCGAGCCGTCGTCTCGTCAAATGCATAACAATTTCGCAAATGGCGACACATAATCTCCCTATCAACTGAGATTCTCTGAGAACAGTTCTCCGTATCTAATACAACAGGAGGTGAAAGTTAGAAAGACAAGAGGCTATGCCGCTCCAAATGCTTGTATCATTCCACTCGGGGATCTAGATTGTGAATCAATTTGTGAAGTAAAAGAGGATTTCCTTGTTGGGAGTCCTGGAAGCTCCAACACTCCAACATCTCGTCGCCTCATGGTATAAACGTGCAATAAAAATTCCAACAAAAACAGCCGCTTAGCCAAAAGGATTATAGAAAGGCTGATGAGGACAGGCGCGATGATACGGCATGCAGACTCCGGGTACAGTAGTAGGAGATGTAACGGGTGGAAAGGGAATTCCAGGAAAGGATATCGAGACAATTTGTCCGCAATGCGAGATGTTTGCAGACCTGCGGGAGTGGTACTCACCGGTGAGCCGCTCGCCCGCAGTGCTCAGGCCATCAGGAAGTTCGCAATTTACTTTTTTCGACTTGTGCAAGCGGAAAAAAGCGCTAAAAAGTCGAAAAGCCCCGTTTGGAAAAAGCTAGGTACAAATCGCCAAAAAGTTGCGCACTTTTCCCTCCTTTCCCCTTAAAACAGGGGGTAAATACGGACAAATCGGACCGCTACAGCAGCTATTTTTGGACGATGCTCAGAAACTCGACTCTCCGTGAATTTCTACTACTCGTAGCATTGTATTCATGTGTCAAAGAAATTACAATCTTTTAATTCAATTTTATCAACTTTTTTGCACAAGTTAAAAGCCGAAAAAAGTCGACAAGCAAACTGCGATCTTGCTGATGAGTGCTCCTGGCGAATGATCTTCCCAACGAACAATCCATTCCGAATTTACGTGAGGTCGACATGGAGTTGCTGAAGTACTGAGGATATGCACCTATCGTCACCGCACGAGAATCAGAATTGACGCGAAGAGTCGGTTAATCGGGGTGTGGTGCTTGACGCAGCCACATTACGGGGGAATGAGAGGAAGCTGCGGAGAGCGCGTGCGTTGTATGTAGAGCCGCCTTTGTCAAGATATCGCGAATGGATTAGCTAATCATCACACTTTGGTCTTCCTCCAGATCAGCGGCAGCGTTTCTGTGCTGCTGATTCACATCCTACGCTTCATTTCTACCCCCTCTCCACCAGATTTCTCCCCCGTAGAAAGCGCAAGGAGCTTCCTCTTCATTCATCTATGCCTGGGGTCGCCATCCAGTCGAACGGCCCGTCCGGAACTGGAGGCTTCGGCCCATCGCCTTCGAGTAAGTGGATGCCATCCCATACTTACAACGCCCACCCAAAGTCATCCGCAATGCCAGCGACGCAAAATGGCTTGAATCGATTTTCCAATGAATTATCCGTCATAGATATCAAGGCCAAAGCCAAGGAAGGCGTCAGTAAGGAAGCCCGAGGGGTTTCCGCTATTACTCTCATCAAGACTGCCCGGACCCAGATTCTCTCTGCAAAGGACCATGAAGCCAAGGGAGATCTGAAAGCAGCGTTTTCTAGCTATATCAAAGCAGCAACGCTGGCCAAGATGACGATGGATTCGCCGGAGTACGTACAAGAGGCAAAGGGCAAAGGTGGTGTCATTCGGAAGGAACTCAACGACTTTCTGGAGGTGCGTTCGGGTCGGCCATAGAAATTAGCATCCAAATAACGATTCTAATCACGCTAATTTCAACATAGCACGACGGCCGCGATATCACTTCACGTACCAGTGCCGTGGAAGAGAAGTTAAAGGCAATGGAGAAGGCTCAAGCTGCGTATGTTATGCAGTTCATCACTACAATTCATATCTCATGATCGAAATAGCGAATCTAAGGAGATTCCAACTTCAGTTTCAATCGCGGATCGTATGCGGGCACTCCAAGATAGTGGGCTCTCACTGGGGCAAACCAAGATTCCCCACCATACAAACCTGCCCACCCCACCGGTCTCTCCACGGAAGTTCGTCTCTGCTCCTTCAATAAGCGCATCCCATAGCTCCTCCCCAATGGATTCTTTCACCTCTACATCTGGTCAATCAATGCATGCATTTGTCTCTCCATCAACCCTCGGCCCACCTTCACCATCTTCTACACCGTCTTCATCCCCTCCCAATAGCTCCGCAATGGGCGCGTACGATCTTAATGGCTTCAATCAGGCTTTTCCTTCTATCGACGAGTTAAACGAATCCCCTGCTTTTTCTCTCCCTTCTGTACCAACCGGTATTGGCAGTACATCTAAGCCGTACGGAAAAGACTCTCGCAATGGTGCTGAATCTGTAGCATCTCCCCTGGCTTCATTCCGCACCTTTACAGTGCCCATTGAACGCCCTTCAAGCACTCCTATTCCTCCTACTAACAACAATTTTTCTCGCCCACCCTCTCCGTCTGTTAATAGAACATCCCAAGCCCACAGACCATCGGGCCTTTCGAATGGTGTCACCACGGGCTCGTCAACGTCCAAAATCCCTATTCCTAACAAAAATACCGCGTTCCCGAAGGACCTATTGACATACATTCGCGATCACAACGTGCTGCTCATTGATGTCCGAAACCGGGCAGACTTCGATCGCGAGCATATTAAAAACAACGCTGTCGTCTGCATAGAACCATCGGTGCTCATGCGAGAAGGGTACGAGTTTCTTTTGGTCTATTTTTAGTGATGTTATTAATCTATTTCTCAGTGTGACAGCGGAAGCATTGGAGAATTCAATGGTCGTCGGACCTCGTCAAGAGGCCAGTCTCTTCGCGAATCGCGACAAGTTCGACTTGGTTGCGGTGTACGACGAGTCTTCGGCGACTTTCGGCAAAGAGTACTCCCCGCTATCCGTGCTTGTGCGCGTTATTAGTGAACAGGCATTCCGAAAAATGCTGAAGCACATGCCGATGCTGCTCGTGGGTGGTATAGAGGCGTGGAAGAAAGATATGAAAGAGACAGAGCTTGTGAGGGGTCCGTCATACATGGAAATCGAGAAACCAGTTCCGACAAGGAGCACACCGAGTGCATTACTGTTAGGCTCGGGCACCTCTGCGTCTGGTAACACATACACGAATGGAAGTGCGCTGCCAAGTTTCCCAGCGAGCGGCGGCGGCGGTGCCCATGAAATTTGGACCCCTCCTCGCCAAGATTATCATACTGGCAACAGTATTACATATAGCGACCATCGGCCATCTCCTTCATTGGATCCAACAAATCATACAAGGTTTGAGCACATTAACATTTTCATCCGACATTACTTTTCTTACTTTCTTCATTTATCA